>CM038796.1:87872090-89072090 GCA_021764765.1 Vicia sativa | reverse complement strand
TGAATAATCAAGCGGTGAATATGAACCATGTTGTGGGGAATGTGCCTCCTCCTACTCCAAATCGTCAATTTTTTGAACATGATGTGGTTCAACCCCAGATTAGAAGAGCTATACAAATTCCTATTCCTCAACGGGAGGAAGATAACTATGAAGACCGGTTTTCCAATATGGATAAACCAATTGAATTTGACAGAAAGTTTTGTATGCTCGAGGAGCGTATGCAGGCTTTTGAGAACCAAGGAGCTATGGGGATCGATATGGATGGTGTAGGTCTCGTCCCAAATTTAAGGTGCCTGACTTTGTGAAATATAAGGGCAACTCTTGTCCACAAACACATGTGAAGTCCTATTACAAGAGGATGTATTCTTATTCTAGTGATGAAAAGTTTCTTATGCACTTCTTTCAGAATAGTCTGACTGCTGGGTCGTTAGAATGGTACATGCAACTCGAGAGTATTCACATTCGTACCTGGAGAGTGTTGGGTGAAGCTTTTGTACAACATTACCATTATTATGGTTTATTGGAGCCCACAAGGACTCTGTTGCAGAATTTGTCTTAGAAACAAAATGAATCATTCAAGGAATATGCGCAAAGGTGGAACGCGGTGGCCACTAGAGTCCAGCCTCCCATGATGGAGAGGGAAATGGTTGAGATGTTTACCAACACTCTACATGGGAAGTATTATACGAGTTGTAATACTTCAGATACCTTTGCTGAAGTGGTAACCTATGAGGAAAGGATTGAAATCCGGATCAAGCTAGGGAAGATTCAGAACGATAATGTTGGAAACAATACCAATGTTGGTAATGCTAAAAGTATTTTGGGGGTTTTCAAAAGAAGAAAGAAGGAGAAGCTAGTGCATTGTATGCGCGAAAGGGTAAGGGTAAGGCTCTCCAGGATTCAGGTCACCATATTAATGTTGTGACAATCCCAGCTTTCGTGCCTCAGCTGCGGGGCTGTCGGCCAATGCACCTCGCTACGGCAATAACCAGGGGCCGAGACGACCTCCGAGGAAGTTTGATGCACTTCCTATGTCCTATACTTAATTGCTTCCTCGTTTACTCCAGCTGAAACTGATTGAGTCGCTTCTGTTTCATATTAATCCTAAAAAGTTGCCACCAAACTTTGATTCCAATGCCCATTACAAATTCCACTATGGCACCCACTGATGGGTAAATTCCGCAAGCGCACGGAAATATCAAAGTAATATAAAAAATTGTCAAACCACTGACTCCAATGTCAACCTACAGTAATCTATCGTAACTTTGTAAAGTTAAGGCTAATGAATAATTGGATTTTGGGGGAAACTAAGAACTAAAACTAAAAATGACTTTAGAAAATATAATAATAAAAAGAGACCGGAATATGGTTTCTGCATTCCTGAAGGAATTATAGAAAATGGGTACCAATTACGACTATAACTTAGTTCTGTAGAATACATTGACTTAAAGACTCCGCCTCACACTTTCGCGGTATTAACCAAAGCCACACTTCCGAATCCCAAGATTTTTCTCTCGCTCGCCCGGTAACTAAGAAATATATTTTGAAACCCAATAATATCCTAAACGCATCTAAAGCGCTCTCGCTGTATTTAGATTTGCTTCCCAATTTCCACTATCCGGTTTGATCCCCACGCTCGCAGTGTTGGATCTCACCTTAATTGATTTCTCACTATCGTGACAAAATCGTGTTAAATAACCTCTCACTCTTGTGATAAGGCTATTTAAATTAGACTTGGAAATTAAAACCAAAACAGAGTTTAAATCATAACTTCGCACCTAGTATTTTCTACTGAGTCCCGTCGGTAACGACGGTCGTCATACATCGGGCTCAAGACTATTTAGCTAAAATGGATAGGAAAATAAACATGCAATTACGGTAATAAAACATAATACTAAACATGATCTTAGCAAATAAAGTAAGAAAGCAATAATAGTAGAATAACGATAAAGGGAGGCGGGAATTAAATAATGGAAATTGAAATAAATCAGTCTTCTAATACAAGCATTCCTCCACAGATCGGTAGGCTTTGCTTACAATAATCAAAATAACAAAAAGAAACGGGAAAAGAATTAACTCTAACAGATTAGTTAGAACTAAACAAAGGTTCGTAATAGATTCCGATGTGAAATCTATTACGAGAAAATATTTAGAACTAAAAACACAAGAATAAAAAACTCTAAACAAAAAATGGTGGAAAATGGACGACAGAGGAGGCGAGGAAGAAGAGAGTTGCATGTGTTAACTACCTTTTATTTATAGCCCTCTAATAACTTGGGAGAGAAAAAAATAGGAAGAGTTGGCGTGGTCACTTGCTTGTTGAGAGAAAATAGGAATAGGTGGGATACCTTGCTTGACTAAGTATATGGAGAAAATGTAGGAACTTCGTGTAACCACTCTGTGACGTTCGCAACAAGCAAGGAGAAAAGATATCCTTTTGGAAACGTGAAGTTCGTCACGAGTTGGGAGTGGGCCACGGGTGTGTGGGGACCGTCACGGTTGGGTGTAACTGTCGTTACAGCTTGCTTGTTGAGGGAATCTCGCCTTGTAATGCGTAATAGTCGCTATGGCTTGGCATGTGAGGTGTGACAGTCGCTACAAGGCCTGTTGGGCTGAGGAGCGTGTCTTCATGGGCTGGGCTTGCGTGCTTGGTCCATTCCTTTTCTTCATGCATTCACCTCTTATTTTGCTCTCACACCCCATGCTTATTTATTTTACTCTTTTTGTGGATTTTAAGCTTGATTCTTCTCCATTTCTGCGACTTTCTTCATACATGCCTTGTAAATAGTAAATACTTGAAAACATAGAAAATATCGGCATAATACAAATATAAAGCAACATAGCTAAGATAAAATAAAGATATAATCTATGTAAAACAGGCTGAATATGTGATACATTTTCGTGCTATCAAATACCCGCACACTTAAACCATTGCTTGTCCTCAAGCAATCAACCAACACGGTAAAAGAAAACGATTAAGCATGTTTTTTGAAACAAAGGCACAACACGACTCCTAGTCATATGTGGCTTCTAGGATAATGTTAGATTAATAGGTACTGAACGTCAACACCAAGGATACCATAATGACACAAAATCATGATACACGATTAAAAACTCCCACCCTATGCAAGCCAGTTTGAATCATTCTATTATAACTCAACCTATTTCTTTTGATTTATTTCATCCACTTTAATTCAAACGAAATCACATTATGCCCTTTATCCTTGCATGCACATAGTAGGGTAGCCGATTAGTGATTCTGGTCATTTAAGCACAGGGTTCAGGTACATAAGTTGGTAACCCCTTTATTTACCCAATTACAAGCTGCGGGGAATCGAACTGTAGTCTGCCCTACCAAGTTTAGCACCAGACACTTCTGAACCAATTTACAGCGGGTTGTTATAACATATTTTGTAGGTTTCGCAACCGTTAGATTAAGCGACCGGGTGAGGGTTACCTAACATAATTAGCGCATTCCCTGTTTTCAATTTATTAAGGCATGATATTTTTGAATTTTTATGACCACTCACTTATATTCATCGACTCTCTACGTAGTTTGTTATTAAGACGGTGTCGACTACTTACATAAACTACTCAGGGTTGATCTAAAACTAAAACTTAAGGTTTCGGCATAATAGGTACTCAAATTGGTTCACATACTTAGGGGGTTTAGGGTGTCAAAATGGTATCGATTTTTTCGAAGCTTTCCCAAGTCTCTCTAATACAGCATAAAGTGACAACCTATATACTTTTAGAGTGTGTGTGCCATGCATCAAAAGTAAAAATTTGATTGGAGGTTAAAATTTTAAAATTTTGGGGAAATTCAATAACAACTAAAAATCACATATATAGACCCGACAACAAATGCAATGACTTGACAAAATACTTAAAACAGATAAAATTCCTAAAACACCAAATAAACTAGAAAGCAATAAATCAAACTAAAAAAGATAAATGAAAGCGGTAAAGTCCCTCCCCCACACTTAACCAAGCATTGTCCTCAATGTTTCGATGAAAAGTGGAAAGAGGAAAAATAGAACCTGAATGAATGACATTGCGTGCTACAACGACCAATTGTTGCTCTGATCCTTCCCTTGTTGATCATATCTTTGTTGACCTCTTCTACTCCGACGTCTTGTACTACGAGATATCAGAATTTTCTAAAACTTATCTTTCTTGAAGCCTCTCATCATATTGCTCATTTTCGGAGGAAGTAAGGGAGAGACATGTCTTCTCCTATCGTACTAATCAATGGTGTCACCACCAGCAGCGACATTCGTAGGATTTATGAGCAACCCTTTACTATGGATAGTTTTGTATGATAGAAAATATGTGCGTTTAATTGTCTAATTAGGTCTTAAATATATGTGTGTTTGTCATGACATAATTGTAACATGTTTAAAATTGGTCAAAGTATGTTCTTACTCATGTACAAACCTCTTAGGTCGATCCAAAAAGACATGCATCGATACATATAACTAACTAATATCACAAAAACAATTTTCCTTCAGTATGAGTCGACTCATACGAGTTTTGTATCGATTCATGTTAGTTTGATGCCTCTAAAAATTAAGCTTTGCATCGACACATATTATTATGGATCTATTCATATAAACATCAAGAATTAAGATTCACCTCTGTTTGTTGTTTGCATCAATACAAAATCTTTGGGATCGATTCAAATTAATTCTTTTATTTTGGAAAATAAATCTCATACAATATGCATCGACGCGTACGTGTTTTGGATCAACTCTTACAAGAACTGAGGTTCTGGATTCTTGCATGTTTTAAATCTTGCATCAATACATAAGTGTTTGCATCGATACATTTCTTACTTACATCGACTCTTCCGTGCCATGCATCGACTCATGTTAAATTTAATTCTTTGGAAGCAATTTAATTACAGTATGCATTGATACATAATCCCTTGTATCGAATCATACTTAACTTAACTCTCTGAAAACAATTTTTGTACAGTATGCATCGGCACAAAATCACTTGTATCAATACATTCATTGACTTGGGTCGACTCATACAAAACTTGTATCGACTCATAAATATGTTTTTCTTCTAACATGTTTCTGTTTTCATATATAATCAAAGTTTGGCAGTTTAGTTTGGTAGGTGTGATAAGTGCCAAAATTAAGTTATTTTGTATATATGTTTAGTGGCACTTATCGGTTCTTTTGTTGATATTCTTCGAATAAATCCCCCGCTTTTGGTATAAATGTTTACATAATAGTATAATCAAGTTTTAGTGTAAATATTGTATTATTTGATAATTTTTCATCTCTTTTATAGGTATTCATTCATAATTAGAGCATTGAGTAATAAAGTGTCGAAGACACGGCTTCAAACGCGCGATTTGAGCAACTCATCAACGAATAAGGCTCAAAATCAAAGAATAAAAATCATCAATTTGATTGATATTTATCCATGGTTAGATAGGAAATTTAATAATCTTTCCAACGCTTCAAACCAGGCGCAATTCCGAGTTACGGTTCTCAAGTTATGGCAAAAACAAGATGCTAATTTTTTTCGGAACAGCACAGACCGCACTTAGCGCGAAAATACCGGGCTTAGCGCGCCCTGCGATATCAGAATTCTTTAAAAGGGGCTAAAAACACATTTTTATGTCATGGGTTGGGTATTTTTGAGTCCCAACACCATCAACATCATTTTTTGGTCTAGAGAGCTTAGAAAACAACATTGGAGCTTGCATTTGGATGATCCGGAGTCGAATCTCTCGTCGATTGATGTTGACAAACCAAGAAATGTTTGGTTCCTCTTCTTCTCTTATCTTTGTAATCTCTTTTGTTGGGTTTTGTATGTATATCTACTCATAACTCATGTATATTTGTCGCCCTTGGCGTTGTATAAAGTTTGCTTTACGAATCTGTGTTGGTGATTGTCTTAGGTTTTTACTCTATGTTAGGGATTTGAGCTTTACTAGAGATAGATTGCTTAGATTATTTCCTAGGATGATTATCTGTTAGTTTCTGAATGCTATAAATGGGTTTAGAGCTGACATTCACTTAAAGTATTTGATCTTAATGCCTCTGCGTTGGTGAAGTATGCCATAGATGGGAATGGAGGTGACGCAGTTGACTTCTGTGTTGTTGAGATAGGCCAGAAATGGATATCGAGGTGATTTGGGAGGATTCTCAATTTGAGTTAGAAATAGCTTAGGTTGTGAGAGGTATGTGATGACACGGACGCGTATCGTAGGCCGAGTATGACATGGGTGGTAGATTTAAGTCTGTGACGGGTAGTTTACATTCGTTCTAGAAAAGCTGTCTATCCTTTATACTTTTTAGTTCATTTAATTTTTGTCATTTATTTTCATTTCTTTTAATCTCAAACTCATTAACGGTAGAATTGTCGAACGACGAATCAATAACCAATCTTTGTGGACACGATACGATATAACCTAACCGGTATATATCACCCGGTAAAAATAAATACCAACTCTTTGTTTATCGCTTTACCGCAACAACAAAATGGCGTCGTTGCCGGGGATTGGTTTTATTGTTTCTGTATTGCGATAATTCCGTTGTTTTTGAGTTTTGTAATTATTGTATATGTTGTATAGGTTTTTGTATAAGAACTTGTATATGTTACTTGTACATGTTGTGTTTACTTTCCATACTTGTACATATTTGTGATTTTCTTAGCTTTCATGTGATGTTGTGAATTGTCTCGTACTCATAACGTTTGTTGTGTGGTTGTTAGGACACTTTATTTAGATTTGCGCGGTGTGGCAATACCATGGCATGACGAGAGGAGGTTACTAGTGCTCGCACAATAAAGGCGTCGAGCTTACGACGTAAAACAAGCATGTTTGTTTATGTTTGTTTATGTGTGTGGTGACTTGTGTTTTAACAAGTTGAAATAGGACTTGTTCTTAATTTTAAATAGAAGTCTCTTTCTTTCTCTACCTCCCTTTCGGATGATATTGGTGGATTTTTCTCAATCTCTACTCTTTTTACACCAGAACTCTCCTCAACCTCATTATTACTCTCTTCAACCTTATTACCAGTCTCCTTAGGATTTTCAATTTGTTTTTTGCTACCGGTTGTTACGACATAAACGTTCTCCTCAGGGGAGGGTCTTAGAGGTGTTTGTGAAAGCATGGAGATTTGGGCCTCTAATGCCTCATTGTGAGTCACTAGGGACTTAACTGCATTATTCATCTGCCTAAGAGTTTTGTTATTTTCGATACTTTGTTTTCTTACCTCTTCATTATGGATAGTTTGTGTCTCTACAAAGTGTTCCATCGTAGATTCTAGTATAGAGTGAGTTAACGTCGCATCAAAATCCTCCATTGATGTTTCGAGGTTGAAATTATAGGATTCTTGTGGTTCCTCAAAGTGATTTAGAATCTATTATACCCCAAAACTTTCCCTCTTATTTTGAGGTCAAGATACATCTCCATACTCAAGAGTTCCTCAAGGGTTGATCAGATGAACCCACTCCTAAGCATTCATCTCCATACTCAAGAGTTCCAAGTGAGCATCATGCCTCCTCATATGCCTCAAGGTATCAACATGTCAATTTTCAAACCTCATAGCTCAAGTTTGCTCATTCAATTGCTCAGATGGTTGAAAATCAATTGTATTGGACAAAAAGTCAATTGTGGTCAACATACAGTCAAACTTCATCATTTTTGGTCAACATAAAGATTTTGAAGTCACATTCATCATTTGATCAAGGGTTGATCATGATCCATCAAGAAAATCAAAGAATTGATCAAAAGTCAAAGTTTCTAAATTAGGGTTCTTTGATAAAAAGTCAACAAAACTTTGACAAAGCATAACTTTCACATACTTCATCAAAAAATTTTCCACCAAAGCTCATTTTGAAGGGAATTCAACTCTCTACAAATTTTCCTTTCACAAGCTTTGCCCAAAAATGCTTCATTTGAGAGTTATGGGTCAAGACATTATAGGTCCTTCTAAAAGTCAACAAAAAGCCATCTTTTTCCAAAGAAGTGTGCATGATCATGGAAACTTAAAAGAAGATGAACTTAAAAGGACAATTTAGAGGACATATTAAGCTTTCTAAAAATTCCAAGAACACTTTCAAATGATAAAAATTGAGCAACTTATGGCTTGGGAAAAATTGGAAATTTTGAAATTTTAAAGAAATTATTGATCAAACTTGAAAATTTTCCAAATGGGCCTTTATTTCTTTGATTCAAACTTATTCCTAACATTGTTAAGACCCTCTAAGCCCATCCACACGCGGTGGTTGTAATTATTTATTTATTTTTGAATTAATTCACTTAAATTCAGTTTTAATTAAAATAAAATACAAAATTAAATGGGATAAGTGCAAGACTGTAAATTCAAGTTGCTTGAGGTCCAAGATAATCATGATAGCTGGCCAAAATCGTGTAAGAGCTGATTGCTTGAAGATTGAGCATTTTTGGAAATATTATGTGTGATTTTTCAATCAAATATTTTTCAATGAATGAAATATATTTCCTCCTAATTTTTGACCTAATTCTCTTCCTCTATATAAACACAAGCCATTCAGATGCACAAAGACATGATTTGGCATCCAAAGAACTAGGGTTTGAACTTGAAAAATTTAAAGCAAAATTACACCATCGAATTACTTTTTGCAGCCCTTTCCAAACAATTCAAAGCAATCATTCATGTTCCTAAGGCATCATAAACTGAGTATGGATCAAAATCCATGGCCAAACACGTCTGGATCGATCCCTTCATAAAATCAGTTTGCATCATTCTTTTGATTTTCATATTTTGCATTCTATTGTGTTTTAACTTAAACTAACATTCCTAATCGATTTCTGAGGTTCATTAGAGCAGGTTAGATCGATCGTAGCAAGTTTTTGATGGCCTAAACATGAAACGCCATTGTTAGGGATCCGCAACTGTGAAGCTTCGTGCTTAATGATACAGCCAATTTTAGGACATAAAAATATACCATGATGGTCGCAAGGGTCTAATTATTGGATTTGGGCACTTTGTTCTTGTTTTTCTGTTTGATTTCACATGTTTTGCAAATTGGAGCGATCAGAGAAGATGACCGAAGCCCTAGCTCTAATGAAGGACTCCGACGCTGAACTTTTGATTGCAAGCATGGCATTGTTCCTTCATCCGATTGGCTCGTTCATAATACTAGGGCCCTGTTATACCCCAAAATTTTCCCTCCCACTTCTCAAGACATTTCACATATCTATACTCAAGGATTCCACAAGGGTTGACCAGACAAACCCTCTCCTAAGCAATCAACCCAAACTAGGGTTTTTCCATTCTCAAGTCAAGATAGACATCCAATGCTTCAAGTGGTCATCATATCTCATCATATGCTTCAAAGAATCTCCATGTCATGTTTCAAACCTTACAAGTCAAGTTTGCTCAGACAATTGCTCAGATGGTTGAAAATCAACTATATTGGACAAAATGTCAACTGTGGTCAACATACAGTCAAACTTCATAATTTTTGGTAAACACCAATATTTTGAAGTAATATTCATCATTTGATCAATGTTTGATCATGATTCCTCAAGAAAAGTCAAGATTTGATCAAAAGTCAAAGTTTCTAAATTAGGGGTTTTCAGACAAAAGTTAACAGAACTTTGACCAGGCATAACTTTCACATACTTTATCAGAAATTTTTCCACCACAGCTCATTTTAAAGAGAATTCAATTCTCTACAACTTCATACCTCACAATCTTGGGTAAAATGCTTCATTTGGGAGTTATGGATCAAAACATTACAGGTCTTTTTAAAAAGTCAACAAAAAGTCAACTTTTTGTAAAGAACTGTTCATGAGCATGAAAACTTCAATGAAGATGAAACCAAAAGGACTGTTTAGAAGACATCTTGAGCTTTCTAAAAAGTCTAAGAACACCCAAAAATGTCAAAAATTGAGCAAGATACAAATTGTGCAAGTTGAGCATTTTTGAGGAGTTGCATAAAGAGAAATGCATTGCAAAAACCAAAAATTTCCAAATGGGCCTAAGATTTTGTGATTTAAACTTGATCATAAGATTATCCATGATCACCATAAAGCAAGCCACGCCCTTTACCTTATTTATTTATTTATTTTTGAATTTAATCACTTAAATTCAAATTTATTTGAATAAAATACAAAAATAAAAGATAAGGCAAGATGGGTTGGATATTTGCATGGCTTGGGGTCCAAGATAGCTTCATTACAAGCTGTCAATTTCGTTCAAGAAAATTGAGAAAATTTGGAAAGATTTTGTGAAATTTTTCAAATCAAATATTCTCCATTCAAGTAGAATATTTTCTCTTAATGCCTTGACCTAATTCCATTCCTCTGTAAATACTTGGCTTTCTTACAAGTTCAAGAGGCTTTTTAGAAACCCTTACACGTGCTCCTAGCCTCTCTCAAACCCTAGAAATTTCACAAATTTCTTACAAAGTTGGCAACATCGTGTTTGGTTTTCCAGCCAGTTTCAAGCAATTCCAAGCACTCCAACGTGTTCCAGAAGTATTGTAGGGTAAGTACATGTTCAGAAACATGGCCATAACACGTTGAATCATGCCATATAAATACCTCTGTTTGCATATTTTTCATGAATTTGCTTTCTACTTATTATTGTGTTTTAATCGAAACTAACCATTCTAATGTGTTCCTGAGGTTTATTAGAGCAGGTTAGATCAATCGTAGCAAGTTTTCCATGGCTTAATTGTGAAACACCATTGTTAGGGTTCAGGATCTGAGCAGCTTTGTACCTACTGTTAGAGCCTATTTCAGGACAAACAAACGCCACCATTAGATTCGCAGCAACTTAATTAGTGGATCTAGATTATTCTTGTTTGTGTTTTCGTGCGTTTTTCAGGTTTTTAGCATTTGAGCACGATCAGAGAAGACGTACGGAGCACTGCTCCGGTGCTTCTGATTCAGAGGTTTCTAACCCTTACCTATTTATGGGTTCAGAAGGATGAATGGATGTATCACCGCCCCAACGGTTCACCTTGCGCGCACTATGTCACTCCCTCTATCAGGTCGTGGGTTCAAACCCCACCTTTTGCAATATTTTTCTTTTTGCCTTGCAGGTTCCCAGAATTGCCAAAAGTTACGCCCCAGAAGCTCTAGCTTCTGGATCCCTTCCAGCCAGAAGTGTCAACTTCTGGGCGTCACAAGCATCAGAAGCTCCATCTTCTGAGTCTCCAGCAGCGAAACCCCAAAAGTTCCAACTTCTGGGTCCCCCTCAGAGCCAGGAACATGTCTAGAAGCTCCAGCTTCTGGATCCCATCATAAGGCGACACGCCCAGAAGCTCCAGCTTCTGGATTCATCTCCAACAAAAAGCCCTAGAAATTCCAATTTCTGGGCACCTCCAGCGCAGAAACCCCAGAAGTTCCAACTTCTGAGTGCCTCCAGCAAGGAATTGCCCAGAAGCTCCAGCTTGTGGGATGGCTTCTTCCAGAAGCGCTTCTGCAGTTTTTTCTCATTACTTTTCCATATTTTTATTATTTTTGCTAATTGCATAATTAATTAAAATTAGTAAATTAGGTTAAATAATTAGGATTAATTAGACAAATTCACTAATTTTTTCTTCATTTTTAATTAATTAATTTAGGATTAGAATTAACAAATATCTTCCTTAAAAATTAATTAAAATCAATTAGACTTAGGATTATTCTCCACAATTTCAAAAAAATCCAAAAAATATTAGGATTAGTTTTCTATTCAGCTATTTATTTTCTCGCATTCTTTTTTCCAATATTATGTAACTTCTCATGGGATGTAATAGTTTAATTAGGATTTTACTTTCCGCCCTCCTCAATTGTGTAACTGCCCCAAAGCCATGTAATAGCATAGGATTTACTTTCCGCACTTTAATTTTGTAAGTGTTTTTATGTTGGCCTTAATTTTTGGTAAAACTAGTATATGTCAATGTCTTGACTGATGTCATGACATTCAGAGTTGAAGATAAATTCTGCAGAAGAAGATTAATTCAAGTTTCGGATTGGGAGTTAGGCGCTTTCTGAAATTTGCGAAGAATGGTGATGTCATAACCAATGCTATGACATTCTGTGTGACATTTGCTGTTCTGCAGATTCTTTTTTCCTGAGAGTTTTCAGGATTTCCGTTGAGCTGTTTTTGTTATGAATTATGTTATTGGATCACATGCTCACGTGACTCTGTGGTTAATCTTATTTAACCCTAAATTGGTTTGTTAAAAAGACCAAGTCTTTAGGTTAAATTAAGTGAACCCTAGCTATTATTATGGAAGCCCAAAACTAAAGTCTTGTTACTGCTTCTATAATAGGAAAATAACCCTTATTCCACTTGCACACTTTTTGGACTGTATTGAAGATCTAGCAGACTGTTATTTGTGTATTCTAGTTACTCTTGTGAGCCAAGAAATTATCATTTGATAAGTGCCTTGGACTAGGATTTGGTTGTAAGGGTTGTTTATCACTCAAAGCTTTGAAGCACGAGTGTTGTGTCTCTTGATTAAAGCTTTGAAGCAAATCAAGTATGTTTATTGAAGAGTGTCTTCACAATTCTATTAAACAATAGGTTTATATCACTGCTGTGATTGAGGGGGAGTGAGTAGGAACTCAGGTCTAAGTAGGACTTAGATTGAAGTTGCATTGGGTAGGTTTTAAGTGAAGGAGATAAACCGTTGGTTTATTCTGAATTAATACTACTAATAGTGAATTTCCTCCACGGCTTGGTAGCCCCGGATGTAGGTGTAGTTACACCTGGATAAACAAGCGATTGTGTTCTTTACTCTGTTTCAATTAGCGTGTGAATTGTTAGCAGTGTCGATCTTGTGTCATAACATTCTCTGTGACATCACGTATCTGCTGCCAGGAATTTCACATTTCCGCACCTGTAAACTTCTAGTAACTAGGCGTGTATGGCAAGATAAAATCAGCGTAGCTAACTCAAATCACAAGATAAATTATCTGAATTCAACACACTTTCTTCACACATGCACCCCCTAGGGTATTCTCTCGTTGCCTTTCGAATAAATGTTCAAGTCCCTTGAACGTAGAGGTATCCTAGCACCGTTGCCTACAAATATATCACCATAGTCCCTTCGAATCAAAGATCATAGTCCCTCGATGACCCTCGATTGTTGCCTACGAATACATGATCTAGTCCCTCGATTGTTGCCTACAAAAAGTGATTATCGTCCCTACGAATGTGCTAGGATACTCCTACAAGTTGCCTTCTATGACCATCTGATGTCCCTTTCGAATGTCCCTTTACATCCAACGAATAGGGTTAAATACCAACTAATGGTATGGATAACGCTATTCTAAAGGAAAGTAAAATAACACGGAAATGACTGTTCTGAGTAGGTAATTGACTTTTAATTGCTTGCTCAATCAAAATACTTTTCACACCTCACACTTTCAAAAAAATCTTTTTCAAAACACTTTGTATACATTCCAATGTGAATCATTACAAAGTTCTTTTCCAAAACGAAACATTTCCAAACACTTCGTATACATTCCAGCGTGAATCATTACGAAGTCAAAGCGAAATGCCTTTTCAAAAACATTTTCAAACACACAAAAACGCAATTTAATGTGAGCTAAAGCAATTAAGAGCCCGTAGATAACTACGGATGGAAAGGGTGCTAATACCTTCCCTTTTCATAACCAACTCCCGTACTCAGAATCTAACGAAGGTCTTTTCCTGTTCTTTTCACATTCCCTTAATTGGATAAAAGAAAAGTCGGTGGCGACTCTTGCTATCCGCAACATTTGCAACCAAATGCAAAACAATCCAAAGTCAGTTCTCCCACCGTGTTACAGGCTCACGTGTGTATTTGTTGAAAATTCAAAACAGAACGCGTGGAAGGCTTTTGATCATATGGTTGTGATTAAATGACAACAAAATCCATTGACTCAGATGGCAAGACCTTGATATTGATATCCTAAGGGTCCTAGGATCGATTCCCAGAGACCACCCTCCTTTTTTCAATCTTTTCTTCTTTTTTTTTTCAATTTTCTAACATTTTTCAATTTTCTTTTCTTTTTTTAATTTCTTTCAATTTTTTTTAATACAACAAAAAACCCTAAAAAATATTTTTATTTTAGATTTAGGTTAAAAAATTATTTAATTAAATTTAGACACAAAAATATTTTATTTTTCTTTTCACTTAAAATTATTTTCATAATTAGTTTCTAATTAATTTAGAATTAGGTTTTCTTAATTAAAATCAATTCCAAAAAATACCAAAAAATGTTTTTCTTTAATAATTAGGGATTAGAATATTTTCAAAATTATTAAAGCATTTTTTCATTATTTATTTATTGTTTTTGCATTTAAATATTAGTAATCGATGTATAGGTCGCAAGGATATTTTTGTAATAGGGTATATTTAATTTCTTGCATTTACTTTCCGCACACTATAGCTATATATACACTTCTTAGATGTATGGATAATAGGATTGTATGGCAAGACATAAAATCAATTATTAGATCACCTTAATTTCAAGATAAATATCTGTACTAAATCACTTTTCACACTTGCACCCCTTAGGGTATCCTCTCTTGTTGTCTTACGAATACAATGGTCATATCCCTCGAACGTAGGGGTACCATTAGAAAAAGTTCCTCAATTAAAAATCATCACAAATATCATAGTCCCTCGACGATCCTTGATGTTGCCTACGAATATATGATCTCGTCTCCCGGTTGTTGCCTACGAATAAGTGATGATCGTCCCTACGAATTTGCTAAGGTATTCTTACATGTTGCCTTCAATGACCATACGATGACCCTACTTTCGTCCCTTCACATCCAACGGATAAAGTTACCTACCAACTAATGGTATGGATAGCTTTATCCTAAAAGAGAAGGAAAATAACAAGAACGACCTTCTGAGTAGGTAATAAGACTTTTAATTGCTTGCTCCAATCAAAACAAATACTTTTTACACCTCACACTCTTTTCAAAAATACTTTCAAAACAAACACTTTTTATACATTCATATGAGAATCATTACAAAGTTAAACTTTCGAAATATTTTCAAACACTTCGTATACATTCTTGAGGAGTGATACAAGAATCATTACGAAGTCAAGAAAAAATACTTTTCAAAATCCTTTTCAAATCACGTACACACAGAAAGGGAGTTTTCAAAAGGTGAGCTAAACAATTAAGAGCCCGTAGATAACTACGGATGGAAAGGGTGCTAATACCTTCTCTTTTCATAATTACCTCTCGTACTCATAATCGATAAAAGGTTTTTCCTGTTCTTTTCACGTTTCCTTTATTAGATAAAAGAAAAGTTGGTGGCGACTCTTGCTATCTGCAACATTTATAATAAAGTGCAAAACAAACAAGTCAGTTCTCCCACCGTGTTACATCATCGCATTTTGTGTCTCCATAAAGTGCTTCATCTTCATTGTTTCTAGTCTAGATAGAGTTAGTGTCGCAGTCATATCCTCCATTAATGCGTCGAGAGTGGAATTCTGTTATTCTTGAAACTCCTCAAAATATTGGGTGTGTTGATTATAGAGGAAATTTGGTTGAGGATAAGTTTGTGTCACATTAAAGTCCTCAATTGATGTTTCGAGATCAGATCTTTGGTATTCTTGCGACTCCTCAAAATGATGGTATTGATAATTCTAGAGGTAATTTGGGTGAGAGTGAGTTGGTGATGCATTGAAATTCTCCATCAGTATTTTGAGGTCAGATTTATGGGATTCTAGGTAATCCTCAAAATACTGGGGTTGAGAGTTGTAGAAAAAGTTTGGTTGATACATAGTTATAGAAATAAGAGTGCCTTATCTATATGGTGTAATAATAGATTAACAATATTGACTGTTGGTCCCCGGAAACGGCGCCAAAAACTTGACCGGTAAATTCCGCAAGTGCACGGAAATATCGAAGTAATATAAAATATTATCGAACCACAGAGACCAATGTCAATATACTGTAATTTATCGTTACTTTGTAAAGCTAAGACTAATGAATAATTGGATTTTGGGGGGAACTAAGAACTAAAACTAAAAATGACTTTAGAAAATATAGTAATAAAGAGAGACCAGAATATGGTTTCCGCGTTCCTGAAGGACTTATAGAAAACGGGTACTAATTACAACTATAACTTAGTTCCATAGAATATACTGACTTAAAGACTCCGCCTCACGCTCTTGCGGTATTAACTAAAGCCATACTTCCTAATTCCAAGATTTTTCTCTCGCTCGCCCATTAACTAAGAAATATATTTTGAAAGCCAATAATATCCTAAACACATCTAAATCTCTCTCGCTGTATTTAGATTTGTTTCCTAATTTCCACTATCCGGTTAGATCCCCACACTCTCGTAGTGTCGGCTCTCACCTTAATTGATTTCTCACTATCGTGACAAAATCGTGTTAAATAACCTCTCACTCTCGTGACAAGGCTATTTAAATTAGACTTGGAAATTAAAACCAAAACAGAGTTTAAATCATAAGTTTGCACCTAGTATTTTCTACTGAGTCCCGTCGGTAACGAAGATCCTCATACATCGGGCTCAAGAATATTTAGCTAAACATAGATAGGAAAATAAACATGCAATTACGGTAATAAAACATAATACTAAACATGATCTTGGAAAATAAAATAAGAAAGCAATAGCAGTAGTATAACGATAAAGGGAACCTGGAATTAAATAATGGCAATTGAAATAAATCAGTCTTCTAATACAAGCATTCCTCTACAGAACAGTAGGCTTTACTTACAATAATCAAAATAACAAAAAGAAACGGGAAAAGAATTAACTCTAACAGATTAGTTAGATCTAAACAAAGGTTCGTAATAGATTCTGGTGTGAAATCTATTACGAGAAAATATTTACTGCGTAGAACTAAAAACAAAAGACTAAAAAAACTCTAAACGAAAAATGGTGGAAAATGGACGGGAGAGGAGGTGAGGAAGAAGAGAGTTGTATGTGTTAACTGCCTTCTATTTATAACCCTCTAATAACTTGTGAGAGAAAAAATAGGAAGAGTTGGCGTGGTCACTTTATTGTTGAGAGAAATAGGAAGAGGTGGGATTCCTTGCTTGACTAAGTATGTGGAGAAAATGTAGGAACTTCGTGTAACCACTTCGTGTCGTTTGCAGCAAGCAAGGATAAAATATCTCCTTTTAGAAATGTGACGTTCGTCACAAGTAAGGAGTGGGCCACGGGTGTGTGGCGACCGTCATGGGTGGGTGTAACGGTCGTTACAGCTTGCTTGTTGATGGAATTTCGCCTTGTAATGCGTAACAGTCGCTATGGCTTGGAAGGTGAGGTGTGACGGCAGTTACAAGGCATGTTGGGCTAAGGAGCGTGTCTTCATGGGTTGGGCTTGCATTCTTGGTCCATTCCTTTTATTCATGCCTTCACCTCTTATTTTGCTATCACACCCCATGCTTATTTATTTTACTCTTTTTGTGGATTTTAAGCTTGATTCTTCTCCATTTCTGCGACTTTCTTCATAATGCCTGTAAATAGTAAATACCTGAAAACATAGAAAATACTGACATAATACGAATATAAAGAAACATAATTAAGATAAAATAAAGATATAGTCTATCTAAAGCAGGCCGAATATGTGATACATTTTTGTGCTATCACGCACGAGCATACTCTTGAGAACTGTATACCTTTTAAGCATAAAGTATAAGACTTACTTGATTCAAAGGCTATAAATTTCTAATCAGATGGTCAAATTTGAATTCTCCTTTTAATCAAGGAGTTCCAAGACTACAAAGTGCATATTCTGAAGCAATAAGTCGATACGGAGTCTGATCTCCTCAACATGGAAATTTCTAGTTTCATTTGCATTCCATTCGTAATCTTTCTTGTTTTGTTCAATACTTGTATGCAAAACTTGTTCATTATTGAATATCAATCATAATGCATTGAATATGTGTGTC
The DNA here is from genome assembly GCA_021764765.1 of Vicia sativa. Taxonomy (NCBI): domain Eukaryota; kingdom Viridiplantae; phylum Streptophyta; class Magnoliopsida; order Fabales; family Fabaceae; genus Vicia; species Vicia sativa. Next base: position 89,054,208 of record CM038796.1, on the reverse strand, counting down.
TTGAATTAATTCATTCATACTCACTCTTAAATGTTCTTCTTTTCTTTTGATACTCAACTCTTGTGAATAAAGAAAATACCTATGGAGGGAGGATGATGAATAATATACCAAGAATCTTAAACGGTATACTTTCGAGTAAAAACCTTGCTGACAATGTACATGCATTGTTTCAAAATCCTAAATACTGGAGATATAATGGAGATATGCCCTCGTTAACCCCTTTTGAGCCTTGAAGTAGGAGTTTCTTTTCTATTCGAAAAACCCTCATTCTTAACCCGGGGCAGGGCAGTGTTCATTTAATTTGATCAAGTATTTAAATCTCATCATAAAAGTGCATATAAGGGGAAACCATAATGGTTATCCTTCACCCATCAAGAGGTCAAGAAAAATATCAGACCATAATGGTTATTCCTCATCCATCAAAGAATAAGGTAGTCACTCCTTTTCAGCAAGTCAGAAGACTCAAGATCACACGATTTATTCAAAAAATGAATAAAAAATAAAAAGAAAGCTTGCTAAGTCGAAAAATTGAGATTAATTGACTTAGGAAAAAATTAGGGCATCCCGCTGGACTTCAAAATTAAAAGAACTCGTCCAGGTAAAATTTAGGGAAAGAGAAAAAAGAATGAAAAGCGCAAAAAGCGAAAAGGATTACAAATCAAATCCTCATAAGAACAAAGTCGTGTGATCATACACCAAAAAACAAAAGGTGAGTGACTGCCATGTCCTGAAAACCTTTTTGGTACCTTAACTATTGTAAACTCCTTATGAGAGATGAGTGCTCGTATTGAGATATCTAAATATAGGACTGGAGAATATCATGTAGAATGAGTGGGCACAAAATAACTTTGAGCCTTAAATTCTTTTTCTAAAACCGTGAACCATGCCACACTACAACCCTGAAAAGTCCTAACTGAAGCATGGATTAATTCGAAAGCAAAACTATAACGAGAGTATGGTAATCTGACTCCTAGGAGACTTGCTAAAACCTTTTGAGTTGGTATCACTCCATCTTTTACTATCTTTTGTATAGAAAATTTTGATGTTTCGACATCTTTTCAATAAAAGTTTTCTAACTTCAAGACAAGCATAGGATTTGCATTAGAATTATCATTCGTAGAATAAAATATTCTTTGCATATGAACAAGTGCTTCAACATCAAGTAAGCTTGCATAATGAGCATCATATAAACATCTTGAGGGGAAATTGCTTTAGGATACTGTTAAGGGGAAATCATTTTTGAGAATGATCTTAGTTTGGGGCAGACCTTCTATTGACTCTATTGAGTAAAAGAAGACTAGTTTGAGAAATGATCTGAAGCAGATTGTGTGGAAGTTTTGATTGCCAAAATTCTCCGTTGAGAAATGGCATATCACTTCCAGTTTGGTCATAAGAGAGAGATTGCTTCAAGTATCTGCTTGAACATGAGGCAATTCAAGTTGAGAAGTATGGTTGTGTACTAGCCTACTTTCAAGATGTAAGTCAATTACCCTAAAAAGGAAACGTTTGAGACTCTGTTGGGTATGAGAGAGTTTGTTTTCCCAACACTATTCATTGTTGAATGCACCTAGCCTGGGGTGATCGAAGTTGAGAGGAGATATCTCAAAAGTATCCAATCTGGGGCATTCAAGGCGGGATCTGATCCCTCAAAGTGTAGTCAAACTAGGGCAGTTATGCCGAGATTTGACAAATTTCTCCAAGTATCTATTGATCAGAGGAGAATCATTTCAGAATCTGAAGATGTAGGGGAAATTCATCTCAAGAATCCTCTCCGTGCATATCCCTTCAAAGAACATACCCATGGTATTTTGGTGCGATGTTGCAGTAACCTCCGATTACTTGTGACATGTGAGATTCGGGGTAAATGAAGCGAGATTAATCGACATTAGTACCAGCGTAAGATTCTTCAATAGGTTTCCTCTTTAGAGGATGGAAAAGTTGTTTTCTCAAAGTTGGTTCCTTCTCCCCAATGTAGAGTGCACTTTTGTTGAAGAATTTATCTACAATAAAGTTGATCTCTACAGGAGATTTATCCTTAACAAAATCAATTTTGACAGAATGTTCCATCACCATGAGATATATTTCGGTAGATTTATACCATTGTGTATTCCCCAGTGCAGTCTGTCTCTTTCGAAGACTCTTGTAGGATATCTTACTGGCAAGAGATTCTTGGTATTTCCCCATGAAGTCGTATGTCTTCTCCAGGGGAACAATATAAAATTTCCCTAGTAAAGCAATGTGTTAATTTTTTTTATTCTCCCATCCCCAATGAGGTTTCTTTAGTGCAGTTTCCCGTTGGAGTCTCCCCAGTGAGTTTTCCCCAATGTGGTCTAAACCGACAAGATTACCTTTAAGAGATCTCTTATCCTTAGTGATAGAAGATTGATGCGCTCTCCCAAGTGGAATTTGTGCTTCGAGATTTATTTTATCCCTAAATGAAGATTTGTACTTCTCCAACAGAATTCGATGTCAGATTCTTATGTTATGAATTCTCCAGCGAAAGGTAGATGAGCTTTGTTCGCCAACGAGGTTTTTCCACATCTCCAATGAAGGAAATAGGATCTTTTCCCCAAGAGATCAGGATTTGGTTGAAACCAATTTGGTTCCTCCCCAAGTGAAGAGCGTTTTCTCTCCATGAGATTGCAATTTATTTTTGCAGCGCTTTTCATAAAGTCCACTTTTCGGTGGCATCTCTTTTCGGAAGTTGTCTTTCTCAAATTTGCAATTTCCCCATTGAAATTCAGTTTGTTCATCCTTTACAGAAAATCAGATTGTTCAGCTCCTCAGATGTTCCTGGTTTCTCCAACAGTTATTATTGACGTTGATATTCCCAGTAAAATATTAAATCATGCATCATTACATTGCATCTACCTAAATGTGTAGCATTCCAAAAGTATGGAGCATTACGCCACGGAAAATGCAAACATGCATTTAAGTGTTTGCCAATTGTGTTATCAATCAGAAATAACCAAATTATATATACTCAAAAGAAGTGAATAATCTCTACAATTATTCCCAGGGTTTTCCAACTATGTTCTTACCCTAGATCGCCATTTCATATCAAGTGTATTGTCTTGTGGGAACTCATATCTTTTCTCTAGTGGATCTCTCTGTGATTTCTATACCCTCGTCGGGCCGTGTTATGAGTTCCTTTTTCTCAGTGAGTCGTAAACTTTCCTTGTTCATGCAAATTCTCAATGTTTTACCCGTGTTTGCTCTGCAATTAGAGTGCGAGTGAGAGTCGATGTACAACCTTTTTTGTTTTTCAAGTATTTGAGTATCCATATTCGAAGCGTGGTAATCAGATAATTGCCACTCTTGAAGAATTATACTCCGCCTTTGGCCAGAGGGATATTGTAGTTCTTGTTATATTTGCAATCTCTTAAAAGTCCAACGCATTTTGGCAATCCTTGATAGAGTCCCCCCGACTGGTCTCTTTCTTTTGAGTAAGTTCGCCTTCGATCGACGTCTTATTGTGATCTGTTTTGGTCGGAATCCTCGTCTAGAGTCCTCTTTAAATGCTCTATTCTCTTTTTCATTTGTAAGTCCGTCTTTGATTGGCAGTGTATTCAAAACTCGATATATCTGAATCCTTAGTAAATTTTCCTTTGACCGGTGTGCTTTCTATAGGAGTCTATCTACGAATAGTCATCTTTTCCCATGAGTTCGCTCTTGATTCAAGTGTTCTCGGTCGGGTATCCTTTTATGTGTCCAATATATTTACTGGACATGCATATTTGAGTTTGCCTTTGATGCAGGTGATCTCTGTTGGAGTTTGTTCTGGTCAGTCTAGTCTTGATGTATATTCAACATTCTTACCGAACGTATATCGTTGATATCTTTGAGTTCGCCTTTGATGCAAGCATTCTCTGTTTGATATCTTTGAGTTCGCCTTTGATGCAAATGTTCTCTATTTGATATCTTTGAGTTCGCATTTAATTCAAATGTTCTCTGATTGAGTTTATTTTTGAATACCTCGTACTTTTCTTAGAATAACACCGTCGATGCCGATATTGCACTTCCGGCCACCCGATCTCCTTATTCCCCTCCATTAGGAGATTTGGTTGTTTAACAATGTGTTGAACTAATTTTGATGCTACCCGTTCATTTAAACTGTGTAATGTTTTCTTGAAAGTATTGTATTAAACTATTGTTAAATTCCACAACTAACACTTCACAATCTTTTGACTCTTATTTGCAAACAATCTCCTATTTTTGTTCTATTTGTTCTATTAAAACGTTAATTCTTATTAAATAGAGCAACAAGTAAATAAATAACTACCATTGTAACTTATTAAATTAGTTTCAAATACACAAAAACTAGATATATCAAGCTTCATAAAAGAAGTACTAATAATTTTCAAAATATGTTGTCATGGTGGCCCACAGTATATATTTATGAATGTATATAACTGCAAATTTAAAAAGTTCAATCTTCAGTTTCCGAAAAAAGAGTTAGATAGTGAAGCAAATGAACCATAAAAAGATCCACACCCTAAATGGAGTAAGCTAGTTATAGTAATAAAGAGCAAGAGAGGAATCCACAAAATATAAAAAAAAACAAAAATAAATAGTCTCGATTCCGTCAACAAAAAAAGTGATAATGAATATAATTTACCAATTTGCCCTAATCCACACCATAGTTACCCTCCACCTCATTCACACATGATAAAAACCCAATATTGTTCATTTGGATAAAAAGATTAGTATTATTATTTCATCCTACATAGCCCTAAATATCTGAAAGAGTGAAGATTTCATTTCATTCAACATTATCTGATACAACATTATAACATAACCCTAAATATTCAAAATGGGATAAAGATTCATAATAATCCAACCTAAACATCATCCAAAATTATTACAACAACAATAACAATAATTTTTCTCCAATTCCTACCTACGCATTATCACATTCACAACAAACAACAAACATGTTATCTTCAAAATTCACATCAACGATTTCAATGACCTTTCTTTCGGTGGCTTTCTCATTCTTCTCTTCCCATTATCATCCTCACCATAATCATCATAATCATAATCATAATCATCAACATAATCCAATCCCTCAATATCCATCTTCGAATAACAAGGAACAACACCGACATTAACCTTAACCTCACTAGAACCTAATGTCATACCACCACCATTTTTATTATCACTGTCACCTCTTCTCTTTCCCCACAATGGACCAAATCCAGAATAATAATAAAACTCACTGTTATTACTATTATTCGAACTCGAAGCTACCGCCTTCTTCGGTCGGCCTCTTCCGCGTCGCGCCGGCCCCGCACCAACGTTGTCTCTCTTCAAATCTTTGTCAGCACCATTGTTATTAGAATTATCCTCAAGCACAGTCGTATTAAAATTTTCTATGGCAGGTTTTTCAATACCAGCATCTTGAGTATCCATCATCGACACAACACTGTTTAATTATTATAATATAAAATCATTCAAGCACAAAACAAAAACAAATAGCATGCTTTTTATTTTCACATGAAATCGATAAAAACCCTAATAAGTTTCGCAAGTAAAATAAACAAGTTTAGAATTGGGATTTACGTTTACCTTTCATCAAAAGCTCTACGAAAACCCATACCCCCAGTTTTGAAGGTATCTTCATCTTCGAACTAAAAAAATCGAAAAATATATATAAAAAAATATACTGAGAAATGAGAGAGAAAATTAAATAGATACCCATAAACCTAATTTGAAGTAAAAAGAGGAGAAGCATGAACAAATGAAACAATTTTAACGAGAGTAATATATATAAAGAAGAACCCTAATGAGAGGAAAAACCCTAATAGATCTGAGAAGAGAGAAGAAGAAGAAAGAAGAACCTGGATTGAGTTGTTGGAGTGAAAGGGGATCACATCCCAGGGAGACTGGTTAAGCTGACAGACGTGTGTTTGAAAAGTTTCGACTGGAAATGAACCATTTTTGAGCAATGAAGAAGAACAAGTGTGTAGAAGAGGGGAAAGCTTCGCGTTTTTTCGAATCCTCATTCAAAGAGTGAATCTATAATATTATCATTTTCGTGAAATGAGAAATGGGTTTTATACTGTGTCACTGTGTTGGGTTGTGTTGTAGTTTTTTATTATTATTATTTAATTAATTAATTAATTATTTATTTATTTATTTATTTATTTCAGATCTCACTAACTCAGTCTCTTTCTTTTCTTTTCTTTTTAATTTCTTTTATTTTCTCTTTCTTACACACACAGTCACAAACCTCGATAATAATAAATAAATAATATAAATAAAATCGGAGTCATTCATGGGTTTAATTTTAATAAGACGGTTTTACCCCTAGTTTAGTCACTATTTACTCAAGGAATGTGATGCACTCATGTGTGTAAAAGAAACCCTACCTCTAGTAATTCTATAACCACGTCATACTCTGTAGTTTTGCTTGGTTGTCCAAAAGTGGTTTTTTCTTTTAATTTTGAAGAAGAAATTATCATGTCAAGACAAATCATCAATGCTAGATTCCGTTCAATTTGAACCGAACCATTGTTTTTCATTTTATTCTTGTTTGAGTCTCAAAATATCAAAAAAGGGTAATTTTGTCAAAAAATAATCTAGCCGAAACTTTTTGCATATCTAAGATAAATTAATTTGTAAATCTTCTCAAGACGGCTTAGTTAGATATGCAAAGACTCCATATTGGATTGGCAAAGAGTCATCTATGTCCAGTCTAAGTTTATTCAGCATAATAAATAAAAAATATAGAGAAGGATAAATATAGTTGAAATTGCGGATTTTAAATTTTGATTTATCTAACAAACAAAGTAAGGGCAAGACAGGAAATGAATATGGATTTTCTATCTTTTACGCATAAAAACATATAATTTTATATAAATATTTATTTGTGTAAAAATCTTTAAAGAAAATGAAACAAGACGAATATATTTGAGGTTGCGAATCTAAAACTTTAATTCGTCTTAAAAAATTACAAAAGAAACAAAAATATCCTACGTATAAGATCCGTTTTATTATTTAATAATATGAATATATATAAATTTGACCTAGACTTTTTATTTATTTATTTATTTTAAAAGTGAAAATTCAACTTTAATGACAAAATAAATTTAATTGATAAATATTATTTTAAGATTTTACAAAAATAATTGATATATATTGTAATTTTATGATACAACAAAACTATATATATATATATATATATATATATATATATATATATATATATATATATATATATATTATTTTAATCGTAATTAAAGAAAAATTTAACTATATTAAAATTTAATAGTTATGATTTATTTACGGGATAGAATATTTTTGCACTATTATTAGTATTTTAATTAATATTTAAACTTTCTTTTCTAATAAACGAAGGCGCGTGGTTTGTGACGCGCGATATTCCTATATCCCTGCGTGCGGTAAGAGTGGCCAACAAGGATGGCCCGCGTTAGAAAATGGATGGACCATTTGTACTTTGATGGGTCCCATCAATTGGAGCCTAAAAGAATGAACGGTTGCGATGATGATGATGAAAATGGAAGAAAAGTTTTGATCTGCATGAAATGAAAAGTTTTAAGAAAAATACATTGGGCCTTTGTTTGAGGTTATGGATACGTGGCAACAAAGGGTCTATTCAGTTTTTCAACCACACAAAGGGTTTGTTTGTAAGATTGCCAATTGTTTGAGATGGCAATTTATTAAATTTGAAACAAACAAAACAGCAATTATTTCTTCAGATTCCCTTTATTACCCTTTTTAATAAAATATAATATAAAAACAAACTTTTTTATATGTATGGTTTTCGTTTGAGGTAAGTATATATATATATATATATATATATATATATATATATATATATATATATATATATATATATATATATATATATATATATATTAAAATAAAAATAAAATAAATTTTTTAATTTAATTGTCATGATTCACCGACGGTATAAAACTTCTCTACACTATCAGTGTATTCTAAAAATAAAATTATGAAAAAATAAAAATCAGAAAGATAATATTTCAAAATATTTTTGTGAATTTTTTCATAGATTTTGAGTCAAAAATGAGTTTTATATGATTTCTTGAAGTTTAAAACATTTCAAATATAAAATCAGAAATTAAAATAAAAGCCAAAAAAATGTAGGCCATTGGATCACAGTGAAAACGCGTTAGTAATCACATCCAATGGACATGGCACGCTGTGCTTGATATGGACCTCCTTGATTTTCACACTAGATTACAAATTAAAAAAATAAAACAAGAAATAATGTCACGCGTTGGATCGATGTTGATTCACAAAAGTAATCAGATCCAAGGGCTCAGGGAACGCACGTATGGTAAAACGTTATCACCGGATTCAATTAAAAAAAATTACATGTCAAGCCCTCATTGGTTGAAGACAGACATGTAAGTCGTCTTCAACCTCCGACCATCCTCCATTCGTGATCCTCAAATTGTGAAATAAATTCTTCAGACCGGTATCATTCGCTTCGTCTCTTCAAGATGATTCTAATGGTACCCTCACGAACAATTTATTTCACTTGTGCCATGAACAATTTGAAAAAAACAGAAAAAATAACGAGCTCTTGTTCTTAGAAATTCTCAGTCAATTCTCAATGAAAACACAAATAGTGAAGATCACAAGGATCAGGGAGATGAGGAGAATGCAATAGTGCTTGATTTGAAACGATTTGGTCACGAATCTTACCTGAACGAAGTTCACTTTCAGAGCTCTGAAACTTGACTTGGATAACACGATTCATGGAAATTTAAGGCACGATTCTTGCTCTGTTAGCTTCAGTGAGGTTCAAGGAAGATGAATGAGTGGTTAATTTCAAACTAGAAGGGCTTTGAGAGTGAAAACGAAGTTGCAGAAAATCTGGTTGTGGAGGAAGTTTGGTAGAGGTTTTTTGGCTATCAAAGCTTGAGGAAACTAGTGAGGAATGATCCTCTATTTACAGGAGAGTGAATGGTGATGAAAATAAGAAGGAACTGTGGTGAAATCGTGCAAACCAAGTCAGCTGCAATCATGCCAAACGTGTGACTCGAAAGACATCAAAACGACCTCATTTCAAGTGTAATTTGCATCAAACCGCATCTGGGAAATTAGTTAAACATGTATAGCATCTAAACTTTGAGTAATTCGCCTTGTAATCCAAGTTTACATGTTATAAATTTTCTGATTCGAAGCAAAATTGAATGTCATTGAGCCTCCTTCAAACATGTATAACTCACTGCTCAAGGACCTTTATGACACAACCTTGGACTCTTTGGAAAGTTGGGATTACATACTCTGCAATGCACTTGGAAAGGTAGCATTTGGCATCTTGAATCAAAAGTTATGATCAATTGAAATCACCAAAAACAATCTAACTTTTTCACACTTAGAAAAATTTCTAAGTTTGGCAAAAATGACTTATAATGTTTTCAATCTAAACATGGCCTTCCACTCAAAATTTGCTCTTGATTTTTAAAGATGACATGAAGTAGACTTCTCAAAGAGTATTTTGCAAAAAGAATCACCCAAAAACTCCAAAAATTGAGAAAGCTATGGCCTTGTGAAGTTAAGGAAAATTTGTGAAATAACCTATAATCTTTTGACTTCTTCAAGCAACTTCCAAACACTTTCTGAAATTCTAGTACCAGATATGAGATGTCGAAGGTAATATCACGAAAATGATTTCTGTTTTAAACATAGCTAACAGTACAGAATTGTAAAGTGTAGAAAACAATAAAACACAGCAGAATTGTTAACTCAGTTCGGTTCCAACCAACCTACGTTTGGGGGCTTCCAAGCCAGGGATGAAGTTCACTATAAGTAGTATTAATTCAGAGCTAAACCTCCTTGTTTACACTCCTCACTTAATCCCTACCCAATGATCCTTCTACCTAAGATACATCACTTAGATATGAGAACCCCTGCTCACTCCCTATGTCATACACGGTGACTATAAACAAAACTAAAACTGAAGACACTCTTCAAAGACACACAACCACACTTGCTTCAAAGCTTATGGTGATTGACAAATTACAACTCAACAAACATCCTACCCGAGTATGAATACAAGAGAGGCTCACAATAAAACAATGAACAACCAACAATTAAAATACTAAGTTTCTAAATCTGGAACGGACAAACTGCAAAACAAGGTTTGCAACATTTAAATAGAGTAACAACAACTAGGGTTGCTTTACTCACAAGTCTTCGACGCTTCCTACTTTTTCTCCACAAAAGCAGGACATAAGATCTCCAAGAATAATGCTAAATACGTTCTCAAGCTTCCTTAATTGAAGCATACAATAACAAACAAACTGACTTCCTAAAAATTCTGAACTTAAACCAATTCTGTCAGTTTCACATATCAGGACATCTATTGTGACATCTACTACTTCAGTATTTTTCATGGCATTTTTTGAGCAGAATGTTTTACCAAAATTGCTGCAAATCAATAGAACTAACAAACTCCCCCTTTGGCAAATTTTGGCTAAAACATTATTTGGGGTACAAGCCATATAAACATTACAACATCACAATTAACATAGGCAGTTATGCACACATAGCAGAGGAGCACAGTAAAATTGGCATCACACACATAACATAGATATAGCAGCGGATAAACAAACAGATGTTCAAACATCAGTTAGAACATTCACAGATGCAACATTTTACTCCCCCTGCACATAACACACACATATGCACAATTGACAAATTCTTGCTCCCCCTACATAACAGCTTCTTCAGTTGTGGAAACACACATTATCATCAACATTTGGAAGCACACACAATCAATGACAATTTACACATAGTAGCAACTCCCCCTCAACACATCAGCTGCTCACACATAATGGAAGCACACAATTAACACGCACACACAATCATTCACAACTGCAATCATTCACAACTACTCCCCCTCAACACAATGCACAGTCACACTAACCTTCACTCACTCTCCCCCTTTTTAGCCACAATTGGCCAAACTACTAATAAACTCATGGAGAATGACAGAAAAATAAATACTAGATTCAACTAAGTCACTACTATCTAGTGTTAGGTACAACCCAAAAACAAATGTTATGCACTCATGTGCCAAAATTACACACAAAACGATTCACCATTGAACAGATGGAAACACAAATCACAGGGCTCCATGCACAGTCAGGGTTCTGAAGCACTTACAAACTCTCCACTTCCTTCACTTCTGTCATTGCTTGAGCCATCTGCAGAAGAGCCTTGAGTTGCTGAGCTACTTGTGGATCGAGACTTTAAGAGTCCATGGATTACACTGACTACAAGTGCACAGTCGTGTCGCGTAGTTTTAAAAGATTTTCGAACCTCTGTTGTACCCCAAAATTTACCCTCTTCTTTCCCGTATTTATGGCTTATAATTCGGTTGCATAAACATACATGTAGTCGCATACATAGCATTGATCTTGGGGTTGCCAGGTTCAAGGTATCCCAAGAAGTGAAAGAAATGGCGCGTTTCGATTATCTCAGGTCACTTTGAGTCCGATATCGATATTCTTCAATTCGCATGCTCAATCCAATGTAATCTGGTCAGAAAGATATTTTGATGTGGTCCCATATTTCTCGTCAAACAAAAAAGATTTATTCGCTTATTTCTCAATAAAGTGAATTTTGGGTTTTTGGCGCGTTTCGGGCACTCTAGAAGGCGTATCTCTCAGCTCGTCGGGTATTTTCTAATGATTTTCGACCAAAAATTCCCTCTCATTATTATCTACAACTTTCGTTTAAAATCCAGAAGCAAATTGTGTGAGGAAGGTCCCCAAAGAAATTAATTTCTCCAATGGATTAAACTGAATGTTAGTGCTGAACCGTGCATTCTGACCACTAAATAGTCTCTATCTCTTAGCTGGAAACTCGAAACTAAGCGGGACATATTTCTAAAATTCCGTATAGGAGCCCTTTACAACTTTCATTTACAAATCGAGAGCTGATTCCTCACCAATCAATACCAGAATTGTATTCTTTGGAGTTGATTTTGAGCTGAACCGAGTAATTTTCATCTGATACGTGAACTTCGAAAAATCATATCTCGCTCGATTTTCATTGAAACAAGGTGGGACCAGTGCCAAAAGTTCAAAAATTTTGTTAGCTTCGATTGTCCTAGAAATACTCATTTGTAGATTCTGATCAGAAGACCCTCGTTCGAGGCATTTTCTCCGAAGAGCGCAAATAAAATTCTGCATGTGTCAGTAGTCTGAAAACTGTGATGAAACTTCAAAAATTCATACCGCCTTGACCGTTCACCCGATCAAGTCGAAATTTTGATTCACAAAAGCAAAATCGCATTTCGAACACTTTTCGTTTACGTTCCAACTTCAAATTCCCACGGATTTGGCTGTTTTGGATTAATTACGAAAATTATTCGGATAATCATGATTTGAGTTTGATTATGGATCTAAGGCACTCTTAGGCCCAACTCCTAAAACTATAAATAGATATTTGCCTTCACAAATCACGACAACACAATCATTTGCTTAATTTTCACCACAAATCACTCCCTAATTCTCTCTAAAAAACCAAAGCAAAGCTCAAGAACAAAAATCAAATTTCAACTTTCCCTCCAAACAACCACCACAGGCCACCACCAGACCTTCTTCTGACAACTGTCACCACCGTAGACCACGCTAAGCGCGCCTCATCACGCTAAGCACGTCCTGGGATTTCTCATTTTTCTCATCGCAGCTTTCTCTCACAGGATCTTGCTCCTATTCTCCTTCTTCTGCTCGAATCTGACCTAGAAGGAGCCAATTCCTCTTGATTTCTCTTCAATTTCAAGAATTAAGCAATTCTTCTTCCTCTTCTTCAATTCTTCATTGAAGACTCCAAGTTTCTTCAAGAATTCAAGCTTGATTTCGAGTATTATCATCGATTCGACGTTGATTTGGTATTTTCTTTGAAGAGCACAAGGAATTCCTCTTCAATTTGATTCAAACTTCAAGTTCAAGTAAGTGTTTAGTTCAATTAAGCACTTATTTTAATCTATTATTGACTTTTAGCTTTTCTTGAAATTGAATACTGTCATTGCTTGCAAATTCCCTGTAGATTCTGATTTTTGAATTTTCATTCTCGAATTCTTTGATTTGAATTGAATTTTGCAACGTTATTGTGTCGGTGTGAGGATTTTTGTACATAGCACACATATACACTTGTGCATTAGTGTTTTCCTTGCATCTAGGCCACAAATTTTTGCATCTTGCGTCATCTTATTGCATGCTTATGCATTAGAGAGCATGTAGATTGTTCGAATTGCATTGATACATGATGATTTGAGGCATAATTTGCATTCGAAAGTGTGTTGACATGTAGATTCAAAAGCATCTTGATCATTAGGTACATTGTGCATTGTACATAGTCCATGCATATGCATCTCACATGTTCGTGTTAATGTGCAAATTAGAATTGACATGATCTTGCATTACTTCTTTGTGGCATGATTTGCTTGCATATGAACATTAGAATTGTTGATTCAACTTGCATTCTTAACATGTTCATACCTAATCTTGCATGTGATGAACATTGGAATTGTTAACTCAACTTGCATTCTTAACATGTTCATACATAATTTTGCATATGATGAGCATTAGAATTGTTGATTCAACTTGAATTGTTAACATGTTCATGCATAATCTTGCATGTGATGAGCATTAGAATTGTTGATTCAACTTGAATTCTTAACATGTTCATGCATTGATTCTTAACATATGAGAGTTATAATTGTTGATACAACTTGCATTCTTAACATGTTCATGCATTGATTATTGACAAATGAACATTAGAATTGTTGATTCAACTTACATTCTTAACATGTTCATGCATTGATTCTTGACATATGAGCATTAGAATTGTTTATTCAACTTGCATTCTTAACATGTTCATGCATTGATTCTTGACAAATGAACATTAGAGTTTTTGATTCAAATTGCATTCTTAACATGTTCATGCATTGATTCTTGACATATGAGCATTAGAATTGTTGATTCAACTTGCATTATTAACATGTTCATGCATAATCTTGCATGTGATGAGCATTAGAATTGTTGATTCAACTTGCATTCTTAATATGTTCATACATTTATTCTTGATACATGAGCATTGGAATTGTTACTTTAACTTGCATTCCTCACATGTTCATGCATTTTATTGTCATATGAACATTGGAATTGTTGCTTTGACTTGCATTCCTCACATGTTCATGCATTTGATTGTCATATGAACATTGGAATTATTGCTTTAACTTGCATTCCTCATGTGTTCATGCATTTGATTATCATATGAATCTTTTCCTGTGATTATTTGACTGTATGGATCGACTTTTGGCATGAGAACACCATGGAAAAGTGATTTAGATCAAAACATGACTTTTGTAGGTTACAGACCATGCTAAGCGCCACCAGAAGCGCGCTAAGCGCCAAATTCACTGACTTTTGTGTTGCAGGTCACGCTTAGCGCCACCAGGAGCAGGCTTAGCTCCAAACTTTCTTTTTGAGTCACGCTTAGCGCCAAATACCAAGCTTAGCGCGACCTGAAACTAAATTTTCTTTTCTTTCTTAATTCCAAATGCAAACAGCATGTATTCTAACATCCCTAACCATTGTTTGAGATGTATTTGATGCAGGAGCTTGTGTTGTAAATACATATGATATAATACTTCGATGTTTTATGTTTGTATACCCACGTATACATTCTTTTTGCTTGTTTTTTGGGTCTAACTCCCTTCTTGCAGGTGTTTGCGTTTGTATACCCACGTATACATCCTATTATCTGCTTTTCGGGTCTAACTCCCTTCTTGCAGGTGTATCTTGAGTGGAATGTGTATACACATGTTCCTTTGCTTGTGCGCATACGCGTACATTCTATTGTCTACTTGCGCGGTTCTCTTGCAGGTGTTATTGCTTCGGATGCATATGGACGCGTATTCCGCTTATTTTTGATACCTTAAGTTCCTCTCACCGCTTTACTCTTATTGTGTGGCTGCAGTACTTGAAGTTTTCTGGAGTATTTCATTAGCTCGCAGTGCACTTCGGATTTTATATTCGTTTGGTAGTTTCTACACCATTTATCTCATTCTCTTACAGCTTTCCTAGATATCATGAGAAGTAGGGCTTTACAGCTTTCTTTGCCATGAGATGTAGGATTAGAGATGCATGATGGGGCTTCCGTAGTTAGAGCATGTTCAGGAACACCTCTGGTTTATTTAAAGACCCGTTTAGGGTGCTTCTGTTTTCTAATTGTGTTTGTCTTGTTTAAAGTCCTCATTCGTGCATAGGGAGGCGCTTTTCGTTGTGTTTACAAGTGTGCTTGCATAGGTCAAAAGTGGTTAGGACACCTGATGTGGCACCACCAAGCAAAGTCCCGCTTTTTATATTTCCTACAATCTAGTCATTGATATATGGGCAAGCGAAAAGGGTCGGCAGTCGTCCCCTACAGTTCTAGTCCGTGTCTTGTATAGTACATGGAAATCGTGTTACTATTCCTATCGATTCGATTACAAAGTGGCCAGAGTTCCCTATTCTGACTCTCTACTCATTCCTGGGGTTCATATTTACTGCTGAACTCGCACCATTTGCTCTGTGGGCTATGCCTGCAATTGTTTGACATTTGGTTGTGCATTTCATTGGTTGTGTGCTTCTTCCAAAGGACTTGATTGTTTCATCCCCTTGCATCCCTTGGTTCCACAACCAAGAATGATATAGGATAGCTTTCCCTTAGGACCGCTCGGTTAGGATAGTTCTCGAGCCTAGACATTAGGATTTACATCCTTTGCATGTTGACATAGGTAGAGATTTCCTTACATCCTCAACCATAGGTCCAATCTTTGCATGACAACATTAGGACTAGTACTAGTTAGTCTCCTTTATTTTTTGCTTGTTTCTTTTTGCATCCTTGCATGTAATTAAAACTAAAACTTGTTTTCTTTTTCTTATTTTGAAAACAAAACACTTAATAATGGTTTGAACTCCTTTTTCAAGGTAAAAGCAAGCAACCAAGACAAACTCTTTTCGCCTCTGTGCACCCTTCTTTTGTGTTTAAAACCTTTTTCATAAGTAAAAAAACACAAAACCCACCAAAATATGTGAGCCGAACTACGGTGCTCTGACTTTCCCATTGCACGAGGGAATACGTAGGCATCTTGTCACGGGGTTCGATCGAGCACAACTTGTAAAAACTTCCTTCTTTTCCCCGTGGTTTCTTTATTTTCCTTTTTCTTTTGCATGCATTTGTAGCGTTTGAGCATAGATAGATATAACACACCATTTAACTAGAAAATATAAGTGGATACTATAGAGTACTACGAGCGTGTGGGGTGCTAATTCCTTCCCCTCGCGTAACTAACTCCCTTACCTAAACTCTCTCGATCTCTCGATCATATGACCGCGATTTTTCCCCTTCAGGTTTACTCGATGTTTTCATTTCTCTGTCGTGAGATAAAAGACGTTCGATAGCGACTCCATTGATACACCCCTATCAGTCGGAAGCTCAGTCGGGTGGTTTCAACCTCAGAGACTATAAATAGATCTATCGTACTCTAAACCTAAAGTGTATAGCTAAAGCTATCGAATAATTTGATTTGGGGGAAATTTTTGGGAAATAAAACTTAAATCTAGTTGAAATATGAATAAAACGGATATCGGTATGTAAGTATCAATTTTAGGTGATCCGAAGGTTTGTTGGCCAACTTTTCCGATTAATGTAAATTCCTTTATTCAGTAAGCAATATTTATTTAAAAGCCCTTATCTCAAACTTCCATTCTATTGACTTAGACTATGCTATTAAACCCTAACGTACGCTTCTGCTGCCCCACAGAATTTAAAAACAATTTTTGAAAATAAATAAAACCTAATTCGTTTTAAAACGCTTTCACTGTATTTAAAACCAATGCCTACTAATCACTATCCTGTTGAAAACATCAAACTTCCGCTCTATTGATTTTTAACCATAGTCCAATTTTTACTTCCGTAACAAACCTTTTAAAATTATAATTGAAAACTAAAACCAGAAAAAGCAATTTTTGTAAAATAATATTTGGCCAACTAACTTCGGATCCCTTAATTCGATTAACGTACATACCGATATCAAAACAATCTAGCCAGACATAATATTAATTTCCAAAGCAAAATAACACATAACAATCAATAAACAAACAACCAATATCATGTTAATAATATTCATGCAAACAATATATTCTAAATATTAAAGCAATTAAAGAAACCTGAAAATAATAAATACTGAAATAGGAACGAGTTTCAAGTACGGGAACACTCCACCACAAGCCGACTGAATTGTTTCTTCAAAATAATTAACCAAAGTAACAAAAACAAGGAAATAAAATACTATGATCTGACGTAAGGTTGGATCTAGTAAAAATTACACAATAGTTTCCGGTGTAGAAACTATTGTGAGAAAAATATATTTGCCTAAAAACTAATGGAAAAGAAATTTGCAGTATTGAAATTTGCTGAATGATGGAAAATAGAAAGATGATTGCAATAAAAATTCTCGAAAAAACCTGGAACCCTCTTCACTCTCCTAAACTCTCTATTTATAATAATCCATGTAACTACACTTAGAGAGTTTTTCGTTGCACGTTTAAAGTTTGTTGTTCAAGAAATATAGGAACAGACGCTGAAGAAACGGAGGAAATATTGTGCATTTGAATTTGAGGAAGAGATCATGGCGGGGGCCACAACTGGTGGGGAGAGCGCCCTGGGCTACGTGGCAGTGGCCACTTTGTTGGAGTTTTGGGGTGGGCGCCCCTTGGTTGGAGGTAAAGTAGGGAGGACTCCCCTTGGCACAAGGGCACTTGGACTTGGCTTCATTATAACGAGCGTGGGCTGATTTGTTTTGGGCCTTCATTTGTTTTTGTGTCACTGTTAGCCCATTACTTTTTTTCACTCCACTTGTGCTATTTTAACCTCCCATCTTCTTTTAGTTATTTTCCACCTATTTCTTCACAATTCCATATTATTTTCTCGAGCATCTCCAAATAGAATGAATACTTGAAACACAAGAGATACTAGTGTAATATTGAAATAAAACAATGTAAATTAAGGAAAAACAATAACATTATTTATGCGAATTAAGTCGAATAAACGCTATAATTTCGTGTTATCAAACTCCCCTACTCTTGAACCTTTTCTTGTCCTCAAGCAATAAGTAATATGAAAAACCTTTTGAACACGTGATGAATGCAAGCAAGACACAAATCAATACGTACTTAGTTACGAAGGGTACTTGTCTGAATACATAAGCTTAATCTCAACACCAAGGCCACCGTATTGACACTAGACAACCCCACCTTGTGGAGACCAGTTCTAGTCATGCTATCACAGCCTAACCTAATTCTTTTCGTTTTGTTTCACCCACTTCGTTCGAGCGCAATCACATTAAGACCATTATCTCTTCACGCACATAGTAAAGTAACTGGTTAGTGACTCTGATCCCTTTAAAAGCTAGGAGTTCTTGTACAAAGTTCAACAACTCCTTTGTTTACCCTTTTTGCTTATTACGGGGGATTGGACCGTAGTTCGCCCTACCAAGTTCAGCACCAGATGCCACTGAACCAACTCACAAAGTGTTGCTTGTAAAATATAGTTTTGTAGGATCCGCAATTGTTGGATTAAATGAACGGGCGAGGATCACCTAACTTAATCGGTGCATTTCCTGAATTAATTAGCATAAATTTTTGGATTTTTGGGATCATTCACTTATATTCATGGTTCTCCGCGTATTTTTTGATTAAGACGGTGCTGACTGCTTATATAAACTACTCGGGGTTACTTTAAAACTAAATCTTAAGGTATTGGTATAATAGGTAATTAAACCGATCTTGCGTACTGGGGTTCTAGAGTGTTTGGACGGTAGCGATTTTGTTTAAATCACACTCAAGATCTTAAAAATATGCAACCTTGAAACTTTTCAGTGTCTCGAGTCATTCGTTCAACCAATTTAATTTTTTTGTTATGGCTCAAGAAAATGGAGGAGATCGACTAAACACGAAAGTTTTGGCATTTAACGTTACATAAATAAGCTATTTATTGAAGGGAAATCTATTTAAGAAAACTGTAAATAAACTAAAGACGGTAAAGCTTCCTCCTCTACGCTTAAAACTTGCATTGTCCTCAATGCTATAAAATAGGAAGGAAGAAAATGATCACTCCTCGTCATTGATATGTGCCAAAATGTCGTTATTTTTTGTATATAATTCATGGCACTTATCCTTTCTATTGTTGATATTTAGTTGAATAATCCCAACTTTGTTTATAGATATGCTTTATTGTGTTTTTGATTCATTATGTATAGTTTGATTAATTTTAATGTATTTTTATAGGTATTTGTTGCAAATTTGGAGCATCGAGGAATAAAGTGTCGAAGACACGGCTCCAACGCGGTTTGAAGCACGCTGCTTGGTTTGCCACTATTGCGGCAGAGGGAAAATTTGGATTTAGAGGTTCTTGGCGGGATCACGCTTGTTGGCATTTATGTCGATTTAGTGTAAATATCTGCGGGGCGTGACGAGGCCTCATTGGGCGATCGTCTGAGATTTTTTTATAACTTCATTTTTAGCTATTTTTAGGTTATGGTTTTGGGGTGGATTTTGATCCCCATTTCCGTCAACCTTTATTTTTGGTAGATTAGCTTAGAAAACAACATTAGGGCTTGCTCATGGATGATTGGAGGTGGATTGCTCTTCGATAGGCGTTGACAAACCGATGTAAATGAGTGGTTTATCTCTTCTCCTCTTTGTGTATTTCTCTATTTGTTGTTTATGTATGTATATCTACTCTTAATCATGTATATTTGTCGCCCTTGACGTTGTATAAAGTTTGCTTTACGAATTTGTGTTGGTGGTTGTCTTAGGTTTTTACTCTATGTTAGAGATTTCAGCTTTGCTAGATATAAATTGCTTAGATTCTTACCTAGGATAATTATCTGTTAGTTTCTAAATGTTAGAAATGGGTTTAGAGCTGAAATTCACTTAGGATATCTGAGCTTAATGCCTCTGTGTTGGTGAGATATGCCAGAGATGGATATGGAGGTGATGTAGTTGAATTCTCAATTTGGGTTAGAAATAGCTTAGATTGTGAGAGGTATGTGATGACACGGAAGAGTATCGTAGGCTGAGTATAACTAGACGGTAGATTTAAGTCTGTGGTGGGTAGTGTGCATTCGCTCCGGACAAGCTTTCTATCCTTTATACTTTTTGTTCATTTACGTTTTGTCTTTTATTTTCAATCCATTTAATCCCAAACTCATTAACGATAGAATTGTCGAACGAAGAATCAATAACCAATCTCTGTGGACATGATACGATATAACCTAACTGGTATATATCACCCGATAAAAATAATACCAACTCTTTTCTTGTTGCTTTACCGCCGCAACAAAATGGCGCCGTTGCCGGGTGTAACACCCCAATATTACCCAAGGTTTTATATGCAAAAATCAGAGTAATTTAAAATTTCGTAAATTCAATACTGAGGCATCACACCTTCAAAAACAAATCACTTTAAACAGTTTACTTTAAAGTATATGAAATTCCCTGGCAGCAGATACGTGATGTCACAGAGAATGTTGTGACACAGTATCTGACACTCTGTTAACAATTCACACAGTAAATTTAAACTGTAGTAAAGAACACAATAAATTGTTTACCCAGTTCAGTGTGTAACTACACCTACATCTGGGGACTACCAAGCCAGGGAGGAAATTCACTATTAGTAGAATTAATTCAGGAATAAACCAACCAGTTTATCTCCTTCACTTAAAACCTACCCAATGCAACTTCAATCTAAGTCCTACTTAGACCTGAGTTCCTACTCACTCCCCCTCAATCACAGCAGTGATATCAACCTATTGATTAATTGAATTGTGAAGACACTCTTCAATAACAAACTTGATTTTGCTTCAAAGCTTTAATCAAGAGACACAACACTCGTGCTTCAAAGCTTTGAGTGATAAAACAACCCTTACAACCAAATCCTAGTCCAAAGCACTTATCAATTGATAATTGATTGACTCACAAGAGTAATTAGAATTACACAAAATACAACCTGCTAAATCTTCAATACAGTTCCAGAGGCGCAGCAGCAGAGTAAGGGTTTTATTCCTATTATAGAAGCAGTCCTTAATTAATCCTAAAGACTTGGTCTTTTTAACAACCAATTTAGGTTTAACTAAGATTAACCAATTAGCCACGTGAGCATGTAATCTAATAACATTAAACATAATAAAACAGCTCAACAAACTTCTTGAAAACTCTCAGGAAAACAGATTCTGCAGAATAGTAAAGGTCAGACAGAATGTCATAACATCGGTTATGACATCAGTCAATCTTCTGCAGAATTCCAGCACAGTATTTACCTTCCAGTCTGAGCTGTACTTAAAACATCCTTCTCATACAGAATTTATCTTCAACTCTGAATGTCATGACATCAGTCAAGACATTGTCATATCCTCGTTTTACCAAAAATTAATGCCAACATAAAAACACTTACAAACTCCCCCTTTGGCACATTTTTGGCTAAAACAAACTAAGCTATTAGAGTACCCATGCAACAGAAAATAAAACCAGCCTAAGCTAATCTAAGCTTAAAAACCATATCCTAAAGAAGATAAATTCTACCCACAATTTTTCATACAATTGCCCATAACGCCCATAAATACTTCTCCCCCTTTTTAGCCACAAAGGGGCCAAAGGTACCAGTACAAATTCCCCAAAATTTTAATATATAATCAAGTACTAGCAGAGTTAAAGATTACATCCCATCAAAAGAATTACAAATATCCAAATAGGCAGAACAAAGAAATAACAGAAACAAAGATAACATCAGAACAACAAAAAAAAAACAAACAATCAACAGCAACAAGATCACAAATCAAGTGCTTTCTTCTCCTGAAGAAGCACTATGGAAAGCAACATCTTCAAAACTGCTCTCAGCAGCAGTATCTTTATCAGCATCAGTATTAGCATCTACATTTGCAACAGAAGCATCACCAGCTAACCCTTCATCCTCAACCTCTGTGTCTTGCTCCTTTTCCAGTTGAGGGATCAGTTCTTCAAGGCTTTGCTTTCTTGCTTCAAGCTCCTTGCAAGTTGCTTTCAGCACAGCAATGACAGTTGCCTTCTGAGAATTTGCCTTGACATTTGATGTCTCAGCAGACGTCATGACAATGTCTGGGACATGCTTACCTTGAAAGAGCTTGTAATGAAATCCAAGTGCAGGGGCTCTTTTGCATACTGAATCTCTTTCAACCAGAATAATAGGGTATTGATCAATTATGATTCCACACAGGAGGGAGGGAAAGGCTATTGGTCCTTTTATAGCATAGCTTTCAGCATGCTTTAGTGTTTGCTCAAATACATAAGTTCCATAGTCAAATTTGGCTTTTGTACCAACTGCAAAGATGAATCTACCTAGACCAATAGAGATGGTTAACTTGTGGTTTGTTGGAACCCAGTTTGCAGCACCTATCTTGTGAAGGATAGCAAACTTAACACTCAATTTGCTGGCTGTGAGCTTTCCCTTCATAGGCCAATGCTTCACTTGCTTAGCAATGATTGTTTGACAGATTTGATTATCAGTTTATTCTAGCTCAGGTTGAGCATCATCTGATCTTCCCAAATATTTATTTATCACACTTGGGGAAAACTTCACTCTTCTCCCTCTCACATACACAGTTTTGAAATCAACTGACCTGCCATCAGCACATCCACTTGACAAGTTCACAATGAACTCCTTCACCAGCACATCATAACAATTAGAAAACTTGACCACAGTCTTCATTAATCCAGCTTCTTTGATCAGATCTATAACCTCCTTGCATTCAAGGGCACTCTTATTCAGTTCCCTTTCCAGAGCAATTCTCTTCAAGCATACATATTTCCATTTGCTAGCATTCTCAGGGTGATGGAAGGAAATGTTATCAATTGCTACTTCAGGGACTTTGGGCAGTTTCCCAAGAGATGGCTTCTTCCTTGGATAAATGTCTGAGACATTCTCCTCAACATTAAAATCAGAGTCTTGATCAGATTCTGAAGGTTCAGGCACCTTCCTCTTCTTCACAATTGGGGTTCTCTTAGGTCTAGAGGTACCACCAACAGTCTTTACCCTACTCTTCCCTTTAGAGGGTCCAGCCTTGTTGTCCTTACCAGATTTTTCCTCAGCCTTATGAACAGTTTCAGCTACCTTTTCCTTGACATGGCTCTGAGAGGCAGCCTATTTCTTTTTCCTTTTCAACATCCTCTTAGCAATGCTTGGATTGACATTAGCAATGAGGTCATTATCAGAGAATTCTTCATCTAAGTCAATGACAGGGGGTTCTACAACATTTTCAGAATCTTTCATTGGAGAGTTTTCCAAGTTGTCATCAACTGGTTTCTCTGGAGTTTCTTCTAGAATACCATCAGAGATATCATCAGCAAAATTGACAGGGGACTTATCAGCAACACACTTATCAGGGGATTCTTCAAGAATTCCATCAAAAATATCATCATCACTAATCACAGGGGGCTTATTAGTGGTATTAGCAACACAAACTTCAGGGATTTTATCAGAGGTATCAACTACACACTTCACAGGGGAATCAATAGAGGGTTCAGTAACAGGATTCACAGGGATTTTCTTGACTTGATCATCAGATGTCTTGACATTCTCTGAGACATCTGGATCAGCTGCTAAACTAGGGCTAGTAGATTTTTGATTTAAAGGTACAGAAACCCCAGGCACAGAGTGGTTTTCATTCAAGATCCTAGTTACTATTCTAGCAATGGCTTCATGGACATACCTAGAACCTTCCCTGTTTGCTATTTCAGGAGGAACATAGGAAGTTGGTTCAGAGGTCTTACCAGAAGGAGATGCTTGTGACCTTCGTGCATTCCTGGTGCGAAGTTTCTTGACCCTCCCAGGATCAGTTGCCATTGCACGCAGAGGGGTAACCTTCAGAGCTTCAGTCTGGCTGGCTTATGCGTTTGCCCTAATCTCAAAAATGGTGGGAGATGAAGAGCCAGATTCTTGAGATGATGAAGAGGACGAAGAGAAGTTTTGTTGAGACATCTTGAGGAAAACAAGAAAATTTTTACAGAGAGTTTGAGAGCTTCTGTTGATGAAATGGAAAGAGATACTTTCAAATGAAGAAACTAAAATATATATATGCCTCTTCCTATTCTTGGACTTTTGAAAAGTAAGAGGGAAATAATTAATTACCCCACTTAAAATTAAATGAAATAAAAAGTCTCTTCCATTTCTTGTTGTAAGCAATTTTAATTGCTACAATTCCTCATATTGGCAAATACCCAACTTGCCCCTTAAATTCTCAAACTGACTAGCATCAAGAGCTTTAGTAAAAATGTCAGCCAGTTGAAGTTCAGTGGCTACATGCTCCAATTTAATCACTTTCTCTTCCACAAGGTCTCTGATGAAGTGATGTTTAATGTCAATGTGCTTAGTCCTCTTTGTATAGGATTCTTTGAAATATTAATAGCTTTTCGGTTGTCACGATACAATGTCATGACATCCTGTGACATTGTACTCGATCGACATCTGCTTCATCGGACCATTTGAGAACAAATGCTACCGGTGCTATGTATTCGGTCTCGGTGGATAAAGACACAAATTTGCTTCTTGTGAACCAAGAAACAAGATTGTTCCCCAAGAAGAAGCATCCTCGGAAGTGCTTTTCTATCATCACTACCAATCATCACAATAGCGGACAAAATTGGTTCACATCCATGAGAATCTGACACCATAATTTCAAGTTCCACTCACATACTTGAATTCTTTTCACGATTGATGTGACTCACTTTAGGTTCAACACGGTATCTTGCACATACCCAATGACAAATGCAATGTCGGTCTCTTGGTATTAAGTACAACAAGCTTCCTATCATGCTTCTATGGGCTTTGATCAACATTTGCTCCACTTGTGTCTTTGGACGACAAATGTGTAGGAGGAGTCCTTTTTGGGCATTTTCCATCCCAAACTTCTTGACAATATTCTTTGCATACTTGCTCTGAGAAAGAAAAGTTGAGTCTTCCATCTGTGTGACTTGTAGACCAAGGAAGTAAGTCAATTCTCCCATCAGACTCATTTCAAACTCAGCTTGCATTTGGTTGGCAAAATGTCTCACCATTTTATCTGACATTCCTCCAAACACTATGTCATCAACATAAATTTGAGCTACCATTATCTCTCCTCCTTCATTCTTGACAAAGAGAGTTTTGTCTAAACCTCCTTTCCTGTAACCTTTATCAGTAAGGAACTTTGTCAACCTTTCATACCAAGCTCTAGGAGCTTGTTTCAAACCATATAAAGCTTTCCTCAATTTGTAAACATGATCAGGAAAGTTAGGATCCACAAATCCTTTAGGATGTTCTACATATACCTCCTCATTTAAATAGCCATTCAGGAAGGCACTTATCACATCCATCTGAAATAACTTGAATTTCAGAATGCAAGCAACTCTAGCGATGTCGATTGATTCCACTGCCACGAGGAGCAAAAGTCTCATCAAAATCAATCCCTTCAACTTGAGTGTATCCCTGAGCAACAAGTCTTGCTTTATTTCTGGTGACAACCCCTTCTGCATCAGACTTGTTCTTGTAGATCCACTTTGTGCCAATGATGTTTGTTCCTTCTGGTCTAGAAACTAACTCCCACACTTCATGTTGCTTGAACTGGTTCAATTCATCTTGCATTGCTCCAATCCAATATTCATCAGTTAGAGCCTCTTTGACATTCTTTGGCTCAATTTTTGACACAAAACAAGAGTTTGAGACAATTTCTTTGGATCTTGTAATGACTCCACAGTTAGGATCTCCAATGATGAGTTCCTTTGGATGATCTTTCTAAATTCTGATGGAAGGATCTTTGTTAACTTCCTCTGGTTCAGACTTTGGAGAAGTGGGAACAGGCACATCATCCTTATCAGACACTTGTGGTGATGTCTCAAACAATGTCTCAACATCATATGGGACATTGTTTTCCTGATGGTGATCATCAATTATGACATTAATAGACTCCATCATAACTTTTGTCCTGGAGTTGAATACTCTATATGCTCTGCTGTTTGTAGAGTATCCCAGAAAAATGCCTTCATCACTTTTAGAGTCCATATTTCTCCTTTGATCCCGATCTGTCAGAATATAACATTTGCTACCAAATACAAGGAAATATTTCACAGTAGGTTTTCTTCCCTTCCATATTTCATACAGGGTGGAAGATGTTCCCTTTCTTAAGGTGACCCTGTTGTGAACATAGCAGGTTGTATTCATAACTTCAGCCCAAAAATGAATAGGAAGTTTCTTAGCATGAATCATTGCTCTGGCAGATTCCTGTATAGTCCTATCCTTCCTTTCCATAACTCCATTTTGTTGAGGAGTTATAGGAGAAGAGAACTCATGATTGATTCCTTCTGAGGAACAGAATTCATCAAACTTGCTATTCTCAAATTCCTTTCCATGATCACTTCTTATTCTGACAATGCAGCCTTCCTTTTCTCTTTGAAGTCTTTTGCATAATTCTTTAAAGACATCAAACACATCAGATTTTTCCTTGATGAAGTTTATCCAGGTGAATCTGGAAAAATCATCCACAACAACATAAGCATATCTTTTTCCACAAAGACTTTCAACCTGCATAGGCCCCATCAAATCCATGTGCAACAGCTCCAGCACCTTAGAGGTGGTCAGATGTCTTGACATTGGATGTGACATTCTGGTTTGCTTTCCAACCTGACATTCACCACAGACTCTCCCTTCATCAATATGGAGTCTTGGTATCCCTCTGACAGCCTCCATGGATATGATCTTTTTCATCCCTCTAAGATGCAAATGACCAAGTTTTTGGTGCCACAATTTCACCTCTTTTTCATCTTTGTCTGTAGAGCACATAGAAGACAGGTTGGTGTTCTCAGACTCCCACATGTAACAATTGTCCTTTGATCTGACTCCTCTCATAACCACTTCTTGTTTTTCATTGATTACAAGGCATTTAGACCTGGTGAAGTTGACTTTGAATCCCATATCACATAGTTGACTTATGCTTATGAGATTAGCAGTCAAAACTTTTACCAGCAACACTCCATTTAGGTTTGGAACTCCAGAACAGTCTAAGTTTCCAACACCTTTGATTTCTCCTTTAGCTCCATCCCCAAAAGTAACAAAACTTGTAGAATGAGGTTTGACATCATTCAGAAGGTTCTTGATTCCAGTCATATGCTTAGAACATCCACTGTCAAAGTACCAATCTTCCTTGGCAGAAACTCTAAGGGAAGTGTGAGCTATCAAAGCTGCAGTCTTCTTTTTTCCACTGTTGAGTGTATGGTACCTTGTTGGTCTTAGGATTGACATAAGGAACCTGATTAGGATATCCATGTAGTCTATAGCAAAAAGGCTTTATGTGTCCAAACCTTCCACAATAATGACATCTCCATCTTTGAAACTTTTTCTTCATGTTTCTCTGATCTTGATGTTGAACCCAATGTTGTGACATCTGCTTTGACATTGGTTTATTAGGTTTGTTCTTCTTCTTGTTATCAGCAAATTCTTTGCAGCCACATATCCTGAGCCAGACCTATTTCCTGCCTTATGTTGTGACATCCGCTTTGACATTGATTTGCAAGGCCTGTTCTTCTTCTTGTCACCAGCAGGTTTCTTTGTAGCCTCATATCCTAGACCATGCTTATTTCCTGCATTCTGTCCAAGCTGAAGGATTTCCTCCAACTTATCAGTACCAGATGTCAGCATCTTGACAGACTTAGACATCTAATCAAGTTTGGAGTTTAACACTATAATTTCACTGTTGAGGTGACTTATAGTAGCAGTGTTTTCCTTCTTCTCGACCTCGACTTCACATTTCACCTCGACTTCATAATCATCTTTTTGTTTCTCATTCTGGCGACATACTTCACCACTTCTTATACACGACTTCTTGGGTTTGACAAGCTCTTCAAATGTCACTTCCTCATCACTAGAATCATTATCGAATTGCACACTCGGAGAGAGCGTGACAAGTTTGGTCTTCTTCTTGATTCACTTCACGAGTCACCATCGGACAAGTGACAACCATTCCTTTCTTTTGTTTCTTTAGAAGATAGGACATTCACTCTAATATGCCCATATCCTTCACATCCATGACCTTTGAATTCCTCCTCGACTCACTTTTCTTGACTTGGATCTTCTGAGTCATAAGTTCTGCTAATGTCAGATGGAATGTTCTTGACATTGGACCTTGACTTTGGATCAATTCTCTTGATGAGTTTGTTGAACTATCTTCCAAGCATAGCTATAGCTTCAGATATCTTCTCTTCATCATCCTCCTTGCATTCCTCTTCAGTATTGGATAAAAGGGCTATGCTCTTGTTCTTCTTGTCAACACTCTCACTGATCCCCATCTCAAATGTCTGAAGAGATCCAATAAGTTCTTCAACCTTCAAGGTGTAGATATCCTGAGCTTCTTCTATAGCAGTCACTTTCATTGCAAACCTTTTAGGCAAGGATCTGAGAATCTTTCTCATCAGCTTTTCTTCTGACATCTTTTCTCCTAATGCTCTTGAGGTGTTGGCAATCTCCAAGATATTCATGTGAAACTCATGAATGGTCTCATCTTCCTTCATCTTCAGATTCTCATATTTGGTAGTGAGCATCTGAAGTCTTGACATCTTCACCTTGGATGTCCCCTCATGAGTAGTTTTGAGAGTGTCCCAAACATCCTTGGCCAATTCACATTGATGTAGTAGTCTGAAGATATTTCTGTCAATTCCATTGAATAAGGCATTCAATGCTTTAGAGTTGCCCAGTGCTAGCTCTTCTTCTTCTTTGCTCCATTCTTCCTCAGGTTTAAGACTAGTAGTCCCATCTTTCTCAAGCTTGGTAGGATGTTTCCATCCTTTGTCAGCAGCTCTCCAAGCTTTAATGTCCAGTGACCTCAGAAAGGCAACCATACGAGGTTTCCAATAATCATAATTAGATCCATCCAGTATGGGTGGTCTATTTCCAAATCCTCCTTCCTTGTCCATAACGCCAGAAACTATTATCCCTAGATCTCACCCAGAAATAACAGGCAGGGTGCCTGCTCTGATGCCAATTGAAATTCCTGGCAGCAGATACATGATGTCATAGAGAATGTTGTGACACGATGTCGACACTCTTAACAATTCACACGATAAATTTAAGCGGGATAAAGAACACAATAAATTGTTTACCCGATTCGGTGTGTAACTACACCTACATCAGGGGCTACCAAGCCGGGAGGAAATTCACTATTAGTAGAATTAATTCGGAATAAACCAACCAGTTTATCTCCTTCACTTAAAACCTACCCAATGCAACTTCAATCTAAGTCCTACTTAGACCTGAGTTCCAACTCACTCCCCCTCAATCACAGCAGTGATATCAACCTATTGATTAATTGAATTGTGAAGACACTCTTCAACCATAAACTTGATTTTGCTTCAAAGCTTTAATCAAGAGACACAACACTCGTGCTTCAAAGCTTTGAGTGATAAAACAACCCTTACAACCAAATCCTAGTCCAAAGCACTTATCAATTGATAATTGATTGACTCACAAGAGTAATTAGAATTACACAAAATACAACCTGCTAAATCTTCAATACAGTTCCAGAGGCGCAGCAGCAGAGTAAGGGTTTTATTCCTATTATAGAAGCAGTCCTTAATTAATCCTAAAGACTTGGTCTTTTTAACAACCAATTTAGGTTTAACTAAGATTAACCAATTAGCCACGTGAGCATGTAATCTAATAACATTAAACATAATAAAACAGCTCAACAAACTTCTTGAAAACTCTCAGGAAAACAGATTCTGCAGAATAGTAAAGGTCAGACAGAATGTCATAACATCGGTTATGACATCAGTCAATCTTCTAAATTCCAGATATTTACCTTCCGATGTACTTAAAACATCCTTCTCATACAGAATTTATCTTCAACTCTGAATGTCATGACATCAGTCAAGACATTGTCATATCCTAATTTTACCAAAAATTAATGCCAACATAAAAAGACTTACAGTATAAATCTCGGATACATAGAATCGTCGGAAATCATAAATTGATTCTTAAAATCAAAACATCTTCTTTATAAAACCTCCTCATAAAATCATATTTTTATAAAGTATGATTCTTATACATAAAGGAATAACACCAATAGAACAACAACAAGACAACATAAATATTCCCCCCGAGTGCTACGTATCAGAGCGACACCGACTCGACTCGACTAATAGCAGCTATAAACTCCGTCTTCATAACCTGCACGTTACCAATATAAAGGTAACGGCGAAACAAGTAAAGGGTGAGATAATCCAAAACATATAATTAAAGGCATGATAAAATACATATATATTTTTGGAATCATAAGGAATGTAAGTTAATAAGTGCATTTCAACACATATCTAAACCTCACTTACTTTAATAGTCATTCTAAAGTGTATAATCTACACTTAATCGCCTTAGCCTCATCGACACAAATCATCACAAAAACACATAAACCTCCGTCACCACGAAATCGTCACAAGCTAATGCATCACTAATTAACACGTCAATCATAAACAACAAAATCAAACAACAACATTAAACAATGCTAATAACATAAGCAACATAAATAAAATCATCACAAATTGGCTAAATCCCATCGTCGCTTTTGGCATAAAAGCCCCTCGTCACAAACATCATCATATCATATTTGCATTAAGCATTTCATCAAAGTTAAATCATCGCAAAACTCATCATTTATATTCATAAAATTATCAAGTCATATTCATTTCATGTTCATCATAAAGAATATTACCAAACAAAGCATCATATATCATCGCAATCCAACATCATCCGTCAATTAAAACCCAACGCCAAACAACTCAAACATAAACATAACCGACTCCATGAGACACGACTATGTTATGCATGTGGTACCCGTCGCTTTGTCCATAAATAGGAACACTTGGCATAAAAGCCTCGTTGCTTGGCATAAAAGCCTCGTCGCTTGGCATAAAAGCCCATCGTCGCCAATGCAATGTATGTGACTCGACAATAAACAACACAACACAAAACCATCATCATCGCTCATCAAAATTGGCATAAAGCCCACATCGTCATAATTTATCCAAATCGAGATAAATATATCGTCGCATCATATTTGCATTATGCAAAACATCACCAAACAATTCATCATCGTCATAAATCATGCATTCGCAAATCGGAAGCATTTATTAACAACATCAATATAATAATCACATCATCATGTACAAAGACATATATCATCGCATCGCATATCAACAAGTATTCATTTATAAATACACCGTCGCAAACATTATGTTTATTCACACCGCATCATTATCAATTAATTTACCAAATTCCAAAAATAGAAAAATAGTCAAAACATCAATAATCGTCGCGAAAGTTATTCTTAATAACCGACATTAATCAAAATCATCAACATCGAAATCGGATTGTCCATACGTGGCTTAAATCCACTAAAACACAAACCGATTCAATTTAACGATAAATTGGCCTATTTCGGGTCATCTCGTAAAAACTCGTAATTTCTAAAAACTAACCTCACCACTACGTTCTACACGTCGAACTTAGCTAGCACGTCAATTTTCGTTGAATTCGGAGCAACTTACTCCGTCGTCGAATTTATCGAAATCGGAAAATTGTAACATAATCGGGTCCTAAATTTAATCGGCTAACTTATTCCCTAGTTATGTTTTATTAATACTAACTAGTAGTATTTGGATTTAATGGAATTGAAAGAAACATAATGCATTTGAAAATTATGCAGGAAAAACCAATGTTACAGAAACAGTAAAACAGAAAATGGAAAAATAGGCAAACAGCAAAAAAAAATGTTTCCTCTTCTCCCAGCCTAAGGGACGTGCGTCCCATGTTTGCTTTGGAAAGGGAGGCGTGCGCCCTTGAAGGGGGACGGACGCCCCTCATTGTGAGGTGGGCGCCTCCCCCATGCAGCACCCTCCAATCCTTCTTCCTCGTGCCATTTCTGCAGAATGAGTTTTTGCTGGTTTTTAACAGTTTTCCATTTTTATAGTTTTCTTCATTCCATAACTTCTAGTTTCTACTACTACCAAAGAAACACCTAATAATCTATACTCCTAACTCAATCTTCCTATATTATTCAAAAATCAATCAACCAAACTCAAAAATCAACCTAACAAGTTTTCCCCAATCCAAACTATAACCACCAAACCCTAACTATATAAGATGGAAATCAAACCCCTTACCTTGCAAGCTTTGATTGATCTTGATGATTCTACAAACTCAACCTTGCTCTCTTCTTCTTGCTCTTCTACCAAAACCCCTTTCTATTTCCTCCAAGTTTCTATTTGGCTTTTGTTATGAAAAATGGAAAGAAAACAATGGGAATGTATTTATGGTGTGTCTAGGTTAAGGGTGGAAAACCCAATTCTAACAAAATGCTTCCCACACCCCTATCTAATTATATCACTAATTCAATTAATTCAAATAATTCTGGGGAATTATATATCGGTCCGAATAATATTTTACCAAACCGAACGGTATAAAAACCGGACCGAACGAAACGTCGCCAAATATATTATCATATATATCGATTAATATATTTATTCTCGTCGCAAAATAAATATCGATCGGTAATTCGAAATATTAATATAATATAATATTAATTAAAACAGGGCGTTACAACTCTCCCCCACTTATAAACTTTCGTCCTTGAAATTTCGACTAAAACGATCAATTCAGGACATGCCTGCGCATTCGTCCACTCAATCCTCGCGTCAATTAAACAACATATAAAATACACCTGACACAAGGGCATCTCCCTAACCACAACGTCTAGACAAGAACAACCATGCCGAGATGCAAAGCCCATACAATGCACTCGACAACCAACTAATACCCAACAACTAAACAAGTCGCAGACACACCGGGTCACTCGAGAACCAAACAAATAAGATCGATACTATCCTAACGCGTCAACCATAGAATTAGTTACACACTCGAACCGACACCTCGGAAACGAGTCCCCAAAGATAGGGACATAAAGTCCTACGACACAACACCGACACCATCGCTAAAACGAAAACAACAAAATGGTTACACAAACCAAAACTGAAACAATCAAAACAGAATAGTACCACGCGTGTTACGCAAACACGAAAAAGATGCCTTCATTCACGCATAAATACGAACTCAAGAATTACACTTGCAGTTATCGCTTTCATTCTAGAAAATCACAAGGTCACATCATCCTTGTAGATTACCAACGTACAACCCTTGATCAATAACAAGCTACTCAAACAAAACAGAACTGCGAGACACCACTCATTCTAGGGCTTATACAGACGACTTGCGATTATAACTCACTAGTCCAAATCCAACAATTTTGCATACTCGCTAAAAATTCAATGCTCGACATCTAAACCATGCTGCGTCACTTTTACGCAAATGATGCCAACCGTAAAACAACTTGGTTAATCCTCAAATTTCACAATTACTCGGAATGGATACGTTCAAAGCGTACACCCATCCAGAAACCTCGTAACATCAGCCTCATCAACTCGAAAAAATCACTCTTTCATTCTTGATTGATCAACGCCCATTGATCCTCTAAACTACACGACATAGTTCGACCTTTTCAAATACTGTCCAAATATTTCACTTGTGAAACTTTGACTTATACACCTGACTTCAACGAAGTCTTCCCTTATAACAATTCAATTCCCAAAGTATATCTAAGTAATCATTATCTTCGTACCGTCGCATCGATCAATACACAGGCTTCTTATTCGAAACACCTTTCACAACTTTCAATCTTCCAAAGTGGTAATTCAAACCAAAACACTCTCTCAAGAATTCAACCCATCAACGTCGTCTCATACTCCTGACTTACAACACAGGTCGGACTTAGAACCATGACATAAATTTTATGGAATCCAACATGGACACCGTCACAACCGACTTCAGTCACAAATAGAACATCTTCCTTTATAAAACATCAATCATCTTAAGGTACCTGTGGCTACTAAACCATCACAAAATTCCTTACCGTCAAGACTTATCTCAGTCGTAAGCTAATAATCCACCGTGACCATTAGTATCCGACGAAATCCATATGTTAATAGTGAACAAATCCTTAATAACCTTCTGAGCTTAATCTCAACTAGTGTCCCAAAATAAACATGCAACATTCTTCAAAATAATAAAATCCCAAATTAGATATTCTTGGGTTAACCGCGATATCAACATACTAAACTCAACAACAGTTGAAGTCTCTTTATAGATCACACTCAACTTGAATTGTCTTCAACAATTCCAAACTCCTCGTTGTTAACATCTGCACCTTTAAGATTTCAATGAGCACAACCACATCAAACTCCAACTCACGCGCCCGACACTTTTTCTTTATGAAAATCAAATCGTTCCAAGGTAGTAATGCACTTTTCCAACTCTATGTCGAAATACATCTTAAGTCCAAAATGAAATATCACAATACATCGCACAAGGTTCTTCAGTACAAAACAAGACCAAAATCGAAGCATTCGCTAAACTTTTCACCGGCTCAAACAAATTTGCTTCCCATTGCGAAGTCCCAAATAATGACTCGACCATCTCAAGTCAAAGTACCCACGATCGACACCAACTTATAAAAATATCTTCCATTAAACTCACAAAGTTAACCATCCAAAATAAAGGAACTTCTAAGCTCTGAAATAACCCCCTTTGAAGTCTTCTAAAAGACACGAAATAAATCTTCACGGAATTGTCTATAATATCACCGTCTAAGTCGCTTACTTAAGATACTCACGTCCAACAGTTCCAAAACTCCTTCTTTAGAATACTTGACATGCACCGATCTAACTTCACTACTGATAACGCAACGCTCGGATGCTTGCCACAATTCCTTAACTTGATGTGAACCAAATAATATCCATGAACACGAAATAACTCTTACAGCTACTCATGAGAGTACTGTCTGAACATTCCAAATTCACACCTGACGCATCAGTCACACTAATGACATCAACAAACACTCGCCAGGACCATACACTATCTTGAAAAGCATTGTCTAAACATCTTCAACTCACACACTAACCCGTAGACAGTAGACAGCCAGACATCGCATCAATCTTACTAAACACATAAACTCCAATTGACTGATTCATCCAAATATTAATCCTCGGAAGTAGACACTTGTCCTCAATATCCACTTCGTTCCTTGACTGCAAACGACACACCAACTCGGGCAACCTTTGTTCTTCTCGAACAACAAAACCGGCGCACTCCACGGCGGCGACCCGCTCGAATAAACAAACTCTGCTCAAACCAATCCTCAAGTTGACTTTTCAACTCTAATTCAAAAGCAAACATCCCTTAAGGATACTTCGAATCACAACTAGTTCCAGAAACTAAATCCATCAAAACTTCACTTCGCACTACTGCAACAATTCACTCACATCTTCACAATACGCTTCAGAAGAATCACAACAAGAAGCTCGCTTGCCAAAATCTTGTTTCTTACCAAAAATCCAAATTCTCCTACAACTCAAGTAACCATGCACTACCTTGTGCCAACTCGTCTGCTTCACACACTATTAAGCTGGCAACACAAGTCTATCCCAACCAACATAAATCCTGACTACTATCAACAAGAGATTAAGGGTGATCAGTTCCTCAATTTGTCAATAGACCGTCGACAATCATGATGGTGACATAAACCATCTTTACCAAACTACAACAGCGTCTTCAAACTTACGCTTCAAGTTACCAAAGCGTAACACTTCTTGAGGCTCCACTCTAAGCCACAAGCGCCACCAAGAAGTAAAACTTCTCCCCCACTTATTTCAAACTCATCTCTGTATACAAACAAATAGAAACAAGCAAGTACCGACAATGTTTTACACACATGTCGCATACAATAGGGTTAAACACATTAATAACCTGGCCGACAGACTGACCTGCTCTGATACCACTAATGTAACACCCCAATATTACCCAAGGTTTTATATGCAAAAATCAGAGTAATTTAAAATTTCGTAAATTCAATACTGAGGCATCACACCTTCAAAAACAAATCACTTTAAACAGTTTGCTTTAAAGTATAA
The DNA here is from genome assembly GCA_021764765.1 of Vicia sativa. Lineage (NCBI taxonomy): Eukaryota > Viridiplantae > Streptophyta > Magnoliopsida > Fabales > Fabaceae > Vicia > Vicia sativa. The sequence goes on along the minus strand of CM038796.1, from coordinate 89,018,080 downwards.
ATCTCGGATACATAGCATCGTCGGAAATCATAAATTGATTCTTAAAATCAAAACATCTTCTTTATTAAACCTCCTCATAAAATCATATTTTTATAAAGTATGATTCTTATACATAAAGGAATAACACCAATAGAACAACAACAAGACAACATAAATATTCCCCCCGAGTGCTTCGTATCAGAGCGACACCGACTCGACTAATAGCAGCTATAAACTCCGTCTTCATAACCTGCACGTTACCAATATAAAGGTAACGACGAAACAAGTAAAGGGTGAGATAATCCAAAACATATAATTAAAGGCATGATAAAATACATATATATATATTTTTGGAATCATAAGGGATATAAGTAAATAAGTGCATTTCAACACATATCCAAACCTCACTTACTTTGATCGTCATTCTAAAGTGTATAATCTACACTTAATCGCCTTAGCCTCATCGACATAAATCATCACAACAACACATAAACCTCCGTCACCACGAAATCGTCACAAGCTAATAGATCACTAATTAACACGATAATCATAAACAACAACATTAAACAATGCTAATAACATAAGCAACATAAACAAAATCATCACAAATTGGCTAAATCCCATCGTCGCTTTTGACATAAAATCCCCTCGTTACAAACATCATCATATCATATTTGCATTAAGCATTTCATCAAAGTTAAATCATCTCAAAACTCATCATTTATATTCATGAAATTATCAAGTCATATTCATTTCATGTTCATCATAAAGAATATCACCAAACAAAGCATCATATATCATCGCAATCCAACATCATCCGTCAATTAAAACCCAACGCCAAACAACTCAAACATAAACATAACCGACTCCATGAGACACGACTATGTTATGCATGTGGTACCCGTCGCTTTGTCCATAAATAGGAACACTTGGCATAAAAGCCTCGTCGCTTGGCATAAAAGCCTCGTCAATTGGCATAAAATCCTCGTCGCTTGGCATAAAAGCCCATCGTTTCCGATGCAATGTATGTGACTCGACAATAAACAACACAACACAAAAACATCATCATCGCTCATCAAAATTGGCATAAAGCCCACATCGCCATAATTTATCCAAATCGAGATAAATATATCGTCGCATCATATTTGCATTATGCATAACATCACCAAACAATTCATCATCGTCAAAAATCATGCATTCACAAATCGGAAGCATTTATTAACAACATCATATAATCATCACGTCATCATGTACAAAGACATATATCATCGCATCGCATATCAACAAGTATTCATTAATAAATACACCGTCGCAAACATTATGTTTATTCACACCGCATCATTATCAATTAATTTACCAAATTCCAAAAACGGAAAAATAGTCAAAACATCAATAATCGTTGCGAAAGTCATTCTTAATAACCGGCATTAATCAAAATCATCAACATCGAAATCAGATTGTCTATACGTGCCTTAAATCCACTAAAATACAATCCGATTCAATTTAACCGTAAATTGGCCTATTTCGGGTCATCTCGTAAAAACTCGTAATTTCTAAAAACTAACCTCACCACTACATTCTACACGTCGAACTTAGCTAGCACGTCAATTTTCGTTGAATTCGGAGCAACTTGCTCCGTCGTTGAATTTATCGAAATCGGAAAATCGGAACATAATCGGGTCCCAAATTTAATCGGCTAACTTATGCCCTAGTTATGTTTTATTAATACTAACTAGTAGTATTTGGATTTAATGTAATTGAAAGAAACATAATGCATTTGAAAATTATGCAGGAAAAACCAATGTTACAGAAACAGTAAAACAGAAAATGGAAAAACAGACAAACAGCAAAAAAAATGTTTCCTCTTCTCCCAGCCTAAGGGACGTGCGTCCCATGTTTGCTTTGGAAAGGGGGGCGTGCGCCCTTGAAGGGGGACGGCCGCCCCTCATTGTGAGGTGGGCGCCTCCCCATGCAGCACCCTCTAATCCTTCTTCCTCGTGCCATTTCTGCAGAATGAGTTTTTGCTTGTTTTTAACAGTTTTCCATTTGTATAGTTTTCTTCATTCCATAACTTCTAGTTTCTACTACTACCAAAGAAACACCTTATAATCTATACTCCTAACTCAATCTTCCTATATTATTCAACAATCAATCAACCAAACTCAAAAATCAACCTAACAATTTTCCCCCAATCCAAACTATAACCACCAAACCCTAACTATATGAGATGGAAATCAAACCCCTTACCTTGCAAGCTTTGATTGATCTTGATGATTCTACAAACTCAACCTTGCTCTCCTCTTCTTGCTCTTCTCTTGCTCTTCTACCAAAACCCCTTTCTATTTCCTCCAAGTTTCTATTTGGCTTTTGTTATGAAAAATGGAAAGAAAACAATGGGAATGTATTTATGGTGTGTCTTACTAGTAAGGTTAAGGGTGGAAAACCCAATTCTAACAAAATGCTTCCCACACCCCTATCTAATTATATCACTAATTCAATTAATTCAAATAATTCTGGGGAATTAAATATGGGTCAGAATAATATTTTACCAAACCGAACGGTATAAAACCGGACCGAACGAAACGTCGCCAAATATATTATCATATATATCGATTAATATATTTATTCTCGTCGCAAAATCAATATCGATTGGTAATTCGAAAATATTAATATAATATAATATTAATTAAAATAGGGCGTTACACCGGGGATTGGTTTTATTGTTTCTGTATTACGATAATTCCGTTGTTTTTTATTTTTGTAATTAATGTATATGTTGTATAGACTTTGTATATGAACATGTATATTGTTACTTGTACATGTTGTGTGTTAACTTTCCATACTTGTACATATGTGTGTTTTTCCTTGTTTTCAAGTATTGTTGTAAGTTGTCTCGTTTTCGTAACATTTGTTGTGTGGTTGTTAGGACACTTTCTTTAGGTTTGCGCGGTGTGACAACACCATGGCATGACGAGAGAAGGTTACTAGCTCGCACCATAAAGGCGTCGAGCTTACAACGTAAAACAAGCATGTTTTATTGTGTTTGTTAATGTGTGTGGTGACTTGTGTTTTAACAAGTTGAAACAAGGAAGTTTTCTAAATTTTCAAATCTTGACTTTTCAACTTGTTGTGTCAAATTGTTATTTCTGCAAGCTTGTCGTGTTTAGCTTGAGGAGTTTTGTTGGTTGTAAATATTGTAAATATTGTAAATTTTGTTTTTCTAATTCTTTTAGTGTTGTTTGGACTCAAATTTTGGTCCGGTAGCTTGAGGTTACATTTTGTGATTTTCCGAGTTTGATCGTCTCAACTCGCGGATGTATGGTAATGATAGGTTCAAATTTGGTACACGTCAGGTACTCGTTTATCGCTTTCTATCGCATAACATGTTTAGGAAATTTATCATTTGTATAATTACCATGCCATTCATTCTTTTTCATTACTTGCTCATGAATTGAATCACTTTAGTTCCCTTTTTACCCATAAATGTGAGGAAGCTTTCCATTATTTACATATGTTTGAGGCCACATTCTTGTTTTAGCTGGATTTTATTATGCTTAATCTTTTATTTTGTGTTGATTGTATGAATGCATGAAAATGATCAAGGAATTTTTGTTTTATTTTGAGCACAACTACCTTGACCAAATATTCAATTCACCTTGTGAGTGTGTGAACCTATGTTAACCCCTTTGAGCTTTTATCAATATCCATGTTTATTTGAACTTGATACTTGTCTATGAGTGAGAATTCACTTTTTTTGTATGGATGTTGATTTATTTGTTTCTTGAACCCTCAACTATATGTTGTTGTATGAATTTTTACCTTGCCTTATAGAGAGTATTCACATAATGATGTTGGTTGGATTCAAGTTGGGGAGATGAATGTTTATGTACTTATATTGTGGTTGGTATGAGGTTAAGAAAAAGAAAAAGATTAGAAAAAGAAAAAGAAAAGAGAAAAAGAAAAAGATTAGAAAAAGAAAGAAAAAAAGAGAAAAAGCTTTGAAAAAAGAAAAAAACAAAAAGAGTATGAATAATGTTGTGTTAATAAGTGAGGTGTTTTGGTTTTACAATTTGCGATGAAGAATAATTTTAATTGAGATTTTATGCTTGAGTCTTTTTGAGTTGATCACTCCCTTAGGTTTAGGCAAGTTTTTGTTTCGATTAGCTTTAGGACTTATCACTTGTTTGTTAGCCAAGCCACATTAACACCTTAAAAAGCCCTTATAATTCTTGCGTTTGTATTTTCAATTGAGTTTTTGGATGAATGCATAATTTAGTCTTTTGTTTGCAAGTTTATGGATGAGTGTTTTTTGTCCCTCACCTTTGTGTGTTCTTCATCTACCGATGAATTTTTGCTAGGTGTGATTCATGATTGAGCTTGTTTTGTTTGTTTTGCATGATTTTTGTACTTAGGATTTATTTCGTTTATATGTTGTCATTGTAGGATGGTGGTAAGTACGTACTTTGCATGTACGTTTTTGTTTGAACCATACATTTGTTTTCCATCTTAAAAACTTGTTGATTCGTGATTCTTTGATTATAGTCTTTTGTTTCTTTAGGTTTACTTGACTTTGTTTGAGGACAAAAATGCGTCAAGTTGGTGAGAGTTTATAAGTGCCAAAATGTCGTTATTTTGTGTATATAATTCATGACACTTACCCGTTCTTTTGTTGATATTTAGTTGAATAATCTCGACTTTGTTTATAAATATGTTTTATTGTGTTTTTGATTCATTTATGTATAGTTTGATTAGTTTTAATGTATTTTTGTAGGTATTTGTTGCACATTTGGAGCATCGAGGAATAAAGTGTCGAAGACACGACTCCGAATGCGTTTTCTGCAATAAAAGTCCATTTTTGGAAAGTTATGTTCAGTGGAGGCCGCTGAGCGCGGTGAGGCCGCTGAGCGTGGTTTGAAGCACGCTGCTTGGTTTGGCACTATTGCGGCAAAGAGAAAATTTGGATTTAAAGGCCGTTGAGCGGCATTTATGTCAGTTTAGTGTAAATATCTGCAGACGCCGCTGAACTGGCCCTCGCTGCTGAGCGCGGTCATCTGAGATTTATTTTATAACTTCATTTTTAGCCATTTTAAGGTTATGGTTTTGGAGGGGATTTTGATCCCCATTTCCATCAGCCTTTTTTGTTGGTAGATTAACTTAGAAAAAAACATTAGGGCTTGCTCATGGATGGTTGGAGGTGGATTGCTCTTCGATAGGCGTTGATAAACCAGTTTAAATGAGTGGTTTATCTCTTCTCCTCTTTGTGTATTTATCTATTTGTTGGTTATGCATGTATATCTAGTCTTACTCATGTATATTTGTCGCCCTTGGCGTTGTATAAAGTTTGCTTACGAATCTGTGTTGGTGATTGTCTTAGGTTTTTACTCTATGTTAGAGATTTGAGCTATGCTAGATATAGATCGCTTAGATTCTTACCTAGGATGAGTATCTATTAGTTTCTGAATGCTAGGAATGGGTTTAGAGCTGACATTCACTTAGGGTATCTGAGATTAATGCGTCTGTGTTGGTGAGATATGCTAGAGATCGATATTGAGGTGATGCAGTTGAATTCTCAATTTGGGTTAGAAATAACTTAGATTGTGAGAGGTATGTGATGACACAAACGAATATCGTAGGCTGAGTATAACTGGATGGTAGATTTAAGTATGTGACAGGTAGTGTGCATTCGTTCCAGACAAGTTGTCTATCCTTTATACATTTTGTTCATTTACTTTTTGTATTTTATTTTCAACCCATTTAATCCCAAACTCATTAACGGTAGAATTATCGAATGAAGAATCAATAACTAATCTCTGTGGACACGATACGATATAACCTAACCGGTATATATCACCCGGTAAAAATAATACCAACTCTTTGCTTGTCTCTTTACCGCTGCAACAATCACCTCTACCACGCGCTCTTCCTCGTCCCCTTGTTCGTGGTCGCCTACGCCTTTCAGTGTCGTGCTGGAAAATGTCGTGAATGTTGTCTACACGAAGATTCAAAGCTTGCATTTCTAAGCTAAAAAGTGGCATTTTCTAAGATATTTCCTCATAACTACGGTTGTTCTAGAAGGCGTAGTCGTGTTGATCTTGTTGAATTTCGCGGACTAGGTGCATCATGCCATTATGGTGCGTTTCTAATGTTTGGACACACTTATCTTGTCGTAGCACTACGACATTAATGGCTTGAAGAGTAGCCGGTGGATGAGCATTTTCTAGAGGTGATTGAGCAGCTGGTCGGGGAATTTCTCGATCTAATTCTTGTTCCATTACATCCGCTGGAGCATTGTTATCCTCACCTTAGTTTTCCTGTTCATCTACCTAAGGAGCGGGTTCATCCATGTTATATCACCAATTGTTACCTTCTCGCACATCAGTTTGATTAGGGCTAGGCAAAATTACACCATCGACCGTTCTGTTATTAATCACCAAGTTGAATCTTCCATCTAGTCTCGGAGTAATTAAGTGCGAGTCGTGGCAATAAGTAACATCAAGAAGTTTTGTCGGCATTTGGTTGAGCCCAATGGCTGCGCATTTAGTGGCCAGATTCAGAGAGAGGGCTATTGAAGTGATGATATCTCCAAAAGGTACCGTGTTTGTTCCACTTGCACGAACGGTCGCCTGAATGTGTTCTAGTAGGAAAGGAGCTACATTAACCCGTCTCCCAGAGAATACGCAATGCATTAAGAACAATTCCTTTTGGTTTACCTTGTGGCTATTAGTCCGACCAAAGATAGTGTTTGATAGCACCTTATGGAAGTAACAGATTGCCGGATTATGGATATGTGAGGCATACAGGTCCTTCCAATATTGTGTCATTTAACCGAGCCTGTAAAGAATATTCTCCCCTCGTGGAAAATGTAGCATTTCAGCCAATCTATCTTGGTCTAGCACGTATTCCTGATTAAACATCCAGAATTTTGCAGTGCCCGTGAGGAAATGAGCATCAGACGGAGTTTCGTAAGAAAAGGAACTTAAAAATTCAAGTACTAACGACTCAAAAGTGGGAAACCCTTTGGTGCAGATGTGGCGTAGACCTGTGTTGTCCAGCATGAACATCACACTTTCAGTCAACCCCAATCGTTCTAAACAATCTTCTTTTACGTACTTCATGGGTACCACTGATCTTTGATAGAATCTCAGATACTTCTCTCTTTGCTTTCCACCATCTTGATTGCGAAAAATAACATGTGAAAGATCTGGTGGTGGCCTGACCGGTCTAACTGTTTTTGAGTTTTGAGCTCGTCGGGCCATTATAAGTTGCGGCAAGAGAAGTTTGTGAGGAATAAGTTTGAGAGAAAAAAATGAAATATGGTGGTGTATGATGTTGATCGAGTGGTTGGATGAATTTATAAATATGGTTCTGGGGGTTGGAAGGATGAATGTGGTGTTATTGAATTAATGGAGGAATATTTGAATGATGTGAAGATGGTAACTGGAAGTTTGAAAGTTATGAATAGAAAATGGGGTGAATGTAGTTTAATGTGGGAGTTAGAAAAATTAAATAGGGAGGCATTATGAGGAGTGATGGGAAAAGAAGGGTTAGTGCAAATAAAGAAGGACGTAGCAAGCGTGATAGGAAGAGAGAAAAAGAAAACAAAGGCGGGGGCCACAGTCAGGGCGGGCGCCCCAAGATTCATGTGATATTATCACATGCTAACCATTTGAGGACATGGACGTGCATGTTGGGAAAGGAATCTCGTGGGAGACAAGTTTGAGACACAGGGCAGGGGCCACAAGTCTCACATGTAGGAAATAGATTCATGCATGTAGAACATAAAAGGAATCTCGTGAGGTTGCAGGGCGGGCGCCCTAAGGTCCAGGGCGGGGGCCACAAATTTTGATTCCTTCCGTTTGTTTTTCGTGGCAGAGCATGCAAATGTGCATAAAGTCTCACATTTTCACTATTTTAGCATAAATAGAATGCATGTAGCATCTAGCAGAGCAGGGGCCGCAACAAGTGATTCTCTTTTTGACCCATTTTCGTGATACGCACCACACAGTGTGCAATAAACAGTATCAGTACTAATATAAATCAATGTTTTCGTGTATAGATGGATCACTGCTATGCTATAATTCAGAAGGCATGGTATTACACAATAGTAGCAGTGTAAAAATAAAATACACTCTTTTATGCAGAAATAAATATAGTAGCAGGAAATCAAAATTTTATCAATCTGCATTTAGTAATTTTAATAGCAGCATCTGGAAGATTTAATAGCAGCTAATAACACTGAATAACATAGATCATAAAATGCATAAATGGAACAACAGTAAAACCAAAGCATATAATTGAAAATCAAACTACATTAATGAGAAATTGGTACCAAAGTGCTGCTCAAATAAAATGACATAATTTAAAGACTAAAACTAAATTTGTTCTACTTTGAATTTAAAAAACAAAAAATGGGAAATCCTAATTAAGTCCTAATTTCCTTCCCCTACAACTAAACAAAACAATGTCCTTATTGTTTAAATGTAAGGTCCAGAAAATAAATCCCCAAAATAAAATACTAGCCACGTCCAGAGAAAATATGCTGATATAAGTCATCCATATGTTGAGCTAATACATCCAAATAACCATGAAAATCCAAGCGCAAAGTGGTGAAATCGCCTCTTAAGTTAGCAACTTGAGTGTCCAAATTTGTAAGAGCGGCGACGACGTCAATAGGAGGAGATGGAGCATGAGCGGGAGCAGCAGGTGAAGAAATATCATGATATCCAGGAGGTGTCTCAGGGTCTTCTAAATTTTCATAAGCCTGAGGGGTTTCAGGAGTGGATGGGCGAGTGAGGGGTGAAATTCTGGTGAGGGCCAGACTAAGGATGTCATGATATCTGATCCGACATTACAAAACAGACAAGGTAGAAAATACAATTAAAAGCATGAAACAAAAGAACAAAAGGAATTGTTTACCCAGTTCGGTTCTAACCAAACTACATCTGGGGGTATACCAAGATAGGAATGAAGTTCACTATCAGCAGTATTAATTTGGAGGAAAACCACCCTGTTTACAATCCTCACTTAATCAGACTACCCAATGTCCATTCTACCTAAGATACCACACTTAGATATGAGAACCTCCGCTCACTTCCAATCACCTCAGTTATGTCTATAAACTACTATCACACCAGCAACTGCATCGACTGCTTGGCTCCTAATAAAAACAGTTTGGAGATACCTCAGTCCAAACACAACTAAAATAGTTTGAAGATACCACACTTCAAACATAATCTAAACTAGTTACTCAAGTTACACAAACCAAACTTGGAATTGCTTCACAGCTTCTTCCTAGAACATAACTACAATTATTTCTTCACAGCTTCTGATTGAGTAAAAACAATCCTCTTGCCTACAGGCTTCGAGGTAAAATTCAGTGACCATCCCACAATCCGGGTGGTTCACTTACATGGCTAACCCTAAAGACTACATCTTTCTAAAACCGGCTAGCTTACTAAAACTAGGTTACAAATGCTTAATTATAACCTATTACCCAACTAGATTTGGGCCTTCAAAATAACAACATAAGTTGTAACAAACTTGTGCAGAAACAAACTTCTGTAGAAACAAATACGTAGATAACTTCTGCTACAATCAAGGTCCCTTCTGGTTTTTCTCCTTAGCTCTTGGACCTCCACATATGCCTTCAAAATCACGCCACATAAGATGCATAATATTCCCAGAATATTCTGCATAATTAAAATAGAACTATAACAAACTTAACTATTTCTGTAGCGTGATGTCCTGATGTCTGATGTCTCGACATCTCATATGACATGCTGTTCCAGTTGTTGAAACTTTTCAACACAACATGTTAAGGCATTGTAGATAGGATTATATGTTGAGAATCCTACTGTACAAAACATTGTTACTTCTATTATTTGTTTTATTAAAATTTAGCCAATCCATATAATTTGGAACTTACAAACTCCCCCTTTGGCAAATTTTAGCTAAAACAATAATTACAAATACAAGAAGTTTAAAGTAGCAGCAACAATTACAATTTACAATTTACAATTAAAAGATTCTTCAACAGTCTTTGTTGCACCCCAAAATTTACCCTCTTGATTTAGGCTTATGTTTCATCATAAACATCATATTGCATTGCATTCATAAATTGTGATAGAATCAATGTTTCTTTTGTTCTCTAGTCCTTTACAAGCTATGGAGGTTGATTGTGTTAGCAAGTGGTTCTAAGGGGGACTCAAGATCTCATATTCTTGGATATCTAAAGAATCCATAATGTGTTATATCTCAATACACCCCATTGATGTCTTTGATTCTTCAAGAATTGAAGTTTTGCAAAGAATTGAAGAGGAATTCATCTGTGTCACCCATCTGAGGAAATTAGGGTTTTTGGTTCATTGTGGAGTGTGAAGTATGGTTGATCCAATATTTTGAAGTATTATCTCCCCACTATCATTTGTGCTATCATGGTTTAAATAATTTCTCAATACATTCAGAAGAATTGAGGTTTGAAGCTTGAATGGCCATCTCCTAACACAAGGTGCAAAATTAGGGTTCTAGGTATGATCAAGATTTCTTTAGACTTTTCACTCAAATTTGTTTTCAAGTGTTTCAATATGTTGATGAGCATCCATGGTTGAAATATTGAGGTTCAATTTTAGTTAGAAGTAAGTCAATTTACCACAAGGGGCAAAATGGTCATTTTGGTCAAAATCAGGAGTTGACCAAGTGAAATTTTGGTCAACCATCAATTCAAATATCCTCTTGTCATATTTCATGACCAAATTCATCATTGAACCAAGAAAATTGAAGAAATTGGAGTTAACTTGTTCTTGAAGTTACTTGAAGTTTGAAAATTTTCTAAGTGTCCAGTCTATAGAACTTTGACATGTCATAACTTTCTCAATTTTATCTAATAATTGCATACCATACATTTTTGGAAAGCTTGGAAAAAATGCTACAAGATTGTCACTGTGTGAAATTTCTCAAAAATGCACCATTTGAAAGATATTTGAATTTGAAGTTTGGTGCACAAGTGCTGATCATGTCTTACTTCCTCTTGCCTTCCCCGCGCGCATTTCATCAAACAGGTTTTGTGCAAGAAGTAGGAGCTTATTTATTTTGATTCAAGTGCAATTTCAAAAATATGCTTCGTGCATTTTAAAGTTGGCATGGAGAGCTTTCTAACAAGCCTTGAATCACCCCAATTGGCTAATTATTGATCAAGTTATGATTCTTGCAAGTTCAAGCCAAAACCAGATCTTCATGCATTCCCATGCGCGCGCCAAGCCTAGGTTTCCATGACCTGTTTTTCTTCAACTTTGGAAGATGATATCTCACTCAATACTTGATCATTTTCAATGGTTCAAAGCTCAGATTGTAGACCATGAGAAGATTTATCCATCGTTCAAAAAGGCCAAGAAACGCACAAGCCATTTTTCTGTGGCTCAAGCTCAAAGTTGGGTGCTGAGAGTTGTGTATTATCTTGGTCATTTTTTAGGTTTGGTACATTTTTGTGTTAGCTGGTTTCAGGTTCTATTTCTTACTTGCCTTGCACGATTTTAGTGTCCAATCCATTGGCAAAAGAAGCCAAGTATGTGCATTATAGTGCATTGTACTACATTCCTCAAATTTTGCCATTTAAAGAAACTTTGTGAATTTTGCAAAATCACCAACACTGTACTATCAAGGCCAGCTCATCACTTACACTTCCTACACTCTTATTTCACTCACTATAAGCATGCCAAAACGCACAAAATTTGAGAGAGGAAGCAAGCAAAACGCATGGCATAGAGGACACCTCACTTTTTCTGGTTTTTGTGAATATTCTCTCCAACGAATTTCTGAGGAGAAAGACCATATTGCCGTCACTCTCTATGCTCTATATAAGCTCACGAGCACCACCATTCTAACCCTAGCTTCCTCATTCCACAAAAAATCAGATATAAGTTTTTAACCGTTCTTCTTCGAAGCTTCATTTTCTTTGATTTTAGAGCTTATTTCTTCCTCTATTCCTCGTCATTGAAGTTCAAGGATCAAGGGAAGCTAGTTTTCTTATTATTCTGAGGCACCAGTTGAGTTTATTTCTCAACTCAAGAGGTAAGTTTTCAAACTTGAATCTTCGTTTTCAGCGGGTTTTTGATGAAATAAATCACGTATGCGTGTGTATAGTTGGCCAAACATTAGGTTTGATGTATATCTTTGCTTGTTTGTGAAGCACATTGCATGATATGAAGTTCTGAAATTTTGGCTGTGGTTGATTTTTGTGATTTTCGTGCTATGATTTCTTGATGTATGTTTGATTATTTTGAATTCTAGGAGTTTCTTGTTGTTCCTTGCCATGTGATCTTCATTTTGTGCTTTGAATCATGAAAAATGGTTGAGAAATGAGGAAGTTATGATGATCAGAAGTTGGGTGTATGGTCTGAGCAAAGACGCGTTTAGGGCATAGTGTTGGAGGTTGAAGATGATTAGGTGTCAGCGCGTTATTGGTTGTGTTAATCTTTGAATGAATTTTGTTTTAATTGATTTTGTGATTTTATTTTCTTGATCAAGGCTTGTCCAAAAATTCTAAAACAATTAGGGTATTCTTAGAATATTATTTCTGACTTTGTGTATTTTTTGCATAATTTTTAAAAATTATTTGATTGTTAAAAAAAATTAGAGTTTAATTAATTGATTTTTGTGTAATATTTTTATTAAAAGCACTTTCAAACTACAAAAATTACACAAAAAATTATTTCAGGCCATTTGATTGGTTTATACTTGATCCCTAATTTTTATTTCATAATTTTCTTAAGTTTTTGCATAATTAAATAATTTTCTACATTATATTGCATTTCATGCATTTTTATTATTATTTAAAATATTTTCACCCATATAAAATTGCATACAAAAATATTGTGAACCATTTTATTCATGCACATTCCATTGCTAAATTTTATTTCATAATCTTTAAAATTTTAAATGATTAAATAATTAATTTGCATTAAATAATTAATTTGCATCTCATATGTTGCATTTTTTATTATTTTTCACCATTTTCCTTGAATATAAAAATCCCAAAAAATACTTTTTAGGGTCCTCATAGTCTTATACTGATTTTTGAATTTTGTTTGTGATTTATATCACTGATTTTATTTAATTTTGAATATTAGGTTTGTAAATGTTTTTTTTAGGGTTTTTGTTGCTTGGATCACAAGTTTGGATTTAATTGTTGATCATTTGAAACTTGTAAATGTCATTTAAATTTTGATTTGAATCCTTGAATGTCCTGATCTCATTAAAATCAAATTTTTTTGAATTTATTAATTGAATTTCTATTTTTTCCAAAATACTTTACAAGACTTGTCTAGTTTGAGCTCTATCTCAACTGGTCTTAAAAGATGAATTTTGTGTTTAATTTTATTCAAACATTCAAGGATCCAAGTTGATTGATTCTGACTTTTATAAGCCCAAATTGTTCTAAAACAATTTTGTTTAGTTTTTATAGGTCCTTTTCCTATTTTTGAGTGATTTATCTAAATCTAGTCAACTTTGGTTACATAGGGTAGAAGTTACATTTGTTTGACTAATTTCCCTTAACTTTTGAGACCATTTCTGTTTAGAATATGATAATGTAGTATCCTAGGATATTAGAACTGATTTTATTAAATTTTTAGGATTAGGTACTATTTTTCCCCATTAAGTCAAATTAGGGTTTCCAATTAGTGATCCTTCTAGGTTATATTAACTTTGTTTGATTTTGTTTTCAACATAACTTTTTTAATATTTGTCTCAAGATTTTGTTGCTGACTTGTTGACATCTTATAGTACTTGTAACATTTTTTTTCCAATTTTATAACCCATGCTTCTATTCCTTTGTCCAATTACTTTTTGTGCATGCATCAATGTTTTGTTTAGATCATAAATGTAAGGATGTACTTGTGCAATCCATGAGGGATATGTTCTTATTATTTTATCCTCATTTGCTTTTGTAGACTTTAGTTAAACCATATGACCATTCAAGTTCTTAAAATTTGCCCATTTTCTTTTGTTCATATGGTTTGATGTTGCTCATGATCATGGCTTAGGAGGTAGCTTTATGCACCACCTTCAAATGCCTTATGTGAAGTAATTTGTTTATAATTCATATTGATCTTAAGCTTGTATGTTTTGTTTGTCATAACTTGATGCTTCTATGAACCCATACATGACGATTCATTGTCATTCCATCTTGGTCTCTTTGGGAAGCTAAATTGGTCACCATTGTAACTTAGACTATCTTTCTCTTTAAGATTTCAATGATGCTTCTTATTATCTTTTTCCCCTTAAGGAATCTTGATGTTGGGTTCATCCCCAATAACATCTAAGAACCCTAATTTTAATTCCATTTGATAATCTTTGCTTTGAGCATAAAGGACTAAATTTGCACATTGTCATGACACTTTAGCATGTTAAATTGATAGCATTGTTCAAGTTATTATAAGTCATGATAGATACTTGTGATAGGCATATACCACTGACCTAGGACCCATAATTATCCAATTTTATTTCCACACTTAGTTTATATCATCCATCATTGATTTTAGACTATTGTTGTTCCATCTTTTTGAATGTTGACTATCAATTAGGTGATTTATTTTGTGTATTGAAGTTTAGTCTTCTACATTTGTTGCTCATGAACCTCATACTGAGTTAACTTAATATACAAGTCAAACATGTCTTAATTGTTTAATTAATACCATTTTTGTGTGATTCTTATCCAGTTTGAAGTTGAGCTTGTTTTGATGTTTTCAAACCCTAATTTTGTATGATTTTGAGTGCAAGTTTTCTCTTTTGTTTGAGATGTCTTTGAACATGTTTTATTTGTATGTCTTGCTTATGTTATTTAACCTACTGACCTAATATATTGGATTACCTCTTTTCTTTGCCTCTTGACCATTATTTTACTTGTAGACTTGTTTAAGTTGACTTTTAGGGATGAATTTTTGACTTCTTCTTTTGATAACTTTTGTGCTAATTGTGGTATTGTTCGCGGTAAAAATTGACGAACGAGGGAATCAAATCAAAATCGAATCTCAGGATCAATACGATTTACTCTTTTGATTTTTTTGTTTTAAAAGATGCCGCGAGCACCAAGCTTTATTGTTTCCAAACAAGAAAGTAGATGGAAAATGGGAAAGTTGAAATACTCTAAATATGATATGCGATGCGACTAGCTTGAACTAGACGCAACGCGTTGGGGAGAGACCAGGGTAAGAGGGTTGGTTATATAAAGGGAAGGTATTAACACCCTATATATCTATAGTTTTCTATAGGAACTTTTTTATGCATATTTTGTATGTTTATGTGTTTTATTTGCTATGCTATTTCTGGAAAGTTTCTCCTTTGGGATTTAAGAAAGGTAGGTTAGGCAGGAACCTAAGTTTTGTTATAATTATTATGCTCATAATGATTATTGGGATCCTCTACATACATATCCCCTAGTGGGAATCAAAGCATTTGTAGCTCAGATCTAAGGGAACTAAGGTTTGTTTGGTTTGAGGGAGAAAGAAGTATGCTCGCCAAGGGTGAGACCTTATGCCTACGTATTCTCAATGAGAGGTTGAGAAAGTCAGAGCAATCGTAGTTCCCACTTATGATAGTGGAAGCAAAGGTGATTTTATTAAGAGACAAAGACAAATGTCATCTTAATGAAAAATGTATCTAATCTATTTCATCACATACATTTTTGAAAGTTGATTGATTAAATCTTTCATTGTAAGCATTGGGTGTTTTGCTTGAGTGTACAAGCGTTACCACTTACAAGTTAAGAAAAATGTTTGAAAAAATGTTTTAATATTTAATTTTAAGCATTGAGAGTTTTGCTTGAGTGTACAAGCGTTGCCACTTACAAGTAAAATATGTTTTGTTTGAAAAAGTGTTTGATTTGAAAAAGTGTTGATTTGAAAAAAGTTTGATTTGAAAAAAGTTTGATTTGTATGCGATGCTATAGATGAGATACTTATTCCATAGAGATGATACCTGTCTGAATCTCTAGGAGAAATTGATTATTGATTATGGGGATTCTTTTAAGAAGCATGTGAGTCCTTGTATTGTAAGCCCAAGAGGAGGCTATCCGAGGGACACCGAGGGTCCTTGTATGAAGCCCAAGAGGAGGCTATAGGGTATGGATGGCTTGTCTTTAAGAGTGATTTCACTGGTAAAACATACTCTTAGGGTTCATGAGTGATTTCACCGGGAAATCATACTCTTAGGGTTCTATCCTAGCGAAGGTGATTCTTTGTATTGGAAGCCCAATAGGAGGTTGTTAGAGATTTCCGGGTCTCTTTCTTGTATGATGCCCAAGAGAAGGCTAAACTCAACGAGGGAGTTCTTTTGTACGAAGCCCAAGAGGAGGCTAACTCAACAGGGGAAATCTTTTGTACGAAGCCCAAGGGAAGGCTAACTCAACAGGTGAGTTATCTTGTACAAAGCCCAAGAGGAGGCTATGGGGAACCTAGTTTTTATACTAGTTGTTGTGTTATAAATGAACAAGTATATGAACAAGTATATATAACAAAGTGTGTGGTGTGCATTCATAGGAGTTTATGAAGGAAATATATAAACAAGTGTATAAAATAAGCGATTAAAGCAAGTGTAACTTGAATATATACAAATGATGTGTGAAAATATAAACAAGTGTTTAAAACAAGCGGATAAGCTAGTATACTTGGATATATACAAAGGAGTGAGACTTACACCTTAAGGGAGGCCCATTGATTTAAGAGAAGTTTCACCGGGAATAATGCTCCTCTTAATACCAATGGAATCGCTGTATAAACAAGTGGATAAAAACAAACGAACGAAGTTTGTTATACTTGAATATTTACAAAGATGATTGAATATGTACAAGGAATTGAATACGTACACAAAAGGGTGGATATGTACAAGGAAATAAATATTTACATAAGAGGGTTGATATGTACAAGGAAATAAATATGTACATTAAAAGGGTTGAGACTTACACCGTGAGGGAGGCCCATGATCAATTTGATTTTGAATTTGAAAGAATTTTGAAGAAAAACCTAGTTCGGTTTGTATTTTCAAAGATTAATCGAATCGATCATGGAAAAGAGGTGTGTAAGTTTAAAATGTTTTTGAAAGGTTTTTAAATGATTTTGAAAAGTGAAAGATATTCACAAGAGGTTTTGAAAAAGATTAGGTTTGAAAATCGGAAAGAAAACATTTTTGAAAGTATTTAAAATACCTAAAAACGTCTCATTTTTAACCTAATAAAAAATATATCAAAAGAAAATATTTTTTGGTATTTTTTGACATAATCATAAAATAGATATATTAAATGACAAGTGTGAAAAAATCATCTCAAAATGAGAAGTTTTGATTGGTTTTTGAAAATGTTGAAGTTTGTTAAAAAACTTAAGAAAACAAGTGATAAAAAATTGATTTTGGTCCTAAGGGGATTTGAACTCAGGATTTGAGGCTCAAAGGTGAAAAAGTTAGCCACTGGGCCACATGGCTTGTCAAAACAAGGCTTTCATTTAGTTATATTTGAAAACATGTTTGGATAATGGTTTGAAAAAAATAGTTGAAAAGAGAAGAAAATGAGAAGTTTTGAAAAATAAAAGGTCTGGGTGGGGTTCGAACCCCAGACCTTATGGCAAGGAAAGACATGAGAAGCGCGTGTTCTACCACTGGGGTGGCTGTACATCCATTCACTTATCTCACTCCATATAATTATATTATAAACAAAATATTTGAATTTTTTTTAAAAATCAGAAAAACGCGCGCATCCATCTTCTTATTCCTCAAACTCATGGATCCATATCTCCTTCATTTCTTGATGAAATTGAATGGTATAAAAATGAAACTTGCTCGATTTTTACCCAGGAACATGATGATGACCTTTAATTTAATTTATTTTGAGTTTAAAATGATTGAATTCGTATGAACTCAGTTGAACCCTAATTTGATCAAAACTCCATTAAATTGTGTAGGTGCAAGATAAATACCAATTGATTGAGGGTTAATGATCGGTGGAGGTGCAGAAACAAAATGGCCAAGCAATATTTGAACTGTAATTCAGAAATCATGAAGTTCAAAGTTGAGCCACTTACCTCTTCAAGTGAGAATCAGATTCTTTGAAGGAGGTGTTGCAGAAGTGTTTTGATGATTGCTACAACACCACTAGACATTATGGAAGGTGTATGGATGACTGGCTTGCTTGGAGATGTACTGGATTGCTCTGCCCAAGTCCAACTGCAGCTTGCTCAAGTTGAATTGGATTTTGATGATGGAGATGTTGCAACAGTGATTCAAGTGTTTGGATCACTCATATATGATGTATTGATGATGTTTGAAGTGAAAAATTGGAAGATGCACAAGTGGATTGAGAGTTGGCAAGTTAAGGCTCAATTTGTGCATATATGGAGATTGAAAGTGATTTATGAGTTTGGCTAGTTTTTATGGTGGCTTGAGGATTCCAACAACTTTCTAATGATGTTTGGAAAGTGTTTGAAGCCTAAGATTGTTCAGAAATTGCAAGGCTTGGAGTTTTGCAAATTCTCCCACTTGGAAACTTGAAACTTGAAAAACAAGAAAGAAATAAGGAAAGCTTATTTATGATGATTTTGTGTGATTTTTAAGTAAGAAATGACCTCTATTTATAGGCCAAGAATTTTGAATAGCAAGGCAAGGATAGGCTTGAAATAATTAGCAACATGCCTTAAGGGGTAAGAAAGGTATTTTTGCATTTAATGCACATGGTTACTTTCTTTAACCATGGTTAAAAATATCACTTGATCTAATCCTCTCTCAGTCATTGCAATCATATATTTGCAAGTTATAACCTATCTCTTGATGGTGACAAGGCCTCTAGAAGGGAGAATTTGTGAAAAATGACTTGTAATCTTGGAAAATGACTTGAAAATCATGGTTATGGACCATTATGTTTCAATTTCAAAAACATAGCTACACAAAATGTTTTTCCAAGTTCTTGGATATTTTTGAAAGCTTGGAATAATATCTACAACTTTCATGTTTTGAATTTTTCTTGAATAAAAGTGGATCTAGGTCAAAAATGGCCATGAAAATGATGAAAAACCATGTTTTTAACACTTGAAAAGTTTTCTAAGTGTTAGAAAAATTTCAAATCTTGACTTTTTGTTCACTCTTTCACACAATTTGATTTTTTATGATCATGATGGATAATTTTAAATTATTTCATGATTTAAAAAATTTAGATTTCAAAAAGTTGACCAAAAGTCAAAGATTGACTTTTCTGAAGAGTTGAATTTTCATCAGATGATTCAGAATTTCTCTGATGATCAATCATGGTATTTGAATGTTTTGAACAAAGAAATTAGGTCAAGATGTTGAATTGATGATTTTAAGATCAATCTTTAATCAATTAGGTTATTCATTGAGCAAAAAGTCAATGATACACCATCCTCGATCAAAACCCTAATTGGTTGATTCAAAATAGATCTTGAGAAAATGATGGGAATTTGAAGATCAAATGTTGATGATTAATAAAGATAGATCAATTGAGGTGAGTGGAGACTCAAACCATAATTGATCATATCTTGAACAGATGAAAATTTTGATAAAAACCCTAATCTGACTCAAGGAGCACACACACGATCTATCCTGTGATGGAATGATGCATATGTGGTGATATGAAATGGTATCTTAGGTCAAAAATTGGGGTATGACAGGTATTGATGCATTATATTTGTTTTTATGCTTTGTATGAGTATTATCATTGTGTATTTTTTCTGATCTCACTCTTATATGACACTTAGCACAAGTATGTTCAAGCACATACACACACAGACACCTTTTCCCACACTTGTATGGATTGAATTTGTTTTCCTTAAGTGATTTGTTCATGGATTTTTCTTATGCATGTTTGTATGCTTTGATTGATGCATTGGTATATTTTCTATTGTATTGTATGTCTCTTAACCTTACATGGTTCATTTATTTTCATCTTTGCCTTTTCTTGGCATCTTTTGACTTGTAAACACTTTCTAGGTCAAAGTTTCGACTAGTTTATCTATTAGCTTTGTGGTTGCATCCTCGTGATATTTTCTTTGTAATTTGATTGTGAATTCTTATATGTGATGTTGCTACTGTAATCACTTCATCTTGACACTCTCTTTGCATGCTATGTTGATAACCCATAAATGTATCGATAATTTGAGTCAATTTATATGAATTATATTCGCATTTCAATTAATTAAATCACTCTTTATTCATATTATGCCAGTATTTTCTATGTTTTCAGGTTTTCACCAATTATAAGACATGTGCGAAGAAAATCGAGAAAAGTCGGATAAATCTACTCAAAATCCACAAAAGAATAACATTTATTGAAGTAAGTTGTGTATAGCAAGAATGAGGGTGTAAAAGAAGAAAAGTTGAAAAATGAATTAAGGAAGCAGGCCCAACCCACTTCCAATGCACGCACAAGCCAAGCCCACTACACCAGGCTGTAATGACCGTTACACGTAAGCCCTAGAGGCTGTAGCGACCGTCATGGACCAGGGAGAAAGACTTCCTCACCAAGGAAGCTTGCAGCGACCGTTACCCAAACCCTAGAAGCTCTGTAGCGACCGCTACAGAGGAGAGCACTCACTTAGGTTTGATTATAGGATCTGAATTAATAAACATGAGAGTGTGAGAAGAGGGTTTTCAAATAAATATTTCCTACTGAAACCTGTTTTGACAATACGAGCTTGAGTCAATGAGTTTCTAAATCCCCGAAGTCTGACCGTTACATACCGATACTTTTCCCATGAATCTAAATTAGATTAGAATCAGTTAGGTTCCCTAAAACCCCAATTGTTTACATCATTAGCCTTTGACTTACGTAGTAACCTTAGATAAAGATAGGTCGACATTTAGTTCCTTGGGATTCGATAATCTTTAAAGCTACACACGATAGGATTGTATACTTGTGGTCTAGATTCTATAGGATGTATAAAGTCGCGATCAAGTTTTTGGCGCCGTTGCCGGGGACTAACAAGTCGATATCGTAACTCTTAAAATTACACTGTAGAGACTAAGGCACCATTCCCAATTGTATGCCAAGTACTCGCGCTAGAGGCGAAGACTTAGTGTTACCAATTCCTGAACCTGAGCGCTCTATTATTAGAAGATGCCACGTACGAGTACCTCGTACAGATCAATCTTTCTCAATCTTCTATTTCTAATGAACAAGTTGAAGGAGTAGACATGGGTGATCAGCCACGTCCGCCTAAATCTTATGTTATTCCTTCGCAAGAAGAACCGCACAATAGCATTGCTGCTCCTGCCATAGAGGCTAACAACTTCGAACTCAAACCTTCTCTGTTTTCCGCTGTATAACAGAACAAGTTTTCTAGTGGTTCAATGGATGACCCTAATCTACATCTATCCATGTTTTTGCAATATGCAGATACAGTCAAAGCCGATGGGGTTAGTCAAGAGGCGATTAGACTTCATCTTTTCCCTTTTTCATTAAGAGATAGAGCCCATGCTTGGCTCCAATCTCTACCTGCTAACTCAGTTACCTCTTGGAACAAGTTGAAGAAAGTCTTTCTTGCATGATATTTTCCACCAAGTAAGACAACTATGCTATAAAGACATAAAGACATGTTGAGACTTTGTCTGCATCATGGCCTAGAAGAATGGTTAATTATACATACCTTTTACAATAGTCACCTATATAACACGAGATTAAGAATAGATTCTGCCGTAGGTGTCACACTTATGGATAAATCCTATGACGTAGCCTATGCACTCATAGAGAGTATGTCCCATAACCACTATCAGTGGGGAAGTGAGAGAGGTCAAGTAGAGAAGGCTTCTGGAGAGAAAGCACCAATGAAAAGTGGGATGCACAAGATTAGCAGTCTCGACAGCGTCCATGCTAAGGTAGACACTCTCACCAAGAAATTATAAAGCTTAACCGCAATAATTCTAGCAACCGTGACTGCCATAACTCCAAACTGCGATATATGCAGAGTACTTGAACACGCTGTTGCTGAATGTCAACTCTTTGTAGGAACTCCCACCGACCAAGTGAATTATGCTCAAGGAAACCCTTATTCAAACACATACAACCCTGGATGGAAGAATCATCCCAATTTCTCATATAAAAACACCAATGCGTTATATGCGCCAGGACAAGCACCCGATATGCCACCTGGATATCAATAAGCACCCGCAATTGCTCTCAATATTCCTAGGAAACCTAACCTCGAACTAATGATGGAAACTTTTATAGCTTCACAAGCTCAAACCAACAAGTATTTCCTAAACCAAAACATTCACACTAGTGAACAAATTAAGCAGTTAGTGAATAAAGTAGATGCTTTAGCCACCCATAAAAAATGCTAGAAACTCAGATTTCACAAGTGGCCCAACAACAAGCAGTTATTGCTGCACCTGCCGGAAATTTTCCAGGGCAACCTCAAACTAATCCGAAGGGATAAGCTCATGCTATTATATTGCAAAGCGGAACTGAATATGATGGACCAACTTATCCTAGACTTAAGAATCCAGCCATGTCCCAAAGCTCTAGAAAAACAACTAAGAAGGAAGATAAACCGAAAGAGAAAGAGAAAGTAGGTGATGGAGAACTAGTAGAAAAGGAAAAATCCTATGTTCCTCCGCCACCTTACAAACCACCGATCCATTATCCTCAAAGACTGACTCAGTCTAGGAGCGCAGGGCAATTCAAGAAATTTGTTGAACTTCTGAAACAACTCAATATCACCATTCTATTCACAGAAGCTATCACTCAGATGCCCTCGTATGCTAAGTTCCTTAAAGAAATACTATCTAACAAGAAAAATATAGAGGATAATGAGACAGTTACACACACTGCAAAGTGTAGCGCAATCATTCAGAACAAGATGCTGCAGAAGCTGAAGGATCCCAGAAGCTTCTCGATACCATATAATATAGGTAAGTTTGTCATAGACAAGGCTCTATGCGACTTAGGCGCCAATATAAATGTTATGCCCTTGTCGATATCTAAGAAGCTCGATATGGGAGAATTAAGATCGACCAAGATGTCTGTGCAACCTGCGGATCGTTCAGTCAAATATCCAGTAGGAATTCTTGAAAATGTTCCGGTGTGAATAGGTCAGTTCTATTTCCCTACAGACTTCATCATTATGGACATTAGAGAAGACATCATTACCCCCATCATACTGTTGGCTGAAGATTTTGATACGTATGGCTCGAAATAGAAATCTTAAGTTCGAAATAAAATGATGTTAGTGTTCGTTGGAACAAAGTGAATGTCACAGTTCGGAATGGGAGAAATGGCTCTTCAAATGGACATACTAAAGCTCGGAGTTTTGAATGGCAGTTATGATGATATATATAAAGGAAGCTTCGAAGTGGTAGCAAGGTTGTGTCTGTGAAGTGAGTTCGAAACGAAGATGGCCAAAGCATTTGAAATTCAAACGCGAGCGGGATAAATGGAAGTTAAAATATATGCGCTTGAAACGGTTCGAAGACACATGGAAGCTAGAGAGGAGCAGTGTTCTGCATGTTCTGAACGTGGCAAGATCTCATAAGTCAGACCGTTATGGTCGAAGTAGTATAAATATAAGTCTTAGTGTTAGGATTTCGTGTGTCATATCTATTGTACAAAATTCAGTAAACATTCAAAATACCACATGGCTAGGGAAACGAATGCTCGAACAATGTACGTATGATAGCACCAAACCTTTAGAATTCAGTAAAACTCTTTATCTTTCCAGTTTATCTCTTAATTCCACATCAATGTCATTTAAAGTTCTTTACATTCAAAGTCATTTAACTCTTTCTTGCATTTAAACGTTTTTTTCTTCTATTTCGAAATCCTTTACATTTCAGAAACCTTTTACATTAACGTTTTACATTCATGTCTTTTACATTCCATGCTTTTACATTAAAAGTCTTTTACATTTAAAGTCATTTACGTATTTCTGCATTTATATACTTCTTTGTAAATCGAACCTTTACTCATTCAAGTCAGTTTTTATTTCTTTACTTGATCATGTAATTTCTTTAACATTGTAATCAGAATACATTAAACATATATAAAAAACTCTAAATACAAGTCTTAACCATGAATACTAGTTTTGTTATTAATTTATCCAAACGACCAATACCCCATAGGATCAATCTAGTCGATCCTGCAAGTTACCAGAGAAATTGAATAACAGTCATTAAGATTATTCGATAGTTTGGAGGACTAGCGGTTGTTTTACCAGAAATCACTGTAAACAAATTGGCACGCCCAGTGGGACAGTCATTGGTCGTTACAAAATTAAAATAAAATAAGGATTGTTAAGACATAATCATTATAAAGTTCTTTCTGAGTGTTAAGTTCATTGTTATATGAACCTTAGGAGTGGTAGAATAACTAATAGCAACCAACCCTTACCCAGAAGAAAACGAAATAATAGGATGTCTAATCCAAACAATCAAGAAGGGAACAAAACGCCCCACATGGTACGGGCACTAACGCGTCCGTTTCGACGGGAACGTCAAGCGCGATCCCTTCGAATGCACAGTCTATTGCATCTTCTACTAGCAACGTGGCCACAAACGGAACAAGTGGCATGTCAACTAACAATTCGATCCTAAGCAATACAGGAACCACTGGTTATCCTGGGGGATTTGTCCCACCATCAGGGACACAAACCCATTTTGCCACCCCATCACCAACTAGACCACCCAGTTTCGATGGTAGTAGACCCAGGAATCCTCCTTATGGGATGCCAACATCTTTGATGGCAGGTTTGCAAACTTCGACGTCGAACACATCACCACAATTAGGGTCTGGATCTGGGGCTAGTCAATTCCTGGCAAATAACCAAGGGTCAGTAGGTTATAGTACATTGCCTATCCTAACCACAGAAAACCATATGGCTTTTAGGCAATTAATGGATGATAGTAACCATAATATGATAGGAGTATTAGCACAGACTATGCAAGAGATCTTTGCTCCAATAATACAAAATGTAACTGTGACGAACAGGGAAAACGCAGATAATATGAGTCGAATAGCAGATTTCTTTGCTCCGCCAGAAAGGCGAAACCGAGGCATTGGTTCGAGCGAACGTACCTATCATAGAACAAGTTGCTGATGACCCACCCTATAGGCCAATCAGAGAGGAAATTAATTTGGGGGCAAGGGCACAAAGGTTAGATGTACCAGTGATTCGAGAGGAACCACAAAGGGGATTTATAGAACCAGTGGCCAGGGTCGAAAGACTAGATGCCCCAGTGATTCGAGAAGAACCACAAAGGGGAGGTATAGAACCAGGGGCAAGGGTCGAAAGGCTAGAGGCCCCAGCGTTTCGAGAAGAACAACCCAGAGGAGTTGTCATGGTGGGTCGAAATCAAGATCTTGATGGAGTTGTTCATAGAATTCGAAACGACAATATCTTGGCAGAAAATAATCTAACCACCATGATAGAGAGGATTATGGCCCAAAACGGTTTTAATACAGGGATTAGAAGGCCAAATTATGCCTCTCATATAGCAAATTATGTAATGCATACTGATTTACCAAGGGGATATAAGATCCCTAAGTTTACAAAGTTTGCTGGAGATACCAATGAATCAACAGTCGAACACATAGCCGTGTCGGTGACGGAGACATAGCAAATAATGAGAACCTTAGGATTAAATATTTCCCAAGTTCCCTCACTAAAAACGCTTTCACATGGTTCACTACTTTGCCTCCTGGATCCATAGATACCTGGACCCTCTTGGAGAGGTTGTTCCATGAACAATTCTATATGGGACAATCCAAGATAAGTCTAAAGGAACTAGCCAGTGTTAAGAGGAAGTTTATTGAACCCATAGATGAGTACTTAAATAGGTTCAGACTCTTGAAATCTAGATGTTTCACAGTAGTTCACGAACATGAGTTAGTCGAAATGGCGTGGTGGCTGGACTATTCTATTCGAAAGAAATTAGACACCCAATACTTGAGGGACATGGCTCAGTTAGCAGATAGAGTTCGACAAGTCGAAAGACTAAAGGCCGAAAAGGCCAGGGCTTTTAAAAGTAATAAGAAAGAAAGAATTTCCTATGTCGGGGAAGTTGAAGACTATCACGAATCGAAGAGGTCGAAATAGATCTCGCTGAATTAAAACAGGCTCCACCTTACTCTTGTAAACTACTAGTTCCCACAAAAGGGAAAGAAATTGTTGAAAATGAGAAAATTGACAAATTCCCAAAGAAGGTATATACCTTCGATGTAACAAAGTGTGACGAGATCTTTGATTTTCTTGTCAAAGATGGCCAACTAATTGTGCCATCTAATGTCAAAATACCTCCTTTAGATCAAAGAAAGAAAAGCGGATTTTGTAAATATCATAGTTTCCTAGGCCACAAAACGTCACAGTGTTTTCTTTTCAGGGATCTGATTCAAAATGCAATTAAGGATGGCAGATTCAAATTTGCTGACAAACCAAAAATGAAAGTAGATGAAGACCCTCTGGATGTTGCAGACACCAACTACTCCGAGCCTTCGTGCATTGGAGAAATCAATATCGTGGAAGCAGACCAAGAAGCCACTCCATTAGGAGAAGAAAGCATTGAGAATGGAAATTGGGTGTTAGTCGAAGTCAACAAGGGAGTCACTGAGGACGTCCACAAACAACTAGAGGCTTCGATCGAGCGGTGCCATTTCTTTGTTTGAAGAGATCCGAACTCTTGAGGGCGGAGAACCGAAGCAAGATTTGACACGGGCCTTTGAGGCCTAAGGCTAAAATTGGAGAGTCCGGATCACAAAGCCGCCTCCCTAAAAAGAAATCAGGATACCTTAGGAGCCAGTAGGAAGTTCGACTATCGGTGAAATATTACGCTCCGGAGGTTCGAAAATCCCAATCGAGGCGTCAAGCCCACAGGATGGGGAGATGATGACATAAAGGGGGAGGATGTAGATGGTAACATTCCTCAGAAGGAAGTCTGGGATACTTTAGGGGAACCCAGTGGAAAATTTGATTACCTAGTGAAATACTCTGACCCAGAGAGTTGAAAATCCAAATCAAAGATGTCAAACCATCAGGATGGGGAAATGATGACGAAAAAGGGGAAGATGTAGATGTCAACATGGTGGATATGGAGAGACCTCGTTCTAAGATGGAAGAGATGGAAAGATACCTAGAAAAGGAAAAATACAAAATGGAGGATGGCTATCTGCGGATACCGACCTCAAAGATTATCTCATCTTGTGCCACAAGAAATCTTTGAAATGATGCTATGTCCCGGATGCAACATTATACAACCATAAATTGCGAGACTTGAGAGGAAACAAAGGGCTCGAGCGGCATCAATGGCGCCAAGACAACCAATTATTCGGATGTTACCCTAGAGTGGAGAGAGTTTATTGGAGTTCTTAGTTATTTGGGAAACCAAGTGCCTAATATGCCCAGGTGCTCTGCGACATGACGAACATGGTTGGAGCGTTCGAAACTATTCCCTTCGCCCCATGCTGGAATCACAAGGAAGTCGGTTAGATGAGTCAACACTTCGAGGATAATCATACTCAACGAAAGCCTGACAGCCTCTATCCTAAAGGTGCTCGAAGGGTGACGTTCAAAATCCCTGCTGAAGTACCAACAGACAAATGGCTGCAAGTCAAAGCTAATAAGGGGAAAGATAAATGGAGAGGCAATGAACGAAATGCACGTCACGCTATGATATATAGGAGGCAATTCAACACTGCGAAGAGGGAAGAATTAAGACTGGAAAATTACAAAGGAAAAAACCCCATGTCCAGATCACAATGGCGAAGGCAACAACGAATTCAAAAGGCTGAAAGGGAAGCTTTGGCAGACAAAGGAGCGGCTTTGACCAGTAACAAAGAAGTGTCAAGTACCAACAAATCAACAACAAACAATCAACCTGAAGACAAACCTCCAGTTAGTAGGAGGCTCTTCTCTGAAACACAACAAGATGAATCGAATGAGTACACTCCAAGTCCAGAAGAAGACGAGGATATGCTGACAGACAACTTCGAATCAGAGGGGGAGTCTTCACTCAACTTAAATTGCAATGTGGTATCTGTACTACCTTGTGAGTTTGGACAGGAAACCAAGATCGAAGAGCATGAGGAGGATGATACCATAGACTTGATGAAGCACAAACCAGTTTGCTACTACGTAATGGATAACGGCGCGGTCGAAGAGCAGAATGCGTTCTTCGAACACCCAGAGCCACCCATGAAGAATCATCTGAAGCCATTGTTCATTCGAGCAAAGGTTGGAGCCCATGGCGTGAACAAGGTCTTAGTGGATGGAGGCGCTGCAGTTAATTTAATGCCTCACTTCATGCTGAAAAAGTTAGGAATACAAGAGGGTGATGTCAAACCACACAACATGGTCCTATCCAATTATGAAGGGAAAGTAGGTCAGACGTTGGGGGTAGTTCAAGTGGATTTAACCGTCGGATCGAGCTGCAGGCCCACCATGTTCATGGTGATCGAAGCCAAAGCCAATTATAATTTGCTGCTGGGAAGAGAGTGGATCCATGGCGTAGGAGCAGTTCCTTCGTCAATGCATCAGAGGTTGGTTCTATGGAGAGAGGATGGTATAGTGGAGAATATCAAAGCGGACCAGAGTTACTTTATGACAACAGTCAACTTAGTCAATAAAAGGAATTATGACAAGTATCTAGCCAGAATAGCCCCTTGTACCCCAAGTGATGAAATAAACGAAACCAGGAATGCACACTATTATATGACCCTTCGACATGATGGCATGTACTGGGATAGGAAGATAATTAAAGGAGACGAGGGAGTCGAAGGTACTTCGCAAAGACGGCTAGCAGGCTGGGAATTCGACAACCTTGGTCATGACTGAGTCCTCCTTCTTCGAAAGGATTTCGGCCTATATGGCTGAGAATGAATGGAAAGCGGCCTCAGAGGCCGAAATGGATAATATGGTTGAAGTAAACGAAATAGAAGGGAATGGTTCGAAAGACTCACCCTGTGAAGAACACGAAATAGATTAAAGGCTAGATGTCATCTATGACAAGGAACCCTTAGGCTTCGAGAAGGACCCTGCAAACTCAGGTGCTAAAATGTTAGCACAGGATCCGCTCGAAGAGGTGAATTTAGGGGATGAAAATACAAAAAGAATAACCTACATAAGCGCAAAACTCAACCCAAGCTTCAAGCAAGAGGTGATCGAAGTCCTCAAGAGAAACAAAGATTGCTTCGCGTGGGATTATGACGAAATGCCTGGCTTGAAGAGAGAGTTAGTGGCGCACAGACTTCCAATTAAGGATGGAAAGAAGCCCATCAAACAAACTCCTAGAAGATTCGCGCCAGCACTTCTCACAAAGATCAAAGCTGAGGTCGAAAGGTTGCTGCGCTGCAAGTTCATCAGAACCACAAGGTATGTCGAATGGTTAGCAAATATAGTACCTGTTATTAAGAAAAATGGTTCTCTGAGAATATGCATAGACTTTAGGGATTTAAATCACGCAACCCCAAAGATGAATATTCTATGCATGGCGAAATGTTAATAGACTACTGCGAGATTCGAATACCTAAGTATGCTAGATAGATATTACGGTTATAATCGATTTTATTCTTTGAAGAAGATGTTGCTAAGGCGGTATTTCGTTGCCCAGGGCCTTAGGCACCTATGAATGGGTAGTGATGCCTTTTGGTTTAAAAAATCTGGGAAGCTTACCAAGAGCAATGAATTCAATCTTCCATGATTTTATTGAGACATTTATGCGGTGTATATTGATGATATAGTCATCAAATCTATATCTAGAAACCCATTGTATCATTTGAGCCAATCATTCGAAAGAATGAGGAAACATAACAAAAATGAACCCCTTAAATGTGCATTTTTGTGCGGGAGATTTCCTTGGCTTTGTGGTTCATAAAAAAGGAATCGAAATCAACCAGAATAAGACCAAAGCCATCATGGAGACAAAAACACCCACATCAAAAAGGGAGCTGCAATCTTTGCTGGGGAAGATCAACTTTCTCAGAAGGTTCATTTCGAATCTAAGTGGAAGAACTCAAACTTTCTCCCCACTACTTCGTTTAAAGAAAGGCCAAGTCTTCGAGTGGAACGAAGCACATCAGGATGCCTTTGACAAGATCAAAAGATATCTCTCTCAGCCTCCTATCTTGTCTCCACCTTCATGGGGAAAGCCCATGAGACTGTACATATCTGCTTCTGAATTTACTATAGGTAGTATGTTAGCACAAGAAGATAGTAATGGCATCGAAAGAGCCATATATTATTTAAGTAGGGTGTTGAATGATGCAGAAACTAGATATAGCAATATAGAAAAGCTATGTCTTTGTTTATACTTTTCTTGTATGAAACTTAAGTATTATATAAAGCCTGTTGATGTTTATGTTTCATCTCATTTCGATGTTATCAAACACATGCTTTCAAAACCAATAATGCATAGCAAAGTTGGTAAATGGGCTCTAGCCTTGACAGAATATTGTTTGACTTTCATGCCTTTAAGAGCTGTGAAAGGTCAAGTGATTTCTGATTTTATTGTGGACCATTCACTGGTCGAAAAGGCTGTCATGGGTTACGTTGAAATACAACCTTGGAAATTATACTTTGATGGTTCGACCCACAAGGAGGGTAGTGGTGTTGGAGTCCTCATAATTTCTCCTGAAGGAATTCCAACAAAATTCAAGTATAGGTTAGATGGTCCTCGTTGCTCGAACAACGAAGCTGAATACGAAGCGCTTATTGTTGGACTTGAAGCTTTGTTGGAATTGGGGGCAACTAGAGTCGAAATTAAAGGTGATTCAGAGTTAGTGGTCAAGCAAATAACAAAGGAATACAAATGCATAAAGGAAAATCTGATGACATACTTTGTCATAGTTAACAGGCTACTCAAAAAATTCGAATACATGGATATTCAACACATACCAAGAATAGAAAATCAAGAAGCAAATGACTTAGCACAGTTGGCTTCAGGTTATAAAGTTTCTACCAAAAACTTTAAAGAATTGGTCGAAATAAGAGGTAGGGTTATGGCTACTAGACTCACACCATCAGATTTAGAGAATATTAAATTAGGTTGTGGTGATAAAGATAGATTCGAAGTATTAGCCATAGACACCTTATCAGATGCAGATTGGCGAAGCCCATTAGTGAGTTATTTAGAAAATCCAACATTGAATGTTGACAGAAAAATAAAATATAGAGCATTATCATATGTCCTTATGGGAAATGAATTGTTCAAAAAGACCCAAGAAGGCGTATTACTCAAATGCCTAGGAGAAAGTGAGGCATATTTAGCATTGTCAGAAGTCCACAATGGGGCATGTGGGGCACATCAAGCAGGCCATAAAATGAAATG
The DNA here is from genome assembly GCA_021764765.1 of Vicia sativa. Taxonomy (NCBI): domain Eukaryota; kingdom Viridiplantae; phylum Streptophyta; class Magnoliopsida; order Fabales; family Fabaceae; genus Vicia; species Vicia sativa. The sequence continues at coordinate 88,986,799 of CM038796.1, read as the reverse complement.
GTTGTTATTTCGATATGGTATGTACTGGCCTAGCATGCTCAAAGATTGTATAGATTTTGCTAAAGGGTGTGAAGAATGCCAGAAACATGCAGGGATTCAACATGCTCCTGCAAGTGAGTTACATTCGATCATTAAACCATGGCCCTTTAGAGGATGGGCATTAGATTTGATAGGAGAAATCAATCCTGCTTCGTCTAAAGGTCAGAAATATATCTTGGTAGGAATAGACTATTTTACCAAGTGGATCGAAGCAATACCTTTAATAGCTTTAGATCAAGAGGCTACTATTGAGTTCATACAGAAACAGATTATCTATAGGTTTGGATTGCCAGAGAGCATAACCACAAACCAAGGTTCTGTGTTTACTGGTAAGAAGATGCAAGAATTTGCCCAAGAGATGGGGTTTAGATTACTAACATCAACACCATATTATGACAAAGCAAATGGTCAGGTCGAAGCAGCCAATAAAGTGATAATAGGTTTGATTAAGAAACATGTTGGTAAAAAGCCAAGGAATTGGCACAAGACTTTAGACCAAATACTATGGGCCTGTAGAACATCTGCTAAAGAAGCTACTAACACCAAGCCTTTCCAACTAACATTTGGTCATGATGCAGTTCTACCAGTAGAAATTCATCTGCAATCAGTTTGAATTCAAAGACAAAACGAAATCCCATCTGCATTATATTGGGAGATGATGATGAACGAGTTAGTTGAGTTAGACGAAGTTAGATTGCAGGCATTGGAAATCCTAATGAGGAAAAAGGAAAGAGTAGCCAGGGCATATAACAAAAGGGTGAAAGGTAAAACATTCAATATTAATGACTTAGTTTGGAAAGTTATATTGCCCATGGACAAGAAAAATAAAGCATTAGGTAAATGGTCACCTCATTGGGAAGGACCTTTCCGAGTAGTAAAAATATTTTCAAACAATGCATATGAGATTGAAGAATTGAATGATGATAAACGAATCTTAAAGGTTAATGGGAAATATTTAAAGAAATATAAGCCACGCCTACAAGAGATTCGAATAATAACAGCGTAATCAAAATATAGTAAAGGTATGCCAAAATGGTAATATAAATTGCCAAAATGGCATTGTTTGGGTATTACAGATCAAAGTTAAATTAATATTCCAAGCAAATTAAACAAACAAAATCTAGAAATGGGTATTGTTCCTTAATCTGTCGAAAATACTCCGAAAGGACTCAAGCCTTTGCTGAGTAAAGCGCCTCGCTCCTTCTAAGGTGGCAACTTCACCTTTAAGTTGCTCAGCTGCTTCCATTTCTGCAAGTCCTTTATTGAGGAGCTCTTCGAATTGAGTGCTAACAGTGTTGGTGTCATATGCCAATTGTTGTTCTTGGGCCTCCCTAACTTTTTGTTGAAGCTCTTGAATTTGCTGTTCCCAGAGAAGAATAGACTTAGCCCGAATCTCATAATCAGTCTTGGCTTGCTTTATTTGCATGGCTTGATCTTCAGCTTCCTTAGAGAGCTTCGAAGTATGCTCATAAGCAGCGTCCATGGCAGTTCTCTTCTCTTGGACTTTATTGGTAGCAAATTCATCCTGAAGGAGACACCCAGTCACGTTGTCTAGAAAAGTTTGAAGTTCGAATAAGATGGTTCTAACTTCCAGAGAGCAGGTGGCAAGGTTTACTTGAGTTAGAAGTTCTTTCATAGTATAGCAAGTTGTATTGTCTTTCTTGAGCACTTCGAACAGATCCACGTCAAGGATTGTTTTCCTAATTTTGTAAAGCAGTACAACCCTATCATCCGAAGGCATTGAATCAGTAGTCGAACCAGTACCAGTCCTAGGAGGAGGAGCATCTCTTTGAGCTAGTTTAGCCTTCATATACCCAATTGGGTCATTTCGTTTTAAGAGGGCTAACTCCTCTTCAGCTGTTTGAGATTGGGAAGACTCAGGAAGTTCCATACGCAAAGGAGTAACATCCATCTCGACTTCCATTGGCTCATTGGTAGGGGCACCATCACCTTCGTTATTTTCTTGCTCATCATCTTCTTCATCACCAACCAGGTCCACCACTTCGATGTCATTGTCTTCACCACTATGAGCATCAAACTCTGTTTCTTCGCTCGAACCGCCTGGGGCTTCTTCTTCTCCTGCTTCCTCAGATCCTTCCTCACTAGATTCTTCGCTCTCCTGAGAAGGGTCAACCTTTTCCTCTTCAGCTTGGGTGACTTTTTCACTCTCTTGAGGGATTTCCAGAGGGGATTTTGGATGAGAAGTTTCTGGAGGAACTTCTGCAGCATCTTCAGGCATTGTTTTGTTTGTTTCTTTGAGAGGGGGAGAAGTGCCTTGGTCATCTGGTTGCTCTGAAGCCCAAATTGGAACCGCCATATTGGAGGATCCCTTGTTCTGCACCAGATTACTCGAATCCCCATGAGGAGAAGAATGGATTGGAGCAACAGTTTTTGATGGAGGAGTCGAAGTGGTAGGGATTGGATCCGAAGTGTCCTACACAAACAAAGAAAGATTAAAAACATGTACTAAGGTACAAATAACTAGTTTGTTAAAAAATTCGAATTCAATTTACATAGATTATCGAAGAGATTGCTATCTATATGTTCCAACATTACGTTGGAGGTCGAAGGTGGATTTTGGATTTTGGTAAGGGAGCAACATCCACGGAATCGAGTCGAAGCGTTATTTGTTTGATGTCCTTGGAAACATTTTCTTGACTTTTTCTTGGCTGTTGGTGAATCCCTCGACCTTGGGATTCTTCCGGTGGTACTAGGTTTCGTTTCTTTGGAGTGGTTGGCGGGGTTTACTAGTGCGAAATGGTTTAAACATGAGTTGGACTTCAATCATAAATTTAAGTCCATTGAAATATCGAATAAAGCGATTACCTTTGGAGTTGGAGCAATTGTTGGGATTTCCCAGTATTCGCTTTCTTGATTAGATATAATCGATATGGCGGAAAGGTCATAGCGAAGATGCCTGGGAAATCATGGAGCCAATAGCGAGCCCATGTCACGATCTCGGATGGCTTTGGTTTCTTTTGAGATTTGTATTTGAACATCTCTTTGCAAGTCAACCACCAAGGGTATGGAGGAAACCAAGCGAGCCGGTTAAAGGTAGGTAGTGCAGGAAACTTAGGTGGATGCATTTCGAGTGCCAACCTATACCTATCCTCAGGTGACAACCCTAAAGGAAGTTTGAACTTAGAAACTTTTTCTTTAAATTTTTCCTTCAAGGTTTGGGACGCTCGATACACAGTGGTCTCCAAGCGTGTAGGATCATAAGTTGTTTGAAGTAATTACGAAAAGCCTAATCTCTTTGGCATGAGTAAACATACCTTTCTTTGAATGTACCTGCACATCGAACGCATCAGTTAGTTTCTTTTGAATAGTGAGGGTATCGAACATATTAGATTGGTAGAACTTAGTCCACCATTCCAGAAAACCCTTTGTAGTGAAATGTGTTGGCTCGAAAGGAATTAACTCGAACTGAGCGAAGCCTTGGTATTGTTCTTGTTGCAGCTTGGCTTCTCTCGCTTTGAAGGTTCGACCAGAAGTGATGGCACTCTGGGTTTAACTGACATAAACCAAATTGTCTGGAGACAAAATTAGGTTGATAGGAGAAAAGGAAAATTTGGTTCTTAGACGGAGTGATTCTTGAGGAGATTAATCTTGGGAGTAAAAAGGCTTTCCAAATGTCTTGGATCTCTTTGCTTTTAGCAGCCTCTGAAAGGGACATTGTGAACCATGATGGTCCATGAGTCCTCGAAGCGAAAGGTGCCATAGTCTCTTCAAATTTATGCCTTTTAGAGAAGATCATGATGTCTTTGTGAGAAGAGACTTTATCATCATTTGGAGTAAGTCTTCTCAGCCTTGTACCTTCAACGATTCGATCCGCTATCTCTGGATCTTGTTCAATAATGGTGTCAACAGTGGACAATGAGGATTCAAACATGGCATTAAGCCATAATTGGAGTAACCAGAAGGGGCCAGCTAGCAAGATGTTCTTAGGAGTGTGAGATTTCAGACTCAAACGGTGATCTCAAGCTTTCGTGAGATCAACGATGTGACTCACTCAAACATATCCTCCTATTTTCATGTAAATCTCTAGCTAGAGGAATAAACCTACTGGCTACTTGTAAAGACCTGCTACAGAACACGTATCTTGATAACCATAGGGTAAGAAAGGCAATATGCTCCACATCTGACACACTATCACCTTCAGTGTGATAATGGCTAATAAATTTAGAAGGCGGCCAATTTGACATCAAGTCAATGATACTTGAGTGTTCTTGAGTCGAGAATGTAAGTCTCTCCTACTAGTGACAAGCCGATAGTCGCTATGTCAAAGAATGTAGGTGTTATCATTCCTCGGGAAGGTGAAAGGTGTTGTAATCTTGTCCAAGTATAAGGATGCAAATAGTAATGGATGGCTATAGGTGAATCTGGTTTTGATAACTTGATTAAATTATAGATTCCTAGATTCTCCCATTGGTGTGATTTCTTAGCTTCTACCTTAGTAAGCCGATTACGGTAAGCTACGTCGGGGTAGGCGGGATCGAATGGTTTAAAATTGCTTTTAACATAACCCAAGACAAAAGGATCTTTTGGGGAGCGTTTGGGGTTTCGTGGTTTCGAGCGGAGGATTCACTCATATTCTCAGTTCCTAACCTAGGGATTTCCATCTTATTAAACAAAGGTTTAAAGTTATAACAAACAGGGAAGATTATTCTGGTATCTTTCAGGAGTTCAAAAACTGTAAGAGGGCCCATTAGAGCAAACCTCTTTCCGTGACATTAGTTGGAATCGATGCACGAGAGGAGTATAGAAGTTCTTGTTCCTTGGAGATTGCTTGGGGGATAAGTACAGATTGACCTTGATGAGTACCGACCTTGCTTTCCAGAATCGTTCCTGTGTTCTTGCTTTTCTTCTTGGAAATCTTCTTCATTTGGGATGTTGTTGAAGACATTGTTGGAAATTGTTGAGAGCTTTAGGGTTTTTTCAGCGAGAAGAGAAGAAGAAAAGAGTTTCAGAGTGTGGAAAAAGAATAAAAGACTAAGCTGTTTAGTTTTTAAAGTGAGGAAGTTGAAGCACTCACCAACTAAGGCTAGGATACGTGGGGATCGTGGGTTGGATATGGAATGAGGTGGCGTAAAGTTAGCATTGGTAATAAGCGTGATTAATGATAATCATTGTTTTAGTAACTGCACCATGTTGTGATGGCTTTGAGGCGGTTAAGGGAACCAAGGCGTCTTGATTGACATAATTGAAAGTCATACACGTGAGTATCATGATTACTCAAAAGTCACATCAAAATCTTTTGAATATGTTTAAAATAAGTATTTCTCAGAAAGAGGTTCGAAATACATATTTTAAAGGGGCATTTTGTTGGCTGAAGATTTTGATACGTATGGCTCGAAATAGAAATCTTAAGTTCGAAATGAAATGATGTTAGTGTTCATTGGAACAAAGTGAACGTCACAGTTCGGAATGGGAGAAATGGCTCTTCAAATGGACATACTAAAGCTCGGAGTTTCGAATGGTAGTTATGATGATATATATAAAGGAAGCTTCGAAGTGGTAGCAAGGTTGTGTCTGTGAAGTGAGTTCGAAACGAAGATGGCCAAAGCATTTGAAATTCAAGCGAGGGATAAATGGAAGTTAAAATATATGTTGGAAGCGATTCGAAGACACATGGAAGCTAGAGAGGAGCAGTGTTCTGCATGTTCTGAACGTGGCAAGATCTCATAAGTCAGACCGTTATGGTCGAAGTAGTATAAATAGAAGTCTTAGTGTTAGGATTTCGTGTGTCATATCTATTGTACAAAATTCAGTAAACATTCAAAATACCACATGGCTAGGGAAACGAATGCTCGAACAATGTACGTATGATAGCACCAAACCTTTAGAATTCAGTAAAACTCTTTATCTTTCCAGTTTATCTCTTAATTCCACATCAATGTCATTTAAAGTTCTTTACATTCAAAGTCATTTAACTCTTTCTTGCATTTAAACGTTTTTTTCTTCTATTTCGAAATCCTTTACATTTCAGAAACCTTTTACATTAACGTTTTACATTCATGTCTTTTACATTCCATGCTTTTACATTAAAAGTCTTTTACATTTAAAGTCATTTACGTATTTCTGCATTTATATACTTCTTTGTAAATCGAACCTTTACTCATTCAAGTCAGTTTTTATTTCTTTACTTGATCATGTAATTTCTTTAACATTGTAATCAGAATACATTAAACATATATAAAAAACTCTAAATACAAGTCTTAACCATGAATACTAGTTTTGTTATTAATTTATCCAAACGACCAATACCCCATAGGATCAATCTAGTCGATCCTGCAAGTTACCAAAGAAATTGAATAACAGTCATTAAGATTATTCGATAGTTTGGAGGACTAGCGGTTGTTTTACCAGAAATCACTGTAAACACATACTAGGAAGGCCATTTCTAGCCACTGCTAGAGCCATAATAGACATTAAGAAAGGAAAATTAACCTTTGAAGTTGGAGAAGAGAAAGTCGAATTTATCCTGACACAATTCCTACAAGCCCGAGCTATGAATGATACGTGTTATCTTTTAGACATAATTGATGAATGTGTCAGGAGATAGAATCAGGAGCAAAACCTCAATCCAAAACCATGAAGATCCTGATGCCCCTGGTTTTTGAGGACGATAATTGGTGTCCTGAATATCGAGATGATAACCTAAGTGAATGTGTAACACTAACACCATATCATATGCCCTGTCCAAAGAAAACTAATTTGATACTCAAGGATTTACCGAAAACCCTAAGATACAAATTCCTATATTCTGAACTCAAAAAACTAGTAATAATAAACATAGACTTAGGACAACTCGAGACGGAGAAACTGTTGCATGTTTTGCGAAAATACCCATCTTCCTTAGGATACAACATTGCTGATTTAAATGGAATAAGTCCTTCCATTTGCATACATTACATCATGCTGAAAGATGACTGTAAGTCGTCTAGAGAACATTAAAGAAGGATCAACCCGATCATGAGCATTGTAGTGAAAGACGAAGTAACTAAACTTTTAAATGCAGGAATCATATACCCGATCTCTGATAGTTAGTGGGTTAGTCCTGTCCACTGCGTACCCAAAAAGGGAGGAATCACTGTCATGACAAACAAAGCTGGAGAGCATATAACAGAGAGAGTCGTAAGTGGAGCCAAAATGTGCATTGACTATAGAAAGCTAAACAAAGCCACTCGAAAAGACCATTTCCCTCTACCCTTCATTGACCAAATACTTGAAAGATTAGCTAAGCATTCTTACTACTGTTATTTGGACGATTACTTAGGATTCTTTCAAATTCCTATCCACCCTGATGACCAAGAGAAAACAACGTTTACATGTCCTTATGGAACGTTTGCTTACCGGCGAATGTCGTTTGGATTATGTAATGCGCCTGCAATATTCCAGAGATGTATGTTGTCCATCTTTGCCGATTTCATAGACGATATCATAAAAGTCTTTAAGGATGACTTCTCTGCATGTGGGAAATGCTTTGAAGGATGCTTGTCAAACTTGGAGAAGGTACTGGAGAGATGTGTACAAGAAAACCTGGTATTGAACTGGGAAAAATTCCATTTTATGGTGAAACAAGGAATCGTGCTTCGACACATAGTTTCCGAGAAGGGGATCGAAGTAGACAACGCAAAGATCGAAGTAATAGAAAATCTCCAACCCCTAAGACAATAAGAGAAATACGAAGATTCTTAGGCCACACCGATTTCTACCGACGTTTTATTAAAGATTTCTCAAAGATTTCTAAACCGCTCACCAACCTCTTAATGAAAGAAGCTGAATTCATCTTTGATGATGATTTCTTAAAGGCGTTTGAATAGTTAAAAACAACTCTCATTTCTAAATCTATCATACAACCACCTGATTGGAGTCTACCATTTGAGATAATGTGCGACGCAAGCAATTACGCGGTAGGGGCAGTCCTAGGACAAAGGAGAGACAAAAAGATCCATGCCATATACTATGCAAGTAGAACTTTGGATTCTGCACAGATAAATTACGCCACTACAGAAAAGGAACTTTTAGCCGTAATTTTTGCATTAGACAAATTCTGTTCCTATCTAGTGGGCACCAAGATTATCATTTACATTGACCACGCAGCTATCAGATACCTATTAGCTAAGAAGAATGCCAAACCAAGGTTATTAAGATGGATCTTACATCTACAAGAATTCGATCCGGAGATTAAAGATAAACCAGGATCCGAGAACCTTGTAGCCGACCACTTATCCAGAATGGAGAACCTTAAACCTCAAGATGTACCCATTAATGAAGATTTCCCATATGAATACTTAGTGACCTGAATGGAATCCGAAAACCCAGCTAAGAAATACCTTAAAATTTGCAATAGTAACGATACAGCTGAAGAAGTGGAAGCAATGTCTGCTCAGATATCACTGCCTTGGTATGCTGACTATGTCAACTACTTGCAGTGAGAGGTCTTCCACCCGATTTAACTTACCAACAAAAGAAGAAATTCCTTCACGATCTTAAACACTATTATTGGGACGAGCCCTTACTATTCAAGCGAGGAACCGACAGTATATTCCATCGATGCATTCCAGAAAGTGAAATAAAGAATGTAATTTCTCATTGTCATGAAGCCCCTTATGGTGGCCATGCTAGCACTTTGAAGACCTGCACAAAGATTTTACAAGCTGGCCTTTATTGGCCCAGTTTATGGAAAGATGTTCATGCCACTATCATAAAATGCGACCGGTGTCAATGCACTGGTAACAGATCTAGGCACGATGAGATGCCTTAAAAGGGTATCCTAGAAGTAGAGGTCTTTGACGTATGGGGAATTGACTTCATGAGACCTTTCCCATCTTCTTTTGGAAATAATTACATACTAGTTGTAGTAGATTATGATGCGCAAGTAGTGATTAGATTATTCAAAAATATAATTTTTCCGAGATTCGGTGTGCCGAGGCTAGTCATCAGCGATGGTGGCTCCCATTTCATTTCTAGAATTTTTGATAAACTTTTAGCGAAATATGGAGTCTGACACCGTGTAGCAACACCTTACCACCCACAAACAAGCGGGCAAGTGGAAGTCTCTAATAGGGAGATTAAGAAAATACTTGAGAAAACTGTTGCTATGTCTAGGAAAGATTGGTCGTCTAAGCTACATGAAGCACTGTGGGCATATAGAACAACGTACAAGACACCCATCAGAACCACACCTTTCAAACTAATATATGGTAAGTCATGCCATTTACCCGTGGAACTCTAACATAAAGCCTATTGGGCTATTAAAACCCTAAATCTTAATTACAAAGCTGCTGGAGAAAAGAGAATTCTAGACATCCATGAATTGGAAGAACTTAGGCAAGATGCATACGAAAATGCCAAGATCTATAAGGAACAAACTAAGAGGTGGAACGACAGACTAATATCTAGGAAAGAATTCAAAGAAGGTGATGTAGTACTGTTATTTAACTCCAGACTTAAACTATTTCTAGGAAAACTCTGTTCTTGATGGTCAGGACCTTAAGAAGTTATTAAAGTACTCCCGAGTGGCTCTGTTGAAATTAAAGGAAAAGCTAGTGATCCGTTCATTGTAAACGGGCAGCGTTTGAAGCACTACTATTGTATCGAGAATAAAGACTACTCGGCTAGTTTAAGACTTATACAACTGCCGACTGAGTCACCAAAATAGTTTTTAATTTTCAAATAGGTCAAGCTTCCCACGTTACACAAAGCGCTTTGTGGGAGGCAACCCACCAATTTTATTTTATTAAAAAAAAATTATTGAAAGTTTTCTTATCTATTTTTGTTAAATGTTTTTCTTAAAAGTTTTTATAAAATTTTCTGTTCTTCTTTTCTATTTTTAGGCATTAGGCCGATGCTAATTTAAAACTATTTTTGACTATTTACAGGACTCACATTTCTTTTTCTTCACTGATTTTTGCTATGGATTTTTCTGACACTATTCCTATCACATTCGTGAGCGATGCTCAGTAGAGACGTTATGAGATTCTTAATCAGAGAGAGATGTGCCCCACCATCTATGTGCATGATCCCACATTGTCCGCTTTGGGCATTAGGGAGAGTGTCCGTTTCATGTTTAACCAAATTGGGTGGGACTACTTTATTCATCACCAGTATTCTACATATCGCAACCTAACACTGGAGTTTCTTAGTTCTTTTCACTACAGCCCTGACGGTGGTTTAGGGTTGGCCAGAGGGGTGGTCTCGTTAATATTATTTGATTTTACTCACAGGTTCACCACCTGAGAACTTGCTACACTTATGGATTTTCCGGTTAACGCTGATGCTGCCATTGAGATTCCCGATGATGAGTATTTGGACATCGACTTGACTACTTTTGAGGAGACATCGACCTCGACGGAGAGCTCTATTCCTAGGCATTAGTCAGATTCATAACAACTATTAGATATTTCCTTATGATTTTGGCGTTTTCCTTATTTGGAAAACCTCAGAAAGATACCTCAATGTCTAAGGAAGAGCTATTTATATGTTTTGTGTGTTTCAGTCTAGACAAGTAGTTGGTGTTTCTTTTATGCTTGCTCGTCTGCTGAGTATAGCTCAGGCTCCTCATGGCCTGATATGTCAGAGGCTTAGTGACTATGATTGCTACTGACCTATTTTTGAGGGAGCCATTGTCCCATTTGAACCACAGTCTGACTTTATCCCTAGACTTGTCTCTTTGCTTTAATTTTGGGATGATCGGATATTAAGAGCGAATCATTTTCAATTCTTTGATTCATCATGGTGATCTACCACTTTACACTTCGACATTGCGATCTAGTGTACATGACATGAAAATTGGATTTATGACTTAGAAGGCGTGCTGAGAATGACATGGAGTAAGAATAAGCTGATCCTTTGACACCACCCCACTTTTATGACCCTCCAGCAGGATTGGACGAGTCTGACCTAGAGATGGCCGAGTTGATTGAGATGATTGAGGTTGATCCTGTTACACCACCTCTACTTGACTTCCATCCTGCTTGGGATCCGCCCATAGCCCCTGCTACTACTGATGTCCAGATTCCACGACCTGACTATGTTGCTTCCATTGATGCACTCACGACGGAGCTTGCTGCTATTCGTTCAGATCTTTCTTTGCTCGACATTGACGTTTATGGTTTCATGGATCTTATTACGGCGAATCTAGATCACCTTTTCAACAGTTGAATTCTAGAGGTGGCTGATTTTTATTTTTAGAACATTGAGGGCACTGTTCACTCTAAGTGTAGGGGAGGAGTGTCTATTTAGATTTCTATTTCACATTTTAGTTTTTCATTAGCATCACTCTAGATTTATTTCGGTTATTCATTTTTTGGATTTATTTGTTTCAGTTATTTTATTTATTTCATCATTTTATTTTTCTATCTATTTGTGTTATATCTCTCATTGTCCTAAGTTACTATTATAATATGATGCTATTGTGTTATTATTGTGTTCATCTAAAAAAATAAAATGCATGAATATTATCCTAGTAGTTCTAGTATGCAATTATCATTGAATAACACACCTAATAAGTCATTCATTGTCTCCCATGCTCAATTTATTTTTTCAATTAAGACATTAAAGTGACACAAACTTCCATGCCACGGTCATCAAGAAGGAATCTCATGCATGCTGCCTTGTCCCGTCCGTTGCAAGCGCGCGAGATTCTAGGGTCTACACCTTGTAACGACCGTTACAAGGGTGACAGGCTAGGCTTGCTAAAGAGAGCCATGTGTAACGACCGTTACACACCCCTTGACCATGCAAACTTTATAAACTGACCAGCAGCCATTCATTCTTCATTCATTTCAATTCATATCAATTCAAACCATTTCAAAATATTCCCATCCGTTTCAATTCTATTCCACACAAATAAACACCACTCTAAATACCATTCAATACCTCCATTCATCTTCTCTTCACCATTAAAGCCTTCTTTCTATATAAACCTTTGAAGAGAACCTCACCATTTGACCAACTTTCTTTAGCAACCCTTCTACCGTTTAAACAATTTCATTTCCAAAACCTTTCACAAAAAGGGCCAGAAGAGCTCAAGAAGACAGAGAGGAACCAGTCCTTACAGATATGGTATTCAGAGATGGAGAAGCTAGAGTCCGACAAGAGCAACTCTACCGGAGGTTTCACTAGAGAGGTATACTTCCCGCAAGGTACATTAATGAAGATTGTCTACGTGATTTGGGGTTGCTTGATAGTTTGAAATTCATGCTTCATGCATCTGGTTTACACCACATCGCCACTATGAATCTTCCAACTTATGAACCCCTCATGTTGGAGTTCTTAAGTTCTTTTGCATACCAAACACCACCTACTCTAGAAGCCGGCCAGTACCTGATCGGCATGACAATTTTCCGATTATTCAACACGGAGTATGTCATGAACCAAGAGACTCTGAGTCAAGTACTTCACTTCCACCATGGAGAGGGTGTGGAATACTGAATCTTGTACGATAAAGATTGGACGACAAGGTCGTTTGAAATGTGAGAAGCGTTTAACTGGCACTCGAGTTGATAATTGGGCGGAACTTCTGTCCACTCACATCCACAACCCGTGTATCCGCTATTTCCACCGTGTCCTGGCCAATACAGTGTTCGGGCGAGCAAACAACAACAAGGTAAACGTTAGGGAGATATATTTTTTGCACTGTGTTTTTGATCCCAATTTGAGTATAAATGCTGACCCGTTCCTTCTCAACCAAATCCAGTCGCTGTTATCAAGAAATGCAAACACATCATCTTTCTGTATAGGAGCATAGTCATAGCTATTGCCTAGTATCTGGATTTGCAAGACAGGTTGGATGAACTACCTTTTTGGCAAGCCGAGTTTCTAGATATCGATTACAGCCAGTTTGGTCACATTGTCAAAGCAAGAAGGGACGAGAGATACAACCTGATGGTGAACAACAGAGTCGTTCCAGGCTTTATTCTGCCAAATCCAGATGTCCTAAGAATTCATGTTGCTGCAAATTGGATTTACGATCTTCAAGCACCATCCCCTATAGCAAACGTGTAGAATAATCAAGCAGGTGTGGATAACACTATAACGGAAGTAAATCATCAACCACCACAATCAGATGTCCCACGAAGAGCACAACCAGGAAATGATCCTCAGCCAGCCACACTTGATTCTATATATGCATTGCTCTTACTTCAAGATCAGTGTCAGTAGGAACTAATGCAGATGATGCAAGAGATGTTGCACGATCAATGCAACGCCGCCTATTAGAACCATTGCGACATTTCTGACTTGACTGATGAAATGCGCTACTTATCATTCCGCGTTGAAGGCCTGCAAGCCTATGTTTACAACACTGGTGAGGAGCCTTATAGACCCACACGAGGTGGAGTGAAGACACATGGTGGAGGAAGAGCACGAGGCGAAGCATCAAGTAGCAGAAATGTTAGAGACAATAGTGAGGAGTGATATATTTTTCTTGTTTTCCTTGTATTTTATTTCCTTAAGTAAGCTGTTAGTTTTCTTTTCACACTTTACTTGTCGCATGGAGGATAATGCTCAGTTAGTTTTGAATTTCAGTTATTTCCCTTCAATAAAAAGTTTCTTTGTCAAATTGATTTCACTTAAGCATTCATTTCCGTATGTTATCCTTACTTCCATAACTTTCTTAAACCATAACAAAAAATTTAAATTTATTTATTTTTCGACACATCAGCTCGGTACATTCGAAAAGTATATAGGTTTCACAATTAGACTTCGTTAGAATTTTTGAATAAGATTCGAAAAAAATAATACCGCCTTGGCACCTAAATTTTCCAAATCATGTAGATCAGTTTGAGTAGTTATGATACCAAGACCTTAAGTTTTAAGTTTTAGATCAACCCCGAGTAGTTTATACAAGCAGTCGGCAACGTCTTATCCACAAAATACGTAGGAGCCGATGAATATAAGTGAATTGTCATAATTAGAAAAATTTTAAGCATTAAGATATAATAGAGAATGCGCTAATTAAGTTAGGTGACCCTCACCAGGTCATTTAATCCAACAGTCGCAAAACCTAGAAAACTAATATGAAAACAAGTTGTAAGCCTGTTCAGTGGTATCTGGTGCTGAACTTGGTAGGGAAGACTATGGTTCGATCCCCCGAGACTTGTAACTTGGAAAGGAAAAAGGGTTACCAACTTGTGTACCAGAACCCCATGCATAAATGACCAGAATCACTAAGCGGCTACTCTACTATGTGCGTGCGAGAGATAAAGGGCTTAATGTGATTGTGCGAGAATGAAAGCGGTTGATTTAGAATGAAAAGAATTAGGTTGATCTATGATAACATGATTCAGACTGGTTTGCATAGAAAGGGAGATTTTGACCATGTTCCATGGTTTCGTGTCATCATTGTATCATTAGTGTCGGAAACCAGTTCCATTTTTCTAAATGTTATGCCCCTCAACCACGTACGATTCGAGTTGCATCGTATGATTCTGTTAGGAACTTTGTGCTAAATGATTTTATTCTATCATTTGCTTGAGGACAAGCAAATGTTCAAGTGTAGGGGAGTTTGATAACCCGAAAATGTATCGATAATTTGAGTCAATTTACATGAATTATATTCGCATTTCAATTAATTAAATCACTCTTTATTCATATTATGCCGGTATTTTCTATGTTTTCAGGTTTTCACCAATTATAAGGCATGTGCAAAGAAAGTCGAGAAAAGTTGGATAAATCTACTCAAAATCCACAAAAGAATAAAATTTATTAAAGTATATGGTGTATAGCAAGAAGTGGGGGTGTAAAAGAAGCAAAGCTGAAAAATGAATTAAGGAAGCAAGCCCAGCCCACTTCCAATGTGCGCACAAGCCAAGTCCACTACACAAGGCTGTAACGATCGTTACATGTAAGCCCTAGAGGCTGTAGCGACTGTCACAGACCAGGGAGCAAGACTTCCTCACCAAGGAAGCTTGCAGCGACTGTTACCCAAACCCTAGCAGCTCCATAGCAACCTCTATGGAGGAGAATCCGGAGGAGGAAAACTTGCAACAAACCCAGCTTCCAAGAACACCACTACCTCTATAAATAGGCCTTCAGTCTCCGATCCAAAGACACCTTTTTTTTCTTCAATTTTGTACCGTTACTCTGACAAATTTTATTTTCAGCATTGATTTTATTTCAAGTTTCAATTCATTTAATTTATCCGCTTTCTTTTATCATAGCAATTTCCACATCGGAGATTGCTGCGATCCTTTGCCAATTCTAACCTTATGTTAGAATTGCGCCTTTTTAATTTCTTTCATCGCATTTGTTTTTCGCACAACTAAGGGTAGATCTCACCGACTTGTGGGAGACTCCTGGAACTTGCCAAATATTCCGCCTTTTATTTTTAGGTTTATTTAAATTTATTTATTTATTGGCTTATTTAATTTTATTTATTTATTTATTTATTGCCTTATTTAACTATTTATTTATTTTATGCCCATTTTATCTGAGATGCATGTTTTATATATGCATTTATCCTTTGTTGCACTATAACTAAATCGTTTAACATGCTAGGCTAAATTTAGTTATCGATATGTAAGGTCATATAGCCCACGAGGATTAGCAATGCCATTCAACTTATTCTATTTTGAAAAAAGGTTAACTTTCTAGTTTCGATTACTAGTTCTTAATGCAATGACTTTGTTATGAAAGTAAAATCTGAGACTAGAAGTTAGGATCAATAAGCGAGAGTTTTAGATAATAATGGACATTAGTAATTGAGCATCAACTTGAAATACTGACACAACGCTTTTAAGTTGATTAGGTTTTATTATTTTCAAAAATATTTTAAACTCTAATTGAAACAACGAGTGTGAGAAGAGGTTTTAAATAAATATTTCCTCTGAAACTGTTTTCTGTCTGAGCTTGAGTCCATGAGTTTCTAAATCCCGAAGCCCAACCATTACATACCGATACTTTTCCCGAATTTAAACTTGATTACAATCAGTTAGGTTCCTAAAACCCCAATTATTTACATCATTAGCCTTAGATTTACGTAGTAGCCTTAGATAATGATAGGTCGACATTTAGTCCCTTGGGATTCGATAATATTTAAAGCTACACACAATAGGACTGTATACTTGCGGTCTAGATTCTATAAGACATATGAATTTGCGATCATATGTATATCACACACTTATATTCACTTCACCACACACAATTGTTGCATGTTTACGCACTCTTGTAGAATTTTTGTTCATGAATTTTTGTGTGGCTTCATTTGCATGATGTAAGTGATTTATTAACTTGTTGAATCTTGACTTTTATGTTATTCTACCTTCTAATTCTTCCTTCATCTTATATACGCTTAAAATTTCACACAATTTGTTTCCCGTATACTTTTAGGATTAGTTTTGACCTAGTTTGTGTTTTAACTTTGCATGTACGTCTTCATGGTTATGTTTGATGTTTGTTTATGGTTCGTATAAGCCTTGTACATGTATATTGTGTATACCAACCTTACTTCACATGATATCTTGCATGATTATTCACTCACTTGTTTCCATTTCATCTCATTCTCCTTTTTCCTTGCCTTTTGTTGGTGTTTGTTTGTGTGCTTTTACCAAAGCATTTGGTTTGCTTCTTCCCATTTTTTCATTTGATTTTTTAACCAAGATGATTGATCTTATAGATTTCCCTTAGGATCACTCGATTAAGTTAGTTGTCGAGTTTAGACATTAGGCTAAGTACCCATGCATGCCAATATTAGGTAGATAATATAAATAGTTTCCCCTATTTATATCCATAACCTAGGAACAACTTTGCATGATAATAACTAGGATTTGAAATAGGTTAGATTCCCTTAGCCATTTTACCTTTATCATTTGCATCTTATCTTTAAAAACTTCTTTCGTCAAGTGCATTAAGACATCCTAATAATATTAAAACTATTTTTCAAAGTAAAAGATACAAACCAATATTCATAGTTTTAGGGCACTCCGTCGTTCCTACTGTTGTTGACGTCGTGTCATCCCTTCAATTTAGTCGAACTACGACACTCTGACTTTCCCATTTCACTAGGGAATACGTAGGTCTCCTGTCGTGGGGCTTGATTGAGCAACCATGTAAATATTTCCTTCTTTTCCCCGTGTTTTCTTTCATTTTCTTTCTTTTATTTCTTTATTCTTTTTCTCCTTTTGCATACATGATACCTCATATACAAATATAGTTAAAATTTTACCCCCATTAGATAGAAAGTAAAAGAGGATACCGTAGAGTACTACAGACGTGTGGGGTGCTAATATATTCCCCCCACGTAACACACTTCCTTACCCGATCTCTCTGTCGCAAGAACGTGATTTCTCTGTTTCATGTTTTCTCGATGTTTACCTTTCCCTCTCGGCGGGATAAAAAGCGTTCGATGGCGACTTCATTAATTTATTTCTTTGAATTTTCGACCGGTTCCTTCAGCTGGCGACTTCACTAGGCAGTTGACCTCTTCTTTGGTCCATCCCGAAGTCGATCCTAGATTTTGTTTTCTTTTCTTTTTGGGTGTTTATTATTTTATTTATTGCTTAATAGCTTTCTATTATTTGTATATACATACTTGTACATGTTTACATGCATTTGCATCTGGATCTGGATATTATTTTGTCTGATGCCATGCTTACCATCTCGGTGAAATCTCCAGGAGCGCTGGCGATCATTCGTTCGTAGTAAAATGGGCCAAGAGTGTTTAAGAAAACCTTGGTCATTTCCTTCTCCTCTAACGGTGGGTTGACTTGGGCAGCAATTTGCCTCCAACGTTGGGCGTACTCTTTGAATGTCTCTTTTTCCCTCTGAGACATGGAGCGGAGTTGATCCCGATCTGGAGCCATGTCCAAGTTGAATTTGTATTGTTGGACAAAGGCTTCGCCTAGGTCATTGAATGTCTGGATATTCGCACTGTCTAGTCCCATGTACCACTTGATGCGACCGGTGAGGCTGTCTTGGAAATAGTGAATTAACAATTGGTGATTGTCATTGTACGTAGACATTTTCCTAGCGTACATCGTAAGATGACTTTGCGGGCAGGAATTTCCTTTATACTTTTCAAAGTCAGGGACTTTGAATTTAGCAGGTATCCTTATGCGAGGAACTAGGCACAAATCATGAGCGTTCTTCCCAAACAATTCCTTTCCACGGATTGTTTTAATCTCAAGCTGCATCTTATGGAGCTGTTCTTGGAGATTATCCATCTGGCCACGAGGATTCGTGTTGTCGCCTAGATTATGATAAACTTCTTCGTCTGCAGTAGTGTGAACTACAGAAGCTGAGTTCGTCATGATTGGTTGAGAAACCGTCATAGTGACTTGCGGAAAAGTTACTCCATGCTGTGGAGTAAGTGTTGAGTTCTGTAAAGTAGGCATCTCAAGCGTGGTTGTTTGTACCTGAGAAATAGGTTGATGAAACCCGATGCCGAAATTGAAAGGCATGCCCATGGATAACCTTGGCATCTTGAAGAGTGAACTCTTGGCTGCAGGGCGAAGTAGTAGTAATCTGAAATCGTCGCTTGATTTTGGTGCTTAATGTTGCTTCTTGACTTTGCGTAGTTGCCAGCGAACTTACCAAAGTGAGTCTCTCCACCTCCTCCAAGTGTTGTCCGTGCTCTGACTCAACATTTTCTTGCTCAAAACCTTCCATTATTTTCCTTCTCTTTGAGCAGTATTGTATATACGAGTTGGTACGTGGGCGTGGTCGAGAAACTCTAAGGCAGCGACAGCGATCTTTTCCTTTGGAAAAAATTCGAAAGATCGGACTCTAAACAATAAACTCGATATGCATAGTATGATGCATGATTATGAATGCAAAAGAATTTCCAAAAATTTACGCTAAAGAAATTTACGGCAAATATTTGGATGGAAAACACTTATTTTATTAATTATTGAAAGAAGATTACAACAATTTTTATTTTTGAGCATAGCTCATACAATGATAAAATAAATGATAAATCTACAATCTAAACTAATTAATCATCCTCGTCGGATGAAGATCCAAAGGCTTGATGTAGCTTCAATTTCAAGATTTCTTTCCCATAGTGAGCTTTCAGTTCAGCTTTCTCGGCTTTAAGCTTCGATGACTTTCTTCCACTCGTCGGGCGGGATCGTGGTTGTCATTTCCTCAAGCTTTCTTTTCCTTTCTTTGATGTATCTTTTGATTGCGTTATCTTTCTGACGAATCTTCTCATCTTTCTCCATGAGCCATTCATCTTGGAAGTAAAGCGTCTTTTCATGATCTTTGACCTGCTTCTTAAGCTTCTCATTTTCGAGTCGGTCTTAAGAACTTGTCTTCAAAGCCTTTTCTCAAGCCTCATCTTGGCCAAAGCTTCTTGGTATTCTCCCATAGTCTCAGCGGAAAAATTGATTGAAGGCTGTTGAGAACATGGGTTCTTCATAGGCATAAGGCATTCGGAATTCCTTTGCTCTTTTCTTCACCCATGAAGTGTAAATTTCCATGGCTACACAATTTCTTGCATTACCCTTTTCCTTCCTTTGGATGTGATGCCAAGCTCTGATCATTCTGGCTTTCAATCCTTGAGAATCCTCCCCTTCATGATAAAAGTAGCTTTCTATTGTAAAACCAAGAGGTTTACTAGAGTTTGCGTACCCGAGTTGGCGTCTCGCCAAGAATGGGTTGTAGTTGATTCCTCCTTTTGTACCGATGAGAGGTACGTTGGCAAATTCTCCACAACTTTCAATGATTTCCATCTCATTGTCTGCCAAGGTATACCAATGGATATCGTCATTTGTAAGAGACATGAGTCTTCGAGACCAATGCCAATCGTCTTTATTTTCGCAGAAGATAGGAGATTTAGGCAAGTGTGAGACAATCCATTTGAAGAACAGAGGTACACAACAAACGATAGTTCCATCTCCTTGCGATTCCTATGATGAATGGAAGTATGTGTCACCAAGCAAAGTGGGGCAGGATTTCCAATCGAGAAAAATCCTTATGGCGTTGATATCAGAAACTTGGGACGTTAGGGAACAACACCAATCCATAGATGAGTAAAGCTAAAATAGCTTCAAAGGCTACCATACTACCGGCGGAGAATTTAAGAGCCTTCTCCATTAGGAACTTTGAAGTTAGTCCTAAGAGTTTTCCTTTGGTAGTTAGGTTTTGTCTATCTCGGTTTGTTTAAGTGAGTCATTGTTGCAATGACTGGTGACTTAGGAATGGCTTCCAAACCATTAAAGGCACCTTATCTGATATTGAGATACCTAGGATGTGTGCGTACTCTTCCAAAGTAGGCATCAACTGATAGTCAGGGAAAGTGAAGCGATATATCTTGGATCGTAAAGCGAACAAAAGTTTTGAGAAGTCCTTCATCAACGTTAGTGTTTAGGACAGTTAAAAGAGTTCCATAGAGTTTTCTGAAATCCGAGGGATCTTCTACCAAGGATGCTAACTCTTTTAACTTTCCTACATCAGGAATCCTAAAACTGTATTTCTTGGTGAATCTTCCTCGGCGTCCATCACTCTAACCTAAAATATTTACAAAGAAAAATCTCTAAATTCTTTGGAAATGGGAAGAGAAATGAAGTTTTTGAATGAATGCATGAATGCTACAAACATGGTTAGTAGTTATACACACGGTCAAGCGTTCAAAGTCACGAGCATGAGGCCAGCGATAAGAATCAAGCGTGGGTAAGTTCTAAAGGTTTATTCATACGTGAAGCGGGTTCTCGATATCTGAGCTCAACGCTTCTCTTTGAAATATTATCGGTTGTTGAATACTCGAAGTCCATAATATTTTCAAGAAAAACTACTTTGATCGTAGTCTCGCATGACAATTATTCTAAGCTTACGCTGAATAATTTACGCTCTACATCCTAAATGGCGGGATGGGTTATGTGTTCTCTGACCACTCGACCGTTAGTTCTCTCGAAAGCAAAATGTCTTCAAATACTTGCTAAACACAAATACTCCCAAAACAACTCCAGAGAGAGGGATCTCAAATTAACTCCGTAAGTACTGAGACTTCTCACAAGTTAATAGGACTATACCCCCACCTAGATCTTAAAATGTTTCTTAAATCCGGGTTAGGATTTCTTTCCATCATATGAAATCGCAAAAACACACAATAAAGAAAAACAAACATATGCACATGTGAAAGCTTAACCCCTTTTTTTCTTTTTGAAAACAAAAAAAAGCTTGGTGCTCTTGAGCAGAGTCACATTTTTTTTTGAAAATCAAAATTTAGCGTACTCCCCAGCAGAGTCGCCATTTTTTCTGTTCGCGTTAAAAAGTGACGCGCGAGGGAATCGAATCTGAATTCGGATTCTCTAGCTCAAAACGATTTACTCTTTTGATTTGTTTATAAAGATGCCACGAGCATCAAGCTTTATTATTTTCAACACAAGAAAAATGATTATGAAAAAGGGGAAAGCTGTTAATACCCTCAATTGATATGATATGCATTACGACTAGCGCGAACTAGATGCAACGCATTGGGAAGATTCTGGGCAAGGGGGTTTGTTATATAAAGGGAATAGATGGAGCACCCTAAATATATATAGTTATCTATAGCTTTATATATGAATATGTTTGATATGTTTGTGTGTTTTAATTGTTATTTCTATGATTGGGAAAGTTTCTCCTTTGGATTTTAAGAAGGATAGATTATGTGGGATCCTAGGTTTTGTTATTATTGTGCTCATAAAGATCATTGGGATCTTACGCATACATATCCGTAATGGGAATCAGAGCATTTGTAGCTCGGATCTAAAGGGATCTATGGTTTGTTTGGTTTGAGTGAGAAAGAAATTTGCTCGGCAAGGATGAGACCTTGTGCCTACGTATTCTCAAAGGGATGTTGAGAAAGTCAGAGCAATCGTAGTTCCCACTTATGCTAGTGGAAGCAACGGGATGTTAGTAAGAGACACAGACAAATGTCATCTTAATGAAAAATGTATCTAATCTATTTCATCACATACATTTTGAAACGATTGATTGATTGAATCTTTATCGTAAGTTATAGGTGTTTTGCTTGAGTGTACAAGCGTTACCACTACGAGTTTAAGAAAGATGTTTGAAAAGATGATTGAATCTTTTAATTGTAAGCATTGGGTGTTTTGCTTGAGTGTACAAGCGTTACCACTTACGATTAAGAGATGTTTTTGTTTGAAAAGAGTTTGAAAAGTTTTTGATTGTATGTGATGTGATAGATGAGATACTTCTTCCATAGAGATGATAAATGTCTAAATCTAGGAGAAATTGATTGGATTAGGGGATGCTTTTAAGAAGCCCATGGGTCCTTGTATTGTAAGCCCAGAGGAGGCATTAGGGGTCATCGAGGTCCTTGTATGAAGCTCAGAGGAAGCTATAAGGTATGGTGGCTTTGGCTTTAAGAGGATCTCAGGAAACCATCCTCTTAGGATTAAGAGCAATTTCACGGAAATTATACTCTCGGGTTCTATCTTAGCGGGTGATTCTTTGTATTGGAAGCCCAATAGGAGGCATTAAGAGATTTCTGGTCTCTTTCTTGTTTGATGCCCAAGAGAAGGCTAAACTCAATGAGGAGTTCTTTTGAGCGAAGCCCAAGAGGAGGCGACTCAGCGAGTGTTGTCTTATATGAAGCCTAAGCGGAGGCTAAACTCAGATGAATGAGTTTTCTTATATAAAGCCTAAGAGGAGGCTGAACTCAGATGAAATGAGTTACCTTGTACAAAGCCCAAGAGGAGGCTAACTTTGTGGGGAACCTATTGGTTAGACTAGTTGTTATGTTATAACTAGACAGTTGTATAAATAAGCGTATGAAGTTTATTCACAGGAGTTTATGAAGGAAATATAAATAATGCGTGTAAAGTTTATTTTACAAGAGTTTATGAAGGAAATATAAACAAGTGTGTGTAAAACGAACGTTTGAAATGAGCGTAACTTGATTTTTTACACGTTTGAAGGTGTACAAGGGAATGGATATGTACACGAATGAGTATGTATGTACAAGGAGATGTGTATGTACATAGGAGGGTTAGGACTTACACCGTAAGGGAGAACCATTGGTTTAAAAGCAGTTTCACCGGGAATAATGCTCCTTTTAATACCAATGGTATTTAGTGTATATACAAGCGAAATGAAAACAAACGGATGAAGTTTGTCTGTACTTGAGTATTTACAAAGGTATCGTATTATGTACAAGTAAAATTGGTATGTACATAAAAAATTGGATATGTACAAGGAAATAATTATGTACATAAAAGAATTTGGGACTTACACGTGAGGAGGCCCATGATCGGTTAAGAAATTCGAGAAAAAGCGAGTTCGGTTTATCTTCAAATCGGATCGATCATGGAAAAAAGAGTGTAAGTTTGTTGAAAAGTTTTGAAAAGATCTTGAAAGTGTTTTTGAAAGATGAAGTATACTTACAAGAAGTTTGGAAAAGATTCGGGCTTCGAAAGTTTGAAAGAAACGTCTTTGAAAGTGCTTTGAAAAAGTACTCAAACGTATCGTTTTCGGCTCGATAAAAATATAATCAAAAGAAAGTATTTTTGAATTTTTTTGACACTATCATAAAATAGACATGTTAAATGACACGTGTGCAAAAAATCACCTCAAAATGAGGAGTTTTGATTGGGTTTTGAAGAAGTCAAAGTTTGAAAAAAATATGAAGAGAAAAATGAAAAAGTTTGGCAAAAATGGTCCCAAGGCTACTCGAACCGGGACCATTGGGCAAGCGTGTAAGGAAAAGTCTTAAGTGAGTGGAAATCATTTGACAATACATCCGTTCACTTATGCCAATTCAGTTAAATATATTACAAGCTTTTATTTGAATTTCTGAAAAACGCGCGCAATCATCTTCTTCTTCCTCAATCCTTCATCCAGCCATGGATTCTTTGTTTCTCAATGAAATTGCTCGATGTAAACATCAAATTTGATCGAAATTGAACCAGGAACATGATGATGTGGTTTAATTTCATTTATTTTTAGTTTAACATGATTGAATTTCCAGAAAACACGAAGAACCCTAATTCCTAAAAATCAAATTGAAATCGTGTGTGATCATGGAATTAAGCAATTGGTTTAGGGTTAAGCT
This sequence comes from Vicia sativa, assembly GCA_021764765.1. Taxonomy (NCBI): domain Eukaryota; kingdom Viridiplantae; phylum Streptophyta; class Magnoliopsida; order Fabales; family Fabaceae; genus Vicia; species Vicia sativa. The sequence goes on along the minus strand of CM038796.1, from coordinate 88,962,753 downwards.
TCAGTGATGGTGCAGAAACAAAACAGCCAAGAGTTTTTTGAACTGGAAGTGAGAAATCAGGGAGTTCGAAGTTTGGGTTCTTACCTCTTGAAGTTGAGATCGAAATCTTCAGAGGAGTGTTTCCAGTTGATGTTTAAGGATTGCTGGAGCACCAGTGTGCTTCATGGAAGGTGTGAGGATGGTCTGCTTGCTCTGAAATTGCCTGGATCATTCCAACCAAGTCCACTTGCATATGCTAGAAGTGAAACTCGAATCCGTGCTTGGAGGTGTTACAGATCAAAAGTGATGGTTTGTATCACTTATGTGAAGTATATTGATGATGTTCAAATGATAAAAACATTACTAGCTCGAGCCAATGATCAGTTTGAATGATAAGGCAGTTTTCTACAAGTTTGGAATTTTGAAATGCAAATCTGGTTTTTAGTTGTTTTAAGATTGATTTTAAGTTTCAAACCAGTTCTATTTGATGTTTATGACATGTTAGACACCAAATCTCTCATGGTTTTCACAAGTTTTGAAAATGCAAGAATTCTCACTTTGCACTATGTAACTTGAATTTTAAGAAAGAAGAGCTTGTTTTGGCATAGCTTTGGTGTAGTTTCAAATGGCAAACATGACCTCTATTTATAGGTCAAAAAATCATATTAGTAAGCAAGGAAGATTGGCTTGAATTTGGACAACTTGCCTTAGAGGGCAAGAAAGTCATTTTTGCCATAAATGCAAAAGGAACCTTCCTTTTAACCATGGTTAAATTTCAACTTGATCTTATCTCATCATAATTACTTTCCATCTGATTTTTATCAGCTCTATCCTTCTTGGCTAGGTGGCAAGGCTTCTAGAAGGAAAGAAAATAAAAAATGACTTGTAATTTTGAAGATTGTACTTGAAAATCATGGTTTTTCGAGCTCTATGTTTTAAAATCAAAAGTATAGCTAGACACCATGGATTTGCAAGTTCTTGGACATTTTCGAAAGCTTGTTTCAAGGGCTACAACTTTCATGTTTTGAGTTTTTTCTAATTCCAAATGGAACTATGTGAAAAATTGCCATGAAAGTAGAAAAAAATGTGAAATTTTAACACTTGAAAATTTTTCTAAGTGTTGAAAATTTTGACTTTTTGTTGACTTTTCCAAATTTCTTGATTTTTTATGATCATGATGGATCATTTGAAGTATTTTGATGATTGAAAAAGTTTTATCTTGAAAAAGTTGACCAAAAGTCAAAGTTTGACTTTTCAGTGCAGATGAAATTTCATCAGATGATTCAGAAATTGACTGATGAAAATTGTGTACTTCTGTGATGTTTTGAATCCAGAAATTAGGTCAACATGTTGTATTGAAGATATAAAGATCAATCTCCAGGCAAAAAAGTCATACATTGATCAGAAACTCAGTGATTGCTTATCCTCGATGAAAACCCTAATTGGTCGATCCTTGATAGATCATGAGGAAAATTGGATATCTGAAGATCAGAGGTTGATGATTTGATTAAGATAGATCAATTGAGGTGAGTGAAACTCAAAACCTAATTGATTACCTCTTGAATCAGATGAAAAATTGATGAAACCCTAATTTTGACCTGTAGAAGTCACACCCGATTAAGTCTGTTCTGAACTGTTAGTGATGCAGTGATGCATATGTAAGGTGGTATATTAGGTCAAAAATTGGGGTATGACACTCTCATGGGTATACGAGGGGGTATCAACTACAATCCGATCCTTGCTTTGAGACTATTGGGGTATGCTCTGATAAGGCCTCCTAATGAAGAGTGTTTACGAGAGACTACGTGTTATGATATACCAGATGTTACCGGATCTTTGGAGAGGGCCGTTCAAGCTTGGAAGAGAATTCATATTGAAGGAGGACAATTCTTTGGCAAGAAAGACCCCATAACTTATGCATCCTTTGTTCAGTGGATCGAAGGAAGAAACAAAGATTGGCAATGGCCTTCTATCACCGGAGTTGCACCTTTCCATCCTCAAGTTACAAATGTTGTACCTAAAGGAGATTATGAGGCAGTGCGTGCTCAAAATTATGCATTACTCGAGAATAAAGAAAATCTAATAGTGCTTAGTCGCTACCCAGAGAAGAATCAATTGGCTCATAAGCTCAAAAGTTCGGGGAAGCGTCGATCTTTGCAAGAAAGAGGTCTAGGGTCGAAGGAGAAGTGGTTTGTTTGGAGTATCACAAGAAGGCTATAACAGATATTGAGAAAAATCATAAGGAAAAAGTCAGGAGTTTAGAGAAGAAGGTTCTGAAGGAAACTACTCAAAGATTAACATTTGAAGATCAGCTCAGAGAGAAGGATGTGCAGTTGCCTTTGGAAATAGAAGAAATTGGACAGCTCAAGATCCAGTTGAGAATTCAAGAATCCACAGGCTTTCCTATGTCTTATTTTTAGGCTTGTTATTTTGTTTTATGTCTTATGTTTAAAAAGGAGAATCACTATCAGGCTTGTTGATGGGTTTCTTCATATTTATATTTTGTTGTCAGCATCTTTAATCTTTTGTTTGTATTATGGTTGAAGTAATTTGTTGGAACTATTTGTATCTTTATTTTCATTAATGAGATTTGGTTCAATTGGTGTTTGTCGCTTCATCTTGTGCTCTTGAAAACTTGGTTTCGAGTATTAGAATCTTGGAAATATAAACATGTCATTGCATGCATTGCATATACCCACGCATGTGCATACCTCATGCATAGCAGGTTTCTAGTTGGTGTTCTTATTCTGACTCTACTTTTATTATCAGCGGGAATTCAAGATGACAATTCACCTTACTCTACCGAGGCAATTTTCGAGGCGGATGGAGCAATTGCAAGTAGAGTTAGGCGAGATGAGGGTTCGAGATGGCTACACAAATGAATCAATTTATGGAAGCAATCACAAATTCAAACCATGCAAGGCGAGTTGGTGCTCTAGTTAATAATCGAGAACCACAAGCGAGTTGATCTTTGAGAATCAGGGGTTGTATGCCGATGTTTCTGTTGGGTTGGGAAATGTGCAAGACCAAGCCTTCGTGGATCCTTATGGACCTAAACGAAATCCTTTTGATCATCGGTATGGCAACCAGGGACATTTTCCTCCACCTCCAGGTGCCCATCTTATGGGACATCGTAGATGTAATCCACTTATTGTGAGGGGTCATCATGAGCAGAATGATGACTATGGGCAAGACGAAGATGGTTTTTTTGTGCGTTCTAAGCTAGATTTCCCTAATGAAGATATGAGGTATCGTTAGTTGGAGGAACGTTTAAAGGCAATTGAAGGAGAAGGAATTTTTGGCATGGATGCCAATGACTTTGGGCTAGTATCAGGGGTGAGGGTTCCCCCAAAGATCAAACCTCCGGTATTCGAGAAGTACAATGGTTCGTCTTGTCCAATGACTCATGCCACCGTCTACTTTAGAAAAATGTCAGTTCATACTCATGATCAGAGGTTGTTAATCCACTATTTCCAGGATAGTTTGAGTGGTGCATCCCTGGAATGGTATATGAAGCTAGAAAGAACCCACATCCATTGATGTAATGACTTGGTCTGTGCTTTTGTCAAACACTATCATTACAACAAAGAGTTGGCGCTAATCGTACCAACTTGATGCATCACAAGGCCCTAATGAATATTTCAAGGAATATGCGCAGAAATGACGCGAGCTGGCTGCAAGAGTTCAACCTCCCCTGTTGGAGAGATAACTGATTGAATGTTTATGAATACTCTACAAGGTCCCTTCTAAGACCGTTTGATTGGCGCTACATCTGCAGGGTTTTGTGAGCTAGTAATGGATGGAGAGAGGATAGAAGTTAGTATGAAGATAGGGAGAGTTCAAGCTAGTGGTTCTGGAGGATCTTCTAGTGGAAGAAAGAGGCCCTTTAATGCTTATTATAAAAGGAAGGAATGAGAGGCTAGTGCTGTGCATGCACATATAGGAGGAAATAGAAATTAGTGCCCTCAACAGATCAATGCTGTATCTATCCCTGTGAACGCTCCTTAGCAACAACGCCCATAACAACCAAGGCAACAGAATGCACCAAGACAGAACAACAACAATCAACAAAGGCAACCGAGAAGATTTGACCCGCTACCAATGAGTTATGCCCAAGCTCTTTAGCATTTACTTGATTTCAAAATGGTTAACCTGAGGCAAATGCCTACCGATGCTGCGTGCCGTCAAACCAATTATGATGCAAATGCAAGATGTGAATTCCATTTCGGCGGTGTAGGTCATTCTATTGAAAACAATTATGCTTTGAAGTGTAAAATCCAAGACTTACTTGACTCTAAGGCCATCCAATTTGATGTTGTTGTTGGACCCAATGTTATTCAGCACCCAGGAATTAATGGATGAGGATACCCTTCAGTTTGATAGATCTAGGAAGTACAGAAAGGTCACTCAAGCAAATGTCTCGGTGATTTCAATCCCGTTCACTCCGAGGCGTACTCCTGTTGCTTCCAAACTAGTACCTTTCATGACTACTCTGCCAGGTCCTATGCCGTACACTAGTGAGAAAGTTGTTCCGTGGCACTATGGTGTATTATCATGGAGTGAAACAAGATATTGGTTCTTACGAGAATATATACATTGAAGGTAATGATGTTAATGTTAACAACTTTTATGGTGAAGGTCGTGTAAAGAGAAGCGGTAGGGTGTTCTTCCCTCCAAATGTTGTGTTCTATGAGATAGATATTAATCCGGCTTATTGTTATGCATTAGGGCGCCTTGGATTCATAAAGCGGGGAAGTTACCTCTACTCTTCATCAAAAACTCAAATATCCTCTTGATGGGAAGACTATCACATGCGCGAAGAAGAGTTAATTGTAAGTCATGGCTTCATTCCGCTACGTGGAGGTTGAGGTGAAATTCATGAGACTCCATTACAAGATGTTGAGACTGTTCGGATGGTGTAGACTCCTCATTTTGAGGAGAGGAAGAAACTTGAGACATCTTTGGCTTTATCGAGAGAGCTAAGGCATTGGTTGATCTTGGTCGCCCTAAAGGTGGGGCGGTGTGGTAGAGTTATTCCTAAGTTTAACAAGTTTGGTTTGGGATTTGATCCCATTTTGCGAAGACAAATTCTTAAGGCTCCTAATTTTTTTGCTCATGTCAAATTTGCAAGTGCTGGTGTCAGAAAGCAAGACCAGATCAGTGCAATTGATGATGACCATGATGATTACAACATAGAAGATTGGATTCGCCAATGCATCCCTGGCCGAGAATTGAACAATTGGACGTCCGTGGATACCATTCAAGTCACAAATAGTGAGGAGTAATTTTTCTTGTTTTTCTTTTATCATTTCATAATTTCTACGCTCTGCCCAAGGCGTAGTGAACCATGTGTAGGGCCACCATGTTCCACTTTTGCAAGTTTTTATCATAAAATAAAGGGCGTTTTCATTCAAATTATGGTGTTTCTTTTATTTTCATATTCTTTTACTTTTATTTGTTTTAAAAATAAAAAGAATGGAAATGTCTTTATTTGGTTATGCACTATCACTAAAACACAAAAATCAATCATGCGGATACATGTTCACAGATACCAATGATCACAATTTTGCTATTGCTCATTATGACTTTGATAATCCGATTTACGAGATGAAGAGAAAGGGAAGAGGATTTTGAACTCCCGAAATTATCCAGTTGTTGAAGCAGGGAAGAAAAGGTTATTCGATCGCATGAGGAGCCTTTGGAGTTTATCAACTTAGGTACAAAGGCAAGAAAGAAGTCGAATCTGATTGCTTTGGAATATAGTGTGAACACAAGTGTGATAGATATGCTCCACGAGTGCTGATGTGTTTGCATGGTTTTATGAAGACATTCGGTTTGGACACGAGATATTGTGGTACACTTGCCTCTTGAGAAGATTGTCCTTGATCAGCGAAACTTGCAGAACTCATCTAGATATGTCCAGAAGATCAAAGAGGAAGTTCGAGTAGGTGGGCCTTGATTTTAAAGTTGTTTCTTATCCTCCATGGGTTTCAAATATCATGATATTGCCAAAGAAAGATGGTAAAGTCAGAATGTGTGTCGACTATAGGGATCTTAATAGAGCGATCCCCAAGGATGATTCTCCACTTCCCCACATTGATATTCTGGTTGATAATACTGCTTAAGCTAAGGTGTTCTCTTTTGTGGATGGCTTTTCAGGCTATAATCAAATCAAAATGGCGCCTGATGATATGGAAAAGACTACTTTCATTACACCTTGGGAAACCTTTTGTTATAAAGTTATGCCCTTTGGTTTGAAGAATGAAGGGAAATGTATCAGCGTGCGATGGTCACTCTCTTCCATGACATGATGCATAGTGAGGTTGAAGTTTATGTTGATGATATGATTTCCAAATCTCAAATGGAGGAAGAGAATCTGGCTGACTTGCATAAATTGTTAGAAAGATTAAGGAAATTCAGGCTAAGATTGAATCCGAACAAGTGCACCATCAAAGTGAGATCAGGAAAGTTGTTGGGCTTTATTGTGAGTGAGAAAGGCATTGAAGTTGATCCTGCCAAGATGAAGGAAATTCAAGAGATTCCCGAACTGAAAATAGATAAAGAAGTATGTCATTTCTTGGGAAGATTGAATTACATCTCTAGGTTTATATCTCATCTTACAACTACATTTGAACCTTTGTTGAAATTGCTAAATAAAGATCAAGCGGTTGTTTGGAATGATAATTGTTAGAGGGAATTTGATAGAATCAAGGAATACTTGCAAAGCCTCCGATTAAGTATCTTGCCGATGAGGAAATCCTTTGATTATGTATCTAACAGTTCTAGAGAATTCCATGGGTTGTGTGCTTGGTCAACATGATGAGACTGGAAGTAAAGAACAAGTCATCTATTATTTGAGAAAGAAGTTCACTGAGTGTGAGTCAAGATATTCTCTGCTTGAGAAAACATGTTGTGCGCTTGCATGGGATGCTAAGCGTCGAGGGCGTACATGCTAACGCATACACCTACTTGATTTCCAAGATGGATCCTATTAAGTTCATATTTGAGAAACCAACTCTCATCGGCCGAGTTTCCCGTTCGCAAATGATTTTGAAAGAATATGATATTCAATATACTACTCAGAAAGCCATCAAAGGTAGTGTTCTGGCAGATTATCTAGCTCACCAACACATGGATGACTATCAATGATGAAGTTTGAATTCTGGGCGAAGACATTTTGTACATTAGCGATTTCAACATTCTGGTCGAGGAAGGGCCCGCGAATCGCGTGGACGATGGTGTTTGATGGCACCTTGAATGCAATGGGTAATGGTGTTGGAGCTGGTAGCACCTCTCAAGATGGTTTCCATATTCCTTTTACAGCCGGATTTTTTCCTGAAACAACATGGTGGAATATGAAGCTTGTAGTTATGAAATTGAAGCTTCCATTGATTTGCGTATCAAGTTCTTGAAAGTTTTAGAATTCTAATCTCGTTATCAATCAAATTTATAGCGATTGGGAAACTCGTCATCGAATCGATTCCTTATTGCGAGCATGTTGTTCGCGTTAAAGGTGTGCTAGAGGATGCGACGTGAGTTGATTCTGCAGCACGCATTGATTTAAATCTTTTGATTTGTTTATAAAGATGCGAGCATCAAGCTTTATTATTTTCAACACAAGAAAGATGATTTAATGATTATGAAAAGGGGAAAGTGAAATACCCTCGATTGATATTGGTATGCGTATGACTAGCGCAAACTAGGCGTAGCATTGGGAAGATACGAGTAAGGGGATTGTTATATAAAGGGAATAGATGGAGCACCCTAAATATATATAGTTATCTATAGCTTTATATATGAATATATTTGATATGTTTGTGTGTTTTAATTGCTATTTCTATGATTGGGAAAGTTTCTCCTTTGGATTTTAAGAAGCGATGATTATGTGGGATTCTAGGTTTTGTTATTATTGTGCTGCAAAGATCATGGATCTTACGCATACATATCCTTAGTGGGAATCGAGCATTTGTATCTCGAATCTGAGGTTCTATGGTTTGTTTGGTGCGAGAGAAAGAAATTTGCTCGGCAAGGATGAGACCTTGTGCCTCGTATTCTCAAAGGATGTTGAGAAAGTCGGAGCAATCGTAGTTCCACTTATGCTAGTGGAAGCAGCGGGATGTTAGTAAGAGACAGACAAATGTCATCTTAATGAAAATGTATCTAATCTATTTCATCACATACATTTTGAAAAGTTTGGTGATTAAAATCTTTCATCGTAAGTATTTAGGTGTTTTGCTTGAGTGTACAAGCGTTACCACTTACATGTTTAAGAAAGATGTTTGAAAAGATGATTGAATCTTTTAGCGTAAGTATTGGGTGTTTTGCTTGGGTGTACAAGCGTTACCACTTCTTGTTAAGAGATGTTTTGTTTAAAAGTTTATGAAAAAGTTTGAAAATAAGTTTTTGTTGTATGTGATGTGATAGATGAGATACTTCTTCCATAGAGATGATAGATGTCTAAATCTAGGAGAAATTGATTGGATTAAAGGGATGCTTTTAAGAAGCCCGTGGGTCCTTGTATTGTTAGCCCAGAGGAGGCATTCCAAGGGTCATCGAGGTCATCGAGGTCCTTGTATGAAGCTCAAGAGAGGAAGCTATAGGGTATGGCTGGCTTTGTGTTAAAGGGATTTCAGAGAAACCATCCTTTTGGAATTAAGAGCAATTTCAGGAAATTTTACTCATTGAGGATTTGAAAGTGATTTCACGAAACCATCCTTCGGGGTTCTATCTTAGCGTGGGTGATTCTTTGTATTGGAAGCCCAATAGGAGGCTGTTAAGAGATTTCTGTCTCTTTCATTGTATGATGCCCAAGAAGGCTAAACTCAATGAGGAGTTCTTTTGAGCGAAGCCCAGAGGAGGCGACTCAGCGGTGTTGTCTTATATGAAGCCTAAGCGGAGGCTAACTCTGTGGGGAGAGTTTCTTTGTACAAAGCCCAAGAGAAGGCTAAACTCTGCTGGAGATAAAATATCTTGTATGAAGCCCAAGCGGAGGCTGACCCATGCTGGGGATGGATTGTCTTGTATAAAGCCCAAGCGGAGGCTACAACTGTGGGGAACCTATTGATTAGTCTAATTGTTATGTTATGATTAGACCATTGTATAAACAGGTGTGTGTGTGTGATATGTATTCACAGGAGTTTATGAAGGAAATATAAATAATGCATGATGTTTATTTACAGCATTTTATGCAATATAAACAAGTGTTTGTGAAACGAACGTTTAAAACGAGCGTAACTTGATTATTTACAAGTTTGAATGTGTACAAGGAAGTAAATATGTACACGAACGAGTTTTTATGTACAGATAAAGATGGATGTACATAGGAGGGATGGGACTTATACCATAAGGGTGGCCCATTGATTTGAAAGAAGTTTTACTCAGGAGAAAGCTCCTTTCAATACCAATGGTATTCAGTTGGTCTATCTGATGAAGCGGAAGCGAATGATCGAAGTTATACGTGTTGGAATATTTGTAAAAGGTATACATGTTATGTACAGATGAAAATTTTGTATGAAAAGTATTTGGTATGTACAAAGAAAATATGTACACAAAAGACTATTTTGTTTGAGTATACAGTGATGTGAAAACAAGCGATCGAAGTTTATGCGTACTTGAGTATAAAAGATGTCTGTATTATGTACAGATGAAACTTTGTAAAAAGTGTTTGACAAAAGTTTGGTATGTACAAAAAATATTATGTACATAAAATAATGTTTTGGGACTTACACCATGATGGAGGCCCATTGGTCAAAAAAGTTTTACTCGGAAGGATTCTTCCTTTAGAACCAATGGATTCAGATATAGACAAGCGAATGAAAACAAGCGAAAGAAATTTGTTTACGTTTGAATATTAACAATGATAATTTGAGTATGTACAAGTAAAACTAAATATGTACATAAAGTTGGGACTTACACCATAAGGAGGCCCATGATCGATCGAGAAATTCGAGAGAAGACGAAATCAGTTTTATCGTTTTAAATCGGATCGATCATGGTAAAAGATGCAAGTTTGATGAAATGTTTTGAAAAATTATTTTGAAATGTTTTGAAATGTGAGGTTTATTTATGAAAAGTTTTGAAAAAAAATCGGAAGTCGAAAACTTGAAAAATTCACCTTAAAGGAGGTTTGAAAAGTGTTGAGCGTCGTTTTCGGCTCGATTAAAATTTAATCAGATGAAAGCTTTTTTCTGAAAATTTTTGCACTATCACAAAATAGATGTATTTATTGACAAGTGTCCAAAAAATCACCTTAAAATAAGGAGTTTTGATTGGTCAAAAAAATTGTGAAAGTTTGATAAAAAACATGAAAAAATTTGGAAAGTTTGTAAAAGAATGGTCTGATGGGTGTTGAACCCATGACCATAAGGTGGGGCAGCGTGTCAAAGAGAACTAAAGGCAAGCAAGCAACCACTAGACCAAGCAGCGTTTACGTGTTTAGTGGACTAACACACGTGTAGACAAGGTGTTGGATTATTTAAAATTTAAATTTGAAAACTGATGAAGAACACGCGCGCATCCTGGGTTTCTCGTTTTGATTTTCAGTTTGCAAAACTCAAGCTAGAATCTTTGTTTCTCAACCAAATTAAGTGAAGTAAAAATCAAACTTGATAGAAGAGGAAAATGCAAAATGACCTATAATCTTGATGTTTTGACTTTGAAAATCAAGTGTCATGGAGCCTTATGTTTCAATTTCAAAAGTGTATCTAGACTCCATGGATTTGATAGTTCTTGGACATTTTGGAAAGATTTTTCCACAAGCTACAACTTTTATGTTTTGAGTTTTTTCAAATTCAAATTGGAACTAGGTGAAAAAATGGCTTGAAGTTTGAAAAAAAATAAGAAATTTCAACACTTAGAAAAATTTCTAAGTATGAAAACTTTTGACTTTTTGTTGACTTTTGCAAATTCTTTGATTTTTTATGATCATGATGGATCATGTGAAGTATTTTAATGATGGAAAAAGTTTTGTTTTGAAAAATTTGACCAAAAGTCAAAGTTTGACTTTTATGCAGATGAAATTTCATCGACGTTTACGAAATTGTTGATGGCGTACGTGAACCTCTGTGATGTTATGAATCCATAAATTAGGTCAAGATGTTGTATCTAAGATATAATGACCAATCTCTATCCAAAAAAGTCATTTCTTGCTCAAAAAATCAGAGAATGCCTATGCTCGACCAAAACCCTAATTGGTCGATCCTTGATTGATCGATGAGGAAAATGGATATCGAGTTGAAGGTGATGATTTGATCAAGATAGATCAAATGGGTGAGAAAATCTCAAACCCTAATTGGTTAGCTCTTGAATTAGATGAAAATCGATGAAACCCTAATTTTGACACATGAATGCTACACCGATTAATCTTGTTTGAAGTGTTAGTTGTGCAATGATGCAAATGTAAGGTGGTATATTAGGTCAAAATTTGGGGTATAAGATGCCCCTATTTAAGTTTCTTTAACTTGAGAGATGAAGATGAATATCTTCGTTTTGATAGGTGTAAAGAGACTTAAATATCGAAATCTATAATTTGGACCTAAGATACCAAAAATGCGGATGATGCAAAATGATCATAAAAGTTTTACCCTAAAGGATATCAAAGAAATGACACGTGAAGGAAATTTGTGAATCGTCCTTTGGGAAAGAATGATTCACAGAATATGTGAACATTTGTTTCGTTTTGGGAAACAAAGAGATTACCATCGACCTTGTGACAATGTTTAAGGTAAGTGGAAATGATATTACCAATTATCACTCTGTGATAGTTTATGGTAATGAATTAGAAGATGTTTACCAATTATCGTGAAGTGATAACAAGGTAAATCTTTGAAGGAATGAGGTTCTTTGTGTACTCATCTTTGTGAATAACAGACGGTGTTCTATCCGAGAATGAGCTGGAAAGAAAAGTTAATCAAGACATTGTTCCCAATGAGGATAATCTCGGTGGGAATGTGATAGAAAGAAGAAAATGTATTTCTGCTTGGGGACTTTCTTGGGAAAAAGGAAGGCGTATCCTTTCATTTGGGAATACTCCGTTGGGGAAAAAGAAAAATGTATCTTTTACATTTGGAGATATTCTCTGGGACAGACTTGTACTCGTATGAGTAAGTATGATTTATACCGATGATTTGGAAGCAACCATTTTGAGAGATGCAAAAATGCAATGAATGATGCTATTATGTATGAATGTCATGAATGTTATATGCATGCTAACAATACTTTGACAAAGACACTAAAGAGGTATTTGGGAAAAGGACGCGTCACGATTCGAACAAATCTTGGGTGAAAATTGCAACAAATGGTGCGATGTTCACTAATGAAGAATTTGAGTTGCATGTTTTAAACTTTCGAGAAAGGCATTTCATTGGCAACTTGGTTGGGGATTCTTTTGGATAAGAATACCGTCCTTTGATGATTCGGTGAGAGAAACTATGTGATTGTCTTTATCCTTGAGATCAAAGCACTCATGGAGAAAGCTGTTGAAGTTATTTCCGCGTCCATAGTTCAAAGGAAAATTTTGCTTTTTATTTCAAAATTTTTGAAGTAGAAATTCATTTAAAACATTTTAGTTTCAAAAGTGATTTTCACAATAAAAGCGTTATTTTGCAAAAGCAGAATAAAGTGGAATTGCAAAAAAAGCACAAGGCTCAAATTTATTGATAGAATGGTAATCGATAAGCGTGATTCCATGGACTATTACAAAAGTTGGAAATGATAATTTATTAGGAAAAGGCTATATTGAAAGCAAATAACATACTATCCTAACAACTTTGAATTCCAACGTGCTTGTTGCTTTAGAAAAGTTGATTGAAGATCCGTTGATGGAAGATTCTTCATGTGGACAAAATCTGATTATTGCGATTACTTTGTCATTTTGTATCCTTGTTTTACTAGATCGCCTTTGAGTTTTCGATCTATCGGGATAATTCACATTTATTGTCTCTAATTTTTGGATCGCCTTTTGGTTTTCAATCCACAGGGCTCATTTTGCCTAAGCCCTTTTCGGTTTTCGACTTACATTCTTTTGTTTTTAGACAAAGTATTTTTTTGCGTCGGCATTCACGGGATCTGGGAGTTCATCGCGTCCATGGTTGTGAGAGTCATAGCACCGAGCTTCTTTGACGATGTATGGGCCTTCGTAGTTAGGAGTCCACTTGCCCTAGAATCTTTGAAAAGGCGAATCTTTTTAAGCACGAGTCGCCTTCTCGGAATTCACGAGTCGGACCTTTTGTGAAGCTTTTTCATTCTTCTTTGATAGAGTTGTCCGTGACACGGGCGGTCGGTGCTTTTCTTCAATTAAGTTCGGTTGGTCATATGCTTTGACACCATTCGGCCTCGGATAGCTTAGTTTCCATGAGAACTCTCATTGATGGGATCTCAACTTCTACGAGAACCTTGCTTCCATGCCGTATACTAGAGAAAAGGAGTTGCCCTGTTGAAGTGCGTCTTGATCGATACCCATGCGAGCAAATGGCGATTTCGTGCGGTCTTTGTAAGTGATGACCATTTTACGGGCGATCTTTTGATGTTCTTGTTGGCGGCTTCAGCGGCGCGTTCATCTTTGGCGGTAAGGAGACAAGTTATGATGCTCGATCTTGAATTCCTCACACAGTTCTTTCATCATTTTGTTGTTCAAGTTAGATCCATTGTCTGTAATGATCTTGCTCGGAACTCCATATCGGCAAATGAGGTTGTTCTTGATGAACCTCACAACCACTTGTCGTAATTGGCGTGGGATCTTGACCCATTTGGTGAAGTAATCAATAGCCACTAGAATGAAACGATGTCCGTTGGACGCTTTTGGTTCAATCATTCCAATCATGTCAATGCCCCACATGGAGAAAGGCCACGGAGAGGAGAGAGCGTTGAGTAGAGTCGGAGGCACATGGATCTTATCTCGTGGATCGGCACTTGTGACATCTTTTGGCGTGTTTGCGCAATCGATTCCATCGTTATCAATAGTATCCTGCTCTCAAGATTTTCTAGACATTGCATGCCCATTCGAATGGGTTCAAAGGACCCTTCATGCACTTCATGGATGATCGTATGCGCTTCTTGTCATCGGCGCATCGGCGAGAACCATGTCGAAGTTCCTTTTATATAACACATCTCCGTTTGGAAGAAATTCCTAGAAAGCCTCCTCAAAGTTTTCTTATCTTTATACGAGGCACCAAGTGGGTACTCTCGTGTTTGAAGGAAGCGTTTGATGTCGTGAAACCACGGTTTATCGTCGAAGGCTATACATTGCAAACACATATGGGTCTCTCAAGGCGTCGATCACGAATTCTAGGCATATCATTCCAATCATTGACTTTGAACATGGAAGATAGAGTAGCCAAGGCGTACGCCATTCGATTTTGATCTCGGGGATATGATGCGGTTCAACTTTGTTGAAGAAAGTCAACAATCGCCTCGCATAATCCTGTATGGAATTAGACCAAGATGATGAGTTTCATACTTGTCTTTGATTTGGTTGATCACAAGGCTGAATCTCCATATATATCAAGGATCTTGATCCTCAAGTCGATGGCTTCTTGATACCCATGATGCATGCTTCATATTACGCTATGTTGTTGTGCAATCAAATAGCAATCTGGCGGAAAGCGGGATATGAGAACCCTCGGGAGTGATGATGGCCCCGATTCCATTGCCAAAAACATTTACGGCTCCATCGAAGACTAGGCCCCATCGGATTACGGATCGGTCCTTCTTACGTGTAGTGGTTCGTCACAATCTTTCATCTTTAAGTACATAACATCCTCATGGGAAGTCGAACTTGAGAGATTGGTATTCGTTGGTGATAAGCCAGTGATCGTGAGAATGCTTCCTTTAACGCTACGGGCGCGGTATTGGATGTCATATTCGAGATAGTAGCATTTGCCATCGGCGATTCTCCCGTTAAAGCGGGCTTCTCAAATCGTACTTGATCGGATCCATTTTGGAGATTAACCAAGTCGTGTGATTGATCATGTCTTGGCGGAGGCGTTTTGAAGTCCATACCAGCGCGGACATGTTTTCTCGAGCATGGAGTAGCAGAGTTTCACGATCTGTGAATTTCTTACTCGGGTAGTAGATGGCATGCTCCTTCTTACGGAATCATCCTGTTGTCCAATGCAGCCCCATGGACTCTTCTAGTGCGGTAAGGTATAAGATTAATGGTCTTCCTTATTGGAGGGATCAATATTGGTGGTTACGGCGGTATTCTTTGATCTTGTCGAATGCTCTTTGGCAATCTTCATCCACACAACCTTGATCTTTGCGGAGAAGCTTGAATATCGGCCCGTGGTAGTAGTCATCGAGAGATAAATGCGGAGATGTAATTCAACCGTCAGAAATCCTCTTACTTGCTTTTCGTATGTGGTGTAGGCATTTCTGAATAGCCTTGACTTTGTCGAGGTCAACCTCAATTCCTCTTTGTTGTCAATGAAACCTAGGAGTTTTCTGATCTTACCCCAAAGGTGCATTTGTTAGGATTCGGTGATGAAACTTCCTTAGTCGTTGAAACAAATTTAAGAGATAGTCTATATGTTCCTCTTGATGTGGGACTTTGCTATCATGTCGTCCACGTAGACCTCGATCTCTTTGTGCATCATATCATGAAAGAGTAGTCATTGCCCTCAGTAAGTTGCTTTGCATTCTTTAATCAAATGGCATTACCTTGTAGCAAAAAGTGCCCATGGCGTGATGAAGATGTCTTCTCCATGTCTTGAGGCCATTACGATCGATTGTAACGGAGAAACCATCCATGAAGGAAAAGACATTGAATTTGGCGATGCTATCCACTAGCATGTCGATATCGGAAGTGGGAAATCGTCTTTTGGACTAGCTTTATTTAAGTCCGGTAGTCAACACACATTCGACCTTTCCATCTTTCTTGGAGGCGGTACTATGTTGGCTAGCCATTGAGGATACTCGAGTGACAAGGAAACTAGCGTCATTGCTTTTGAACTTCCTTTTGATTTTCTCGACCATTTCGGGATGAACTCTTCTCGATTTACCTAGCTGGCGGACATTACGGTCTTAACGGCAAATGATGCTCCACGATCTTTGGTATCAAACCGGCATGTCTGGTAGGACCAAGCAAACACATCAACGTATTCTTTGAGAAGATTTATCGGTTTGCTTTTGACACTTCTTTGTTGAGTGAAGCTCAATATTGACTTCTTTTGTATCTTCCTCGGAACCCAAGTTAATTGCTTCTAGAGGTTCTTTGTGAGGTGAATGATCCTTTCCTCGTGCTTAAGTAGTCGAGAAACTTCATCGGGATCTCTTCTTGACTTCCTCCTGGCGAATTCACGAGTTTCAAAGTTGAGAAAGGCGTAGAGTTATTGCTTTCAATGGTTTTGTCCATCTGTTTAATCTGCATTTTTGATTAAAAAAAGTTTTTGTTTTTTTTTTTTTGAAAGTGTATGCAGATTAAAAAATTTTATTATGATTTTTTTTTATTGATTTTTTTATTGTGTTTTTTAGGATTATCATTTCCAGAAAAGGGTAAAAAATGAAAATAAACACAGAGTGTGGAAACAAAACAACGCGTTTTATTTATGATTCACAATATGAACAAGGCCCTGAAATACAAACTCATTTGTCTTGGGAAAGACAAAGAAAAATTATTTAAAAGCTAAAGCCCTATAAAACATCTCTTTGCTTTGGTGACGAGTTCAAAACAAAAGCAAAATAAACTACTTAGAGCTATGAACATTAGTCCTAACTTCAGGTTTCCGATGTGAACTCCTTGGAAGTCGAGGTACTCGGGTAATTTTCCGCTTGGTTTAACCCTTGAGTAGACTTTGGTCGTTGGCTGAGCAGGCTTTGAAGACTCTGGGTGATGGCCCTTGCCTTTTGTGCTGCTAAAGCGATCTTCTTGATTAACGGATCGGGAAGTATGAGATATAGCATTTGTACTTCTGTTGATCTACATGTTGAATCTTGGGGATGTTCCTTCAGGTCTTCGAGTGAAGAGACTCGTTATCGGCAACACTTTCTAGATCGTATCGATTCGTACTCTTGATCTTGATGATCATGTTGATGTAGTGATAACCGGGATCGGTTTGGTGAATTCCACGAAGTGTTGAGCGAGATCTTCATTTGGGATCTCGATCTGTTGATTAGTTTGAGAAGGCAGTATTCCTCCTACGGTTGACTAGGGTATTCAAAGTCATCACCCCATCCATGGGTTGGATATCTTCGATCCGGATTTTCGAGCTTTACGTGATGTATCTCACCATGTAGTCGTATTTGCCACTTGGTTCTCCCAAGGTATCCCAAATTTTAGGGGTGGTGGATTTTCATGTTCTTTGCAAGGACATGTCTTTGAATTGATCGATCGGTGCATATGATTCCTCTGAGACACATATTCGGGGCTATTCAAGTAAGTGCTCCACTCTTGATTCGGATAGATTGTCTTCCTCCTCTTCTATGGTTACAACATTGACTTCTTGTGGAGCAGGGTTTAAGAAACCTCCATGAAATACTTCCTTGATTGGGAAGTGCTTCCTCTTTTGGTTAGATTACGAGAGAATACGGTGTGAACCGAGTCCGGCTTTTGTTCCGTTGTTGTGAGGTTTAATTACTTGCCCCGTCCTTGGGCATTGCCGTCTTTCACCATTTGTGCCTCTATATGAAGAGATAGATGATCATTTTTTAGTAGATTCATCTTCTAGGATTTTACGGAGATGTGGCGCTTCAATGTCATTAGCGGTGATGAAGGCTGGATAGATGACTTACAAGTAAAGCTTTTCACGTGATAGTCACCAACTTTCCGTTGTGGTGAATTTTAATTTTGATGGAGAGTAGAATTCTTGCTCTGCATCGTGGATCAAGGTCTTCCTAGCAAGCAGCTGTATGCAGTGAGTCGTCCATGACTTGGAAAGTAATTTTGAAAGTGTGAGGGCCAATTGTCATCGGAGATCAACTTCCCAATAAGCGACTTTCTCGATCCATCGAAAGCTCTTACTACTATATCGTTGAACTTCATTGGCGTTCCTTTGTAAGCTAAGCAGCGGCGTCGTTTTGGCATTACATTTAAAGGCGAACCGTATCCACCAATACATTGGACGAGAATCGGTGGCAAATCATTGAGATGTGCAAGGCCAAGTTGTGATCTTTCCTTCTTAGGAAGTTCTTCGTCACTAAAACTCAGTTATTGCGGTGTTATATTGGAGCGATCCTCAAATTGGTTTGTAGTCACATCGTGATCCACATAAGTCAGTCTAGTACTCTCATCAAAGCCTCTCGGTGAGCTTCAGAGTTAAGGAGTAAAGACAGTATTGAAATCTTTGAAGGAGTCTTCATCAGTTGATCTACGACTCGATACTCGCTTTTCTTGATTAGTTTTAGTATTTCTTCAAAGTCGAGTTGATGTTGGTTCCATCGATAGAACCAATATTTGTGCTTGGGTTAGCAATGGGAATCGTTGCGAGTTCTCGTGAGATATGCTAACGGTTACATTTAACAAGGAATTGTAGGCGGTTTTGGTGGTACTGGAGTATGAACTCGTCCACTTCTCGTTACTCGTCCGATTTCTGCTATATTGATATTAGCTGGAAGTGTAGGTAGGGGTTTCTCCTTCCCATCTTCTATCAGGGTTGCACTGTATTGGTAAGGAATTGCTTTGGTAGGCTATGGAATAGGACCGGTGGGCAAATTACCAAAGGAGATGTTGGAATGTTGGAACCATTGTATCGATCTCCACATGCTCGGGTATGTTGAAACAAGGGATCACAATGTTTACTTGAGATTTTCGAGTTGATATACGAGACTAAAGCTCATGCGGAAAATGCCCTACGGTATTTACGTCATGGTCATCTCATTTACGTAAATTTGTAGGTCACCAATGTCTAACAAATCTTTGGATATCTGCTCTTATGGTGGGACATCCATGGATAATCAGGGAGCGAGGCAGCAAGTGCGTAATCATGTTAGTGAAGGTGCTCATGGTCTTTGTATGCTTCATGAAGATGCACCAAGTTTCCTTTGATCGGGTTTACGTGCGTGACGAGATACATCATGTTCTCAATATCAAACTTCTTGAGTGCCTTGTGGTGGGAAGTGGATTGGCTTGCATGTTTGGGCTCGTATTCTTGAAGGAAAGAAGATTAGACCTTACTAACCACGTACTTACGCCTTTAATGCTATGCAATGTTCGAGGTCATGGCACGGTGCCCCTTGGTGGAAAGGGCAAGATCGTCGGTTTTGTACCACCACGATAACTTCTCGGGAGGTGGTGACCTTGTTTATGTCGAGGTTTCTTTCTATTAGCGCGGGTAAAGTTCTGCGTCGTCATGGGAATTGGGTCGAGCCCAGGTGACCCGGGCGTCTGATTTTGGTTGTGAAGCTGAGCACATTGGCGAGGCTGTTGAGTTTGTTGATTTTGTTGAAGTGCGGAGCAATTCACGTGTTTGGAGTTGTGTTGGGGGGGTGCTATGGCGCTACATCGTTGTTGGATGACATTCTTACGTGGTTTCCCTCGGGATACCATTCCTCGTCATGCTCTTTTTCCTTGGAAAAGCGGTTCCAATTTTCTTGGTATTACTAGAAGATCCCTTCCTTGGTTAGGCGTCCGGTTCGAACACCCTCTTCTAATCGCATTCCCATGCTTACCATTTCGTTGAAATCTCCGGGAGCACTAGCGATCATTCGCTCATAGTAGAATGAGTTTAGAGTATTCAAGAACACCTTAGTCATCTCCTTTTCTTCCAATGGTGGGTTAATTTGGGCAGCAATTTCCCTCCATCGTTGCGCATATTCCTTAAATGTCTCTCTTTCCTTTTGAGACATGGAGCGAAGTTGATCCTATCGGAGCCATATCAAGTTGAACTTATATTGTTGTCTGAAGGCTTTACCTAAGTCGTTGAATGTTTGGATATTCGTCTTTGTCTAAACCCATGTACCACTTGATGCGGCAGGTGAGGCATCACGGAAGTAATGAATTAGCGGTGATGATCCTCATTGTGCGTAGACATTTTCCTAGCATACATTGTGAGATGACTACGAGGACAAGAGTTCCCTTGTACTTTTCAAAGTCGGGGACTTTGAATTTGAGTATTTTACGAGGAACTAAGCAAAGATCACAGGCACTTTTCCAAACAATTCTTTCCTTGAATCGTTTTATCTCAATGCATTTTGAGGAGTTGTTCTTGGAGATTCTCCATTGAACCACGGCGTTAGTGTTATTTCTGGAGTGTGATGAACTTCTTGTGCGTGGTAGTGTGCACTACTGGTGAGTTCAACATGATTGGTTGAGAAACATTGTTACTTGTGGAAAAGTTATTCCATGTTGTGAAGCGAGTTTTCTGCAAAGTAGGTATGTCAAGCGAGATTGTTTGAGAAATCGGTTGGCGAACTCCGATGCGAAGTTGAAAGGCATTCCCATGGATAGCCTACGGCATCTTGAAAGGTGAACTCTTGCGACAATTTGAAGCTGAGTAGTAGTATCCTCTGAGTTCTTTGTTTGGTTTTGTTTCGATCTTTGCTTGTTGACTTTCTTGTTGTGTAAGTGAGTTGACCAAAGATGTGAGTCTCTCCACTTCTTCTTGTAGTGTTATTCTTGTACTCTGAGTTCAGCATTCTCTTGTTCAAAATTCTCCATTACTTTTCTTCTTTTGATCTAGTATCGTATGTTCGAGTTGGCTGCGGACGCAGTCGAGAAACTCTAAGACGCGACAGCTTGACAATCTGTTCCTATCTGGAAAAATGATTCCAACTGGAAAAATGTTAGACTCTAGACAATAGACCTAAATGCAAGATATGATGCATGAATATGATTGTAAAAGGAATTTCAAAAATTTATGCTAAAGAGATATTTCTTGGCAAATATTTGGATGGAAAAACACAAATTTCATTGATTATTGAAAGAAGATTACAATAATTGTTTTTTTTTTTTTGGAGCATTGCTCACACAAATGATAAAATAAATGATAAAATTACAAACTAAATTGAACTAATTAAGCGTCTTCGTCGATGAAGATCCAAAGGCTTGATCGACTTCCTCTTGAGTTTCCTTTCCATAGCGAGCTTTTAGTTACGCTTTCTCGGCTTTTAGCTTCGTGACTCTTTTCCACTCGTTGGGAGTAAGATTGTTATTCATCAAATCTTGAGCCTTTTCTTTCTTTGATGAATTTCTTGATTGCGTCATGCTTGGCGAATCTCCTCATCTTTTCCATGAGCCATTCATCACGGAAATAAAGCGTCTTTTCATGATCTTTGACTTGCTTCTTGAGCTTCTCATTCTCGAGGTTAGCCTTAAGGAATTTGTTTTCCAAAGCTTCCTTCTCAAACCTTATCTTGGTCAAGGCTTCTTGGTATTCTCCACAGTTTGAGGGAAAATTTGTTGATTTGGAGGCGATTGAGAACATGGGATCTTCATAAGCGTAAGGCATTGAATTCCTTTGCTCTTTTCTTTACCCAAAGTGTAGGTTTCCATGGCTACACAATTCTTTGCCTTACCTTTTCCTTTCTTTCGGATGTGATGCCAAGCTTTAATCATCCTAGCCTTGATCCTTGGGAATCCTCCCTTCATGGTAGAAGTAGCTTTCTCTGTAAATCCAAGAGGTTTACGAGTTTGCGTATCCGAGTTGACGTCTAGCTAGGAATGGGTTATAGTTGATTCCTCCTTTCGTACCAATGAGAGTCGTTGGCAAATTCTCCACGACTCTCAATGATTTCCATCTCATTGTTTGCCAAAGTATACCAATGGATATAAATCGTTTGTAAGAGACATGAGTCTTACGGACCAATGCCACTCGTCTTTGTTTCGCGGAAGATAGGAGATTTAGGCAAGTGTGAGGTAATCCATTTGAAAAGCAGTCAACACACGATAGTTCCGTCTCCTTGGCGATTCCTATGATGAATAGAGGCGTCGTATCACCAGCGAGGGTGGGAATGGGATTTCCAATCAGAAAGATCCTTATGGCGTTGATATCAACAAAATTTGGGACGTTGGGAAACAACACCAATCCATAGAGGAGTAAAGCTAAAATAGCTTCAAAGGCTACCATACTACCGACTTAAATTTGAGAGCCTTCTCCATTAGGAACTTTGAGGTTAATCCTAAGAGTTTTCCTCTGGTAGTTAGGTTTTTGTCTATCTCAGATTTCTTTAAATGAGTCATTGTTGCAATGACTTGTGACTTAGGAATGGCTTCCAACCCATTGAAAGGCACTTTATCCGATCTTGAGATTCCTAGGATATCGCATACTCTTCCAAAGTAGGCATCAGCGATAATCGGGGAAAGTGAAGCGATAAAGCGGATCGTAGAAGAGCGGATGTTTTGAGAAGTCCTTCATCAACGTTAGCGTTCGGAAGAGTTAGAAGAGTTCCATAGCGTTTTACGAAATCAGAGGGATCTTCTACCAAGGATGCTAACTCTTTTAACTTTCCTACATCGAGAATTCTAAAGCGTATCTTTTGGTGAATCTTCCTCGGCGTCCATCACTCTAACCTAAAATATTTTACAAAGAAAAAATCTCTAAATTCTTTGGAAATGGAAAGAAATGAAGTTTATTTTTTGAATGAATGAATGAATGCATGAATCGGCAAACATGGTTAGTAGTTATACACACGATCAGCGTTGAAGTCACGAGCATGAAGCCAGCGATAAGAATCAACGTGGTTAAGTTCTATGGGCTTATTCATACGTGAATCGGGTTCTCGATATCTGGGATCAACACTCCCCTTCAAAACATTATTGGATTTGTTGACTACTCGATGGTCCAATAATATTTTCAAGAGAAACTACTTTGATCGTAGTATCGCATGACAATTACTCTGAAGCTTACACGAATAATCTACGCTGCATCCTAATGGCGGGATGGTTTATGTGTTCTCTGATCCACTCGACTTCTTAAGTTCCCCCGAAAATACAGCGTTTTTGCAATTACTTGCTAAACACAATACCCTCAAGACAACCTCCACTGCGTGGGAAATATTAACTTCGAAAGCATTGAACTGCTCACGTATTAATATCTCCACCTAGATCTTAAAAATGTTTCTTAAATCCGGGTTAGGATTTCTTTCCATCAAGTGAAATCACGAAACACACAATAAAAAAAACAAATATATGCAAAATATGAAAAGCTTATCCCCTTTCTTTTCTTTATGAAAACAAAAAAAAGCTTGGTGCTCTCGGGCAGAGTAACGCGTTTTCTTTTTTTGAAAAATCAAAGTTTCGTTCTCCCCAGTGATCGCCATTTTCTGTTCGCGTTAAAGGTGACCGCTAGAGGATCTGACGTGAGTTCGGATTCTACGCATAACGATTTAAATCTTTTGATTTGTTTATAAAGATGCCTGAGCATCAAGCTTTATTATTTTCAACACAAGAAAGATGATTTAATGATTATGAAAAGGGAAAATGAAATACCCTCAATTGATATTGGTATGCGTAACGACTAGCGCAAACTAGGCGTAGCATTGGGGAGATACGAGTAAGGGGATTGTTATATAAAGGGAATAGATGGAGCACCCTAAATATATATAGTTATTTATAGCTTTATATATGAATATATTTGATATGTTTGTGTGTTTTAATTGCTATTTCTATGATTGGGAAAGTTTCTCCTTTGGATTTTAAGCGATAGATTATGTGGGATTCTAGGTTTTGTTATTATTGTGCTCGCAAAGATCGTGGATCTTACGCATACATATCCTTAGTGGGAATCGAGCATTTGTAGCTCGGATCTCGAGGTTCTATGGTTTGTTTGGTCGAGAGAAAAGAAATTTGCTCGGCAAGGATGAGACCTTGTGCCTCGTATTCTCAAAGGATGTTGAGAAAGTCGGAGCAATCGTAGTTCCCACTTATGCTAGTGGAAAGCAGCGGGATGTTAGTAAGAGCAGACAAATGTCATCTTAATGAAAATGTATCTAATCTATTTCATCACATACATTTTGAAAAGTTTGATGATTAAAATCTTTCATCGTAAGTATTTAGGTGTTTTGCTTGAGTGTACAAGCGTTACCACTTACATGTTTAAGAAAGATGTTTGAAAAGATGATTGAATCTTTTAGCTGTAAGTATTGGGTGTTTTGCTTGGGTGTACAAGCGTTACCACTTCTTGTTAAGAGATGTTTTGTTTGAAAGAGTTTATGAAAAAGTTTGAAAAAAGTTTTTTGTATGTGATGTGATAGATGAGATACTTCTTCCATAGAGATGATAGATGTCTAAATCTCGGGAAATTGATTGGATTAAAGGGATGCTTTTAAGAAGCCCGTGGGTCCTTGTATTGTTAGCCCAAGAGGAGGCATTCGAGGGTCATCGAGGGTCCTTGTTTGAAGCTCGAGAGGAAGCTATAGGGTATGGCTGGCTTTGTGTTAAAAGGGATTTCAGAAACCATCCTTTTGGAATTAAGAGCAATTTCAGGAAATTTTACTCATTGAGGATTTGAAAGTGATTTCAGAAACCATCCTTTCGGGTTCTATCTTAGCGTGGGTGATTCTTTGTATTGGAAGCCCAATAGGAGGCTGTTAAGAGATTTCTGTCTCTTTCATTGTATGATGCCCAGAAAGCTAAACTCAATGAGGAGTTCTTTTGAGCGAAGCCCAAGAGGTGACTCAGCAGTGTTGTCTTATATGAAGCCTAAGGAGGCTAACTCTGTGGGAGAGTTTCTTTGTACAAAGCCAAGAAAGGCTAAACTCTGCTGGAGATAAAATATCTTGTATGAAGCCCAGCGGAGGCTGACCCATCTTTGAGGATGGATTGTCTTGTATAAAGCCAGCGGAGGCTACATGGGAACCTATTGATTAGTCTAATTGTTATGTTATGATTAGACCATTGTATAAACAGTGTGTGTGTGTGATATGTATTCACAGGAGTTTATGAAGGAAATATAAACAATGCATGATGTTTATTTACACATTTTATGAAATATAAACAAGTGTACGTGAAAGCGAGCGTTTAAAGCAGCGTAACTTGATTATTTACAAGTTTGAATGTGTACAAGGAAGTAAATATGTACGAGCGAGTTTTATGTACAGATAAAGATGGATGTACATAGGAGGATGGGACTTATACCATAAGGGTGGCCCATTGATTTGAAAGAAGTTTTACTCGGGAGAAAGCTCCTTTCAATACCAATGGTATTCGATTGGTCTATCTGGATGAAGCGGAAGCGAATGATCGAAGTTATACGTGTTGGAATATTTGTAAAAGGTATACGTGTTATGTACAGATGAAAATTTTGTATGAAAAGTATTTGGTATGTACAAAGAAAATATGTACACAAAAGACTATTTTGTTTGAGTATACACAAGTGATGTGAAAACAAGCGATCGAAGTTTATACATACTTGAGTATAAAAGGAGTATCATATTATACAGATGAAACTTTGTAAAAAGTGTTTGACAAAAGTTTGATATGTACAAAGAAATATTATGTACATAAAATAATGTTTTGGGACTTACACCATGATGGAGGCCCATTGGTCAAAAAGTTTTACTCGGAAGAATTCTTCCTTTAGAACCAATGGATTCAGCGTAGACAAGCGAATGAAAACAAGCGAAAGAAATTTGTTTACGTTTGAATATTAACAATGATAATTTGAGTATGTACAAGTAAAACTAAATATGTACATAAAGTTGGGACTTACACCATAAGGAGGCCCATGATCGATCGAGAAATTCGAGAGAAGGCAATCGTTTATCGTTTTAAATCGGATCGATCATGGTAAAAGATGCAAGTTTGATGAAATGTTTTGAAAATTATTTTGAAATGTTTTGAAATGTGAGGTTTATTTATGAAAAGTTTTGAAAAAAAAATCGGAAGTCGAAAACTTGAAAAATTCACCTTAAAGGAGGTTTGAAAAGTGTTGAGCGTCGTTTTACTCGATTAAAATTTAATCGGATGAAAGTTTTTTCGAAAATTTTGCACTATCACAAAATAGATGTATTTATTGACAAGTGTCCAAAAAATCACCTTAAAATAAGGAGTTTTGATTGGTCAAAAAAATTGTGAAAGTTTGATAAAAAACATGAAAAAATTTGGAAAGTTTGTAAAAAGAATGGTCCTGATGGGTGTTGAACCCATGACCATAAGGTGGGACGCGTGTCAAAGAGAACTAAAGGCAAGCAAGCAACCACTAGACCAAACGCGTTTCTGTGTTTAGTGGACTAACACACGTGTAGACAAGGTGTTGGATTATTTAAAAATTTAAATTTGAAAACTGATGAAGAACACGCGTCACAGGTTTCTCGTTTTGATTTCGGTTTGCAAAACTCAAGCTAGAATCTTTGTTTCTCAACCAAATTAAGCGAAGTAAAAATCAAACTTGATCGGTTTTTCATCACGAACATGAATATGTATGTTAATTTCATTTATTTTCATCCTAGCATGTTTGGATTTACGGAACGAAGAACCCTAGAATCTAAAATTCAAATTAAATGGCGTGTAGTTGATGATTCTTGGATTTTTGAGGGTTTATGATCGTTAGAGGTGCAGAAAAGAATGGCCAAGCTTTTCAAAAGATGCAAGGAATCATGATATCACAGTTCATGTTCATACCTGGAAAAGTGAGAATCGAAGAAGCTCAAAATGTGTTTCCAGAACTTGTTTGAGGATTGCTACACCTTCATCGGCATGTATGGAAGCTGTGTGGATGGTATGCTTGCTTCGAACTTGCCTCAATCCTTCCAACCAAGTCAACCTGCAGTCAGTTCAAAAGGAAACTCGAAATCGAGGTTAATGGATTTACAGGTTGTTGTTCTTGTTTTGGATCACATACAGGATGTATAGTGATGCTGTTTGAGTCATTAGAACACAGTTTGATCAAGCTAAACCAACAATTCGATTCATAAGTCAGTTTGGAAGTTTTGAAAAAAATGAAAATGAAATCTGATTTTTGCTTGCTTTTAGCTTGATTTTAAGTTTGTAACAAGTTTGATAGTGATTATGAAGCATGTTTGACACCAAAGATCATCATGGTTTTAGCTCAATTTCAAAAATGCTATGTTTCTCAATTTGCACTATATTGCTTGATTTTCAAGAAAGTAAAGAGAAAGCATCATTTTGCATTGTTTTGGTGTCCATTGAGCTTGAATTGGTACCTCTATTTATAGGCCATTGTATCTGAAATGTTAGGCAAGCAATTGGGCATTGGTAACTCAAACTTGCCTTAGAGGGCAAGGAAGTCTTTTTTGCATTAAATGCAAAAGGAAGCTTCCTTCTTTTAACCATGGTTAATTTCAACTTGATCCTATCCTATAATAATTACATCCAACTGATTTATATCAGTTCTATCCTCTCTTGGCAAGGTGGCAAAGGTTCTAGAAGAGGAAAATGCAAAATAACCTATAATCTTGATGTTTTGACTTTGAAAATCAAGTGTCATGGAGCCTTATGTTTCAATTTCAAAAGTGTATCTAGACTCCATGGATTTGATAGTTCTTGGATATTTTGGAAAGATTTTTACACAAGCTACAACTTTCATGTTTTGAGTTTTTTCAAATTCAAATTGGAACTAGGTGAAAAAATGGCTTGAAGTTTGAAAAAAATAAGAAA
This sequence comes from Vicia sativa, assembly GCA_021764765.1. Taxonomy (NCBI): domain Eukaryota; kingdom Viridiplantae; phylum Streptophyta; class Magnoliopsida; order Fabales; family Fabaceae; genus Vicia; species Vicia sativa. Next base: position 88,935,290 of record CM038796.1, on the reverse strand, counting down.
TTTCAACACTTAGAAAAATTTCTAAGTATGAAAACTTTTGACTTTTTGTTGACTTTTCCAAATTCTTTGATTTTTTATGATCATGATGGATCATGTGAAGTATTTTGATGATGGAAAAAGTTTTGTTTTGAAAAATTTGACCAAAAGTCAAAGTTTGACTTTTCTATGCAGATGAAATTTCATCAGACGTTTCTGAAATTGATTGATGACGTTTGTGAACCACTGTGATGTTTTGAATCCAGAAATTAGGTCAAGATGTTGTATCTAAGATATAATGACCAATCTCTATCCAAAAAAGTCATTTCTTGCTCAAAAAATCAGAGAATGCCTATGCTCGACCAAAACCCTAATTAGTCGATCCTTGATTGATCAGTGAGGAAAATGGATATCTGAGGATTGAAGGCTGATGATTTGATCATGATAGATCAAATGGAGTGATAAAATCTCAAACCCTAATTGGTTAGCTCTTGAATTAGATGAAAATCTGATGAAACCCTAATTTTGACCTGTGAATGCTACACCCGATTAATGCTGTTTGAACTGTTAGTTGTGCAATGATGCAAATGTAAGGTGGTATATTAGGTCAAAATTTGGGGTATGACACACGTGATAAAGTTGATTCCTTATTTTGAAGAGATCATATTCGAGCATATCTCGAGAGAGGAGAATCACCTTGCAGATGCATCGGCCACTTTGTCGTCTATGTTCAAGGTGAAGTGGGCTAACGAGGCATCTTCGATCACCATCAGGAGATTGGATGATCCAAATTTCTGTTTTGAAGCCGATGTGGAATTGGATGGTAATCCTTGGTTCTATGTTGTCAAAAGTTACTTAGAAACTCAAGAATATCCAGAAGAAGCGTCTGTTACAAATAAGAAGTTTTTAAGGAGGTTCGCTGCAAAGTTCTTCCTCAACAATGGTACTCTATACAAGAGAAATCATGATGGTATGTTGCTCAAATGTGTGGACAAGAATGAAGCGTAAAATATCATTGAAGAGATGCATTAGGGTGCTTTTGGAACTCATTCCAGTGGTCACACCATGGAAAAAAAGATCCTGAGGGTGGGCTATTATTGGTCCACAATGGAAATATATTTTTTTAATCATGCCAGGGTTTATTATAAGTGTTAGGTGTATGCTGATAAAGTGCATGTTCCTCATGTTCCTTTCAATGTCTTAACATCTCCGTGGCCCTTCGCAATGTGGGGCATTGATATGATAAGGAAGATCGATCCTACCGCTTCCAATGGCCATCGTTTCATCTTGGTTGCTATGGACTATTTCACCAAATGGGTCAAAGCCTCCTCTTATGCAAATGTTACGAAATAGGCCGTCGCTCGTTTCATCAAGCATAATATCATTTATCGCTACGGGGTCCCCGAGAAGATCATCACTGATAACGGGTCTAACCTCAATAATAAGATGATGAAGGAGCTTCGTTAAACCTTCAAAATCAAACATTATATCTTTTCTCCGTACCGCTGAAAAATGAATGGTGCTATCGAGGCTGCAAATAAGAACATTAAGAAGATTGTGTAGAAGATGGTGGAAACCTACAAGGATTGGCATAAGATATTACCTTTCGCCTTGCATGGTTATCGTACCTCAGTGCGCACATCGACAGGGGCAACCCCGTTCTCTCTTGTGTATGGGATGGAAGCAGTTTTACCTATAGAGGTTGATATCCCTTCTTTGAGAATTATGAAAGATATTGAGCTCGATAAAACAGAATGGGTGCAGAATCGACTAGATCAGTTGAATCTCATTGATGAAAAGCAGTTGGAAGTTGTGTGTCATGGCCAAGTGTATCAGAAAAGGATGAGAAAAGCATATGACAAGAAGGTGCGTCCTCAATATTATCATACTGATGATCTTGTTCTTAAAAGGATAATCCTTCCTCAAGGTGATCCTAGGGGAAAGTGGACTCCGATTTATGAAGGACCTTTTGTAGTCAAGAAGGTTTTCTCTGGTGGGGCGATGATGCTTACAACTATGGATGGTGATGACTTCCCTCTCCCGGTGAATGCTGATGTGGTGAAGAAGTTCTTTGCATAGTGTAATTTATGGGGTTGACCTAATTATCTTGTCCAAAGGCAAAGTGATGAGATATTCGAAGAAATATGAGTAATGGCATAATCAAAGATTTTTGGTTATTTATTTTTCACATTGCATCTTGTAACATTTTTTATGTTTAATTTTGGGCAAAATACCTCTTTGTAGAAGCTGCATCTTGATGTAAATGCCTGTTTGTAGGTCAATTTCCAATTAATGAAAAGAACATTTTCTTTTGTCCAAAAAGTCTGTTTTTATCTTTTCTTCTTCTTCTTCTTCTTCTTCTTTGCCTTTACTGTTTAGTTTGTAAAAACATCCAATATTTTTATGATAATCATTTGCATTTGGAGAAATTTGGTGGTTTTTTCATAATAATGATAATTGGAAGAAGGAATGTTACTACCTAGATTAATGGTGATCTATGTGTTGGAATGTTGTCCTATTTGTTTGTGTGAGACGACCATAATCCATTTGTATTTCCAAGGGCCATTTCAGAATTGTCATCAATTGAAGTTTTTTTTTAATTGCAAGGGTTAATCATATTCCCCATGTAGAAAATCTTTGGTGATCCGGTTGGTGCAATTCCGTTGTGCACATCCTTCGTCCTTTCTTTTGAAGAAATCCCATGTGAATGTCACCCTGGGGCACTTGGCTGTTTGATTGAAGAAGTTTTGTCGTACAAGAGATGAGCTTCGATTTTGAATCAATTTAAAGACTAGCGCGCCAACGGAAGAGCAGAAGGGAAATCTTTCATCCAAAAGGGTATCAAGACTGCAGGAAGCCATCGGAACCAAAAGTCCAGATGGAGTCAAGTCTCCTCAACAATGGCAATCTTGGGTTTTCTTTACTGCATTTTCATTTGCACTCCCATTTGTTTGTTTAAACATTACTAGCATGTTTAAACTTGATCATTTTTGAATAAAATTTTAAATTCATTAAGTATGTTTTGTCTTGAAGTAATCCTTTTGTTTACACTCGACCTATGCGTTATCACTGATAAAATGACTTGCTTACATATTGATGCCAACTTCACCAAGTATTTTGTTTAGGCAAAGATTGGGGGGAGAATGACGATACTAAAATGCTAATCTCTGGTTTGTATGCTTTCGACTAGGACCCTGTTGGCGATGTACATGCCTTGTTTCAAATCCCCAAACACTGCAGTTATAAGGGAGATAGACCCTCGTCAACCCCTTTGAGCCTTGAAGTAGGAGTTTCTTTTCTATTTAGAAAAAAAACCTCATTTATCTTAACCTGGGACAGAGTAGGTTTCAGTCAGTCTGATCGAGCACTCAGTTTTTCACAATCAGAGGATACAACAAAGGTTATTCTCCATAGAGGTTGAGGAAAGTCCAAATTGCAAACGGTCAGTCGTCGTCTGTCAAGACAGAATCCTTTATCTATCAAGGACTCAGACAGTCACAATCGTTTACAACAAATTAATGACGGTGTAGGGATCACACGATTTGTTCTAAAAAAAGAGAGAAAAAAAGAAGAGAAAGAAAGAAGTAGGAAGCCTGCTAAGTCGAACTTGGTAATAAGTCGCTTAGGCAAAAAGGGAAAGGGAAAATTTTTCCGGAAAGCCAGAAAAGGTCCTTAGTAAAAGAATGAAGTTGTGTGATTAGACACCAAAATCAGAAGTGAGTGACTATTGTATCCATAAAGCTGGTGGGTTCATCAAGCATGCCCAAGAAATCCTCAGCGGAAGTCAGCCATACCAAACTCTTTTGGGAGGTGATCGTTCATGTCGAGTTGACTGAATTTAGGATTGGAGAAAATCACGAAGGGGGTGGCCACCAAATATTTTGAGCCTAAAAAATATTTTTTCTAAAAAAAAAGAAAACAGTGAACCAGACCACGTTACAACCCTTAAAAGTCCTAACTGAACCATGGGTTAATTCGAAAGCATACTTCGATGAGATAGCATTTTCCTGACTCCTAAAGTGCGTACCAATTCTTTCTTGTATTGGAATCATATGATTGTTTTGTCATTTTGAAAAGGAAAAAGTTTTCTCAAAAATGTTGCGTTTTAAAGTGTTATAATCTCAAGAAGCTGCAATGCCACTTTCATAAGGAACTTCAAGACTTACATAAGTTTTTTGCATTAGAATTTTCATTCTCATGATTATTGTTCTTCTACGTGCGAAATAAGTGCTTGACATCAAGTGGGTTATGCATAATGATTTCCAGTGAGAAATCTAATCATGTCAGAGAAGAGGATCTTGTCTCTTTTGGATCGAAAATCTATCTTTTCAAGGAATTGGTGGTATCCAGTTGTGTTTTATCTTGTATCATTTCAATTGGTGTTCTAACAAAGATTATCCCCAGTGAGTCGCGATCATGTTTGAGTTAAGGCAGATTTGGTTTGATGGGCAAAGTTGATTGTATGGAATATTTCCAGCTTAGGGTATACCTTACAATGCTGGAGTATCTATTTCTCCCCAGTGAAGATTTTTATCTGATAAGATGTGGTTGATAAGATTTCTTGGTTAAGAATCCATGTCCCCAGTGGAGTTTTGTTATGCTTGTGTTAACAAAGGAACTCTCATGGCCCGAGGAAAAGTGACCATTGATGAACTTCTTTGATTCCCCAGTCAAGTTGTTTCATTTGGAAGTTATCATTTAAGAACGCTCCCTTTTCCCCAGTATATCGACTATTCATTTGGGGTTTCTCATTCAAGGTTTCTCCTCTCCCCGGCAAAGAAGTTTTCTTTTGAGATTGTGGCCCGTTGCTTCTTATTTCCCCGTTGGAGTTATCTCATTTGATTTATCATATTCTTCATATCCAAAATAATTGTTTGACTTGGATCTCGCTTCTCAGGGCTCTCCTTTCCACCCAAAGAGTTTGATCCAGATGATTGGTGATACACATTGTATCATCTGAGACGTATGCTATTGTGGTACTCCATTCCACATCCCTTTTATCCCCAAATGAGAACTTTTCTTATCAGAGGTCATCTTTGAATCTCTAGTTTATCTTCTTAAAACCCCAATTATCTACTCTCCGTAGGGATGGTGTACATAATTTATCCTATCATTGACTAGAGGATGGTGGCACTCCATGAAGTCAAATTTATCTTTATCCCCGTCGGATTCAACGTTGTTTGATATCTCCTTTAGCATCGTCCAACCTTCATTTGGCATCTCTGAATCTCCAGTGTTGCCCTGATTTTCTCCAGTGAATTTTGCAATTTATTTTTGAAAATTTTATCAAGTTTTAGGCCTGATGTTGATTGGTTTCTTGATTAGTTGTTCCCTAGTGAAACATTCGATCATGCATCATTACATTGCATTCTCAAAGTGTAATTTTACCATTATCATTGGGAACTTTGCTCCATAAAATGATAATCCAAAAATGCATTGAAACATAAGCCTTTGTCGCTTCTATATCCCTCAATAAATTTGCTAACTTCGGATCATATCCCCATCAACGTCTTTATCCTCAATATCTTGGTTGTCATCCGCATAAATTTATTGTTAATCATTTGATTCAATTGAGCGTCCACTCAATGTTTTTGTTTGTATCCCAGTTCTTCCTTGGTGCTAGTCCATCGGTCAAGTCTCTACTACCTTTGTAGGTTCGTTTCCATGTCCATTAGTATATCTTTCGACGTCAATTTGGTCCTGACAATCGTTTTGGCAAGTGTTTTGGAAGTACGCTCTAATCACTCTACTTTGGGGTGAGTCTTGATCTTGTCGTCTATGCATAAAATCCAGATCCTTTTGTCTTGGTACTCATCTAGTTATTTCATTCTACTTAGGTTCCATGAGTCGAGTTTTATCTTGTTCTGATTCTTACTCCTAGGTTTCTTTTAGTTTTATCTTACTGTCTACCTCAGGTTGAAACCTTTCCCCGTTACTCCTCGGATTCGTTCAGCTTCATACTTCTTCATACTTTCTCAGAAATTTTTCCACCACCTCTTGTTTTGAAGGAAATTCAATTCTCTACAACTTCATGTCTCACAAGAATGTTCAAAAAATGCTTCATTTGGAAGGTATGGATCAAAACATTACAGGTCCTTTTCAAAGTCAATAAAAAGTCAACATTTTGTTTTGAACATATATTGAGCATGGAAACTCCTATTGATATGAAACCAAAGAGGTTGGTTAGAGGACTCTTAGATCTTTCCAAAAAGTCCAAGAACACTCAAAAATGTGGAAAATTGAGCAAGATACACCATTCACAAGTTGGGCAATTTTGAAGAAGTGCACAAAGAGAGATGCTTGTAAAAATCAAAATTTTTGCAAATGGGCTTACTTTCTCTTCATCCAAACTTGTTCCTTATACAATTAGGAATATCCAAGCCCAATGCCACGAATTTTTATTTTATTTTTCTATTTAATTTGGATTTTATTCATTTAAATACAAATTAAATTCAAAAATAAAGTATAAAATCAAAATTAATTGCAAATTGATTTTTTCTCTCATCCTTGGGATCCAAGTAACCCAAAGAAGCCAGCAAATTTCGAAATTTGATTGGATTTGGAAAGAAATTGATTGAAATTGATCAAAAAAGAGAAAATTTGATTTGTACAAAATCAAATATGTTTGGCATTGATTGATGATGATTTCTTCCTCAAATCAGCTCCAATTCCATCTACTATATATATACAATACATACCACATGAATGAGAACGAAAAAATTGGCTTGAGGAACCCTAACCTAATTCAAAAAAATCCGTGCTTCACAAGCTACTTGCAACCATAGTTTTAGCTCGATTCAATTGATTCCAAGCATCCAAACACGTTCCTTGAAATCTCCTGAATCGATCCAGACCTTTACATTGTCCAAAAACATCAAGAATCACGAAATCACGAATTGGTTTGTTCATACTTTTTTCAAAAATCGAATTCTGTTTATCATGCATGATTAATGTGTTTTGATGATTGTTTTGTGTTTAGAACAAGGTTTACGAGCTTTCTGGGTCATCCAATTGAATTTTCGTGGCCGGAAACATGATATGCCATGATTAGGGTTTCAAGTCACGTTTTAGGGTTTCTCTGATTAGGTTAAATTGAACCAAACCGATACCACCAGGATGATCAGTGGACCAAGACAAATCGAACCATGGCTTTAGATTTCATTCATATTACTTATATGTGATTTTTGATGTTAGCAGGGGTCATAGCGTCGAACCAAAGCCGACGCAAAATTCCCAGAATTCAAATGAAGAAGACGATGCCTTCGCGCGTGATTTGAGTGGCCAGGATTCAATCTGGTTTAAAACGTGTTCGTTGCAATTCCATAACACGTGGACGCTCCAGCCCAGTTGGTCGTGCCAGCGTGTTGTGAGGATAGGGTCACCGGTTCGATTCCCACAAGGACCAATTCTTTTTGCTTCTTTTACAAATTAACATATTTCTTTATATTTTCATATTTTATTTAATATTTTCATGCATTTTAATTTAATTTCAACAATTTTTATCATGCATTAAAAAACACCAAAAAAATATTTTTCTTTTTGCATTATTTCCAGAAAATGTTTATTTAATTTATAAAATTAAAAATATTATTTTTGCATGCATGTTTAATTTAATTGTTAATTTATCATTTAAATCACTTCTAATTAGTTTTTAATTATTAAATTAACTCCAAAAAATCCCAAAAAAATTATTTTAACATATTAATGTTGTTTCTTGCATGAAATATTTTTCTCATGTTAAAATTATCATTTTTGCTAACATTTTTCTCTTGTTCGATTTCTTTGAATTTCCCGATTTCTCATCTTTTCACAGGTTATCTCGTTTCGGACGATTTCTTTTATCGTTTTCTTTTTCCAAATTATGTAATTGCTTATGGGATGTAATAGCTTAATTAGGGTTTTATTTTCGCATTTTAAATTATGTATACTTGAAGCCATGTAATAGCGTAGGATTTATCTTTCCGCACTTTATATTCCGCATTTTAATTTCCACCTATAAATGCTAGTAATTAGGCGTGTATGGCAAGACTAAAATCAACATAGCTCACTCTAATTTTCCGATAACATGAATCAAATCAACACACTCTTTTCACACATACCCTTAGGGTAATTCTCTCGTTGCCTTTACAAATTCAAATGGTCATGTCCCTCGAGCGTAGAGGTATTCTAGCATTGCCTTCAAAACAAATCATCATAGTCCCTTCGATACAAAGATCATGAGACCCACGATGTCGCCTCCAAATACATGATCTTGACCCTCGATTGTCGCCTACGAAAAATGATGATAGTCCCTTCGAATGTGCTAGGATACTTCCTACAAGTTGCCTTCTATGACCATCCGATGTCCCTTCGAATGTCCCGCTTACATCCAACAAATAGAGTTACCTACCAACTAATGGTATGGATAGCACTATTCTAAAGGAACGTAAAATGATACACGAAAACGACCAATTCTGAGTAGGTAATAAAGACTTTTAGTTGCTTGCTCAAATCAAAATACTTTTACACCTCACACTTTTGTCAAAGTTCAAACTTTCTTTTCAAAACAAAACATTTCCGAACACTTTGTATACATTCCTACATGAATCATTACAAAGTCAAAGCGAAATGCATTTTCAAAACATTTTTGTCAAACACACAAGAAAACACACTTTTGAAAATGATCTAAGAGCAACTAAGAGCGCGTAGATAACTACGGATGGAAAGGGGTGCTAATACCTTCCCTTTTCATAACCTTCTCCCTTACTCAGAATCTAACAAAGGTCTTTTTCTGTACTTTTTACCTTCCCTTAATTGGATAAAAGAAAAGTCGGTGGCGACTCTTGCTATCCGCACATTTGCGATACAAAAACCTACAAAAGTCAGTTCACGTATTCTGAGCTGGCGACTCTGGAGACACCTAAAGAGAATGCCTTAGGGATTTTAGATCATCTTTCTTGCTTTTGTTTGACTTGCTTGCTTTATCTTTAAGGGTTGCTTGGGTATTATATTTGTGGGGATCCTACACGGATCCGGTTTCCTTTTAGGTAACTAGCAATAAATCGTCGCGACCGTTAGGCGTATATTGAAGCGGTCAACATGATGGCTACGTTAGTGTGACACTTTGGATGTCTGATACTCTTCATTCCCAAGTTGAGGATAGTATTTGGCTTGCGTGGTGTCATCAAGCACTAACTAAACTTTTAGAACCTTAATTGACCCATCTTGGCCATTAGAAGGTAGTGAGATGGCGGCTTTGGTCAGACTAAGGTTGGTCGATACTCGATGCTCGCTCATTAAGATCGGACTTTTGGGATATTTTGGTCGACCACTTGGTAGTCGTATTGAAATAAGCGCTCTGAGAAAGATCAATGATATGAGATTCCTAGAACCGGTTACTATTATAGGAGGATGAACCAACTCAAACTTTTGGTGGGGTAATCACCTATACCTCTTGCAAGCCTTAAACCTAGGCTCATTGTGTGAATTGTTTGTGTGTGCTAAACATGACATCATGACATCATTCACATTGCATATCATTTCTAACTATTTCAAGGACCTAGGGATTTATCTTTGCTCTGTTTGTAGGGATTATGGCTTCAGAAAGACTATCGAATCAACTTCATGGGTATACCTTCTCACTCAAAGAATTGGTTTGAAATTCCGACCATGCTCGGTTCATCAAAAGACATGGTTATCTGCTTGACTTGGTTATCTCGGTTTTGAAGAAGATATGATGCATGTCTGTTCCGTTCTTTGATCCGAAACACCATTGCTTTACATTCCCAGTTATCGTTGGTTCCTACATTGGAAGAGTTCTCTAAGCTACTTGGGATACCTATTCTTGATCAAATGCCATTCACCGGTTTAGAAAAGGTTCCTAAATACGAAGACATCATCGACCTTACATCTTAAGCGCTCAGACATTGAAGCCAATTGGGAGACCAGGAGCGGAGTTAAGGGTTTACTTGCCAAGTTCCTGATTAAGAAAGCCCGAGAATTCCTCAAAGTTATGAGTTTCCATGCGTTCGAAGACATTGTGGCCTTGCTAATCTATGGTTTGGTTCTATTCCCTAACTCGGATCAATTCATAGATGTTAACGCCATCAAGTTATTCCTTACTCGCAATCCTGTGCCTACCTTACTTGGAGATATTCTACATTCTCTCCACACTCGTACTACTAAGAGACAAGGAACTCTCATGTGTTGCATACCGTTACTTTCCAGGTGGTTTATTTCGCACCTTCCTCCATCAGTTTTGAAGAATGAACAAAGGTTGAAGTGGTCTCAAAGACTAATGTCACTCTCCCATTCAGATATCCGTTGGAATATTTCCTCTCAAAAGGACTTCACATTCATTGGGCGTTGTGGAGAATTCCCTAATGTACCACTACTTGGTATAAGGGGAGGTATTACTTACAACCCTTCTCTAGCTCTACGTCAGTTTGGTTTTGCTCGAAGAGATGGTCCTCATGATATGCTTCTCCAAGATATTGTGTTCGACTACAATCACGATCTCGAATTACCGAAGGTTCATACACGCTTGGGGCATGGTAAAGAAGGCGATACCAAGACTTTGGGGCACCAAACTCCATTCCTTGGGAACCTTACCTCAAATGGGTGCGAGCTCGAGCTTAAAACCTCATGATGCCATTCACTTTGTTTTACCGTAATTATGGAACTTGTTGCTATAGGTGGCGTACCTATACCGTTCTCCATCCCGACATGCCTACGATTTTGAAGACTTGAAGAGATCTGGATTCACTTAAAGAAGAGAGGATACCTTTGAAGCTGTTATGCAAGCGAGAAGAAAGTGCTAGAGTTGACGAAGCTACTTCACGAGGAGCGAAACATCAACGCCTACCTCGGCATCAAGAGGAAGCGCCCATGGGAGACTTAGAGCTCTCGGATTTATATGTTTTTCTTTTATTGTTCTGAACTATCTCTTGTACTTAAAAAGAAAAAGAATAATAAAAAGAGAACTAATAAATGTTTGTTCGTGCTTGTTTAACAAATTTAAAATCTCTAAGGTCCTTGAAAACATTGCATTGCATTCGCATAAACATTGCATATCATAGCATAACATTGCATCACAGGTACATTGAAGATTGGTTTTCTCATTCTCTCGCTATTTATTTTAGCAGAAATGGCTCTTGAACAGTCTGTCAAAGATCTCCAGGTTCAGAATGCTCAGTTTCAGCAGATGTTCACCAGTTTGGTCCAAGGCCAAGAAGATCTGAAGAAGCTCATTAACAGAAAGAAGATGGTTGTTGGTCTTCTCAACATGGGCAGACGCTACAAAGGTGGTCCTAAGAGGGTCAGTCGAATAGAGCTCTCTGAAGGAAGTGGCAAGAATGAGGGGAGTGTTGAGGGTAATGAAGATAACCAGCGTGAGCCTAAGAAAGAGGGAGAGGATCGCTCTGACTATAGCCAGTACTCTGATGAAGATGACAAGTACAAGCAACTTGAAGACCGCCTGAATGCTGTGGAAAACCTGAAGATGTCCGGGCTGAATTTCGATGATCTGAGCCTTGTTCCTGGTGTGGTAATTCCTCCCAAGTTCAAAGTTCCTACCTTCGCCAAGTATGATGGCATGTCTTGTCCGAAGCTGCATTTGAAGTCCTATGTTCAAAAGATCAACCCCCACACTAATGACAGAAAGTTGTGGATGCATTATTTTCAAGAGAGTTTGTCCGGAACTCAATTGGAGTGGTACTATCAGCTAGAGAATGACCGTATCCGTACTTGGAGTAACTTGGCAGATGCTTTCTACAAGCAATATGAGTACAATGCTGAATTGAAACCCACTCGCATGCAACTACAGAGCATGTCTATGGGTCGTGATGAGAAGTTCAAAGAGTATGCTCAGAAATGGAGAGATTTAGCAGGCAGAGTTCAGCCACCCTTGTCCAATAGGGAATTGGTTGATATGTTTATGGGAACACTGACAGGCCCGTTCTTCAATCATTTGATTGGAAACTCTTCAGCCGGATTCACCGAGTTGATATTGACAGGAGAGCGTATTGAAGCTGGTATCAAAAGTGGAAAGATTCAGATAGAGTCATCTTCAAATACTGCGAAGAGATTTTTTGGTGGTAAGAAAGAAGCCAATGCTATGTATGGTCAGAAAAGCCGAGCCAAGACCGACCGTGCTCAATCTGTGGGGGCAGTTGTGATCTCCAATCATACATCAGCACAACCTCAGCGAGACAACGCGCGTAGCCAGAACGCGCCACAAAGACAGTTTACGAAGATCAACATGCCATTGTCGCAAGCCTTGCAACACATGTTGAAGGAAGAGCTGATAACCTTGAGGGATCCTCCTCAAAATATCAACGCTTCCTCTCCGAGATACAATCCTAATGCTAAGTGTGCTTACCATTCCAACAGCCCAGGGCACGACACTGACAACTGTTGGGCTCTGAAGAACAAGATTTAAGATTTGATTGAAGCTAAGCAGATTGAGTTTGATCCTCCTGTTGAGACTCCGAATGTGATCAACGCACCTATGCCTAACCATGACAAGAGTTCCAATGCTGTTGGGGAGGATACTTATGTTCTCAACATAGATGACTTGACCATTCCTCTGATGACTGTTAAGAAGAATTTGCTGCAAGCCGGTGTCAATCCAGGATGCCCAGAGAATTGTCGTTGGTGCCCATCTGCACCTGATGGTTGTGCTTGGTTGAGAAGACGTGTTCAGTGCATGATGGATAACCGTGAGATACTATTCCTAAAACCACCTGTGGAGAGTCTGTGTGAAGACATATCTAAGAAACTGAAGATCGAAGATGTGAATGAAGCCGTACCGTCTGCATGGGATACCTTGGGGCAGCCAAGTGGAAAGTATGATTACATGGTGAGGTACACTGTTCCTAAAAGCTACAAAATTCCTATTGAAGATGTTAAAGTGACCGGATGGGGTGACGATTTCCCAGAAGACTATGCTGATGTTAACACTATAAGGATTTCCTCTGCTAATCCTGTGCCTAGAGTGGCACCTCTCATCATTACTTCTCCCAGACCAGTTCCGTATTCCTCTGACAAGGCTATCCCTTGGAATTATGGAGCTGATGTTTACTATCATGGCATCAAGCAAGACCCTCTGACCATTGAAGATCTTACCGTTGAAGCTACCATTCCTGACATTGACAACGTCACCGGATCAAGCAAGGTGACCAGAACCGGAAGGGTTTTCTCTCCAGAAATCTCTCCTTCAAAAGACACTGCGACTCCAGCTCGCATTCCAGCTATTCAATCCATTCCCCAAGCTAGAGGGACAGAACCAGTGACTCGTCCTGCTCATCCAGAGAAGTACCAAAGGAAGTTGCTGAAGACACCTCCAAACGAGAAATGGAGGAAATTCTGAAGATTATCAAGAAAAGTGACTACAATGTTGTGGAACAGTTGGGACAAACTCCGTCCAAGATTTCCATGCTTGCCCTGCTCTTGTGCTCTGAGGCTCATGCTAATGCCTTGGTGAAGTTTCTGAAGAATGCTCACGTACCGCAAGACACTACTACTGATCAATTTGAAGTGTGTATTGCTAGCCTGGCTGCCAACAACAGCCTAGGCTTTTCTGATGCTGATTTGACTCCTGCCGGAAGGAAACACAACAAAGCCTTGCGCATCTCTGTTGAATGCAAGAGCACTACATTATCTCATGTATTGGTGGATACCGGTTCTGCTTTGAATATCCTACCAAAGAGTGCTTTTGATCGACTTGATATCGAAGGGTTGGTTCTGAGACCCAGTGATATAATTGTGAGAGCTTTTGATGGTTCTAAACGAACAGTACTTGGAGAGCTCATTCTGCCTGTCAAAGTTGGTTCCCAGACTTTTGACTCCACTTTCTTTGTCATGGACATTCGTCCAGCTTACTCTTGCCTACTTGGACGCCCTTGGATCATGGGGCAGGCGCTGTTACCTCTACCCTGCATCAGAAACTGAAATACCCAGTGAAAGGGAAAGTTGTTACAGTATGTGGTGAAGAAGAATATATGGTCAGTCATCTACAGTCATTCTGATATCTCGAGATGGAAGGTGAATTCTTCGAGACTCCCTGTCAAGCTTTTGAAACAATCCCCAGAGTCATGCATGTTGACTCTCCTGTCACTCCTGAAGTTACACAAGTTCCGCCTAGGATGGCCTCGCTGAAAGATGCTCAAGCTGCTGTTGAAGAAGGAGGTAGTACTATTTGGGGTCAGCTCCCTGATCTTCCTTTCAAATCTGACAAGACTGGTTTAGGCTTCACCATCAAAGGTCAAAAGATGATACGCCGTGAACGTGCCGGCCAACTTCCCTTTCGCATCAGCCAGAGTGGAATCCATGCTATAGAAGACGACGACAACGACTTCGACATCAGCAAGTGGATCTTCCCAACTCCAGACAATGGGCTCAGTAATTGGAAGACTGAAGACGTTATCCCAATCTCCTTTAGACAGGAGTAATTGCTCTTGTTTTGATTCGGTTTTCGTATTTTTTATGTTTTGAACAATAAACTCTAAAGCCTAGTGCCTTGCCCGGGGCATCATGGCTCGTTTGTGAGGGTTATTATTTGTCATTTGCATATTTTCACTCAATAAAATCGTTGTACTTTTGCATTTAATTGTTGCTTTCTTTCTTTTACTTTATCACCCCTTCAAAAAGCTATGTGTTTCTTACACACACCCACGTGATACACTGTAGAATCACTCCGAATCTCGTTGATAACAGCTATGCTATTGCTAAATATGACTTCGATAATCCGATCTACCAAGCCGAAGAAGAAGGTGAGGAAGATTGTGAAGTGCCAGGAGAACTTGTCAGACTACTACAGCAAGAAGAACGAGTTATACTGACAGCCACACGAAGAGCAAGTTGAGGCTGTGAATTTGGGTACTGATGAAGACAGAAAAGAGATCAAGATAGGAGCGAGTCTTGAGAACAATGTTAAAGAAAGATTGGTTCAGATGCTACGAGACTATATTGAGGTATTTGCTTGGTCATACGAAGACATGCCGGGTTTAGACATTGATATTGTGGTACACTGATTACCGACAAAAGAAGGTTTTCTCCCAGTGAAATAGAAGGTTCGTCGCATGCGTCCTGAGATGTCAGAGAAGATCAAAGCCGAAGTTATGAAGCAGTTCAACACCGGTTTTCTAGCTGTTACTTCTTATCCACAGTGGGTTGCAAACGTGGTACCCGTACCTAAGAAGGATGGCAAGGTACGGATGTGTGTGGATTACAGAGATCTGAACAAAGCGAGTCCGAAAGACGATTTTCCACTTCCTCATATTGATGTTCTGGTTGACAACACCGCTCAGCATAAGGTTTTCTCCTTCATGGATGGTTTCTCCGGTTACAATCAGATCAAAATGGCTCCTGAAGACATGGAAAACACTACTTTTGTTACATAGTGGGGCACTTTCTGCTACAAGGTTATGCCGTTCGGACTAAAGAACGCAGGCGCCACTTATCAGCGTGCTATGGTAACATTATTTCATGACATGATTCATCACGAGATAGAGGTCTACGTCGACGACATGATAGCTCGGTCACAGACTGAAGAAGAACATCTTGATCATTTGCAGAAACTGTTTGATAGATTGAAGAAGTACAGATTGAGACTTAATCCTAACAAGTGTACCTTTGGAGTCAGATCCGGAAAACTCCTAGGGTTTGTTGCCAGTGGTAAAGGTATTGAAGTTGACCCCGCCAAGGTTAAAGCGATTCAAGAAATGCCAGCTCCCCGTACCGAGAAGGAAGTCAGAGGTTTCTTGGGCCGATTGAACTACATTGCCAGATTCATTGCACATCTAACTGCTACTTGTGAGCCAATCTTCAAGTTACTTAAGAGAGATCAAGTGGTAGAATGGAAGACGATTTCCGGATCGCTTTTGACAAAATCAAGGAGTACCGCAGAATCCTCCTATCCCGATGCCGAAGGAAGACCTCTTATCATGTACTTGCGGTGTTAGAGAACTCAATGGGGTGTGTGTTGGGGCAACATGACGAGTCAGTCGAAAAGAGCATGCAATATACTACCTTAGCAAAATTTTACCGATGTGAAACAAGATACTCACAATGAGAAAACTTGCAACGCTTTGGCTTGGGCGATCGCCGACTAAGGCGTATATGTTGACTCACACTACCTTGTTGATTTCAAGATGGATACGATAAAATACATATTTGAGAAACCAGCTCTCTGGAAGAATAGCAAGATGGCAAATGATCTTGACCGAGTATGACATCCAAGACACTTCTCGAGCGATCAAAGGAAGTGTAGTAGCGATCATTTGGCTCATCAAGCCGTAGATGACTATCGCCTATGCGTTCAATTTCCGACGAAGATGTTTTGCTAATTACTGATTATGAAGAACCGGGGCGGATGAAGGACCCGAACAAGGATCCCGATGGACCATGGTTTTGATGGAGCCTCAAACGCACTTGGCAATGGCATTGGCGCCATCATTACATCCCTACTGACGGACACACGCCTTTCACCGCCATTATGTTTGGTGCACTAAAACATGGTCGAATCTGGCGTGCATCATGGGTATCAAAGTGCTATTGACTTAAGAATCAAGTTCTTGCAAGTGTATGGAGACTCGGCTTTGGTGATCGAGATTAAGGCGAGTGGGATCGAAGCATCTGAATCTCATTCCATATCGAGAGCATGTTCTGAGTTTGATTCCTTACTTCGAAGAGATTACTTTCAACCACATCCCACGAGAGGAGAATCAGTTGGTAGACGCATTAGCTACTATGTCGTCTATGTTCAAAGTTAGATGGGACAACGAGGCTCCCCAGATCATCATTGAGAGGTTTGACGAACCAGCGTATTGTTATGAACTTGATACAGAAGAGAAACCTTGGTACTACGATGTGAAGAGGTATCTTGAGACTCAAGAATATCCCGCAGGGACATCTGTCAATGATAAGAAGTTCTTGAGAAGATTTGCATCTAAATTCTTCCTCAACAATGGCATCTTATACAAGCGCAATCACGACTTGTGCTTACTCCGCTGTGTAGACCGGAAAACAGCAGAACGTATCATGGAAGAGTTACACGAAGGCGCATTTGGTACCCACTCCAGTGGACTATTGGTCCACCATGGATGCTGATTGTCACCGCTATACTCGATCTTGTCACAAATGCCAGATCTATGCAGACAAAGTGCACGTGCCTCCAGTACCTCTGAATGTTCTAACAGCTCCTTGGCCTTTTGCAATGTGGGGCATTGACATGATTGGAGAAATCAAGCCTACAGCTTCCAACGGACACCGTTTCATCCTTGTGGCAATTGACTATTTCACCAAGTGGGTAGAAGCAGCCTCGTTCGCATCTATTACCAGGAATGTTGTGGCTCGATTCATCAAACATAATCTTATCTGTCAATATGGCACTCCCGAAAGGATTATCATAGACAATGGCTCTAATCTCAACAATAAGATGATCACCGAACTCTGCACGCAGTTCAAGTTCAAGCATCACAACTCTTCTCCGTATCGGCCTAAGATGAATGGCACTGTGGAAGCCGCCAACAAGAACATTAAGAAGATTATACAGAAAATGACAATGACTTACAAGGATTGGCATGAGATGTTACCATTCGCTCTTCATGGTTATCGCACTACAACACGAACATCAACAGGGGCAATTCCCTTCTCTCTTGTGTACGGTATGGAAGCAGCCCTACCCATCGAGGTTCAAATACCCTCGACCAGAGTCCTCCAGGACGCAGAGTTAGGTGAAGAGGATTGGATTCAGACTCACCTTGACCAGATTAACTTGATTGATGAGAAACGACTAGCATCCATCTGCCATGGACAGATCTATCAGAAGCGAATGAACAGAGCATTTAACAAGAAGGTCAAGCACCGAGTCTACCAAGTCGGTGATCTATTAGTCAAGCGCATCATTCTTCCACAAGGTGATCCCAGGGGCAAATGGACTCCCACCTACGAGGGACCATTTGTAGTCAAGACAGTATTTTCTGGCGGAGCTATGATACTTAGCACCATGGATTATGAAGACTTCCCACACCCTGTGAACGCAGACATAGTCAAAAAATACTATGCATGAAAGAGACCCGCTAGGTCGACTGACCTAGGCAAAATAAGGGCATCCTGGCGAACCAAAAGGGTTCGGGCAAAAGTTAAGGATATATACAAAAAAAATGTACACCTGGCAAGTCGAAAACCTGAAAAGACGGCTTGGGCAAAAAAGGGTATCCCGGTAGACTGAAAACCCGAAAGGGCGGTCTAGGCAAAAGTTAGGGATTTAAGCGTACGACTATGTCTCGTCCAGATCACCTACCTTCTTCCAGACTACTATCAGCATTCAAGATTCAAATGGCAAAAATCAATTCACTCACTTTCTACTGACAGCAAGGAGATGAGATAGTTGAAATATATGAGTACTAGCATAGTTGGAACTTAACGAGATTATTTCCGCATAGCTTTTTACCTTTCTCGTGTACAAACTACTTGGTCATACACCACATTTCAAATAAATACAAGTTTCTTTCTCTTTACAATTTTTGCTATTGTTGTTTGCATAAAGTCCAAATGTTTGCTTTGAATGATTATATGCATCTAACAATAAAAATCTATTCACAAACATGCGAAAAGTAAACATACGAAAGTAATCGCTACAGGCTCTAGGAATTGAGATGACGACGAAAGTCACCAATGCATTTCCTCACAGAGCATGATCCCCACAGAAGTGTCACCCACCACAAACCTTCCCCAGCAAAGAAGAGGAGAACCCCCAAGCAGCGATTCCACTCAACTTAATCAGGTTGCACCCATCTTCGAGCAATAACATTTCACCCTCTCGGCCGAGGTATTTATCCCCAGCAAAATATCTCTCAACATTCCCCTTTTCCCCGACAGCAGCAGTATCCAGACTTGAAACTTGGTCAGGTAGTGCACCGGAGGAAACCTACATCCTTTTTCCCCAGCTAGAGATTACAACGGGCCCCCAGATCCTTCTAACCCGGTCTTCCAGCAACTATCAAATACTCTCCAGCAGGATTTACACGCAAGATCCCCAACAGAGTATCGCCCAGACTCTCCCCAGCATGGTCTATGCATGAGATCCTCAACAACGTGTTTCTCGATCTCTACCATCCTCAACAAAATCTAGGCCCAAGACATGGTCAGATAGCGCACCGGAGGAATCAAGATTATCTTTCTTCTCAGGGTTTCCGTCCCCAAACAGAAGTCAGAAATCCTCAAACAGAACATCTGCCTCTTCTTCAAGATGGATATGTTTTGAAATACCACAACATCTATCATTCATACATTTCTCATAGAGTCATAATTTATGCATATGCAATTCATACACATTGTCATGCATAAGACTAACAATATTCTATCAAAGTTTCTCTTGTTTTTTCCAAAACAGGTGAAAATCACTTCTGAAACGACAGGTCCAGGATTAATGCCCGAAGCCAGACGGGAAAACTATCTGAACGACCGTCCTAGTTGTCCTCCGACAACTGGTCCAGGATTAAGACCCGAATCCAGACGGGAAAACTATCCGAATGACCACCCTTGTTGTCCTCTGACAATGGATCCAGGATTAATACCCGTAGCTAGACGGGAAACCCTATTCGAACGATCACAAGTTATCCTCCGATAACAGGCAATGGACCAATACCCGATGCACAACAGGGAAGCTATCCACATTTTGCCAACTACTACCCCCCAGAGTAGTCAGCACGAAGAACTATTCCAACTCATTCTTATTATCAACAGCAACTACAGAGTCTGGCGTACGACTCAGTTGCCTTGGATGGCATCTTAAGCCCACATTTCTCTGCTTTCAGAATGCTGCATATTTGGTTAAAAACCAATACAAACCAATAACTTCATTCAAAGATGAGCGCGAAGTCTAACGTACGACTCCCTCTGGATGGCATCTTAAGCCCATCCCCTTTCACTTCCAGAAACATCTACAAAGCCTAGCGTACGGCTCACTCCTCAGCACCGACCTTTCTAGATGGCATCTTAAGCCCATCCCCGTCAATTCTCCTATCCATACAACGACCTCAAGTCTAGCAAGCGACTCATCCCCCAGCGAAGTCTCCAACTTCTCCAAATGGCATCTGTAAGCCCATTCCCGCATCATCGGCAATGAGTGCAAATTTTGGTGTACTCGGTGTTCAATCATCTTACCTCCAGTCACGAAGGCGAGCATGCCAATCTAACCCTTCCGGTACAAGAAGATTGAGCAGGGCATCATACCCCAAAATTTCCCTCCATATTCTCAAGATATTTCATACATCCATACTCAAGGATTCTTCAAGGGTTGATCAGACAAACCCTCTCCTAGACAATCAACCCAAACTAGGGTTTGGTATTTCTCATGTCAAGATGGACTTTCAACACCTCCAATGGTCTTCATGCCTCCTCATATGCTTCAAATATTCTCCATGACAAGTTTCAAGCCTCACAAGTCAAGTTTCCTCAGACAATTGCTCAGATGGTTGAAAATCAGTTGTATTGGACAAAAAGTCAACTGTGGTCAACATACAGTCAAACTTCATGATTTTTGGTCAACATACTCATTTTGAAGTTACATTCATCATTTGATCAAGGGTTGATCATGATTCATCAAGAAAACTCAAGATTTGCTCTAAAGTCAAACTTTCTAAATTAGGGTTTCTTGAGGAAAAGTCAACCAAAATTTGACTGGGCATAAATTCTTCATACTTTCTCAGAAATTTTTCCACCACCTCTTGTTTTGAAGGAAATTCAATTCTCTACAACTTCATGTCTCACAAGAATGTTCAAAAAATGCTTCATTTGGAAGGTATGGATCAAAACATTACAGGTCCTTTTCAAAGTCAACAAAAAGTCAACATTTTGTTTTGAACATATATTGAGCATGGTAACCCCAATTGATATGAAATCAAAGAGGTTGGTTAGAGGACTCTTAGAGATTTCCAAAAAGTCCAAGAACACTCAAAAATGTGGAAAATTGAGCAAGATACACCATTCACAAGTTGGGCAATTTTGAAGAAGTGCACAAAGAGAGATGCTTGTAAAAATCAAAATTTTTGCAAATGGGCTTACTTTCTCTTCATCCAAACTTGTTCCTTATACAATTAGGAATATCCAAGCCCAATTCCACGAATTTTTATTTTATTTTTCTATTTAATTTGGATTTTATTCATTTAAATACAAATTAAATTCAAAAATAAGGTATAAAATCAAAATTAATTGCAAATTGATTTTTTCTCTCATCCTTGGGATCCAAGTAACCCAAAGAAGCCAGCAAATTTCGAAATTTGATTGGATTTGGAAAGAAATTGATTGAAATTGATCAAAAAAGAGAAAATTTGATTTGTACAAAATCAAATATGTTTGGCATTGATTGATGATGATTTCTTCCTCAAATCAGCTCCAATTCCATCTACTATATATATACAATACATACCACATGAATGAGAACGAAAAAATTGGCTTGAGGAACCCTAACCTAATTCAAAAAATCCGTGCTTCACAAGCTACTTGCAACCATAGTTTTAGCTCGATTCAATTGATTCCAAGCATCCAAACACGTTCCTTGAAATCTCCTGAATCGATCCAGACCTTTACATTGTCCAAAAACATCAAGAATCACGAAATCACGAATTGGTTTGTTCATACTTTTTTCAAAAATCGAATTCTGTTTATCATGCATGATTAATGTGTTTTGATGATTGTTTTGTGTTTAGAACAAGGTTTACGAGCTTTCTGGGTCATCCAATTGAATTTTCGTGGCCGGAAACATGATATGCCATGATTAGGGTTTCAAGTCACGTTTTAGGGTTTCTCTGATTAGGTTAAATTGAACCAAACCGATACCACCAGGATGATCAGTGGACCAAGACAAATCGAACCATGGCTTTAGATTTCATTCATATTACTTATATGTGATTTTTGATGTTAGCAGGGGTCATAGCGTCGAACCAAAGCCGACGCAAAATTCCCAGAATTCAAATGAAGAAGACGATGCCTTCGCGCGTGATTTGAGTGGCCAGGATTCAATCTGGTTTAAAACGTGTTCGTTGCAATTCCATAACACGTGGACGCTCCAGCCCAGTTGGTCGTGGCAGTGTGTTGTGAGGCTAGGGTCACCGGTTCGATTCTCACAAGGACCAATTCTTTTTGCTTCTTTTACAAATTAACATATTTCTTTATATTTTCATATTTTATTTAATATTTTCATGCATTTTAATTTAATTTCAATAATTTTTATCATGCATTAAAAAACACCAAAAAAATATTTTTCTTTTTGCATTATTTCCAGAAAATGTTTATTTAATTTATAAAATTAAAAATATTATTTTTGCATGCATGTTTATTTTAATTGTTAATTTATCATTTAAATCACTTCTAATTAGTTTTTAATTATTAAATTAACTCCAAAAAATCCCAAAACAATTATTTTAACATATTAATGTTGTTTCTTGCATGAAATATTTTTCTCATTTTAAAATTATCATTTTTGCTAACATTTTTCTCTTGTTCGATTTCTTTGAATTTCCCGATTTCTCATCTTTTCACAGGTTATCTCGTTTCGGACGATTTCTTTTATCGTTTTCTTTTTCCAAATTATGTAATTGCTTATGGGATGTAATAGCTTAATTAGGGTTTTTATTTTCTGCATTTTAAATTATGTATCTGCCTCGAAGCCATGTAATAGCGTAGGATTTATCTTTCCGCACTTTATATTCCTGTATTTTAATTTCCGCACCCTATAAACTGCTAATAATTAGGCGTGTATGGCAAGACTAAAATCAACATAGCTCACTCTAATTTTCAAGATAACATGAATCTGAAATCAACACACTCTTTTCACACATGCACCCCTTAGGGTAATTCTCTCTCGTTGCCTTTACAAATTCAAATGGTCATGTCCGTCGAACGTAGAGGTATTCTAGCACTGTTGCCTTCAAAACAAATCATCATAGTCCCTTCGATACAAAGATCATGAGACCTACGATGTCGCCTCCGAATACATGATCTTGACCCTCGATTGTCGCCTACGAAAAATGATGATAGTCCCTTCGAATGTGCTAGGATACTTCCTACAAGTTGCCTTCTATGACCATCCGATGTCCCTTCGAATGTCCCGCTTACATCCAACAAATAGAGTTACCTACCAACTAATGGTATGGATAACACTATTCTAAAGGAACGTAAAATGATACACGAAAACGACCAATTCTGAGTAGGTAATAAAGACTTTTAGTTGCTTGCTCAAATCAAAATACTTTTACACCTCACACTTTTGTCAAAGTTCAAACTTTCTTTTCAAAACAAAACATTTCCGAACACTTTGTATACATTCCTACATGAATCATTACAAAGTCAAAGTGAAATGCCTTTTCAAAATATTTTTGTCAAACACACAAGAAAGCACACTTTTGAAAATGATCTAAGAGCAACTAAGAGCCCGTAGATAACTACGGATGGAACGGGGTGCTAATACCTTCCCTTTTCATAACCTTCTCCCTTACTCAGAATCTAACGAAGGTCTTTTTCTGTACTTTTTACCTTCCCTTAATTGGATAAAAGAAAAGTCGGTGGCGACTCTTGCTATCCGCACATTTGCGATACAAAAACCTACAAAAGTCAGTTCACCGTATTACAGATTGACAAAAATGTTTTGAAAAGGGCATTTCGCTTTGACTTTGTAATGATTCATGTAGGAATGTGTACAAAGTGTTCGGAAATGTTTTTGTTTTAAAAAGAGTTTGAACTTTGACAAAAGTGTGAGGTGTGAAAAGTATTTTGATAGAGCAAGCAACTAAAAGTCTTATTACCTACTCAGAATGGTCGTTTTCGTGTTGTTTTACTTTCCTTTAGAATAGTGCTATCCATACCATTAGTTGGTAGGTAACCCTATTCGTTGGATGTAAGCGGGACATTCGAAGGGACATCGGATGGTCATAGAAGGCAACTTGTAGGAAGTATCCTAGCACATTCGAAGGGACTATCATCATTTTTCGTAGGCGACAATCGAGGGTCAAGATCATGTATTCGGAGGCGACATCGTAGGTCTCATGATCTTTGTATCGAAGGGACTATGATGATTTGTTTTGAAGGCAACAGTGCTAGAATACCTCTACGTTCGACGGACATGACCATTTGAATTTGTAAAGGCAACGAGAGAGAATTACCCTAAGGGGTGCATGTGTGAAAAGAGTGTGTTGATTTCAGATTCATGTTATCTTGAAAATTAGAGTGAGCTATGTTGATTTTAGTCTTGCCATACACGCCTAATTACTAGCAGTTTATAGGGTGCAAAAATTAAAATACAGGAATATAAAGTGCAGAAAGATAAATCCTACGCTATTACATGGCTTCGGGGCAGATACATAATTTAAAATGCAGAAAATAAAAACCCTAATTAAGCTATTACATCCCATAAGCAATTAACCTAGGGGGTGCATGTGTGAAAAGAGTGTGTTGATTTCAGGTATTTTTATCTTGAAAATTAGAGTGGGCTATGTTCAATTTTATCTTGCCATACACACCTAATTACTAGCAGTTTATAGGGTGCAGAAAGTAAATTGCGGAAATATAAAGTGCAGAAAGATAAATCCTACGCTATTACATGGCTTTGGGGCAGATACATAATTTAAAATGCAGAAAATAAAAGCCCTAATTAAGCTATTACATCCCATGAGCAATTACATAGTTGGAAAAAAGAAAACGATAAAAAGAAATCGTGCGAAACGGGATAACCTGTGAAAAGATGAGAAATCGGGAAATTCAAAGAAATCGAACAAGAGAAAAATATTAGCGAAAATGATAATTTTTAAATGAGAAAAATATTTCACGCTGGAAATAACATTAATATGCTAAAATAATTTTTTGGGATTTTTTGGAGGTAATTTAATAAATAAAAATCAATTAAATGATAAATTAACAATTAAATTAAATATGCATGCAAAAATGATATTTTTAATTTTATAAATTAAATAAACATTTTCTGGAAATAATGCAAAAAGAAAAATATTTTTTGATGTTTTTTAATGCATGATAAAAATTATGAAAATAAATTAAAATGAATGAAAAATATTAAATAAAAAGAAAATATGAAAATAGTTTGAAATATGAAGTTTGTGAAAAGAAAAAGCAAAACCGGCCCTGGCATGGTTCGAACTGGGGACCCCTTGGAGCATCTTTGAACAGCTTGCGCCTTAACCACTAAGCCAAGTGACATCTGGTGTTTGGAAAGCTGAAAACAATTGGATTTGAATGTAAATGTGTCACTGATATTTGAAAATCAAACACAGTCAGCGCGCGGGCCCCCAGTTGGAAAGAAAGAACGAATCAGGAAGCACGAACTTGCCACGCATGCCACGTCGGCTTCAGCGCTGGTCAACGACGCCGGAGCCCTAGCTCCGGTTGTCTTCCCCGGCTAGCCTGAAACTGAAACACACAAAATACGAAGAATAAATGGGAAAGGGGGACCCTACCCCCCTAAATCGGACCCCTGCGAATCCAATGGTGGTACTCGTTTGCCCTAAAAACGCTTGTACAAGCCAGCTCGATCGAAACAGCTTGAAATGCCCTAACTATGGTGTTTCGAGTTTCACACGTTTAAGCTTGCATGAGATGGTTCATTCATGACCTATTGGATGCCCAAATCGGAGCAAGTTGTGGATCGCGTTCTGGGCAGCCTGGGCTTGAAGTAAGGGATGGTTATGACTCCTGGGAACCTTAGGAACAAGATTGGATGGATGGTTTTGGCTGAGAGTGGCTACAAATTAGAAATCGATTTTCAAAAGTTTATGAAAATTTTGAGCAAAGTGAGGGTTATGGTAAGGGCTAGGGTTTCGTGTCCTTTGCTTGTCAACTTGCTGGCTATTTATAGAGTGAATTAGGAGAGGACAAAGAAGGAAAAAAGATTTGGTTTTGAATGTGCATTGAATAATTTTCAAATAAAATCAAATTTTGGAGAAAATTTGATTTTCTCTTTAATGAAAGAGCAAGCACGAAATTGGCATGTATCATGGGCTTCCTTGGACCTCAAGTTTAATATAAAATCACTCCTTTTGGAAAAATATCTTATTTTCATATTTTATATAATTTAATTTTGAATTAAATGGTTTTAAATCCAAAAATAAATTAATAAAATAGAAAATTGCCATAATAAGCATTAATGGGTCACAAATAACATCATGAACAAGTTTGGATCATAAGATTATAGGCCCATTTGGAAAATTTTGCATTTTGACCAATATCTCCTTTTGTGCAATTGTCCAAAAATGCCCAACTTCTAAATAGTGTATCTTGCTCAATTTTCCACATTTTTGAGTGTTCTTGGACTTTTTAGAAAGCTCTAAGAGTCCTCTAACCAACCTCTTTGGTTTCATCTCAATTGGAGTTTCCATGCTCAATGTATCTTCAAAACAAAATGTTGACTTTTTGTTGACTTTGAAAAGGACCTGTAATGTTTTGATCCATACCTTCCAAATGAAGAATTTTTTGAACATTCTTGTGAAACATGAGGTGGTGGAAAAATTTCTGAGAAAGTATGAAGAAGTTATGCCCAGTCAAAGTTTGGTTGACTTTTCCTCAAGAAACCCTAATTTAGAAAGTTTGACTTTTGAGTAAATCTTGAGTTTTCTTGATGAATCATGATCAACCCTTGATCAAATGATAAATGTAACTTCAAAATGAGGATGTTGACCAGAAATCAGGAAGTTTGACTGTATGTTGACCACAATTGACTTTTTGTCCAATACAACTGATTTTCAACCATCTGAGCAATTGTCTGAAGAAACTTGACTTGTGAGGCTTGAAACTTGACATGGAGAATCTTTGAAGCATATGAGGAGGCATGAAGACCATTGGAGATGTTGGAAGTCCATTTTGATCTGAGAAATACCAAACCCTAGTTTTGGTTGGTTGTCTAGGAGAGGGTTTGTTTGATCAACCCTTGAAGAATCCTTGAGTATGGATGTATGGAATATCTTGAGAAGATGGAGGGCAAATTTTGGGGTATGACACACTGACAGGCCCATTCTTCAATCATCTGATTGGAAACTCTTTAGTCGGATTCACCGAGCTAATATTGACAGGCGAACACATCGAAGCTGGAATCAAGAGCAAAAAGATTCAAGTAGAGTCATCTTCAAATGCTGCAAAGAGATCTGTTGGTGGAAAGGTAGAATCCAATGTTGTGTATGGTTAGAAGAGTCGTGGCAAAGCTGATCGCACTCAAACTATGGAGGCAGTCGTGATCTCCAATCCCACACCAGCGCAACCTCAACGAGACAACGCACGTAACCAGAACGCGCCACAAATACAGTTTACGAAAATCAATATGCCGTTATCTTAAGAACTACAACACATGTTGAAAGCATAGCTCATTACTTTGAGGGATCCTCCTCAGCATGTCAATACTTCCTCTCCAAAGTACAATCCTAATGTGAGGTGTGCATACCACTCCAACAGCCAAGGGTACGACACCAACAAATGTTGGGCCCTGAAGAACAAGATTCAAGACATGATTGAAGCAAGGGAAATTGAATTCGACCCTCCTGTCAAAACTATGAATGTGATCAATGCACAAATGCCTGACCATGGTAAAAGTTCCAATTCCATTGACAATGGCTCCTATGTTTATGATGTGAAGGAGATGACTATTCCTCTGATGACTGTTAAGAAAGATTTGATACAAGCCGGTGTGTTTCTAGGATGCCCTGATAACTGTCGTTGGTGTGCATCTGAATCTGATGGATGTGCTTGGTTGAAAAGGCGTATTCAACGCATGATGGACAACCAATAAGTGCTATTTCGGAAACCTCTATCTGTGGAGAATCTGTGCGAAGATGTTTCTAAAAATCTGAAGAACGAAGATGTAAGCGAAGCCGTACCAGAAGTCTGGGATACCTTGGGGCAGCCAAGTGGAAAGTTTTATTTCATGGTTAAATATACCGCTCCTGAAAGTTACAAGATTCCAATCGAAAACATCAAGGCAATCAGATGGGGAGACGATTACCCGAAAGAGTATGCTGATGTGAACACAATAAGGATCACCTCTTCCGATCCCACGCCTAGAGTGGCACCCCTGATTATTACCTCCCCCATACCAATTCCATATTCCTCTGACAAAGCTATACCTTGAAACTATGGAGCTGAAGTTTACTATCATGGCGTCAAGCAAGAACCTTTGACCGTTGAAGATATTGTAGTTGAAGCTACCAATCCTGACATCGACAACATCATAGGATCAAGCAAGGTAACCAGAATCAAAAGTGTATTTTGTTCAGAGATCTCTCCTCCAAAAGACACTACTACACCAATTCGCATTCCTGCTATCGAACCAATTCCTGAAGCGAGAGGGAAAGAACCAGTGACTCATCCTGCTCAGACAGAAGCACCAAAGGAAGTTGTTGAGGATACCTCCAACAAAGAAATGGAAGAAATGGTGAAACATTTAATCATGCTTCATCACATTGCATCCTCAAAGTGTAATTTTCCATAATCTCTTGGAACTTTACTCCATAAAAAAATTGCAAACATGCATTGAAACATAAACCTTTATTGCCACTATGTTCCCCAGTAAATCTGCTGATTTCAGATCATTTCCCCAGTGAGGCCTCTATCCTCAGTATCTCCATACAAGTATTTTGATGACCATTCGATTTGGTCGAGTGTTTACTCAATGTTTTGGTTGTAGCCCAGTTCCCCTCTGGCGCAATTGCTTTGGTTTAGTCTCTACTACCTCTGTTGGTCCATTTCAGTGTCCACCAAATATACCTGTCAAATGTCAATTTTGTCCCGATGATCTTTTTAGAAAGTGTCTTGGAAGTACGCTCTAATCACTTTGCTTTGGGTCGAGTTTTGTCTCGTTTCCCACGCATGAAATCCAGTTGTTGTCCTGGTACTCATCTAGTTTGTTTCGTATAACTAGGCTCCATGATTCCAGTTTTGTCTCGTTTTGTTTCTTACTCCTGGGATTCTTTCAGTTCCATCATACTGTCTATCTCAGGTTGAAACCTTTCCCCGCTACTCCGTAGATTTAATCAGTTTCGTCTACTGTCTATCTTCGGTTGGGATGGCTCTTTTATAGCTATTGGATTCAATCAGGTTCGTCTACTGTCTATCATTTAGTTTGAGAACAACAAGTGCTTTGAGAAACATGCGATCTCATCACTTCACTTTGGGTCGAGTTTTGTCTCTTCGCCTGTGCATGAAATCCAGTTGTTGTCCTGGTACTCATCTAGTTTGTTTCATCTAGCTAGCCTCCATGAGTCGAGTCTTATCTCGTTTTGTTTCTTACTCCTAGGATTGTTTCAGTTCCATCATACTGTCTATCTCAGGTTGAAACATTTCCCCGCTACTCCGTAGATTCAATCAGCTTCGTCTACTATCTATCTTCGGTTGGGATGGCTCTGTTATAACTATTGGGTTCAATCAGCTTCGTCTACTGTCTATCCTTTAGTTTGAGAACATCAAGTTCTCTAAGAAACATGCACTCTCATCACTTTGCTATGGGTCGATTTTTGTCTCGTCTCCTGTGCGTGAAATCCAGTTTTGTCCTGGTACTCGTTTCTAGAAAGTGTCGTTCTTCTAGTTCTATCGAGTCGAGTTTTATCTCGTTTGATGTCACTCCTTGGATTTAATCAGCTTCGTCTACTGTCTATCCTTGGTTGACCAGTCTCTTTCATACCTTCGTTTTGTCACAGTTTCCACTGTTTATCCCTCGGTTGAGACTAGCAGGTGCTCCTAGAATCACGCGCTCTAGTCACCTTTCTAATAGGACCCTTTTTCATAGTTGTCCTATTGCGTACGTTTTCAGAGTCTAGTTTTGTCTGGTATTCTGGTCTGAGTATTATCTCATCTATTATAACCTGCGTTACAATTTCATCTTGGCGCATATTTTGAGGAAAGCTAATGTTCATTAGACCCTCTCACTTGTTAAGGCACAATGTTATTTGGGGCCCTCACACGAAACCAATTTCATTTGGTATTCTCTAAGTCCAGCGTTCTCTGGCTCCCATTGGAAAGTTTCACTCTTCTTCTCAAGAGTGTAAATTTTCGGGTTCTTTTGTATTCAATCCTCTTCCACTTTGAACGCTTGAAGGTTTCCACCAGTTCTGGCTTATCAAGTTTAAGAAGATTGAATAGGGGCAGCTGTTGAACCCCAAAATTTACCCTCTTGATTTAGGCTTATGTTTCATCATAGACATCATATTGCATTGCATTCACATCTCATGATAGGATCCAAGCTCTTTGGGTTCTCAAGTCTTTTACAAGCAAATGAGGTTGATTGTGTTAGCATGCCCTTCTGAGAGAATCTCAAGTGCCATATCTGTGGACCTTTCAAGTTATTATGGTGTATTATGCCTCAAGACATTCCATTTGTCCCATTGATCCCAGAGGAATTGAAGTTTTGAAGAGGATTGGTGGGAACTTTATCTGTGGCACTCATCTGATGAAATTAGGGTTCTGGTCCTCTGTGGAGTTTGAAGCTTGGATGAGTCATTTTCTTGGAGCGTTACCTTCTTATTATTATAGGAGTTATCATGGTTCAAAGGATTGCTCAACACATTCGGAAGATTTGAGGTTTTGAACCTTGATTGGTCACCTTCTAACACATGGAGCAAAATTAGGGTTTTGAGTAAAGTAAGAAGTTCTTAAGATTTTTCACTCAAACTTGATTTCACTTGTTGCCATATGTTGATGTACATCTATGATTGAAATATTGAGGCTCAATTTTGAGTAGAAGCAAGTCAATTGATCACAAGGGGCAAAATGGTCATTTTTATCAAAATCAGTCAAAATCAGGAGTTGACCAAGTGGAATTTTGGTCAACCATCAATTCAAAGATCAAATTTTCATTTTTCATGACCAAATTCACCATTGAATCAAGGGAATTGAAGAAATTGGAGTTAACTTGTTTTTGAAGTAATTGGAAGTTTGAAATTTTTTTCCAAGTGTTCACCCTATGGAACTTTGACACCTCATAACTCTTTCAATTTTTATCCAATGATTGCATGCCATATATTTTTGGAAATCTTGGAAAAAACCCTACAAGATTGCCAATGTGTAAAATTTCTCAAAAATGCACCATTTGAGAGATATTTGAGTTAGACGTTTTGTGCACAAAAGTTGACCAAGACTGGGCAAGCATACGCGTTCTGGGCAATTTTTTGGGCATTTCATTGAGTCATTTGCACAAATAGGTGGTGGGCATAATTTTGAAGCTGATATCTTTTGATTGGAATGGAATTTTTGAAAACCACTTCGTGCATTTTGAAGTATGCCATGAGAGCTTTAAATAGAACTTGGAATCATGTTATTTGGTGCAAAATTGATCAAGATACAAGGTTCACAAGTTGCTTGCATGAAGATGAAACCATGCATGCCCATGCAAGCCAAGAACGTGCGCGTGCCCAGATTTTGTACCCAGATTATGCAATCCTTGTGCATAACTTTGAAGAACCATATCTCACTCATTTTTGATCCATTTTGAGTGAACCAAAGCTTGTTTTGATCATCATGCTATGAACTTTTGATTTGGGAGAAATCTGGTGGAGAAAAGATGGTACAAAGCTGATTTTTTGAGTAAGTTGATTTTGTGTATTTTGTGAGTTGTTTTGCATTTTGTTTTGAGCTAGTATGGTCAGGTTTCGAAGCAAGCATTGTCAGCACATTCCTTGCCATAAAAAGCCCAACATATTTGAGCACATTTTGCTCACACACTTTTCATGCATTCTTGAATTTCCCTCATTTTTGGCAAGCTTGAGGATTCTATCACGTGAGCCAAGCCTCCACTCATCTTCCAACTCATCAAAACGCAAGCAAGCAAGCACAAACAAGAGCAAAATGCAAGCCATGCCAAAGATGCCATTTTTATGAGATTTTTGCCATAAAGGATTTTTGAGAGAAAAGACCAAGCTACCCCCTCAATTTTGACAAAAATATAAATAGGAAGCTTCCTCTTGTGCAAGCAGACTCTCTCTCTCTCTCTCGTTTCCAGATCCCAAAGTTGCTCTGCATTTTTCAATTTTCACAAACTTTGAAGTTGCTACAAACTGCATTTGAAGTTGATTTTCTTGATCAATACCACTCAATTGAAGATATGAGAGCAAGATTCAAGTGTTTCCTCTTCAAATCCAGAGGCTTATTTGGATTTATTTTCCAAATCAAGAGGTATGTTTCAAATCTCAAATCTGGAATTCTAGCTTGCATTTGATGAATTTGATGATTTGTATGCGTGGTTAGCTGGCCAAACATTAGGTTTGATGTATAATTTCAACTGTTTATGAAGCATATTGCATAGCATGAAGTTTTGAAAATCCAGATTTAGGATGATTTTTGTGATTTTCGTGCTCAGATTTCTTGAAGTGTGATGAATCATTTGACATTTTACAAGTTGTGTGTTGTAGCTTGCCATGTGATCTTTAATTTGAGCTTTGAATCATTCATTTTGGTTGAGAATTGAGTGAGATACGATTTCTTGAAGTAGCATGCATGAAACTGAAAAAACGCGTGTGTTTAGGGCTTGCTATAGGTTGAAGATGATGAGGTGGCGCGATCTGAGTGGTCCATGCATTTTTGAATTTCCATTTTGATAATTTCATAATTAGCATTTTGCATCATTTAATTTTGCATTCAAAAATCATCCAAAAATTCCAAAAAACATATCATAGGCTTAAAATGATTTTAAATATTTTGTGGAATTTTTTCCAAATTTTTAAAAATATTTTGACCATTTAAATAAATTCTGACTTTAATTAATTGCATTTTCATTGAAAAATTATCAAAAAATACTTTCCAATGTTTAAAAATTCCACAAAAAATATTTTGAATCCCTCATAATATTAATTTTGAGTTTCTGAATTTTATTTGATAATTTTTGCACTTTTTCATAATTAAATAAATTCATGCATTTTAATGCATTTCATGCATATTTAAATCATTTTTAAATACTTCCATGCATTTTAAAAATGTACAAAAAATATCTTATCCATTTGAATAATATCTCATGCATTTGTGAATTTTATTTCACCATTCTTGCATTTTTTTCTATTTTTTAACCATTTCATGCATTTTAATGCATTTCATGCATATTTAAATCATTTTTAAATACTTCCATGCATTTTAAAAATGTACAAAAAATATCTTAGTCCATTTGAATAATGTCTCATGCATTTGTGAATTTTATTTCACCATTCTTACATTTTTCTATTGTTTTTAACCATTTAATGCATTTTAATACCTTTCATGCATATTTAATTCATTTAAAAATATTCTCATGCATTTAAAAATGAATAAAAAATATTCTAGTTCATTAATAGCATACTTCATGCATTTCTGAATTTTATTTTATAATTTTATCATTTTTTCATAATTAAACCAAATTTTTGCATTAAATACATGTTTGCATTATACATTTTGCATTTTATTTGCATTTATCATTTTTTCTTGAAAATAAAAAGGGACAAAAATATTTTTTATCATGTTTAGGGTGTTGGGTCATGGTTTTCAATTTTTATATATATTTTTTTCTGATTTTTGAATTTTATCTCATCTTCTTTTATTATTTGGTCATATGAGCATGCATAGCCATGGCATTGACTTTCTTGAATTTTGTTTGGACCTTTCCATGGACTTTTAGCTTGGGCAAGGATATGTCCCTGACTGACTTGGAAGGGATTTGAGCCTTTCCTTTCATTTTTTTTTTGAATTTTATCCTTCATTTTCCTATTTTTATAGAATTTTAAAAAAGTGAACATACATTTGCCTAGTGTAATTGGGATCCCACTTCAATTGTGAAGCTGGTGGGTATAATTTAAGGCTAATCCTAGGGTATGTGATGATCATATGAGTGCTTTAATGTCATGTGATATAATTTCATTCATAAAAAGTTCCATGTTAAGTCACTAAATCTTTACATTAAAGTACAAAACTTCCATGGTTCTTAAAACCCTAGATGGTTGATGCCTTGGTTCTTAAACCCTTCTCTTGCATAGTTTGTGTTTCTGATTGATGTTTAGGGGAAATGATAACCTCAAGGATAGTCTTTTAAGACTTGAGAGATACTTGACCTCAAAGGATCACCTTGATCCTTAGTTAGAAGTTTGATTTTTATAGCATTGGTTGCACCCTTGTGCATGGATTGTAAGGTGAGGGTTGCATTCATACAATTCTTTAGGAATTTACCCCTCACTCCCTTATTTCATCCTCATAGAATATTTAGGGCCTTGATTCCAGTTTGATTGATTCATTTAAGCCCCATAATTTGCTCAAGCACATGCAACTCTTGTTAATTAGAATATTGCCAACTTTTACATATGGTTGTACCACTTGCATTGTATGTATCATGCCTGGTTCTAACAATCTAATTTTGATTGAATATTTGGCTTCTACTTCTGACCTTGTACATTATATAACCAATAACCCAAATGCTCCTTGATTCATTGGCTTGCACTCATTTGTAATTTCATCATGATGACCTAAAGAGAGCTAGATTTTCCTTCTTCTTCTTTTTCTATTGTTGGTTGAAACATACCTTGAGGGATTATAAGTTCATGATTCTTGAGGTGTGTCACTTCAATTGAAATTACTTCAAGATCATGACAAGCATCTTGTGAGGGTTCTATCATCACCCTATGGCATACAAGGCATCTTTCCCTTCCTACAAATCTTAATCAATGACATTTGATCTAAGATAGGTGGTATCTTGCTTTGGATGATTTTATTCATTAAAAAGGTGATTTGTTTGTGTATGGAAGCTCTATCTTCTACATTTGGTTGCTCATGAATCATATTTTGAGTTAAACTTATGACACAAGTCACACATGATTTTAATTTTCAAATAAAAACCCCTTACTTAAATCTTTCCTAAGTGTCATGTTTAACTAGTTTAGATGCTTCTTCCAATTTGTGTGCTTAAGTTTTTTACTTTTGTTGGAGTTGAGTTTGTTTCTAGTTTACTTGAGTCTTAAGCTACTGACTTTGAGTGTTATATCTCTTCTTCATCTTGCTTCTTCACCATGATTGACTCATTCACTTGTTTGTTCATTCATAGCTAATTCTAGGGTTTAGAACCACTCCCTTCCACTAAACATTTTTGCATTATAAGTAATGGTAGAGCATGAAATTTGATAATTTCTTTGTGTTCATATGAGCATCATGTTTACATCCTCATAATCCATTTCATATATGTGATGATCATGAATTCTTAATATGCTAGATACTTCCATATACATCTTTGTATGCCATTTATTTCATCCTTTTGCTCTCATGCATCAACCATGCATCATTCCATCTTTAGTTGCATTCTAGGTTAAGCATTTCAACTAGTTTTTGCATTCATGTTGTAATTGCATCCTCATGGAATTTCTTTTATGGTTTTATTATTAATTCATTTTCATAATGTTGGTACTGTAGCCTCTTCATCTTGACACCTTCTTTTCATGTCATAAACCTCACACACTTAGATGCACTCCACTACACGCACTTGTCGTACGTTTGCACGCTTTTGATAGATTTTGGTTCTTAAGTCTTTGTAGTTTATTTTGCATGATGTAAATGAGAATTAACATGATTAGCTACTGACTTGTATGTATTTTTATTCTTTGATTATCTATTAACTTCATCTAAGTCCATCGCTTCGCACAATTAGCTCCTTGCATGCTTTTAAGATTAGTTTCGACTTAGTTCGTGCATTAACTTGTTTGTGGGTGTTTATAATGATGATTGATGTTTGTAAAAGTGTTGTATAACTTTGTAAATAGATGTTGTGTCTACTGACCTCCCTTCACATGACACTTTGCATGAGCATAATTCATTTGAATTTCATTGCATTTTCATCTTTCTTCTTCTTCTTCTTCTTTCTTTTTTAGCAGTTGTTGGTGTTTAGTTTGTGTGCTTCTGCCAAAGCACTTTACTCGATCCTCCCCCTCTTCTCACTTGGTTTCCCTACCAAGGTGATTGATTTTTTATTGGTTCCCTTTAGGTTTTGCTCGATTAAGCTAGATTTCGAGTTTAGACATCAAGTTAGGCATCCATGCATGATAACTTTAGGTAGATACTTTCCCTTGTTTATGCCCTTAACCTAGGATCAACTTCGCATGATAACATTAGGATTTAGAAGTAGTTTAGTTTCCCTTAGCCATTTTACCTTTATCCTTTTGCATCCTTAAAACTAAAATCTTGTTTTTGTCAAGTGCATTAAAACGCTCTAATAATCTGAAACTTTTTCCAAAGTAAAAGATACAAACCAATTAGTCTAGGATGTTTCGTCGTCCTGTTTGCTGTTGACGCTTCGTCGTCCTGTTGCAGATGTTTCGCCATCTCATCCTCTGATGTTTCTCCATCTCATCCTTTGATGTCTCGTCATCTCGTTTGCTGATGTTTCTTCATCCCGTTTCCCGATGTTTCGTCATCACGTTTGTAGCTGATGTTTCGTCATCATGAAGGTGTTTCGTCATTGTTTGTTGTTTCGTCCGCTAATCTAAAAAACACAAACCAACCAAAATAAGTGAGCCGAACTACGGCGCTCTGACTTTCCCATTGCACGAGGGAATACGTAGGCATCCTGTCGCGGGGCTAGATCGAGCAACCTTTGTAAATATTTCCTTCTTTTCCCCGTGTTTTCTTTCTTTTATTATTTTCTTTTATTTCTTTATTTCTCTCCTTTTTGCATGCATTATACCTTGTACAGATATAGTTAGACCTTTACACCCATTAGATAGAAAGTAAAAGCGGATACCGTAGAGTACTACGGACGTGTGGGGTGCTAATCCCTTCCCCTCACGTAACAGACTTCCTTACCCGATCTCTCGGTCGCAAGACCGTGATTTCTTCGTTTCAGGTTTACTCGATGTTTACCTTTCCCTCTTGGCGGGATGAAAAATGTTCGATGGCGACTTCATTGATATATAGTTATATCCTTTGATTTTCGGCCAGGTGTTTCAATTATACATAAAAATCATGATGTGTGCATACATTAATCATATACTTGCATGCATCATAATCTGCATAGGACTAACCATATCCTGCAATATCTTATCTCCCCAGCAGATAAAAGCTATTTTCCAAACGGAAGGTCAAAGATTAATACCCGAAGCAAGACGAGAGAACTATCTGAATGACCATACAAATTATTTCCGAACAGCAGATCATGGATTAACACCCGAAACAAGACGGGAAAACTATCTACATTCTGACAACTATTCATCTTAGAAATAACGAAGATGAAGGTTTATTCTGATCCTCTCTTATTATCAACTGCCCCGGATGGCATCTTAAGCCCATCTCCGACTGTGCATCTTCATCTCTCCAGATGGCATCTTCAAGCCCATCTCCGATTTCTCTTTCATCCAAAAGACGAATACAGCATCTAGCGTACGACTCACTCTCCAACATCAACTAACGATCCTATTCCATACAACAGCGAGTGCAAATTTTCAAGTGCACTTGAGTGTTCAATCATCTTCTACCTACAGGTCACGAAAGGCAAGCATACCAATCTAACCCTTCTGGTACAAGAAGATTGAACAAGGGAAACTGTCATACCCCAAAATTTTCCCTGCCACTTCTCAAGACAATTCACAACTCCATACTCAAAGATTCCACAAGGGTTGACCAGACAAACCCTCTCCTAAGTATTCAATCCAAACTAGGGATTTGCTCCTCTTAAGTCAAAATGGATTTCCAATGCTTCAAGTGGTATTAATACCTCGTCATATTCTTCAAGGGGTCACTATGTCAAGTTTCAAGCCTTACAAGTCAAATTTGCTCATCCAATTGCTCAGATGGTTGAAAATCAACTATATTGGACAAAAAGTCAATTATGGTCAACATAAAGTCAAAATTCATAATTTTGGGTCAACATCAATATTTTGAAGTAACATTCATCATTTGATCAAGGGTTGATCATGATTCTTCAAGAAAAGTCAAGATTTGATCAAAAGTCAAAGTTTCTAAATTAGGGTTTTTCAAACAAAAGTCAATAGAACTATGACCAGGCATAAATTTCACATACTTTATCAAAAAATTTTCCACCAAATCTAATTTTGAAGGAAAATCAATTCTCTACAACTTCATGTCTCACAAGCTTTGGCCAGAAATGCTTCATTTGGAAGTTATGAATCAAAACATTATAGGACCTTTTAAAAAGTCAACAAAAAGTCATCTTTTTGAAAAGAAGTGTTCATGAACATGGAAAATTCAATGAATATGAAACCAAAAGGGTTGTTTGTAGTACATATTTATATTTCTAGAAATTCCAAGAACACCCAAAAATGTGGAAAATTGAGCAAGATACAAGTTGTGCAAGTTAGGCATTTTTGAGGAGGTGCATGAAGAGAAATACTACAGAAAATGAATTTTTTTCTAAATGGGCCTAACGTTTCTTAGTTCAAACTTGTTTCTAATCTCAATTAGAACCTCCAAGCCCAATGCCACGCCCTTGAGATTTTTATTTTATTTAGTTTGATTTTTTATTCATTTAAAGTCAATTTAATTAAAATAAAATAGCAAAATTAAAGCAATCAATGCAAGGCTGAATATTTGACATTCTTGAGGTCCAAGGTACTCATTAAATGGCCAAAATTTCGAAAATACATGATTGGTATGAGATTGGTACAAGATTTGAAACATTTGATGCAAATTGAAAAAATTGAGAAATCAAATATTTTCTCATTGAATGAGATATATTTTCTCATCAATTCTTAACCAAGATCCATCCTCTATATATTCAGAAGGTTTCTAAACCCTAGGGGAGGATTTTTTGCAGCCAAGAACCGTTGACAAACTCAAAAAATCGCGGTACACAAGCAACCAGCAGCCACAATTTTGCTCCAATTGAAGGCATTCTAAGCATTGCAACGTGTTCCTGGGATTCCTCTGAACCGATCTAGCCATTCACCAAACATCCAGACATCCAGAATAGTAAATTCACAGTCACAGTTTGTACAACTCTAACTCAAAATCGATTTCATATTTTCATGCATAATTAATTGGATTTAACCATATATTTGTGTTTTTGATGAAGTTTCGATGATGTCTGGATAGTTTAATTGAAGCTTAGGTGTAAAACGAAGGATTCACCATTGCTAGGGTTCATGAGCTCGAATTAGGGTTTCTTGAAATAGGTAAAATTGGACCAAACCATGGGCACCATCGTGTTTAGGGGATCAAACCGAGTCGATCCATGTCTCCCTAACAGATTTATATTGCATATTTTTGAGGTTTGTGATTCACAGGTGCTATAGGTACAGGAAGATTGTTGGTAAAGGTTTTTGCTACGG
The DNA here is from genome assembly GCA_021764765.1 of Vicia sativa. Lineage (NCBI taxonomy): Eukaryota > Viridiplantae > Streptophyta > Magnoliopsida > Fabales > Fabaceae > Vicia > Vicia sativa. The sequence continues at coordinate 88,896,066 of CM038796.1, read as the reverse complement.
ACACAAGCCTTAGCTAAAAGTTTGGGAAATTCAAACGAAGAAGACGAAGGCTTGGCGCGTTTTTTGTTTGAATGAATTTCTAGTAAATAATTTCCCTTATAATATTTTTGTTCCATGCTACTAACACGTTTGCAAGCTTGGTCTAATGGTAAGGCAGCGCGCTGGTGACCATTGGGGCAGGGGTTCGATCCCTGGCTACCCCAATTCTTTTTTACCCTTTGCCAAAACTAACATTTTTCTTATTTTTCTTATTATTTTCTATTTCATTTAATTTCTTTTCAAATATATTTTTAATACATTAAAAAAATCACTAAAAAATATTTCTTTTCATAATTAGGTTAGAAAAACCTTAATTTAATTTTTGACATAAAAAAATATTATTTTTCATCTTTATTTTATTTAATTGTTAATTAATCGGAAATTAACTTTTAAATTACTTTTTCCATATCAAATTAAACCAGAAAATTCCCAAAAAATATTTTCCTTATTTAATTAGGTTTACTAACCCTAAATAGTTTTTTTCTAACTCAAAACTTTCTTTTTACTAACATTATTTCCCATTATTTACAATTCGATCCTTCTTGTAATATTTTCCGACTATTGTAATTGCTTCCAGGTTGTAATAGCTAGGTTTATTTTCTCGCACATTTTTTCCAATATTATGTAATTGCTCATGGGATGTAATAGCTTAATTAGGGTTTACTTTTCACACTCCTTATTATGTATCTGCCCCAAAGTCATGTAATAGTCTAGGGTTTACATTTCTGCACTTTACATTTCTTTAATTTACTTTCTGCACATATTTACTGCTAGTAACTAGGAATGTATGGCAAGATTAATTCAATCAACATAGCTAACCCTAATCACAAGATAAAATATCTGAATACAACACACTTTTCACACATGCACTGTGTCATACCCCAAAATTTTCCCTTCATCTTCTCAAGGCATTTCATACATCTATACTCAAGGATTCCTCAAGGGTTGATCAGACAAACCCTCTCCTAGACAATCAACCCAAACTAGGGTTTGGTGATTCTCAGATCAAAATGGATTTCCAACATCTCCAATGTTCATCATGCCTCCTCATATTCTTCAAATGTTCTCCATGTCAAGTTTCAAGCTTCACAAGTCAAGTTTCCTCAAACAATTGCTCAGATGGTTGAAAATCAGTTGTATTGGACAAAAAGTCAACTGTGGTCAACATACAGTCAAACTTCATGATTTTTGGTCAACATCCTCATTTTGAAGTTACATTCATCATTTGATCAAGGGTTGATCATGATTCATCAAGAAAACTCAAGATTTGCTCAAAAGTCAAACTTTCCAAATTAGGGTTTCTTAGAGAAAAGTCAACTGAACTTTGACTGAGCATAACTTCTTCATACTTTCTCAGAAATTTTTCCACCACCTCTTTTTTTAAAGGAAATTCAATTCTCTACAACTTCATGTCTCACAAGAATGTTCAAAAAATGCTTCATTTGGAAGGTATGGATCAAAACATTACAGGTCCTTTTCAAAGTCAACAAAAAGTCAACATTTTGTTTTGAAGATGTATTGAGCATGGAAACTCCAATTGAGATGAGACCAAAAAGGTTGGTTAGAGGACTCTTAGTGATCTCCAAAAAGTCCAAGAACACTAAAAAATATGGAAAATTGAGCAAGATACACTATTCAGAAGTTGGGCAATTTTGGACAATTGCACAAAAGGATATTTTGGTCAAAATGCAAAATTTTCCAAATGGGCCTATATCTTTTGATCCAAACTTGTTCATGACATTATTTGTGACCCATAAATGCTTCGCCATGACAATTTTCTATTTTATTAATTTATTTTTGAATTTTAAACCATTTAACTCAAAATTAAATTATATAAAATATGAAAATAAGATATTTTTTTAAGGAGAATGATTTAATATCATGCTTGAGGTCCAAGATAGCCCATGATTCTTACCAATTTCGTGCTAGCCTTCACATTGATGAAAAAATCAATTTTTTTCCAATATTTGATTTTATTTGAAAAAATATAAATGCACATTCAAGATCAAATCTTTTTTTCCTCCTCTTTGCCATCCCAAATCACTCTATAAATAGCCAGCAAGTTCACAAGACAAAGGGACGAAACCCTAGCCCTATACACAGCCCCCACTTTGCCAAATTTTTTCTCAAAAGTTGAAAAAATCGAATTTCAAATTGCAGCAAGTTTCAAGGCAAACTAACCATCCAATCTTGTTCCTGAGGTTCCCAGCAAGCAAAAGCAATCCTCACATCAAGCCAGTGCCGGATCGTGTTCTTGAACTCTCACCGGTTTGAAACTTTCTTAATTTCGATTTTCATGTTTCATGCATTGCTAATTGTTTTTGATTGATTGTATGCACTCAGGGCACTCATTAGATCGAGATAGACGTGTTACATGTGAGGTTTCACGTATAAAGCTCATATTGCCATTATTAGGGTTCCAAGAGCTGTGAGATTCGAAACTCAAAATCCAGGCCGTTTCAGGACACGAGGATAGCACCATCGTGCTCGCGAGGATCGAAATAGTCGATCTGGGCACTTGTTTCGTTTTGAATGATGCATTTTTTAGGCTTTTCAGGTTGATGCTTGCCGGAGAAGACGATCGGAGCTAGGGCTCCAGCGTCGCTGACTTGGTTGACCGGCGAGGAAGCTGGCTGTTCGCGTTAAAAGGTGACGCGCTAGAGGATGCGAACGTGAGTTGGGATTCTCTGGCTCGAAACGATTTAATCTTTTGATTTGTTTATAAAGATGCCGCGAGCATCAAGCTTTATTATTTTCAACACAAGAAAGATGATTTAATGATTATGAAAAAGGGGAAAGCTGAAATACCCTCAATTGATATTGGTATGCGTAACGACTAGCGCAAACTAGACGCAACGCATTGGGGAGATTCTGAGTAAGGGGGATTGTTATATGAAGGGAATAGATGGAGCACCCTAAATATATATAGTTATCTATAGCTTTATATATGAATATATTTGATATGTTTGTGTGTTTTAATTGCTATTTCTATGATTGGGAAAGTTTCTCCTTTGGTTTTCTTTTTAAGAAACAGTAGATTATGTGGGATTCTAGGGTTTATTATTATTGTGTTCGCAAATATCTGTGGATCTTCTGCATACATATCCCTTAGTGGGAATCAGAGCATTCGTAGCTCGGATCTACAGGGTTCTATGGTTTGTTTGGTCTGAGGGAGAAAGAAATTTGCTCGGCAAGGATGAGACCTTGTGCCTACGTATTCTCAAAAGGATGTTGAGAAAGTCAGAGCAATCGTAGTTCCCACTTATGCTAGTGGAAAGCAACGGGATGTTAGTAAGAGACAGACAAATGTCATCTTAATGAAAAATGTATCTAATCTATTTCATCACATACATTTTTGAAAAGGGTGTTTGATTGATAAAAATCTTTCGTCGTAAGTATTAGGTGTTTTGCTTGAGTGTACAAGCGTTACCACTTACATGTTTAAGAAAGATGTTTGAAAAAAGATGTTTGAATCTTTTAACTGTAAACATTGGGTGTTTTGCTTGAGTGTACAAGCGTTACCACTTACAATTAAGAGATGTTTTTGTTTGAAAATAGTTTGAAAAGAGTATGAAAAGTTTTTGACTGTATGTGATGTGATAGATGAGATACTTCTTCCATAGAGATGATAAATTTCTAAATCTCAAGGAGAAATTTGATTGGATTAAAGGGATGCTTTTAAGAAGCCCGTGGGTCCTTGTATTTTAAGCCCAAGAGGAGGCATTCTGAGGGTCATCGAGGGTCATCGAGGGTCCTTGTATGAAGCTCAAGAGGAAGCTATAGGGTATGGCTGGCTTTGTGTTAAAAGGGATTTCACCGAGAAACCATCCTTTTGGAATTAAGAGCAATTTCACCGGGAAATTTTACTCTCCGGGGATTTTGAAAGTGATTTCACCGAGAAACCATCCTTTCAGGGTTCTATTCTTAGCGCGGGTGATTCTTTGTATTGGAAGCCCAATAGGAGGCTGTTAAGAGATTTCCTGTCTCTTTTATTGTATGATGCCCAAGAGAAGGCTAAACTCAATGAGGAGTTCTTTTGAACGAAGCCCAAGAGGAGGCTGACTCAACAGGGGAGTGTTGTCTTATATGAAGCCTAAGCGGAGGCCAAACTCTGTGGGGAGAGTTTTCTTATATGAAGCCTAAGAGGAAGCTGATCCATGCTAGGGATGGATTGTCTTGTATGAAGCCCAAGCGGAGGCTAACTCATGCTGGTGATGAATTGTCTTGTATGAAGCCCAAGCGGAGGCTACAACTGTGGGGAACCTATTGGTTAGACTAATTGTTATGTTATAATTAGACAGTTGTATAAACAAGTGTGTGTGTGTGATATGTATTCACAGGAGTTTATGAGGGAAATATAAACAACGCATGATGTTTATTTGCAGGAGTTTATGAAGGAAATATAAACAAGTGTCTGTGAAACGAACGTTTAAAACGAGCGCAACTTGGTTATTTACAAGTTTGAATTGTGTACAAAGAAATGAATATGTACACGAACGAGTTTTTTATGTACAGAAAAAGATGAATGTACATAGGATGGTTGGGACTTACACCATGATGGTGGCCCATTGGTTCGAAAGCAGTTTCACAGGGAATAATGCTCCTTTCAATACCAATGGTACTCAGTGTAAAGTGTACAGATGAAACAGAAACGAATGATCGAAGTTTATCTGTATTTGAGTATTTTCAAAAAAAGAGAGTATCTGTGTTATGTACAGATAAAAGTTTGTATGAAAAGAAATTGATATGTACAAGGAATGTTTTGTTTGTACATAAAGGATGTTGGTTTGAGTATACACAAGTGAAGTAAAAACAAACGATCAAAGTTTGTCTGTGCTTGAGTATAAAAAGTATCTCATTATATGGATGAAAATTGCATGTGTTTTTGAAGAAAGTTTGATATGTACAAAGAAATATTATGTACATAAAAGAATGTTATGGGACTTACACCGTAAGGAGGCCCATTGGTTTGAAAGCAGTTTCATAGGGAATAATGCTCCTTTCAATACCAATGGCATCGGTGTATAAACAAACGAATGAAAACAAACGAAAGAAATTTGTTTATGTTTGAATATTGACAATGATGATTTGAGTATGTACAAGTAAAACTAAGTATGTACATAAAGGATTGGGACTTACACCATAAGGGTGGCCCATGATCGATTGAGAAATTCGAGAGAAGACGAATTTGATTTTATCGTTTAAATCGGATTGATCATGGTAAAAAGATGTAAGTTTTTGATGAAATGTTTTGAAATGTGAGGTTCATGTATGAGAAGTTTTGAAAAAAATCGGAAGTCGAAAACTTGAAAAATTCACCTTTTAAGGAGGTTTGAAAAAAGTGTTCAGAACGTCGTTTTCGGCTCGATTAAAAACTAATCAGATGAAAGTTTTTTCTGAAATTTTTTGCATTATCATAAAATAGATGTATTTATTGACAAATGTTTAAAAAATCATCTCAAAATGAGAAGTTTTGATTGGTCAAAAAAATTGTGAAAGTTTTGTAAAAAAAACATGAAAAAAATGGAAAAGTTATAAAAAAGAATGGTCTTGTGAGGGATTGAACCCATGACCATTGGGTGGGACGCGTGGCAAAGAGAACTAAGAGCAAGCAGACTACCACTAGGCCAAACGCGTTTCTGTGTTCAGTGGACAATGACACGCGTTGATATGAGATTGGAAATTTCAAACATTTGAAAATGAAGAACACGCGCGAAGCTGTTCTTCGTGGTTTTGATTTTCAAAAATCCAAATTCAATCCAAAATCTTCGTTTCTCAACGAAATTCAATGAAATAAACATCAAAGTTACTCGGTTTTTCATCACGAACACGAAGGTGGTTGTTAATTTCATTTATATTTAGCCTAACATGTTTTGATTTCTGGGAATCGTGATGAACCCTAGAACTAAGATTTCAAATTAAATGACGTGTGGTTGATGATTCTTGGATTTTTTTGAGGGTTATTGATCGTTAGAGGTGCAGAAAGAAAATGGCCGTGAGTTTTTTCAAAAAGAATCAAAGAAAATGGATATCACAGTTCATGTTCTAACCTGGAAAAGTGAGAATCGAAGAAGCTCAAAACGCGTTTCCTGAACTTGTTTGAGGATTGATACACCATCATCGGCATGTATGGAAGCTATGTGGATGATTTGCTTGCTTTGAACTTGCTCCAATCTTCCCAACCAAGTCAACCTACAGTCAGTTTCAAAATAAAACTGGAAATCGTGTTAGAGCTGTTACAGTTTGTTGTTCTTGTTTTGGATCATGTACATGATGTATAGTGATGCTGTTTGAGTGATTAGATCACAGTTTGATCAAGCTTAACTCCAAATTCGATTGCTTGGGCAGTTTGGAAGTTTTGAAAAAAATGAAAATGAAATCTGATTTTTGCTTGATTTCAGTTTGATTTTAAGCTTGTAACAAGTTTGATAGTGATTATGAAACATGTTTGACACCAAAGATCATCATGATTTTCACTGATTTTACAAATTGCAAGTTTTTCAAAAGTTCATCATGTTTCTTGATTTGGAAGAAAGAAATGAGAAAGCATGACTTTGCAATGCTTTGGTGTGAATTGAGCTTGAATTTGATGTTCAATTTATAGGCAACAAGTTCTGAAAATGTTAGGCAAGGAATGGCATTTGGAAAATCAAACTTACCTTAGAGGGCAAGAAAGTCTTTTCGCTTTAAAGGTAAAAGGAAGCTTCCTTTTTACCATGTGTGAAATATCAATTTGCTCTTATCTTATCTCAATCATCCCTCACTGATATTTATCAGTTCCATCCTCTCTTGGCAAGGTGGCAAAGGTTCTAGAAGAGGATAATGCAAAATGACTTATAATTTTACAAGTTTGTACTTGAAAATTATGGATTTTGGAGCTCTAAATTTCAAATTCAAAAGTGTAGCTAGACTCCATGGATTTGAGAGTTCTTGGAAATTTTGGAAAGATTTTTCCATGATCTACAACTTTCATGTTTTGAGTTTTTTCCAATTCAAATTGGAACTAGGTGAAAAAATGGCATGAAGTTTGGAAAAAATAAGAAATTTCAACACTTAGAAAAATTTCTAAGTATAAAAACTTTTGACTTTTTGTTGACTTTTCAAATTCTTTGATTTTTTATGATCATGATGGATCATTTGAAGTATTTTGATGATGGAAAAAGTTTTGTTTTGAAAAATTTGACCAAAAGTCAAAGTTTGACTTTTCTGTGCACATGAATTTTCATCAGACGTTTCTGAAATTGACTGATGACGTCTGTGAACTTCTGTGATGTTTTGAATCCATAAATTAGGTCAAGATGGTGTATCTAAGATATGATGACCAATCTCTATTCAAAAAAGTCATTCCTTGCTCAAAAAATTAGAGAATGCCTATGCTCGACCAAAACCCTAATTGGTCGATCCTCGATTGTTCTACGAGAGAAATGGGTATCTGATGATCAGAGGCTAATGATTTGATCAAGATAGATCAAATGAGGTGAGAAAAACTCAAACCCTAATTGGTTGCCTCTTGAATCAGATGAAAATCTGATGAAACCCTAATTTTGACCTGTGAATGCTATACCCGATTAATGCTATCTGAATTGTTAGTTATGCAATGATGCAAATGTAAGGTGGTATATTAGGTCAAAAATTGGGGTATGACAGATGCCCCTATTTAAGTTTCTTTAACCATAGAGATGAAGATGAATATCTTCGTTTTGATAGGTGTAAAGAGACTTAAATATCAGAATACGCAAATTTTGGACCTAAGATACCAAAAATGCGGATGATGCAAAATGATTGTAAAAAGTTTCACCCAGATGATATCAAAGAAATGACATGGTAGGGGGGAAATTTGTGAATACGTCCCTGTTGGGGAAAGAATGATTCACAAAACATGTGAATGTTTGTTTCACTTTTGGAAACAAAGAGATTACCTTCTGTCAGCCTTGTGACAATGTTTAAGGTAAGTGAAAAAGATATTACCAATTATCAGCCTTGTGATATAGTATGGTAATGGGTTCAGAAGATATTACCAATTATCAGCAAAGTGATAACTATAACAAGGTAAATCTTGAGAAATGAGTTGCCGTATATTCAGCTTTGTGAATAACAGACAGATGAAAGAAAACAAATTTTAAATGAGTTTTGAAGATATTACCAATTATCAGCAAAGTGATAACTATAACAAGGTAAATCTTTGAAAATTACTGTATATTCAGCTTTGTGAATAACAGACAGATGAAAGAAAACAGAACTCAAAATGAGTTTTTATTTTCTTGGATACAATCTTGCCGAGAATCTCTCTTTTTGAGAAGATGCGGGCATTTTGATCGGAAGACACAGGTTTTCTTTTTGACAGAAAAACAACTGCTGGGAAATTTCTCATACAATCACAATTTTGACTTTGTTGAGAAGACAAACTTTTATGACAGTGTTTGAGGAATGAAGATAAGCGGCTCAGATAATGAGGCTATTGCTTATTGCTTTGTTGATTATAGACAGGGTTCTATCCAGGAACGAACTGGAAAGAAAAAAGTCAATCAAGACATTATTCCCAATGAGGAATGATCTCAGCTGGGGAATGTGGTGGAGAGAAGAAAATGTATTTCTCTGTTTTTGGGACTCTGCCTGGGAAAAAAGGAAAATGTATCCTTTCTGTTTGGAGATAATCTACTGGGGATATACTTGTACTTACATGAGTAAGTGTGATTTACACCAGTGATGTGGGAGCAAACATTTCTAGGAATGCAAAAATGCAATGAATGATGCTATTATGTATGAATGTCATGAATGTTATATGCATGCTAACAATACTTGACAAAGACACTTAAAGGGATATTTGGGAAAAGGACCACGTCACAGTTCGAACAAATACTTGGTGAAATTTGCAGCAATGGTGCATATGTTCACTAATGAAGATTTCGAGTTGTATGCTTTAAACTTTCTGAGAAAGGCACTTCACTGGCAACTTGGCCGGGGATTCTTTTTGGGATAAGAATACCGTCCTTTGATGATTTCTGCTGAGGAGAAGACTGCTGTAGCAGTTGTTTTATCCTTCGGAGATTGAAACACTCGTGGAGAAACTGTTGAAGTTTTTTCCGTGTTCATAGTTCAAAGGAAAATTTTTGCTTTTGTTTCAAAATTTTGAAGTAAAAATTCATTTAAAATATTTTAGTTTCAAAAAGTGATTTTCACAATAAAAAGCGTTATTTTGCAAAACAGAATAAAGTAGGAATTGCAAACAAAAAGCACAAAGCTCAAGTTTTATTTATGGAATGGTGATCAGCCAAATGCGTGATTCCACGAACTATTTACAAAAGTTGGAAATGATAATTTATTGGGAAAAGGCTACATTGAAAGCAAATAACCACTACTATCCCTAACAACTTTGAATTCCAACTGTGCTTGTTGCTTCAGAAGAGTTGATTGAAGATCCGTTGATGGAAGATTCTTCAGATTTGACGAAGTACCGGCTGATTGCAGTTACTTTGTCATTTTTTTGTATCCTTATTTTTGCCTAGATTGCTTTTTCAAGTTTTCAATCTATCAGGATATTTTCTGTTTATTGTCTCTAATTTTTCCTGGATCGCCTTTTCAGGTTTTCAATCCACCGAGACGCTCTTTTTTGCCTAAGCCGCCTTTTGGGTTTTCGACTTACCGAAATTCTTTTGTTTTATTAGACAAAGTATTTCTTGGTGCATCAGCATTCACAGGATGCGGGAGTTCATCACCATCCATGGTTGTGAGAGTCATAGCACCGCCAGAAAAGCTTCTTTTGACGATGTATGGGCCTTCGTAATTGGGAGTCCATTTGCCCCTAGAATCTGGTTGAAAAGACAGAATCTTTTTAAGCACGAGGTCACCTTCTAGGAATTCACGAGGTCGGACCTTTTGTCGCTTTCTTCATTCTTCTTTGATATAGTTGTCCGTGACACGAGGCGGTCAGCGCTTTTCTTCAATTAAGTTCGGTTGGTCGTACCTTTGACACCATTCGGCCTCGAGATAGCTTTGTTTCCATGAGAACTCTCATTGATGGGATCTCAACTTCTACGGGAGAACCTTCCATGCCGTATACTAGAGAAAAGGGTTGCCCTGTTGAAGTGCGTCTTGAACGATACCCATGCGAGCAAATGACACATTCGTGCCAATCTTTGTAAGTGATGACCATTTTGGATAATCTTTTGATGTTCTTGTTGGCGCTTCAACGGCGCCGTTCATCTTTGGCGGTAAGGAGGCGAGTTATGATGCTCGATCTTGAATTCCTCACATTTCATCATTTTGTTGTTCAAGTTCGATCCATTATCGTAATGATCTTGCTTGGGATTCCATACGGCAAATGAGGTTGTTCTTGATGAACCTCACAACCACTTGTCTGGTAACATTGGCGTAAGGCTGCTTGACCCATTTGGTGAAGTAGTCAATGGCTACTAAAATGAAGCGATGTCATTGGGCGCTTTGGTTCGATCATCCGATCATGTCAATGCCCCACATGGAGAAAGGCCACGAAGAAGAGAGAACATTGAGTAGAGTCGGTGGCACATGGATCTTATTTGCGTAGATCTGGCACTTGTGACATCTTTTGACGTGTTTACAGCAATCGGATTCCATCGTTATCCAATAGTATCCTGCTCTCAAGATTTTCTTGGACATTGCATGCCCGTTTGAATGGGTTCCAAAGGATCCTTCATGTACTTCATGGATGATTGTGCGCTTCTTGTCGCGCATCGCGAGAACCATGTCGAAGTTTCTTTTGTATAGCACATCCTTGTTCAGGAAGAAATTCCTAGAAAGCCTCCTCAGAGTTTTCTTATCTTTGTACGATGCCCCGAGCGGGTACTCTCGTGTTTGAAGGAAACGTTTGATGTCGTGAAACCACGGTTTATCGTCGAAGACTGCTTCTGTTGCAAATACATATGCAGGTCTTTCAAGGCGTCGATGCGGTCGGGCATATCATTCCAACTTGACTTTGAACATGGAAGATAGAGTAGCCAAGGCGTCTGCCATTCGATTTTGATCTCGAGGGATATGATGCAGCTCTACTTTGTTGAAGAAAGTCAACAATCGTCTCGCATAATCCCTGTAAGGAAGTAGACCAAGATGATGAGTTTCATACTTGTCTTTAATTTGATTGATCACAAGGGCTGAGTCTCCATATATGTCAAGGATCTTGATCCTCAAATCGATGGCTTCTTGATACCCATGATGCATGCTTCACGCTATGTTGTTGGTGCAATCAAATAGCAACTGGCGAAAAATGGTATATGAGAACCTTCGGGAGTAATGATGACTGCCCCGATTCCATTGCCAAACACATTAACTGCTCCATCAAAGACTAATCCCCATCTAGATTCTGGATCTGGTCCTTCTCCGTGTAAAGGTTCGTCGCAATCTTTCATTTTCAAGTACATGACATCCTCGTCTGGGAAGTCATATTTGAGAGATTGGGATTCATTGAGCGGCTGATAAGCCAAATGATCAGCGAGAATGCTTCCTTTGACCACTTTCTGGGCGCGATATTGGATGTCATATTCGGATAGCAGCATCTGCCATCGAGCGATTCTCCCTGTTAAGGCAGGCTTTTCAAAGACGTACTTGATCGGGTCCATTTTGGATATTAACCAAGTCGTGTGATTGATCATGTACTGGCGGAGACGTTCCGAAGCCCACACCAAAGCGCATCATGTTTTCTCGAGCATGGAGTAACGAGTTTCACAGTCTATGAATTTCTTACTCAAGTAGTAGATGGCATGCTCCTTCTTACCGGTTTCGTATTGTTGTCCAAGTACACAGCCCATGGACTCTTCTAGTACGGTAAGGTACAAGATTAAGAGTCTTCCTTCTACTGGAGGGATTAGTATTGGTGGTTCTGACAGGTACTCCTTGATACTGTCGAATGCTTTTTGGAAATCTTCTGTCCACACAACCTTTTGATCTTTGCGGAGAAGCTTGAATATCGGCCCAGGTGTGCATCATCGAGAGATAAATCTGGAGATGTAATTCAACCGTCCGAGAAATCCTCTTACTTGCTTTTCCGTATGTGGCGTAGGCATTTCTTGAATAGCCTTGACTTTGTCAGGGTCAACTTCAATACCTCTTTGTTGACGATGAAACCTAGGAGTTTTCGGATCTTACCCCAAAGGTGCATTTGTTAGGATTGATGATGAAATTTCCTTAATCGAAACAACTTTAAGAGATATTCTATATTCTTCTTATCGACTTTGCTATCATGTCGTCTACGTAGACTTGATCTCTTTGTGCATCATATCATGAAAGAGTAGTCATTGCCCTTTGGTAAGTTGCTTTGCATTTTTAATCAAACGGCATTACCTTGTAACAAAAGGTGCCCCAGCGTGATGAAGATGTCTTTTCCATGTCTTGAGAGCCATTCGATCGATTGTAGCCGAGAAACCGTCCACGAAGGAAAAGATGTTGAATTTTGCGATGCTATCCACTAGCATGTCGATATGCGGAAGTGGGAAATCGTCTTCGGACTTGCCCTTCGGATCCGTAGTCAACACACATTCGACCTTTCCGTCTTTCTTGAGACAGGCACTATGTTGGCTAGCCATTGAGGATATTCGAGTGATGAGAAAACCAGTCGCCGAACTTCTTTTCGATTTTGTCGACCATTTGTGGTGAACTCTCCTTAGCTTTTGGCTGGCGGGCACTCGGTTTTAATGGCAAGTGATGCTCCACAATCGGTATCTAGACCCGGCATGTCTGGTAGGACCAATACATCAACATATTCTTTGAGAAGATTTATCAATTTGCTTTTGACACTGCTGTTGAGTGAAGCTCCGATATTTACTTCTTTCTATCTTTCTCAGAACCCAAGTTGATTTCTTCTAGAGGTTCTTTATGAGGCTGAATGATCCTTTCCTCGTGCCTTAGCGTCTAGAAATTTCATCGGGATCTCTTCTTCAACTTCTTTTTCAGCCAGGGAATTCACAGGGGATTTCAAAGTTGGGAGAGAGCGTAGAGTTACTGCTTTCAATGGATTTGTCCATTTGTTAATCTGCAATTTTGATTTATGTTTGATTAATTAAAAAAAAAAAGTGTATGCATTAATTTTTTGAAGATTTTTTTTATTGTGTTTTTAGGATTATCATTTCGAGAAAAGGGTAAAATGAAAATAAACACAGTGTAGAAAACAACGTTTTATTCATGATTTACACTATGAAACAGGGCCTAAAATACAAACTCATTCGCCTTGGGCAAGACAAAGAGAAATTATTTAAAAGCTAAACCCTATAAAACATCTCTTCACTTTGGGCGAGCGAGTTCAAAACAAAAGCAAAAGTAAACTACTTAGAGCTATGAACATTAGTCCTAACTTCAGCAGGTTTCCGTGGTAGCGAACTCCTTGGAAGTCGAGGTACTCGGGTAATTTTCCGCTTGGTTTACCCTCGAGTAAACTTTGATTCTTGTTGAGCGGCTTTGAAGACTACGGGCGATGGCCTTTGCCTTGGGTCTGCTAAAGCGATCTTCTTGATTAACGGATCGGGAAGTATGAGATATAGCATTTGTACTTCTGTTGATCTTTGTGTTGAATCTTGGGGATGTTCCTTCTCTTGAGTGAAGAGACTCGTTGTCGTGACACTTTCCGTATCTGAGTCATACTCTTGATCTTGATGATCATGTTGATGTAGTGATAACGGGATCGGCTTGGTGAAATCCAGGCGTGTTGAAACGAAGATCTTCGTTTGGGATCTCGATTTGTTGATTAGGTTGAGAAGCGAGTATTCCTCTTGATTGACTAGGGTATTCAAAGTCATCACCCCATCCGTGGGTTGGATATCTTCGATCCGGATTTTTGAGCTTTACGGCGCGAGTATTTCACCATGTAGTCAAATTTACCACTTGGTTCTCCCAAGGTATCCCAAACTTCGAGGATGGCGGATTTTCATGTTCTGGGGACATATCTTTGAATTGATCGATCGGTGCATATGATTCCTCTTGAGACACATATTCGGGGCTATTCAAATAAGTGCTCCACTCTTGATTCGGATGGATCATCTTCATCCTCTTCAATGGTTACAACATTAACCTCTTGCGGAACAGGGTTTAAGAAACCTCCACTATGAAATACTTCCTTGATCGGGAAAGTGCTTCATCTTTACGCTTTTCTTTGGAGAATACGGTGTGAACCCAAGTCCGGCTTCGTTTCATTCTTGAGGGTTTGATAACTTGTCCCCATCCTCAGTATTGCCATCTTTCACCATTTGTGCCGCTTCTTTATACGAAGAGATAGATGATCTGTTTTTAGTAGATTCATCTTCTAACGGATTTTCTAGGAGATGCGTCCCTTCAATGTCATTAGCTGTGATGAAAGAATAACTGGACAGATGACTTACAAGCAAAGCTTGTTCACCGCTGATGGTCACCAACTTTCCATTTACTGTGAATTTTAATTTCTGATGGAGAGTAGAAGTTATTGCTCCTGCATCGTGGATCCAAGGTCTTCCTAGTAAGCAAGCTGTGCGGTGATACGTCCATGACTTGGAAGGGAATTTGGAAAGTGTGCGGGCCAATCGTCATCGGGAGATCTACTTCCCCAATAACTGACTTCCTTGATCCATCAAAAGCTCTTACTATTATGTTGTTGAACTTCATTGGCGTTCCTTTGTAAGCTAAACGAGCGAGCGTCGTTTTTGGCATTACGTTTAGTGATGAACCTGTATCCACCAATACATTGGATAGGGAATCTGTCTGGCAAATCATCGAGATGTGCAAGGCCAAGTTGTGATCTTTCCCTTCTTCTGGAAGTTCTTCGTCACTAAAGCTCAGATTATTGCAGGCAGTTATGTTGGAGACGATCCCTCCAAATTGGTCTATAGTCACATCGTGATCCACATACGCCTGGTCTAGTACTCTCATCAAGGCTTCTCGGTGAGCTTCGGAGTTGAGGAGTAAAGACAATATTGATATTTTGGAAGGAGTCTGCATTAATTGGTCTATGACTCAATATTCGCTCTTCTTGATTAGTTTCAGTATCTCGTCAAAGTCTGAGTTGATGTTGGTTCCATCAGTAGAACCAATGTTTGTTCTTGGGTTAACAATGGGAATCGTTGCAGAATTCTCAGAAGATATGTTAACTGGGTTTTGTTTAACAACAGGAGCTGAAGACGATTTTGGTGGCAATGGAGCGTGTACTCGTCCACTTTGCGTTACTCGTCCGATTTCTGTTATATTGACATTAGCTGGAAGTGTAGGCATGGGTTTCTCCTTCCCATCTTCTATCAAGGTTGCATTGTACTGGTAAGGAATTGCTCTGTAGGCATGCGGACAGGACCGGTGGGCAAATCACCAAAGGAGATGTTGGAATGTTGGAACCATTGTACGCGATCTCCACATGCTCGGGAATGTTGAAACAAGGGATCACAACGTTTACTTCGGGATTTTCCGAGTTGATATCTGAGACTAAAAGCTCATGCGGAAAATGCCCTATTGTATTTACGTCATGATCATCTCTATTACGTAAATTTGTAGGTCACCAATGTCTAACAAATCTGGATATCTGCTCTTATGGTGGGACATCCATGGATATTCTTGGAGCGATATAGCAAGCTGCGTAATTGTGCTAGTGAAGGTACTCATTTCTTGTATGCTTCATGGAGATGCACCAAATTTCCTCGACTAAGTTTACGCGTGACAAGGTACTGTCATGTTCCTTAGCATTAGATTTCTTGAATGTCCACTATGGTGGGAAGTGGATTGGCTTGCACATTCGGACTTGTGTTTGAAGGAAAGAAGATTAGTCTTCACTAATCTACGTATACGCCATCAATGCTATGCAATGCTCAAGGTCATGGCTGGTGCCCTTGGTGAAAAGGGCAAGATCGTCATTTTGTACCACCATGGTAATTTTTCGGGACGGAGGTGGTAACCTTGTCGTATTAGATTCCTTTCTATCGGTAGCAGGTAAAGTTACGTATGCGTCATAGGAATTGGGTCGGCCCAGGTGGCCAGGCGTCGGTTTTGATTGTTATCTTCTTGAGCATTGGAGGTGTTGAGTTTGTTGATTTTGTTGAAATTGCGGAGCAATTCTTGTGTTGGAGTTGTGTTGACGGGTGCTATGGCATACACCGTTGTTGAATGACATTTTGCGTGGTTTCCTCGAAACCATTCCTACGTCATGTTCTTTTTCCTTGGGAAGCGGTTCCAACCTTCTTGGTACCACTAGAAGATCCTACTTCCTTGGTTAGGCGTCTGTTCGAACCCCTTTCTAATCGCATTCCCATGCTTACCATTTCGTTGAAGTCTCCGGGCGCTATCGATCATTCGCTCATAGTAGAATGAGCCTAGAGTATTCAAGAATACCTTAGTCATCTCTTTCTCTTCCAAGGGTGGGTTGACTTGGGCAATTTCCCTCCATCGTTCGCATATTCCTTGAATGTCTCTTTCCTTTTGAGACATGCAGTGAGTTGATCCTATCGAGAGCCATATCAAGTTGAATTTGTCTTCTGGATAAAGGCTTTGCCTAGGTCGTTGAATGTTTGGATATTCGTCTGTCTAAACCCATATACCACTTGATGCGGCACAGTGAGGCTATCACAGAAGTAATGGATCAACAATGATGATCCTCATTGTCGTAGACATTTTCTGGCATACATCGTGAGATGACTTTGCGGGCAGGAGTTTCCTTTGTACTTTTCAAAGTCGGGGACTTTGAATTTTGCGTATTCTTCGCGAGGAACTAAGCCACGGATCACAGGCGTTTTCCAAACAATTCTTTCCCTCGAATCGCTTTTATCTCAGTCGCATTTTGAGGAGTTGTTCTGGAGATTCTCCATTGAACCACGGCGTCCGTGTTATTTCTGGAGTGTGATGAACTTCTTCATACGTGGTAGCGTGCACTACGGAGGTTTTTAACATAATCGGTTGATAAACCGACATTGTTACTGTGGAAAAGTTATTCCACGTTGTGGAGTGAATGTAGCGTTTTCTTTGCAAAGTAGGTATTTCAAGCGGGGTTGTTTGAGAAGTCGGTTGGCGAACTCCGATGCCTAAGTTGAAAGGCATTCCCATGGATAGCCCTCGGCATCTTTGAAAGGTGAACTCTTGGCGACAATTTGGCGGAGTAGTAGTATCCTCTGAAGTTCTTTGCTTGGTTTTGGCTTTCGATCTTTGCTTGTTGACTTTCTTGTTGTGGCAAGTGAGTTGACCAAGGATGTGAGTCTTTCCACTTCTTCTTGTAGTGTTGTTCTTGTACTCACGAGTTCAACGTTCTCTTGCTCAAAGTTCTCCATTACTTTTCTTATTTTTGATCTAGTATCGTACGTTCGAGTTGGCTGCGGACGCAGTCGAGAAACTCTAAGACGCGACAGCTTAACAATTATTTTTCTATCTGTGAAGACAGTTCAAAACTGTGAAAGATTAGACTCTAGATGATAGACTTAAATGCAAAGTATGATGCATGAATATGATTGTAAAGAAAAGGAATTTCCAAAGAATTTACGCTAAAAGAGATATTTCTGGCAAATATTTGGATGGAAAACACAAATTTTATTGATTAAATGGAAGAAGATTACAACAATTGTTTTTTGTTGGAGCATTGCTCACACGAATGATAAAATAAATGATAAAATTACAAACTAAATTGAACTAATTAAATGTCTTCGTCGGATGACGATCCAAAGGCTTGATGCAGCTTCATCTTCAGGATTTCCTTCCCATAGTGAGCTTTTAGTTCAGCTTTCTCGGCTTTTGGCTTGCTGATGACTCTCTTCCACTCGTTGGGAGCGGGATTGCTGGTTGTCATTTCCTCAAGCTTTCTTTTTCTTTCTTTGACGTATCTCTGGATTGCGTTATCCTTCTGCGAATCTTCTCATCTTTCTCCATGAGCCATTCATCCTGGAAGTAGAGCGTCTTTTCATGATCTTTGACTTGCTTCTTGAGCTTCTCACTCTCAAGGTTAGCCTTAAGGAATTTGTTTTCCAAAGCTTCTTTTCAAACCTTATCTTGGTCAAGGCTTCTTGGTATTCTCCACAGCTTGACGGGAAAATTTGTTGATTTGGGCGATTGAGAACATGGGATCCTCATAAGCGTAAGGCATTGAAATTCCTTCGCTCTTTTCTTTACCCAAGAAGTGTAGGTTTCCATGGCTACACAATTCTTTGCTTTCCCTTTTCTTTCCTTCGGATGTGATGCCAAGCTTTGATCATCCTAGCCTTGATCCTTGGAATCCTCTCCTTCATGGTAGAAGTAGCTTTCTCTGTAAATCCAAGAGGTTTACGAGTTTGCGTATCCGAGTTGACGTCTACTTGGGAATGGGTTGTAGTTGATTCCTCCTTTCGTTCCAATGAGAGTGCGTTGGAAAATTCTCCACAACTCTCAATGATTTCCATCTCATTGTGCGAAGGTATACCAATGGATATAAATCGTTTGTAAGAGACATGAGTCTTACGGACCAATGCCACTCGTCTTTGTTTCGCGGAAGATAGGAGATTTAGGCGGTGTGAGACAATCCATTTGAAAAGCAGTACACAACACACGATAGTTCCGTCTCCTTGGCGATTCCTATGATGAATAGAGGCGTCGTGTCACCGGGGTGGGAGCAGGATTTCCAATCGAGAAAGATCCTTATGGCGTTGATATCAGAAATTTGGGACGTTGGGAAACAACACCAATCCATAGAGGAGTAAAGCTAAAATAGCTTCAAAGGCTACCATACTACCGACAGAGAGTTTGAGAGCCTTCTCCATTAGGAACTTTGAAGTCAGTCCTAAGAGTTTTCCTCGGTAGTTAGGTTTTGTCTATCTCGATTTCTTTAAGTGAGTCATCATTGCAATGATGGTGACTTGGGAATGGCTTCAAACCATTGAAAGGCACTTTGTCCGATCTTGAGATACCTAGGATATGCATACTCTTCCAAAGTAGGCATCAGCGATAATCGGGAAAGTGAAACAACGATAGGTGGATCGTAAAGCGAGCGAAAGTTTTGAGAAGTCCCTCATCAACATTAGCGTTCGAAGAGTTAAAAGAGTTCCATAGCGTTTTACGAAATCGAGGATCTTCTACCAAGGATGCTAACTCTTTCAACTTTCCTCGTCGAGAATTCTAAAGCTGTATCTCTTGGTGAATCTTCCTCGGCGTCCATCACTCTAACCTAAAATATTTTACAAAGAAAAATCTCTAAATTCTTTGGAAATGGAAAGAAAATGAAGTTTTTTTGTTTTGAATGAATGAATGCATGAATGCGGCAAACATGGTTAGTAGTTACACACACGGGCAGCGTTGAAGTCACGAGCATGAAGCCAGCGTTAAGAATCAACGTGGTTAAGTTCTAAGGGCTTATTCATTTGTGAAGCGGGTT
Source organism: Vicia sativa (assembly GCA_021764765.1). Lineage (NCBI taxonomy): Eukaryota > Viridiplantae > Streptophyta > Magnoliopsida > Fabales > Fabaceae > Vicia > Vicia sativa. The sequence continues at coordinate 88,876,727 of CM038796.1, read as the reverse complement.
CTCTGATATCTGAGCTCAACACTCCTCTTCAAAACATTATTGGATTTGTTGAATACTCGATGGTCCAATAATATTTTCAAGAGAAACTCGCTGATCGTAGTCTCGCATGACAATTACTCTAGGCTTACACACACTACATCCTAATGGCGGGATGGTTTATGTGTTCTGATCCACTCGACTTCTTAAGTTCCCTCGAAAGCACAATGTCTTCGCAATTACTTGCTAAACACAATACCCCCAAGACAACCTCCACTGCGCGGGAAATATTAACTTCGTAAGCATTGAACTTCTCGCGTATTAATACCTCCACCTAGATCTTAAAAATGTTTCTTAAATCCGGGTTAGGATTTCTTTCCATCAGATAAAATCGTGAAAACACACAATAAAGAAAAACAGATATATGCAAAACATGAAAGCTTATCCCCTTTCTTTTCTTTTTGAAAACAAAAAAAGCTTGGTGCTCTCGGGCAAGTAACGCGTTTTCTTTTTTCTTGAAAATCAAAATTTCTACTCCCCAGTCGCCATTTTCTGTTCGCGTTAAAGGTGGCTAGAGGATCTGACGTGAGTTCGGATTCTGGCTCGAAACGATTTAATCTTTTGATTTGTTTATAAAGATGCATGAGCATCAAGCTTTATTATTTTCAACACAAGAAAGATGATTTAATGATTATGAAAAGGGGAAAATGAAATACCCTCAATTGATATTGGTATGCGTAACGACTAAGCGCAAACTAGGCATAGCATTGGGAGATCGAGTAAGGGGATTGTTATATGAAGGAATAGATGGAGCACCCTAAATATATATAGTTATCTATAGCTTTATATATGAATATATTTGATATGTTTGTGTGTTTTAATTGCTATTTCTATGATTGGGAAAGTTTCTCCTTTGGTTTTCTTTTTAAGAAACAGTAGATTATGTGGGATTCTAGGGTTTATTATTATTGTGTTCGCAAATATCTGTGGATCTTCTGCATACATATCCCTTAGTGGGAATCAGAGCATTCGTAGCTCGGATCTACAGGGTTCTATGGTTTGTTTGGTCTGAGGGAGAAAGAAATTTGCTCGGCAAGGATGAGACCTTGTGCCTCGTATTCTCAAAGGATGTTGAGAAAGTCGAGCAATCGTAGTTCCACTTATGCTAGTGGAAAGCAGCGGGATGTTAGTAAAGAGGACAAATGTCATCTTAATGAAAAATGTATCTAATCTATTTCATCACATACATTTTGAAAAGGTGTTTGATTGATAAAAATCTTTAAATCGTAAGTATTAGGTGTTTTGCTTGAGTGTACAAGCGTTACCACTTACATGTTTAAGAAAGATGTTTGAAAAAAGATGTTTGAATCTTTTAACTGTAAGCATTAGGTGTTTTGCTTGAGTGTACAAGCGTTACCACTTACAATTAAGAGATGTTTTTGTTTGAAAATAGTTTGAAAAGAGTATGAAAAGTTTTTGACTGTATGTGATGTGATAGATGAGATACTTCTTCCATAGAGATGATAAATTTCTAAATCTCAAGGAGAAATTTGATTGGATTAAAGGGATGCTTTTAAGAAGCCCGTGGGTCCTTGTATTTTAAGCCCAAGAGGAGGCATTCCGAGGGTCATTGAGGTTCATCGAGGGTCATCGAGGGTCCTTGTATGAAGCTCAAGAGGAAGCTATAGGGTATGGCTGGCTTTGTGTTAAAAGGGATTTCACCGAGAAACTATCCTTTTGGAATTAAGAGCAATTTCAGAAATTTTACTCTCGGATTTTGAAAGTGATTTCACGAGAAACCATCCTTCGGGTTCTATTCTTAGCGGGTGATTCTTTGTATTGGAAGCCCAATAGGAGGCTGTTAAGAGATTTCTGTCTCTTTCATTGTATGATGCCCGAGAAGGCTAAACTCATGAGGAGTTCTTTTGAGCGAAGCCCAAGAGGAGGCGACTCAGCAGTGTTGTCTTATATGAAGCCTAAGCGGAGGCTAAACTACGTGGGGAGTTTTCTTATATGAAGCCTAAGAGGAAGCTGATCCATATTGGGGATGGATTGTCTTGTATGAAGCCAGCGGAGGCTAACTCATCTTTGATGAATTGTCTTGTGTGAAGCCAGCGGAGGCTACAACTGGGAACCTATTGGTTAGACTAATTGTTATGTTATAATTAGACAGTTGTATAAACAAGTGTGTGTGTGTGATATGTATTCACAGGAGTTTATGAGGAAATATAAACAACGCATGATGTTTATTTAGAGTTTATGAAGGAAATATAAACAAGTGTACGTGAAGCGAGCGTTTAAAACGAGCGCAACTTGGTTATTTACAAGTTTGAATTGTGTACAAAGAAATGAATATGTACACGAACGAGTTTTTTATGTACAAAAAAGATGAATGTACATAGGATGGTTGGAACTTACACCATGATGGTGGCCCATTGGTTCGAAAGCAGTTTCACAGGGAATAATGCTCCTTTCAATACCAATGGTATTCAGTGTAAAGTGTACAGATGAAACAGAAACGAATGATTGAAGTTTATACGTATTTGAGTATTTTCAAAAAGAGAGTGTGTTATGTACAGATAAAAGTTTGTATGAAAAGAAATTGATATGTACAAGGAATGTTTTGTTTGTACATAAAGGATGTTGGTTTGAGTATACACAAGTGAAGTAAAAACAAACGATCAAAGTTTGTCTGTGCTTGAGTATAAAAAAGTATTTGTATTATGTACAGATGAAAATTGTATGTGTTTTTGAAGAAAGTTTGATATGTACAAAGAAATATTATGTACATAAAAGAATGTTATGGGACTTACACGTAAGGAGGCCCATTGGTTTGAAAGCGTTTCATAGAATAATGCTCCTTTCAATACCAATGGCATCGGTATATAAACAAGCGAATGAAAACAAGCGAAAGAAATTTGTTTATGTTTGAATATTGACAATGATGATTTGAGTATGTACAAGTAAAACTAAGTATGTACATAAAGTTGGGACTTACACCATAAGGGTGGCCCATGATCGATTGAGAAATTCGAGAGAAGACGAATTTGATTTTATCGTTTAAATCGGATTGATCATGGTAAAAAGATGTAAGTTTTTGATGAAATGTTTTGAAATGTGAGGTTCATGTATGAGAAGTTTTGAAAAAAATCGGAAGTCGAAAACTTGAAAAATTCACCTTTTAAGGAGGATTGAAAAAAGTGTTCAGAACGTCGTTTTCGGCTCGATTAAAAATTAATCAGATGAAAGTTTTTTCTGAAAATTTTTGCATTATCATAAAATAGATGTATTTATTGACAAATGTTTAAAAAATCATCTCAAAATGAGAAGTTTTGATTGGTCAAAAAAATTGTGAAAGTTTTGTAAAAAAAACATGAAAAAAATGGAAAAGTTATAAAAAAGAATGGTCTTGTGAGGGATTGAACCCATGACCATTGGGTGGGACGCGTGGCAAAGAGAACTAAGAGCAAGCAGACTACCACTAGGCCAAACGCGTTTCTGTGTTCAGTGGACAATGACACGCGTTGATATGAGATTGGAAATTTCAAACATTTGAAAATGAAGAACACGCGCGAAGCTGTTCTTCGTGGTTTTGATTTTCAAAAATCCAAATTCAATCCAAAATCTTCGTTTCTCAACGAAATTCAATGAAATAAACATCAAAGTTACTCGGTTTTTCATCACGAACACGAAGGTGGTTGTTAATTTCATTTATATTTAGCCTAACATGTTTTGATTTCTGGGAATCGTGATGAACCCTAGAACTAAGATTTCAAATTAAATGACGTGTGGTTGATGATTCTTGGATTTTTTTGAGGGTTATTGATCGTTAGAGGTGCAGAAAGAAAATGGTCGTGAGTTTTTTCAAAAAGAATCAAAGAAAATGGATATCACAGTTCATGTTCTAACCTGGAAAAGTGAGAATCGAAGAAGCTCAAAACGCGTTTCCTGAACTTGTTTGAGGATTGATACACCATCATCGGCATGTATGGAAGCTATGTGGATGATTTGCTTGCTTTGAACTTGCTCCAATCTTCCCAACCAAGTCAACCTACAGTCAGTTTCAAAATAAAACTGGAAATCGTGTTAGAGCTGTTACAGTTTGTTGTTCTTGTTTTGGATCATGTACATGATGTATAGTGATGCTGTTTGAGTGATTAGATCACAGTTTGATCAAGCTTAACTCCAAATTCGATTGCTTGGGCAGTTTGGAAGTTTTGAAAAAAATGAAAATGAAATCTGATTTTTGCTTGATTTCAGTTTGATTTTAAGCTTGTAACAAGTTTGATAGTGATTATGAAACATGTTTGACACCAAAGATCATCATGATTTTCACTGATTTTACAAATTGCAAGTTTTTCAAAAGTTCATCATGTTTCTTGATTTGGAAGAAAGAAATGAGAAAGCATGACTTTGCAATGCTTTGGTGTGAATTGAGCTTGAATTTGATGTTCAATTTATAGGCAACAAGTTCTGAAAATGTTAGGCAAGGAATGGCATTTGGAAAATCAAACTTACCTTAGAGGGCAAGAAAGTCTTTTCGCTTTAAAGGTAAAAGGAAGCTTCCTTTTTACCATGTGTGAAATATCAATTTGCTCTTATCTTATCTCAATCATCCCTCACTGATATTTATCAGTTCCATCCTCTCTTGGCAAGGTGGCAAAGGTTCTAGAAGAGGATAATGCAAAATGACTTATAATTTTACAAGTTTGTACTTGAAAATTATGGATTTTGGAGCTCTAAATTTCAAATTCAAAAGTGTAGCTAGACTCCATGGATTTGAGAGTTCTTGGAAATTTTGGAAAGATTTTTCCATGATCTACAACTTTCATGTTTTGAGTTTTTCCAATTCAAATTGGAACTAGGTGAAAAAATGGCATGAAGTTTGGAAAAAATAAGAAATTTCAACAGTTAGAAAAATTTCTAAGTATAAAAACTTTTGACTTTTTGTTGACTTTTCAAATTCTTTGATTTTTTATGATCATGATGGATCATTTGAAGTATTTTGATGATGGAAAAAGTTTTTTTTGAAAAATTTGACCAAAAGTCAAAGTTTGACTTTTCTGTGCACATGAATTTTCATCAGACGTTTCTGAAATTAACTGATGACGTCTGTGAACTTCTGTGATTTTTTCTCAAAAGTTGAAAAAATCGAATTTCAAATTGCAGCAAGTTTCAAGGCAAACTAACCATCCAATCTTGTTCCTGAGGTTCCCAGCAAGCAAAAGCAATCCTCACATCAAGCCCAGGCTGCCCAGATCGTGTTCTTGAACTCTCACCGGTTTGAAACTTTCTTAATTTCGATTTTCATGTTTCATGCATTGCTAATTTTTTTTGATTGATTGTATGCACTCAGGGCACTCATTAGATCGAGATAGACGTGTTACATGTGAGGTTTCACGTATAAAGCTCATATTGCCATTATTAGGGTTCCAAGAGCTGTGAGATTCGAAACTCAAAATCCAGGCCGTTTCAGGACACGAGGATAGCACCATCGTGCTCGCGAGGATCAAAATAGTCGATCTGGGCACTTGTTTCGTTTTGAATGATGCATTTTTTAGGCTTTTCAGGTTGATGCTTGCCGGAGAAGACGACCGGAGCTAGGGCTCCGGCGTCGCTGACTTGGTTGACCGGCGAGGAAGCTGGCGTGGCAAGATAACGCGTTCCGATTCGTTCGTTCATAAGTCAATGGACCCCACGCGTGCTGACTCGGTTTGACTCACACCCAGGACGCGTCATCACTCAAAAACCATTGATTTTGTCTTTTCCAACACCAGATGTCAAGTGGCCTAGTGGTTAAGACGCTTCCTGTGCAAAGATGCTCTCCAATGTCACGAGTTCGAGCCTCCCCAGGACCGGTTCCATCTTTCTTTTACAAAACTTCAACTTTTTTCATATTTTTCATATTTTTTTAAAATTTTGCATTCATTTTAATTCTTTTCATAATTTTTATTCATGCATTAAAAATTGTCAAAAATATTTTTCCTTTTGCATTTATTTTCATAAAATGTTTATTTAATTTATAAAATTAAAAAATATTATTTTGCATGCATATTTATTTTTATTCCTAATTTATCATTTAAATCACTTTTAATTAGTTTTTAATTATTATATCTTTTCCAAAAAATCCCAAAAAATTATTTTAGCATATTTATGTTATTTCCAGCATGAAATATTTTTCTCATTCAAAAATTTGCATTTTTACTAACATTTTTCTCTTATTCGATTTCATCGTATTTTCCGATTTCTTATCTTTTCACAGGTTATCCCGTTTCGGACGATTTCTTTTTATCGTTTTCTTTTTTTCAATTATGTAATTGCTCATGGGATGTAATAGCTTAATTAGGGCTTTTATTTTCCGCAAGTTTAAATTATGTATCTGCCCCAAAGCCATGTAATAGCGTAGGATTTATCTTTCCGCATTTACATTTCGCATTTTAATTTCCGCACCCTATAAACTGCTAGTAATTAGGCGTGTATGGCAAGATAAAATTGAACATAGCCACTCTAACTTCAAGATAACAGATCTGAATTTGACACACTCTTTCACACATGCACCCCTTAGGGTAATTCTCTCCGTTGCCTTCTGAATACAAATGGTCATGTCCCTCGAATGTAGAGGTATCCTAGCACCGTTGCCTTCAAACAAATCATCATAGTCCCTTCGATAAAAAGATCATAAGACCCACGATGTCGCCTATGAATACATGATCTTGACCCTCGATTGTCGCCTACAAAAAATGATGATAGTCCTTGAATGTGCTAGGATACTTCCTACTGTTGCTTTCTATGACCATCCGATGTCCTTGAATGTCCGCTTACATCCAACGAATGGAGTTACCTACCAACTAATGGTATGGATAGCGCTATACTAAAGGCGTAAAATAACACGCGACCAATTCGAGTAGGTAATAAGACTTTTAGTTGCTTGCTCTATCAAAATGCTTTTCACAACACACTTTTGTTAAAGTTCATACTCTTTTCAAAGAAACATTTCAGAACACTTTGTATACATTCCTACATGAATCATTACAAAGTCAAAGCGAAATTCCTTTTCAAAACTTTTTGTCAAACACACAAAAGCACAATTTTAAAGTGATCTAAGAGCAACTAAGAGCCGTAGATAACTACGGATAGAAAGGGTGCTAATACCTTCCCTTTTCATAACCTTGTCCCTTACTCGAGAATCTAACGAAGGTCTTTTACGTACTTTTTACCTTCCCTTAATTGGATAAAAGAAAAGTCGGTGGCGACTCTTGCTATCCGCACATTTGCGATACAAAATCTCAAAGTCAGTTCACCGTATTCTGAGCTGGCGACTCTGGGAGACACCCTAAAGAGAATGCCTTAAGGATTTCTAGATCACCTTTATTGCTTTCTGTTTGACTTGCTTCCTTTATCTTTAAGGGTTGTTTGGGTATTATATTTGTGGGGGATCCTACACCTGGATCCGGGTTTCCTTTTAGGTAAGTAGCAATAAATCTTCGCGACCGTTAGACGTATATCAAAACGGTCAACATGATGGCTACGTTAGCGTGACACTTTGGATGTCCTGATACTCTTCATTCCCAAGTTGAGGATAGTATTTGGCTTCTGTGTGGTGTCATCAAGCGCTAACTAAACTTTTAGAACCTTAATTGACCTATCTTGGCGATTAGAAGGTAGTGAGATGGCCGGCTTTGGTGTAGACCGAGGTTGGCTGATACTCGATGCTACTCTCATTGAGATCAGACTTTTGGGATATTTTCGATCGACCACTTGGTAGTTGTATTGAAATAAACGCCTACGAGAAAGATCAATGATGTGAGATTCCTAGAACCCGGTTACTATTATAGGACAGGATGAACCAACTCAAACTTTTGGTAGGGTAATCACCTATACCTCTTGCAAGCCTTAAACCTAGGCTTATTGTGTGAATTGTTTGTGTGTGCCAAACATTACATCATGACATCATTCGCATTGCATATCATTTCTAACTATTTCAAGGACCTAGGGATTTATCTTTGCTCTGTTTTGTAGGGATTATGGCTTCTAGAAAGACTATCCGAATCAACTTCATGAGTATACCTTATCAGCTCAAAGAATTGGTTTCAGAGATTCCCGACCATGCTCAGTTCATCAAAAGACATGGTTATCTACTTGACTTGGTTATCTCCGAATTTGAAGAAGATATGATGCATGTCCTATTCAGTTCTTCGACCCGAAACACCATTGCTTTACATTCCCAGTTATCGGTTGGTTCCTACCGTGGAGGAGTTCTCTAAGCTACTTGGGATACCTATTCTTGACCAAATGCCATTCACGGTTTGGAAAAGGTTCCTAAATGCGAAGACATCGCATCCGCCCACATCTTAAGCGCTCGGACATTGAAGCCAATTGGGAAACAAAGTGGAGTTAAGGGTTTACTTTCCAAGTTCCTAATTAAGAAAGCCGAGAATTCCTCAAAGTTATGAGTTTCCATGCATTCGAAGACATTATGGCCTTGCTAATCTATGGTTTGGTTCTATTCCTAACTCGGATCAATTCATAGATGTCAACGCCATCAAGTTGTTTCTTACCCGTAATCCGATGCCTACTTTACTTGGAGATATTCGCATTCTCTCCACACTCGTACTACTAAGAGACAAGGAACTCTCATGTGTTGTATACCGTTACTTTCGGTGGTTTATTTCGCACCTTCCTCCATCGATTTTGAAGAATGAACAAAGGTTGAGATGGTCTCAAGGTTAATGTCACTCTCGTTCGGACATCCGTTGGAATCTTTTCTCTCAAAAGTTTTACATTCATTGGCGTTGTGGAGAATTCCTAATGTACCACTACTTGGTATAAGGGAGGTATTACTTACAACCCTTCTCTAGCTCTCGTCGGTTTGGTTTTGCTCGAAGATGGCCCGCATGATATGCTTCTCCAAGATATTGTGTTCGACTACAACCACGATCTCGAATTACAAGAAGGTTCATACGCTTGGGGCATGGTAAAGAAGGCGATACCAAGACTTTGGGGCACGAACTCCATTCCTTGGGAACCTTACCTCAAATGGGTGCGAGCTCGAGCTCAAAACCTCATGATGCCATTCACGCTGTTTTAGGTAATTATGGAACTGTTGCTATAGGTGACGAATCATATCTTATTCTCCATCCGACATGCCTCTGATTTTGAAGACTTGAAGAGATCTGGATTCACTCAAAGAAGAAAGGATACCTTTGAAGCTCGTGTTATGCAAGTGAGAAGAAAGTGCTAGAGTTGACCAACCTACTTCATGAGGCGAAGCATCAGCGCCTACCTCGGCACAAAGAGCGCCCATGGGAGACTTAGAGCTTTAGGATTTATATGTTTTCTTTTATTTGTTTGAACTATCTTTTGTACTTAAAAGAAAAAGAATAAAAAGAGTACTAATAAATGTTTGTTCATTGCTTGTCTAACAAATTTAAATCTCTAAGGTCCTTGAAAACATTGCATTGCATCCGCATAAACATTGCATATCATAGCATAACATTGCATCACAGGTACATTGAAGATTGGTTTTCTCATTTGCTCGCTATTTATTTTAGCGAAATGGCTCTTGAGCGATCATCAAAGATCTCCGCTCGAATGCTCGGTTTAGAGATGTTTACGGCTTGGTCCAAGGCCAAGAAGATCTGAAGAAGCTCATCAAGAGGAAGAAGAAGTTGTTGGTCTTCTCAACATGGGCGGCTACAAAGGTGGTCCTAGAGTGGTTAGTCGAATTGAGCTCTCTGAAGGAAGTGTCAAGAAGGAGGATGAGCAAAGTAACAAGGGTGATGGCGAAGGTAGTCAGCATGAGCCTGAGAAAGACTATGACAATGGCCAATACTCTGATGAAGATGGCAAGTACAAACAACTTGAAGACCATTTGAATGCTGTGGAAAACCTGAAGATGTCCGGGCTGAATTTTGATGATCTGAGTCTTGTCCCTGGTGTTGTGATTCCTCCCAAGTTCAAAGTTCCAACTTTTGCTAAGTATGATGGCATGTCTTGCCCTAAGCTGCATTTGAAATCCTATGTTCAGAAGATCAATCCCCACACTGATGACAGAAAATTGTAGATGCATTATTTTCAAGAGAGTTTTTCCGGAACTCAATTGGAATGGTATTATCAGCTAGAGAATGACCGTATTCGCACTTGGAGTGACTTAGCGGATGCTTTCTACAGACATTATGAGTACAATGCTGAATTGACACCAACTCGCATGCAACTACAAAGCATGTTTATGGGTCGTGACGAGAAGTTCAAGGAGTATGCTCAGAAGTGGAGAGATTTAGCAGGCAGAGTTCAACCACCCTTGTCCAATAGGGAATTGGTTGATATTTTATGGGGACAGCAGCCCATTCTTCAATCATCGATTGGAAACTCTTGATCGGATTCACCAAGTGATCTTGACGGCGTATTGAAGCTGGTATCAAGAGTGGGAAGATTCAGGTAGAGACATCTTCAAATACTGCGAAGAGATCTTTTGGTGCTAAGAAAGAAGCCAATGCTGTGTATGGTCAGAAAAGCCGAGCCAAGACCGACCGTGCTCAATCTATGGGGCGTTGTGATCTCGATCCTACATCGGCCAACCTCGGCGAGACAACACGCAGCGGCAGCGCCACGAGGCGGTTTACAAAGATCAACATGCCATTGTCACAAGCCTTGCAACACATGTTGAAAGCGGTGATTACCTTGAGGGATCCTCCTCGAATGTCAACACTTCCTCTCGAGATACAATCCTAATGCTAAGTGTGCTTACCATTCCAATAGCCGGGACATAGTCGATGATTGTTGGGCTCGAAGAACAAGATTCAAGACATGATTGAAGCTAAGCAGATTGAGTTTGACCCTCCTATTGAGACTCCGAACGTGATCAACGCTCCTATGCCTAACCATGACAAGAGTTCCAATCTTTGTTGGCGGCGATACTTATGTTTTCAACATAGATGACTTGACCATTCCTCGATGGTATTAAGGAGAATTTGCTACAAGGCGGTGTCAATCAGGGATGCAGAAGAATTGTCGTTGGTGCCCGTCCGCGCTGATGGTTGTGCTTGGTTGAGAAGGCGTGTTCGATGCATGATGGATAGCCGTGAGATACTATTTACGAAACCACTGTGCGGTGTGTGAAGAAATGTCTAAGTTGAAGATTGACAATGCAAATGAAGTCGCACCATCTGTGTGGGATACCTTGGGGCAGCCAAGTGGAAAGTATGATTACATGGTGAAGTACACTGTTCCTGAGAGCTACAAAATTCCTATTGAAGATGTTAAAGCAACCGGATGGGGTGACGATTTCCCAGAAGACTATGCTGATGTTAACACCATAAGAATCTCCTCTGCTGATCCTGTGCCTAGAGTGGCACCTCTTATCATTACTTCTCCAAGACCAGTTCCATATTCCTCAGACAAGGCTATCCCTTGGAATTATGGAGCTAATGTTTACTATCATGGCGTCAAGCAAGACCCTCTAACCATTGAAGATCTTACAGTTGAAGCTGCCATTCCTGACATTGAAAACATCACTGGATCAAGTAAGGTGACCAAAACCGGAAGAGTATTCTCTCCAGATATCTCTCCTCCAAAAGACACCGCGACTCCAGCTCGCATTCCAGCTATTCAACCCATTCCCCAACCTAGAGGGAAAGAACCAGTGACTCATCCTGCTCAGCCGGAAGTACCAAAGGAAGTTACTGAGGACACCTCCAAACAAGAAATGGAGGAAATTCTGAAGATTATCAAGAAGAGTGATTACAATGTTGTGGAACAGTTGGGACAGACTCCGTCCAAGATATCCATGCTTGCTCTACTCTTGTGCTCTGAGGCTTATGCTAACGCCTTGGTGAAGTTTCTGAAGAATGCTCATGTACCGCAAGACACTACCACTGACCAGTTTGAAGTTTGTATTGCTAGCCTGGCTGCCAACAACGGCCTAGGCTTCTTTGATGCTGATTTGACTCCTGCCGGAAAGAAACACAACAAAGCCTTGCACATCTCTGTTGAATGCAAGGGCACTACATTGTCTCATGTCTTAGTGGATACTGGTTCTGCTCTAAATATCCTACCAAAGACTGCTTTTGATCGACTCGATATCGAAGGGTTGGTTCTGAGACCCAGTGATATAATTGTGCGAGCTTTTGATGGTTCTAAGCGAACAGTGCTTGGAGAGCTCATTCTGACTGTTAAAGTCGGTTCCCAGACTTTTGATTCCACTTTCTTTGTCATGGACATCCGTCCGACTTACTCTTACTTGGGCCCTTGGATACATGGGGTGGCATCTACCTTACATCGTGGTGAAAGGAAGGTTATTCTGTGTGTGGTGAGGAAGAATATATGGTCAGTCATCTATAGTCCTTCCGATACCTCAAGATGGAAGGTGAATTCTTCGAGACTCCCTGTCAAGCTTTTGAAACAATCCCCATAGTCATGCCTATTGGCTCTCCCATCACTCCTGAAGTTACACAAGTTCCGCCAAGGATGGCCTCGCTGAAAGATGCATAAGCTGCAATTGAAGGAGGAGGTGGTACTGTTTGGGGTCAGCTCCCTGATCTTCCTCTCAAATTTGACAAGAATGGTTTAGGCTTCACTATCAAGGGTCAGAAGATGATACGCCGCGAACGCGTAGCCAACTTCCTTTCCGCATTAGCCAGAGTGGAATCCATGCTATAGAAGACGACGACAACGACTTCGACATCAGCAAGTGGATCTTCCCAACTCCAGACAAGGGGCTCGACAATTGGAAGACTGAAGACGTCATACCAATCTCCTTTAGATAGGAGTAATTGCTCTTGTTTTGTTTTGCTTTTCGTATTTTCTACGTTTTGAACAATAAACTCTAAAGCCTAGTGCCTTGCCCAGGGCATCATGGTTCGTTTGTGAGGGTTATTATCTGTCATTTGCATATTTTCATTCAATAAAATCGTTGGACTTTTGCATTCTAGTTTTGCTTTCTCTTACTTTATCACCCTTCAAAAGCTATGTGTTTCTTACACACCCCGTGATACTGCGAATCACTCCGACTCTCGTTGATAACACTATGCTATTGCTAAATATGACTTGATAATCCGATCTACCAAGCCGAAGAAGAAAGTGAGGAAGATTGTGAAGTTCGAGGAGAACTTGTCGGCTACTGACAAGAAGAGCGAGTTATCTGACCACGAAGAGCAAGTTGAGGTTGTGAATTTGGTTGCTAATGAAGGCAGAAAAGAGATCAAGATAGGAGCGGGTCTTGAGAAGTGTTAAAGAAAGGTTGGTTCGGATGCTACGAGACTATATTGAGGTTTTGCTTGTTCATACGAAGACATGCGGTTTAGACATTGATATTGTGGTGCACATTGCCGACAAAGAGGTTTTCTCCTGTGAAGCGAAGGTTAAATCGCATCGTCTGAGATGTTAGAAAATTAAAGTTGTAAACAGTTCAATGCGGTTTCTTAGTTCCTATCCACAATGGGTTGCTAATGTGGTTCCTGTGCCTAAGAAGGATGGTAAGGTGCGGATGTGTGTGGATTACGAGATACGAACAAAGCGAGTCGAAAGCGATTTCCCACTTCCTCATATTGATGTTACGGTTGACAACACCGCTCGGCATAAAGTTTTATCCTTCATGGATGGTTTCTCTGGTTACAATCAGATCCAAATGGCTCCGAAGACATGGAAGACTACTTTAGTTACGATGGGGCACTTTGCTACAAGGTTATGCCGTTCGGATGAAGAACGCGGGCGCCACTTATCGGCTATGGTGACATTATTTCATGACATGATCCATCACGAGATAGAGGTCTCGTCGGCGACATGATAGCTCGATCACGGTGAAGAAGAACATCTTGATCATTTGCGGCTGTTTGATAGGTTGAAGAAGTGATGAGACTTAATCCTAACAAGTGCACTTTTGGAGTCGGATCCGGAAAACTCCTAGGGTTTGTTGTCGTGGTAAAGGTATTGAAGTTGATCCGCCAAGGTTAAAGCTATTCAAGAGATGCCGTAGCCCGAGAAAGAAGTCAGAGGTTTCTTGGGCCGATTGAATTACATTGCCAGATTCATTGCACACCTAACTGTTGCTTGTGAACCAATCTTCAAGTTGCTAAAGAAGGATCAAGTGGTAGAATGGAACGACGATTGCCGGTCGCTTTTGACAAAATCAAGGGTACCTCTGAAATCTCTCTATCGATGCTTTGAAGGAAGAACTCTTATCATGTACTTGGCGGTGTTAGAGAATTCAATGGGGTGTGTGTTGGGGAAACATAGCGAGTATGGTCGAAAAGAGCATGCAATATACTACCTTAGCAAAAGTTTACCGTTGTGAAACAAGATACTCACACTCGAGAAAACTTGCAACGCTTTAACTTGGGCTGCTTTCGGCTAAGGCAGTATATGTTGACTCACACTACCTTGTTGATTTCCAAGATGGATCCGATAAAATACATATTTGAGAAACCAGCTCTCTCGGAAGAATATCAAGATGGCGGATGATCTTGACCGAGTATGACATCCGTATACTACTCTCGAAAGCGATCAAAGGAAGTGTAGTAGCCGATCACTTGGCTCATCAAGCCGTAGATGACTATCGATCTATGCAATTTGAATTTCGACGAAGATGTTTTACTAGTTCTTGATTGTGAAGAACCGGGCCAGACGAAGGACACGAACAAGGATCTCGATGGACCATGGTCTTTGATGGAGCCTCAAGCGCACTTGGCAATGGCATTGGCGCCATCATTACATCCCTACAGGGACATCGCCTTTCACCGATTATGTTTTAGTTGCACTAACAACATGGCGAATCTGGCGTGCATTATGGGTATTAAAGTGCTATTGACTTAAGAATCAAGTTCTTACAAGTGTATGGAGACTCGGCTTTGGTGATCGGTCAGATTAAGGCGAGTGGGATCTGAAGCACCGAATCTTATTCGTATCGAGCATGTTACGAGTTTGATCCCTACTTGAAGAGATCACTTTCAATCACATTCCACGAGAAGAGAATCGGTTGGCGGGCATTAGCTACTATGTCATCTATGTTCAAGGTTAGATGGGACAACGAGGCTCCCGGATCATCATTGAGAAGTTTGTGAACCGGTATTGCTATGAGCTTGATCGGAAGAGAGACCTTGGTACTATGGCGTGAAAAGGTATCTTGAGACTCGGGAATATCCAGAGGGCATCATCAATGATAAGAAGTTCATGAGAAGATTTGCATCCAAATTCTTCCTCGACAACGACATCTTATACAAAGCGCAACCACGACTTGTGCTTACTCATTGTGACGAAAGCGACAATACGTATCATGGAAGAGTAACACGAAGGCGCATTTGGTACCCACTCTAGTGGTCATACAATGGCTAAGAAGATTTTGAGAACGGGTTACTATTGGTCCACCATAGAAGCTGATTGTCACCGCTACGCTCGATCTTGTCACAAATGCCAGATTTATGTAGACAAAGTACACGTACCTCCAGTACCTCGAATGTTTTATGACTCCACGGCCTTTTGCAATGTGGGGCATTGACATGATCGGAGAAATCAAGCCCACCGCTTCCAACGGACACCGTTTCATCCTTGTGGCAATTGATTATTTTACCATGTGGGTAGAGGCAGCCTCGTTCGCATCTGTTACCAAGAATGTTGTGGCTCGATTCATCAAGCATAATCTTATTTGTCGATATGGCACTCCCGAAAGGATTATCACAGATAACGGCTTCAACCTCAACAATAAGATGATCTCCGAACTCTGCACGCAGTTCAAGATCAAGCATCACAACTCCTCTCCTTATCGGCCTAAGATGAATGGCACAGTGGAAGCCGCCAACAAGAACATTAAGAAGATTATACAAAAAATGACAGTGACTTACAAAGATTGGCATGAGATGTTACCATTTGCTCTTCATGGTTACCGCTTTCTGTGCGAACATCAGCAGGCAACCCTTCTCTCTTGTATACGGTATGGGCGGTCCTACCCATCGAGTTCGAGATACCCTCAACCAGAGTCCTCCAGGATGCAGAGTTAGGCGAAGACGATTGGGTCCAGACTCGCCTTGACCAGATTAATTTGATTGATGAGAAACGACTCGCGTCCATATGCCATGGATAGATCTATCAGAAGCGAATGATCAGAGCATTTAACAAGAAGGTCAAGCAACGAGTCTACCAAGTCGGTGATCTAGTAGTCAAGCGCATCATTCTCCCACAAGGTGATCCGGGGCAAATGGACTCCCACGAGGGACCATTTGTAGTCAAGGCAGTATTTTCTGCGGAGCTATGATACTTAGCACCATGGATGGCGAAGACTTCCCACACCCTGTGAATGCAGACATAGTCAAAAAATACTACGCATGAACGAGACTCGCTAGGTCGGTGACCTAGGCAAAAATAAGGGCATCTGGCGAACCAAAGGGTTCGGGCAAAGTTAAGGATATATACAAAAATGTACACCGCAAGTCGAAAACACGAAAAGCGGCTTGGGCAAAAAGGTATCCGGTGGTGAAAACCGAAAGGCGGTCTAGGAAAAGTTAGGGATTTAAGCGTCGACTATGTCTCATCGGATCACCCATCTATAGACTACTATCGACATTCAAGATTCAAATGGCGAAGATCGATCCACTCACTTTCTCTTGGCAAGGAGATGAGATAGTTGAAATATATGAGTACTAGCATAGTTGGAACTTAACGAGATTGTTTCCATAGCTTTTACCTTTCTTGTGTACAAACTATTTGGCCATCGCCACATTTCAAATAAATACAAGTTTCTTTCTCTTTACAATTTTCTTTGTTGTTGTTGTTTGCATAAAGTCCAATGTTTGCTTTGAATGATTATATGCATCTGACAATAAAGATCTATTTACAAACATGCGAAAAGTGAACGTGCAAAAGTAATTACTACAGACTCCAGGAATCGAGATGACGAAGAAAGTCACCAAAACACTCCCTGAGCATTGATCCCCGAGATGTTGCTCACCACAAACCTTCCCGGTGGAGTACGCGTCGGTCCCCAAGCAATGATTCCACTCAACTTAACCGGATTACGCCTGTCTTTGAGCAGTAATATTCCATCCCCAGCTAAGATATTTATCCCCAGCGGATATCTATCAATCGTTCCCCTTTTCTCCAGCAGCAGTATCTAGACTTGAAACTTGGTCAGATAGTGCACCGGAGGAAACCTACACCTCTTATTCCTCAGCCAGAGATTCCAGATCTCCAGACTCTTCTAAAACCCGGTCTCCCGGCAACTACCATTACTCTCCCCAACAGGGTCTACACACAAGATCCTCGACAGCGTACCTCTACCATCCTCAACAATATCTAGGCCTGAAACTTGGTCAGATAGTGCACCGAAGGAATCAAAGTTTTCTTTCTTCTCAGGATCTTCATCCTCAAGCGAGTCGAAATCTCAAGCGGAACTTCGCATCTTCTTCAAGATGGATATGTTTTGAAATACCACAACAACTATCATTCATACATTACTCATAAAAGTCATAATTTGTGCATATGTCATTCATACGCATTGTCATGCATCGTACTTTACATAAGACTAACAAATATTCTATCAAAGTTTCTCTTGTTTTCTCCAAAACAGGTGAAAGTCACTGCATAAGCGGTCCGAGATTAAGACCCGAATCCAGACGGGAAAACTATCTGAAAGACCGCCCCTAGTTGTCCTCCGACAACTGGTCCAGGATTAAGACCCGAATCCAGACGGGAAAAATATCTGAACGACCGCCCTCGTTGTCCTCCGACAACGAATCCAGGATTAATACCCGAAGCTAGACGGGAAACCCTATCCGAACGATCACAAGTTATCCTCCGATAACAGGCAGTGGATCAACACCCGATGCACAACAAGGAAGATATCCACGTTTTGCCAAATACTACCTCCCTCAGAGTAGTCAGCACGAAGATTTATTCTGACTCATTCTTATTATCAACAGCAACTACATAGTCTGGCATACGACTCAGTTGCCTTGGATGGCATCTTAAGCCCATCTCCGACTACTTGTCAACATTCCTCCACTTTCAGAATGCTGCATATTTGGTTAAAAACCAATACAAACCAATAGCTTCATTTAAAGATGAGCACGAAGTCTAACGTACGACTCCCTCCAGATGGCATCTTAAGCCCATCTCCATGCTCCTTCCAGAAACATCTATAAAGCCTAGCGTACGGCTCACTCCCCAGCATCGATCTTTCCAGATGGCATCTTAAGCCCATCCCTGTCAATTCTCCTATCAACAATCTCCAGTCCAGCGTGCGACTCATTCCCAGTCTCTACCTTCTCCAAATGGCATCTGTAAGCCCATTCCGCATCACCAGTGCAAATTTTCGGTGTACTCGAGTGTTCAATCATCTTCTACCTCCAGGTCACGAAAGGCACGCATGCCAATCTAACCCTTCCAGTACAAGAAGATTGAACAGGGGCAGCTGTCATACCCCAAAATTTTCCCTCCATCTTCTCAAGGCATTTCATACATCTATACTCAAGGATTCCTCAAGGGTTGATCAGACAAACCCTCTCCTAGACAATCAACCCAAACTAGGGTTTGGTGATTCTCAGATCAAAATGGATTTCCAACATCTCCAATGTTCATCATGCCTCCTCATATGCTTCAAATGTTCGCCATGTCAAGTTTCAAGCTTCACAAGTCAAGTTTCCTCAGACAATTGCTCAGATGGTTGAAAATCAATTGTATTGGACAAAAAGTCAACTATGGTCAACATACAGTCAAACTTCATGATTTTTGGTCAACATCCTCATTTTGAAGTTACATTCATCATTTGATCAAGGGTTGATCATGATTCATCAAGAAAACTCAAGATTTGCTCAAAAGTCAAACTTTCCAAATTAGGGTTTCTTAGAGAAAAGTCAACTGAACTTTGACTGAGCATAACTTCTTCATACTTTCTCAGAAATTTTTCCACCACCTCTTGTTTTGAAGGAAATTCAATTCTCTACAACTTCATGTCTCACAAGAATGTTCAAAAAATGCTTCATTTAGAAGGTATGGATCAAAACATTACAGGTCCTTTTCAAAGTCAACAAAAAGTCAACATTTTGTTTTGAAGATGTATTGATCATGGAAACTCCAATTGAGATGAGACCAAAAAGGTTGGTTAGAGGAATCTTATAGCTCTCCAAAAAGTCCAAGAACACTAAAAAATGTGGAAAATTGAGAAAGATACACTATTCAGAAGTTGGGCAATTTTGGACAATTGCACAAAAGGATATTTTGGTCAAAATGCAAAATTTTTCAAATGGGCCTATAATATTTTGATCCAAACTTGTTCATGACATTATTTGTGACCCATAAATGCTTGGCCATGACAATTTTCTATTTTATTAATTTATTTTTGAATTTTAAACCATTTAATTCAAAATTAAATTATATAAAATATGAAAATAAGATGTTTTTTTTAAGGAGAATGATTTTATATCATGCTTGAGGTCCAAGATAGCCCATGATTCTTACCAATTTCGTGCTAGCCTTCACATTGATGAAAAAATTAATTTTTTTCCAATATTTGATTTTATTTAAAAAAATATAAATGCACATTCAAGATCAAATCTTTTTTTCCTCCTCTTTGCCATCCCAAATCACTCTATAAATAGCCAGCAAGTTCACAAGACAAAGGGACGAAACCCTAGCCCTATACACAGCCCTCACTTTGCCAAATTTTTTCTCAAAAGTTGAAAAAGTCGAATTTCAAATTGCAGGAAGTTTCAAGGCAAACTAACCATTCAATCTTGTTCCTGAGGTTCCCAGCAAGCAAAAGCAATCCTCACATCAAGCCCAGGCTGCCCAGATCGTGTTCTTGAACTCTCACCGGTTTGAAACTTTCTTAATTTCGATTTTCATGTTTCATGCATTGCTAATTTTTTTGATTGATTGTATGCACTCAGGGCACTCATTAGATCGAGATAGACGTGTTACATGTGAGGTTTCACGTATAAAGCTCATATTGCCATTATTAGGGTTCCAAGAGTGAGATTGAAACTCAAAATCCAGGCCGTTTAGGGACACGAGGATAGCACCATCGTGCTCGCGAGGATCGAAATAGTCGATCCGGGCACTTGTTTCGTTTTGAATGATGCATTTTTTAGGCTTTTCAGGTTGATGCTTGCCGGAGAAGACGACCGGAGCTAGGGCTCCGGCGTCGCTGACTTGGTTGACCGGCGAGGAAGCTGGCGTGGCAAGATAACGCGTTCCGATTCGTTCGTTCATAAGTCAATGGACCCCACGCGTGCTGACTCGGTTTGACTCACACCCAGGACGCGTCATCACTCAAAAACCATTGATTTTGTCTTTTCCAACACCAGATGTCAAGTGGCCTAGTGGTTAAGACGCTTCCTGTGCAAAGATGCTCTCCAATGTCACGAGTTCGAGCCTCCCCAGGACCGGTTCCATCTTTCTTTTACAAAACTTCAACTTTTTTCATATTTTTCATATTTTTTTAAAATTTTGCATTCATTTTAATTCTTTTCATAATTTTTATTCATGCATTAAAAATTGTCAAAAATATTTTTCCTTTTGCATTTATTTTCATAAAATGTTTATTTAATTTATAAAATTAAAAAATATTATTTTGCATGCATATTTATTTTTATTCCTAATTTATCATTTAAATCACTTTTAATTAGTTTTTAATTATTAAATCTTTTCCAAAAAATCCCAAAAAATTATTTTAGCATATTTATGTTATTTCCAGCATGAAATATTTTTCTCATTCAAAAAATTTGCATTTTTACTAACATTTTTCTCTTATTCGATTTCATCGTATTTTCCGATTTCTTATCTTTTCACAGGTTATCCCGTTTCGGACGATTTCTTTTTATCGTTTTCTTTTTTTCAATTATGTAATTGCTCATGGGATGTAATAGCTTAATTAGGGCTTTTATTTTCCGCAAGTTTAAATTATGTATCTGCCCCAAAGCCATGTAATAGCGTAGGATTTATCTTTCCGCATTTTACATTTCCGCATTTTAATTTCTGCACCCTATAAACTGCTAGTAATTAGGCGTGTATGACAAGATAAAATTGAACATAGCCCACTATAACTTCAAAGATAACAGATCTGAATTTGACACACTCTTTCACACATGCACCCCTTAGGGTAATTCTCTCCCGTTGCCTTTACGAATACAAATGGTCATGTCCCTCGAATGTAGAGGTATCCTAGCACCGTTGCCTTCAAACAAATCATCATAGTCCCTTCGATACAAAGATCATAAGACCCACGATGTCGCCTACGAATACATGATCTTGACCCTCGATTGTCGCCTACGAAAAATGATGATAGTCCCTTCGAATGTGCTAGGATACTTCCTACAAGTTGCTTTCTATGACCATCCGATGTCCCTTCGAATGTCCCGCTTACATCCAACGAATGGAGTTACCTACCAACTAATGGTATGGATAGCGCTATTCTAAAGGAACGTAAAATAACACGAAAACGACCAATTCTGAGTAGGTAATAAGACTTTTAGTTGCTTGCTCTATCAAAATGCTTTTCACACAACACACTTTTGTCAAAGTTCAAGCTCTTTTCAAAACGAAACATTTCCGAACAGTTTGTATACATTCCTACATGAATCATTACAAATTCAAAGCGAAATGCCTTTTCAAAACATTTTTGTCAAACACACAGAAAGCACAATTTTTAAAGTGATCTAAGAGTAACTAAGAGCCCGTAGATAACTACGGATGGAAAGGGGTGCTAATACCTTCCCTTTTCATAACCTTCTCCCTTACTCAGAATCTAACGAAGGTCTTTTTCTGTACTTTTTACCTTCCCTTAATTGGATAAAAGAAAAGTCGGTGGCGACTCTTGCTATCCGCACATTTGCGATACAAAAATCTCAAAGTCAGTTCACCGTATTACACACTCACCTTAGGGTATCCTCTCTTGTTGCCTTACGAACAATGGTCATGTCCCTCGAACGTGGGGATATCTTAGCTAAGACGCTTACAAATATATCATCATAGTCCCTTCGATACAAAGATCATAGTCCCTCGATGACCCTTGATGTTGCCTACGAATACATGATCTCGTCCCTCGGTTGTTGCCTACAAAAAGTGATGATCGTCCCTATAAATATGCTAAGGTACCCCTACATATTGCCTTCTATGACCATCCGATGTCCCTTCGAATGTCCCTTTACATCCAACGAATAAGATTACCTACCAACTAATGGTATGGATAGCCTTATTCTAAAGGAAAGCAAAATAACATGGAAACAATTGTTCTGAGTAGGTAATAAGACTTTTTTGCTTGCTCAATCAAAATACTTTTTACACCTCACACTTTTAAAAAAAAACTTTTCAAAACACTTTGTATACATTCCAGCTTGAGTCATTACAAAGTCTTTTCCAAAACAAAACATTTCCAAACACTTCGTATACATTCTAGCGAGAATCATTGCGAAGTCAAAGTGAAATGTCTTTTCAAAAACATCTTTTCAAACACACATAAAAAGCAATTTATAAAGTGAGCTAAGCAATTAAGATCCCATAGATAACTACGGATGAAAAGGGTGCTAATACCTTCCCTTTTTATAACTTCCTCCCGGACGCAGAATCTAATGAAGGTCTTTTCCTGTTCTTTTCGCCTTCCCTTAATTGGATAAAACAAAAGCCGGTGGTGACTCTTGCTATCCGCAACATTTGTGATAAAACGCAAAATAAACAAGTCAGTTCTCCCACCGTATTACACCCGTGCGTGAAATCCATATTCTTTTGTCCTGGTGCTCGTCCCTGAAAGTTTTGGTCTTTTGGTATTGTCGAGTTGAGTCTTACCTCGTTTTATTTTCATTGGTTTCGGTCAGCTTCGTCTATTGTCTACTCTTGATTTATCTGTTTCTTCCGTACCTTCTGTTTGTCATAGTTTCCACTATTTACCCTTGGTTAAGACCAGCAGGTGTCCCCAAAATGACACGCTCTAGTCACCTTGATTATAGGATCCTTTCCATAGTTGTCGTGCGTACTTTTCAGAGTCCAGTTTTACCTAGCCTTCTGATTTGGGTTTTACCTCACCCTTATTAAAGCCTATCCCACAATTTTATTCAGGCGTGTGTCTTTCAAAGTCTAAAAGTCGTTAGACCTTTCACTTGCTAAAGAGAAAAGTTATTTGGTTTTTCTTTAAAACCAATTTTGTCTTAGAAAGTTTCACTCTTTTTCTCAAGAGTGTAAATTTCTGGGTTCTTTTGTATTCAATCATCTTCTACTTTGAACACTCGAAGGTTTCCACCAGTTCTAGCTTATCAAGTATAAAAAGATTGAATAGGGGCAGTTGTGGCACCCCATAATTTACCCTCTTGATTTAGGCTTATGTTTCATCATAAACATCATATTGGATTGCATTCATACATTGTGATAGGATTAAACTTTCTTTTGTTCTCAAGTCCTCTACAAGCTATGGAGGTTGATTGTGTTAGCAAGTGGTTATAAGGGGGAGTCAAGCTCTAAATTCTTGGATCTCTCAAGAATCCATGATGTATTATAGCTCAATACACCCCATTGATTTCTTTGATTCTTCAAGAATTGAAGTTTTGCAAAGAATTGAAGAGGAATTCATCTATGTCACCCATCTAAGGAAATTAGGGTTTTGGGTTCATTGTGGAGTGTGAAGCATGGTTGAGCCAATATTTTGAATTATTATCTTCCCAATATCATTTGTGCTATCATGGTTCAAAGAATTTCTCAATACATTCAGAGATTTGAGGTTTGAAGCTTGAATGGCCTTCTCCTAACACAAGGTGCAATATTAGGGTTCTGGGTATGATCAAGATTTCATCAGAATTTTCACTCAAATTTCTTTTCAAGTGTTTCAATATGTTGATGAGCATCAATGGTTGAAAGATTGAGGTTCAATTTTAGTTAGAAGCAAGTCAATTGACCATAAAGGGAAAAATGGTCATTTTGGTCAAAATTAGTCAAAATCAGGAGTTGACAAAGTGAACTTTTGTTCAACCATCAATTCAAATATCATTTTTTCATATTTCATTAACAAATTCATCATTGAACCAAGAAAATTGAAGAAATTGGAGTTAACTTGTTCTTGAAGTTACTTGAAGTTTGAAAATTTTCTAGGTGTCCACCTTATAGAACTTTGACATGTCATAACTTTCTCAAATTTTATCCAATGGTTGTATACCATACATTTTTGGAAAGCTTGTAAAAAATTCTACAAGATTGTCATTGTGTGAAATTTCTCAAAAATGCACCATTTGAAATATATTTGAGTTTGAAGTTTGGTGCACAAGTGCTGATCATGTCTTGCTTCCTCTTGCCTTCCACGTGCGTATTTCATCAAACAAGTTTTGTGCAATAAGTAGGAGGTTATTTCTTTTGATTCAAGTGCAATTTCAAAAATGTGTTTCGTGCATTTTAAAGTTCAAGCCAAAATCGGATCTTCATGCATGCCCATGCGCGCGCCAAGCCCAGGTTTCCATGACCTGTTTTTCTTCAACTTTAGAAGATGATATCTCACACAATCCTTGATCATTTTCAATGGTCTAAAGCTCAGATTTTAGACCATGAGGAGATCTATACATGGTTCAAAAAGGCCAAGAAACGCACGAGCCATTTTTCTGTGGCTCAAGCTCAAAGTTGGGTGCTGAGGATTGTGTATTATCTTGGTCATTTTTCAAGTTTGGTACATTTTTGTGTTAGCTGGTTTCAGGTTCTATTTCTTACTTGCCTTGCACGATTTTAGTGTCCAATCCATTGCCAAAAGAAGCCAAGTATGCGCATTATAGTGCATTGTACTACATTCCTCAAATTTTCCCATTTAAAGAAACTTTGTGAATTTTGCAAAATTACCAACACTGTACTATCAAGGCCAGCTCATCATTTACACTTCCTACACTCTGATTCCACTCATTATAAGCATGCCAAAATGCACAAAATTTGAGAGAGGAAGTAAGCAAAATGCATGACATAGAGGACACCTCACTCTTCGGATTTTTGTGAATATTCTCTCCAACGAATTTCAGAGGCCAAAGACCATATTGCCCTCACTCTCTATGCTCTATATAAGCTCACAAGCAACAATTCAAACCCTAACTGCCTCCTTCCACCAAAAACCAGATTTGAGTTTTTCATTGTTCTTCTTCGAAGCTTCATTTTATTTGATTCCAGAGCTTATTTCTTCCTCTATTCCTCTTCATTGAAGTTCAAGGATCAAGGGAAGCTGGTTTTTGTATTGTTCAGAGGCACCAGTTGAGTTTATTTCTCAATTCAAGAGGTAAGTTTTCAAACTGGAATCTTTGTTTTCAAATGTTTTTTGATGAAATAAATCATGTATGCGTGTGTATAGTTGGCCAAACATTAGGTTTGATGTATATCTTTGCTTGTTTGTGAAACACATTGCATGATATGAAGTTCTGAAATTTTGGCTTTGGATGATTTTTGTGATTTTCGTGCTATGATTTCTTGATGTATGTTTGATTATTTTGAAATCCACGAGTTGCTTGTTATTCCTTGCCATGTGATCTTTATTTTGTGCTTTGAATCATGAAAAATGGTTGAGAAATGAGGAAGTTATGTTGATCAGAAGTTGGGTGTATGGTTTGAGCAAAAATGTGTTTAGGGCATAGTGTTGGAGATTGAAGATGATTAGGTGTCAGCGCCTGATTGGATGTGTTCATCTTTGAATGAATTTTGTTTTAATTGATTTTGTGATTTTATTTTCTTGATCAAAACTTGTCCAAAAATTCTAAAACAATTAGGGTAGTCTTAGAATATTATTTCTGACTTTGTGTTTTTTTTGCATAATTTTTCAAAATCATTTGATTGTTAAAAAAAATCAGAGTTTAATTAATTGATTTTTGTGTAACATTTTTATTAAACCATTTTCAAACTAAAAAAATTACACAAAAAAATATTTCAGGCCATTTGATTGGTTTATACTTGATCCCTAATTTTTATTTCATAATTTTCTAAATTTTTGCATAATTAAATAATTTTCTACATTATATTGCATTTCATGCATTTTTATTATTATTTAAAATATTTCACCCATATAAAATTGCATAAAAAAATAATGTGAACCATTTTATTCATGCACATTCCATTGCTGAATTTTATTTCATAAGTTTTACATTTTTGTATGATTAAATAAGTTTTTGCATTAAATAATTAATTTGCATCTCATATTTTACATTTTTATTATTTTCACCATTTTCCTTGAATATAAAAAATCCCAAAAAAATACTTTTTAGGGTCCTCATAGTCTTAGCTGAATTTTGAATTTTGTTTGTGATTTATATTACTGATTTTATTTAATTTTGAATATTGGGTTTGTAAATGTTTTTTTTAGGGTTTTGGTTGCTTGGATCACAAGTTTGGATTTAATTGTTGATGATTTAAAACTTGTAAATGTCATTTAAATTTTGATTCGAATCTTTGAATGTCCTGATCTCACTAAAATAAATTTTGTTTGAATTTATTAATTGAATTTCTATTTTTGCCAAAATACTTTACAAGACTTGTCTAGTTTGAGCTCTATCACAACTGGTCTTGAAAGATGAATTTTATTTTCAATTTTCTTCAAACATTCAAGGATCCAAGTTAATTGATTCTGAATTTTATAAGCCGCAAGTGTTCTAAAACAATTTTGTTTAGTTTTTACAGGTCCTTTTACTATTTTTGAGTGATTTATCTAAATCTAGTCAACTTTGGTTACTTAGGTTAGAAGTTACATTTGTTTGACTAATTTCCCTTAACTTTTGAGACTATTTTTGTTTAGAATATGATAATATA
Source organism: Vicia sativa (assembly GCA_021764765.1). NCBI lineage: Eukaryota > Viridiplantae > Streptophyta > Magnoliopsida > Fabales > Fabaceae > Vicia > Vicia sativa. Next base: position 88,850,018 of record CM038796.1, on the reverse strand, counting down.
GTACCCTAGGATCTTAGAAATGATTTTATTAAATTTTTAGGATTAGGTTTACTATTTTCCCCATTAAGTCAAATTAGGGTTTCCAATTAGTGATCCTTCTAGGTTATATTTACTTTGTTTGATTTTGTTTTCAACATAAGTTGTGTTAATCTTTGTCTCAAGCTTTTGTTTCTGACTTGTTGACATCTTATAGGAATTGTAACATTTTTGTTCCAATTTTATAACCCATGCTTCTATTCATTTGTCCAATTATTTTTTGTGCATGCATCAATGTTTTGTTTAGATCATAGATGTAAGGAATGCACTTGTGCAATCCATGAGGGGTATGTTCTTATTCTTTTATCCTCATTTGCTTTTGTATACTTGAGTTCAACCATATGACCATTCAAGTTCATATAATTTTCCCATTTTCTTTTGTTCATATGGTTTGATGTTGCTCATGATCATGGTTTAGGAGGTAGCTTTATGCACCACCTTCAAATTCCTTATGTGAAGCAATTTGTTTATAATTCACATTAATCTTAAGCTTGTATGTTTTGTTTGTCATAACTTGATGCTTCTATGAACCCATGCAAGACCATTCATTGTCATTCCATCTTGGTCTCTTTGGGAAGCTAAATTGGTCACCATTGTAGCTTAGACTATCTTTCTCTTTAAGATTTCAATGATGCTTCTTATTATCTTTGTCCCCTTAACGTATATTGATGTTGGTTTCATCCACAATAACATATAAGAACCATAATTTTAATGCCATTTGATAATCTTTGCTTTGAGCATAAAGGACTAAATTTGCACATTGTCATGACACTTTAGCATGTTAAATTGATAGCATTGTTTAAGTTCTTATAAGTCATGATAGATACTTGTGATAGGGATATACCACTTCCCTAGAACCCACAAGTATCCAATTTTCTTTCCACACTTATTTTATATCATCCATCATTGATTTTAGACTAGTGTTGTTTGATTTTTTAGGATGTTGACTACCAATTAGGTGATTTGTTTTGTGTATTGAAGTTTAGTCTTCTACATTTGTTGCTCATGAACCTCATCTAGAGTTAACGTATTATACAAGTCACACATGTCTTAATTGTTCAATTAATACCATTTTTTTTAATTCTTATCCAATGTCTTGAAGTTGAGCTTGTTTTGATGTTTTCAAACCCTAATTTTGTATGCTTTTCAGTGCAAGTATTCTCTTTTGTTTGAGATTCCTTTGAACATGTTTTGTTTATATGTCTTGCTTATTTTGTTTAAGCTACTGACCTAATATGTTGGATTACCTCTTTTCTTTTCCTCTTGACCATTATTTTACTTGTTGACTTGTTTAAGTTGACTTTTAGGGATGAATTTTTTACTTCTTCTTTTCTTAACTTTTGTGCTAATTGTGGTATTGATACATGCTATTTGTTTTTGTGCTTTGTATGAGTATTATGATTGTGTATTTCTTCTGATCTAACTCTTATGTGACACTTAACACAAGTATGTTCAAGCACATACAAGCACACACATTTGCCCGCACATGTATTGATTGAATTTGTTTTCCTTAAGTGATTTGTTCGTGGATTTTTATTATTCATGTTTCTATGCTTTGATTGATGCATTGGTACATTTTATACTATATTGTATGTCTACTAACCTTACATGGTTCATTTATTTTCATCTTTGCCTTTTCTTGACTTCGTTTGACTTGTAAACACTTTCTAGGTCAAAGTTTCGAATAGTTTATGTATTAGTTTTGTGATTGAATCCTGGTGATATTTTCTTTTTAATTTGATTATGAATTATTATGTGATGTTTCTACTTTAATCACTTAATCTTGACACTCTCTTTGAATGTTATGTATATCACACACTTATATTCACTTCACCACACCCAATTGTTGCATGTTTACGCACTCTTGTAGAATTTTGTTCATGATTTTTTGTGTGGCTTCATTTGCATGATGTAAGTGAATGTAAGTGATTTATTAACATGTTAGCTACTGACTTTTATGTAATTATACCTTTTAATTCTTCCTTCATCTTATATATGCTTAAAATTTCACACAATGGCTTCATCTTTTATGTAAGCGATAAATGAGACACGACTATGTTATGCATGTGGTACCCATCGCTTTGTCCATAGTTAGGGACACTAGGCATAAAGCCCATCGTCACTCGGCATAAAAGCCATCATCGCTTGGCATAAAAGCCATCACCGCTTGGCATGAAAGCCCTCTTCGTTTATGCAATGTATGTGACTCGACAATGAAACAACATAACACAAACACACCATCATCGCTTGTCAAAATTGGCATAAAGCCCACATTGCCATAATTTATCCAAAATAGGATAAATATATCATCGCATCATATTTGCATTTAAGCATTTCATCAAGTTAATTCATCATCATCAAAAAATCATGCATTCACAAATCGGAAGCATTTATTAACAACATCATCATGTACAAAGACATATATCATCACATCGCATATTAACAAGTATTCATTAATAAATACACCGTCGCAAACATTATGTTTATTCACACCGCATCATTATCAATTAATTCGCCAAATTCCAAAAATGGAAGAATAGTCAAAACGTCAATAATTGTCGCGAAAGTAATTCTTAATAACCGGTATTAATCATAGTCATCAACATCGAAATCGGATAGTTCATATATGTCTTAAATTGACTAAAACACCATTCGGTTCAATTTACCGTAAATTGGCCTATTTCGGGTCATCTCGTAAGAACTCGTAATTTCTAAAAACTAACCTCACCACTACGTTCTACACGTCAAACTTAGCTAGCACGTCAATTTTTGTTGAATTCGGAGCAACTTGCTCCGTCGTCGAATTTACCGAAATCGGAATATAATCGGGTTCCAAATTTAATCGGCGAACTTGTGTCCTAGTTATATTTTATTAGTGTAGAATGTTACTAGGTTGAATGGAAGAAAATCAAACAAACAGAAGCTCCTCAGGAAAAATTATGCAGAAACATATTTCTGCAGAAAACAGCAAAATTACTACATACAGAAAACAGTAAAACACGAATTTCGGTTTCATCCTTCTCCCTAAGGGGACGCACGCACCAGTCCATGCATACAGTTGGAGGCGAGGCCTCAAGGAAGGGGATGGCCGCCCCACACATGGAGGTGGGCGCCTCCCCCACTTAATTCCTTCCATCCATTTTCCTTTTTTCCCTGCGTTTTATTTTACTGTATATCATCTTTTTCTGGTTTTTCATATATGCTGTTATGTTTCTCTTTTCAATTTCCATTTCCATTCTATAATTTTCATTATACCATACTACTAATAAAAACACCTATAATCTCTACCCCAAAATCAACTCTTCTAAACATTTCAACAATCACTCAACAAAACCCTATAAGCCATCTATCAATTTTTCCTCAATCCAAACTAAATCCACCAAACCCTAACAATATGAAATGGAAATCAAATCATCAAACACCCAACTCAAAACCTCAACACCAATTTTCATCACAAATCCACAATATATGTATCAAACCCTAACTATAGGAAGTGGAAAATCAAACCCCTTACCTCTAGTTTGGATGATCCATGGTGATGCTACAAAGCTCAACCTCAAGCTTCATCTCTTGCTCTCTTCTGATAAATATTCTCGTCGCAAGATAAATATCGATCGGTAATTCGAAAATATTAATATAATATAATATTAATTAAAAACGGGCGTTACATTTTGATGCAAGATAAGCAGGTTGTGGCTTATGCTTCGAGACAATTGAAGGTTCATGAAAGGAATTATCCGACTCATGATTTAGAATTGGCAGTTGTGGTATTTGTTTTGAAATTGTGGAGGCATTACTTGTATGGTTCTCGATTCGAGGTATTCAGCGATCATAAGAGTTTGAAGTATCTCTTTGATCAGAAAGAGTTAAACATGAGGCAGAGAAGGTGGTTAGAATTCCTGAAGGATTATGATTTTGGTTTGAATTACCATCCTGGTAAGGCAAACGTTGTTGCAGATGCATTGAGCAGGAAGTCCTTGCATATGTCTATGTTGATGGTGCGCGAATTGGATTTAGTTGAACAATTCAGAGATTTGAGTTTGGTATGTGAGACTACTTCTGATAGTGTTAAATTGGGTATGTTGAAGTTAACTAGTGGTATTCTTGAGGAAATTCGAACTGGACAGAAATCTGATGTTGGTTTAGTTGATAAATTGACATTAATCAACCAAGGTCAAGGAGGTGAAATTCGAACTGACGAGAACGGTGTTATGATATTTGGTGATAGGGTGTTTGTTCCGGATATTGCAGAACTTAGGAGGAGTATTTTGGAAGAATGACATCGTAGTGGATTGAGTATTCATCCTAGTGCTACTAAGATGTATCATGACTTGAAAAAGTTATTTTGGTGGCGTGGAATGAAAAAGGAAATTGCTGAGTTTGTTTATGCTTGTTTGGTTTGTCAGAAGTCAAAGATTAAACATCAGAAACCGTCAGGATTGATGGAACCGTTGTTTGTTCCGGAATAGAAACGGGATGGCATTTCTATGGATTTTGTGTCTGGTTTGCCGAGGACATCGAAGAATTGTGATACTATTTGGGTTATTGTTGATCGGTTGACGAAGTCCGCTCACTTTATTCCGAAAAGAATGGATTATCCTATGGAAAGGTTGGTAAAATTGTATGTTGAGTAGATCGTAAGTTTGCACGGTATTCCTTCTAGTATTGTGTCAGACAAAGATCCGAGGATTACGTCTAAGTTCTGGACAGGATTGCAAGAAGCTTTGGGTACTAAGTTAAGGTTGAGTTCAGCTTATCATCCGGAGACAGATGGTCAGACGGAGGGGACGATTCAGTCATTAGAGGATTTGTTGAGAGCTTGTGTGTTGGAGAAAGGTAGAGCTTGGGATAGTGACTTACCATTGATTGAGTTTACCTACAACAATAGTTTTCATTCGAGTATTGGTATGGCTCCGTTTGAGGCATTGTATGGTAGGAGGTGTCAGACACCGTTGTGTTGGTACGAATCTGGAGAAAGTGTTGTGATTGGACCGGAGATTGTCCAACAAACTTCAGAAAAGATCAAGATGATTCAGGAGAAGATGAGAGCTTCTCAGAGTCGTCAAAAGAGTTATCATGATAAGAGGAGGAAGGATCTCGAATTTAGGGAAGGAGATCATGTGTTTATGCTAGTTACTCCGATGACTGGTATTGGTCGAGCCTTGAAGTCAAAGAAGTTGACTCCGGGTTTATTTGGTCTGTTTCAGATTACCAAGAAGGTTGGAAGAGTTGCTTATTAGATTGCTTTACCATTGTCGCTTGCAAATTATCATGATGTCTTCCATGTATCTCAGTTGAGGAAGTACATTGCTGATCCGTCTCATTAGATTCAGGTAGATGATATACAGGTGCAAGATAATCTGACTGTTGAAGCATTACCTGCGAGAATTGAGGATCGAAAGTTGAAGCAATTGCGAGCTAAAGAGATAACATTGGTTAAAGTAGCTTGGGGAGGACCAGCAGGTGGAAATGTCACTTGGGAACTAGAGAGCCAGATCAAGGACTCGTATCCCAAACTTTTTGTCTAAGGCTTATTTTCGAGGATGAAAACTCTTTTTAGTAAGGGAGAGTTGTGACACCCCAAATAGTTCAACTATTAAATAATTAGAAATTTAATTATTAATTTAATTAAAGGTTTAATTATTGGAATTTTTGAATTAATGGATTTAATTAATTAATTAAATAAATGGATGTGTTGGGGGTGTGAAGTGGAATTGGGTGGTGTGTAGAGTAAAAGGCTCTAATTATCCTAATTATGTTATTTTTATTATTCGGAATAATAAAAGGAATAATTAAAGGAATAAAGAGAATAAAATTAGAGTTTTCATTCTACGTGCTTTTGAGAAGAGAAGAGAAGAGGAAAAGAGGAAAAGCCAAGGCGTCGGAAGTTCGAAGAATCATCGCGAGGTAAGGGGTGATTTGATCAGATTATTATGCCTTATAGGTTTTGATAATCAATGGAATGATTGATTCGTTAGGAATCTCGAATTAGGAATTCTAGGTTATGCCCTAATGATATGATCCTACGTCAAAACCTCAATTGGAATGAATAAGAACGGTGAAATTGTGTAGGTTGATTGTGGATTAATTAGAGAGTATAATTCTGATGTTATATAGATGTTAAAATACATAAGAATTATTGTTTCTGTTGTGCTATGGCTGTTGGTAATGAATGAATTAATTGGAACTGCACACAGTGAAAATAAAAACTGATTTTTAGTGAAAAAGCGCAGCATGGGTCGACACAAGGGCCTTTGCATCGATGCAAGCTGCATTGGTTAAGAAATAGAAGCTGGATATAAGGCTTGTATCGATACAAAACTGTTTGCATCGACTCATGTGGTGAAAGTTAGAGTTTTGCATCGACACAAGGATGCTATGCATCGACACAAGAGGGTCTTGTATCGACACAAGAAGGCCATGGATCGACTCGTACTGAAGGAACTTTGAAAAATGAAAAAATTATTACGTATGATTCGACACATGCGTGTTTTGGGTCGACACAAGCCATGTATGAGTCGACACATGGAGTTTTGGATCGACTCATACTGTACAGAAACAAAACATAACTTTTGAAAAACGGTTTCGGTCATATGTTTGCGACCGTAACTCCGATTTAGGCATAGTTGGTATCGTTGGAAAGCTTAGAATGCGTACTAACTATTAATAACATTTTTAAAACCCAATAATTGAATTTTGAGGGATTTATATGGCTTTCTGTAGGAGGGATTTGTTGTAATTCGTGACTATTCGTTGGGTATACTTGCTGTATGTTAATTCCATGTGTTGTGATTAACGTTTTATGTTCATGATTCTGTTGTTATCATGTGTTATTGGTGGTGTTGATAGTGTATTAAATTATGTGGTGTTCATATTCCGTTAATTGAATGTGGCATGCTTTGGGATGTGCATGCATATGCGTTATGGTGGAGTTAATTCCCATTGTGTGGAATTTGGCTCGTATTGCCAATAACCGTACCCGGGTGATTGTGGGTGGTGAGACTGGATTCATGTCCGGGTGACTAAGGACGAATCGATGTTGGTGACTTGGTTCACGTTTGGTACCACATGCATTGGGTCTGCATTGCATATTTAATTATAACATGTTAGGATGATTTCCAGTGTTATAATTGCATTGATTGTTGTTATATGCATTATGATCTGTGTGCATTGTATTTGTGGCTTGTAATCTGGTTATGCTAATGAGAGTGGAATAATGTATTGATCGTTTTATTATTTTAAAGAAACGTATAATGCATTTTAATTGTTGATGAAATCTCACCCTTACTTTGTTGATTTTAGATTGAAGTGTGAGCCACTTAGGAGCTGGTGAGGATAGCTTTGAGCTGTACTATTTAGATTGTCCGCGTGTCAGTGTCATGCTCTGGTAGTTGTAACACTAGGGAACGATTAGTTTAGAGTTATCATTAAACTCTGTTTTCTTTTGGTTTATGTTTGGAATAATTATGATTTGAATTTATTCCGAATTTTATGTTATTTCCGCTGTGTAAAACATAATCATTGGTTTTGAATTATATTTAATAAGTTCTTCCGTAAAAGCATGACATGATGAACGAGATTTTCTATTTTAAATAATTGTGACGCCCTTTCGTTATGTTAAACTCTGATTAAATATATAATTCGTGGGGAAATTAGAAGGGGTGTTACAATAGTGGTATCAGAGCCTGGTTGGTCGTGTCTTAGTGTCGTTATCCCTTTTGTATGCGACTAGTGCAAGGTAACATTGTCGATACTTGTGTTTTAATGTGATTGTTTTGTAATGATACAGAACAATTTCCGGAAGAAGTAACAGAAGAGACGATGTTGCTATTGCTGAAGCCTTGGGAATGCTAGCTGGTGTGCTTGGAGGGAATCAGTTGGGAGCTGGTATTGGTGCTGATAGACAATTGGGAAACTTTCAGAGGGATGATCCTCCATTGTTCAAAGGCACTCATGATCCCGAAGGTGCTCAGAGATGGTTTAAGGAGATTGAGAGGATCTTTAGAGTAATTAACTGTGCGGAAGAGCTGAAGGTGAGATATGGTACTCACATTCTGGCAGAAGAAGCTGATGACTGGTGGGTTGCTACCAGGACTGAAATGGAACAAGATGGGGTTGCACTGAATTGGGCTGTGTTCAGGAGATCTTTTCTGAGGAGATACTTTCCTGAAGACATTCGGGGCAAGTAGGAGATTGAGTTTCTGGATCTCAAGCAGGGCAACAAGACTGTGAGTGAGTATGCTTCGAAATTTACTGAGTTGGCGAAGTACTATGCTCATTATAACAACAATGCAGATGGAAAATTTTCCAAATGTATCAAGTTTGAGAATGGTCTTTGTGATGAGATCAAGCAAGGTATCAGGTATCAACGCATCCGGAGGTTTTCTGATTAGGTAGACTGTAGTAGGATTCTAGAAGAGGATCTTGCTAATACTCGGACAAATGCTCGAGGATATGTTGATCGAAAGGGAAAGCAACAGATGGATCGTGAGAAACCTTATGATAAGAATAATCAGAGATCCGATGGATGGAAGAAGCCTAGTGGGGGATATTCTAGTTCTTCCAATAAGTGCTACAAGTATGGTGAGATGGGACATCGTATGGTAGACTGCAAGAGTAATGATAGGAAGTGTTTCAAGTGTGGGAAACTCGGGCATGTGGCCAATGATTGCAGAGTGAGAATGGTGACTTGCTACAACTGTGGCAAAGAAGGTCATACTCGTCCGCAATGTACTAAGCCAAAGAAAGAACAAGCTGGTGGTAAAGTGTTCGCCTTGTTTGGATCTGAGACTAAGCCAGATGATCGGTTGATTAAAGGTACATGTTTTATTAATGGCATACCTTTGATTGCGATTATTGATACTGGAGTGACACATTATTTTATTGTTTTGGATTGTGATAAAAGATTGAACTTGGATATTTCTAATATGGATGGAAGTATGGTTATTGACACTCCTTCGTCGGGTTCAGTGACTACTTCATATGTTTGTAGGAATTGTCCTATTGTGATATTTGGTAGGGGTTTCGGTATGGATTTAGTGTGCCTACCGCTAGAGCAAGTTGATATCATCCTTGGTATGAACTTGTTGGAATTCAACCAGGTTCATATCAACTGTTTTGAGAAGACGGTTATTTTTCCTAAAGAGGTTAGTGTCGAAGACGTGACTATGTCGGTTAAGCAGATGAATTTAGCTGTTAATGATGGTGCTGTGGTGTTTATGTTGTATTCTTCGACGGAGGGGAAAGGAAAATCTAAGAGTGATGAATTGCCAGTGGTGAATGAATTCCCATAAGTGTTTCCAAAAGATGTTAGTGAGTTGCCACCTGAGAGAGAAGTGGAATTTACTATAGATTTAATTCCTGGAACTAGTCCGGTGTCGATGGCGCCTTATCGCATGTCGGCATCTGAACTATCTGAGTTGAAGAAGCAATTGGAGGAGTTGTTGAGAAGAAGTTTATTCGGCCTAGTGTTTCGCCGTGGGGTGTTCCTGTGTTGTTAGTTAAGAAGAAAGAGGGTTCGATGAGACTGTGTGTTGATTACAGGCAGTTGAACAAGGTTACAATCAAGAATCGGTATCCATTGTCGAGGATTGATGATTTGATGGATCAACTGGTTGGAGCTTGTGTATTCAGTAAAATTGATTTGAGATCTGGATATCATTAGATTCGTGTGAAGACGGAAGATATTCAGAAAACTGCATTGAGAACGAGGTATGGACATTATGAGTATTTTGTTATGCTGTTTGGAGTTACTAATGCACCTGGTGTTTTCATGGAGTATATGAACATGATATTTCATCCGTATCTTGGTAAGTTCGTGGTGGTATTTATTGATGACATTTTGATTTAGTCGAAGAGTGATGAAGAGCATGCGAAACATCTTAGAGTTGTATTTGAATTGCTGAAAGAGAAGAAGCTTTATGCGAAGTCGTCTAAGTGTGAATTCTAGTTGAGTGAAGTAAGCTTTCTTGGTTATGTGATTTCCAAGAGTGGCATAATTGTTTATCCTATGAAGGTAGAAGCGTATCTCAGTGGGAAGCGCCGAAGAATGCTTCTGAAATCCGTAGTTTTCTTGGTCTTGCAGGATACTATAGAAAGTTCATTGAAGGATTTTCGGAGTTAGCTTTTCCGTTGACTAAGTTGACAAGAAAGGGTTAAGTGTTTGTTTGGGATTCTGAATGTGAGAAAGGAATCCAAGAGTTGAAGAAGAGGTTGACTAGTGCTCTGATTCTAATTTTTCCGAATCCGGCAGAATATTTTGTTGTGTATTGTGATGCGTCATTGATGGGTTTAGGCGGTGTTTTGATGCAAGATAAGTAGGTTGTGGCTTATGCTTCGAGACAATTGAAGGTTCATGAAAGGAATTATCCGACTCATGATTTAGAATTGGCAGTTGTGGTATTTGTTTTCAAATTGTGGAGGCATTACTTGTATGGTTCTCGATTCGAGGTATTCAGCGACCATAAGAGTTTGAAGTATCTCTTTCATCAGAAAGAGTTAAACATGAGGCAAAGAAGGTGGTTAGAATTCCAGAAGGATTATGATTTTGGTTTGAATTACCATCCTGGTAAGGCAAACGTTGTTGCAGATGCATTGAGCAGGAAGTCCTTGCATATGTCTATGTTGATGGTGCGCGAATTGGATTTAGTTGAACAATTTAGAGATTTGAGTTTGGTATGTGAGACTACTTCTGATAGTGTTAAATTGGGTATGTTGAAGTTAACTAGTGGTATTCTTGAGGAAATTCGAACTGGACAGAAATCTGATGTTGGTTTAGTTGATAAATTGACATTAATCAACCAAGGTCAAGGAGGTGAAATTCGAACTGACGAGAACGGTGTTATGATATTTGGTGATAGGGTGTTTGTTCCGGATATTGCAGAACTTAGGAGGAGTATTTTGGAAGAATGACATCGTAGTGGATTGAGTATTCATCCTAGTGCTACTAAGATGTATCATGACTTGAAAAAGTTATTTTGGTGGCGTGGAATGAAAAAGGAAATTGCTGAGTTTGTTTATGCTTGTTTGGTTTGTCAGAAGTCAAAGATTAAACATCAGAAACCGTCAGGATTGATGGAACCGTTGTTTGTTCCGGAATAGAAACGGGATGGCATTTCTATGGATTTTGTGTCTGGTTTGCCGAGGACATCGAAGAATTGTGATACTATTTGGGTTATTGTTGATCGGTTGACGAAGTCCGCTCACTTTATTCCGAAAAGAATGGATTATCCTATGGAAAGGTTGGTAAAATTGTATGTTGAGTAGATCGTAAGTTTGCACGGTATTCCTTCTAGTATTGTGTCAGACAAAGATCCGAGGATTACGTCTAAGTTCTGGACAGGATTGCAAGAAGCTTTGGGTACTAAGTTGAGGTTGAGTTCAGCTTATCATCTGCAAACAGATGGTCAGACGGAGAGGACGATTCAGTCGTTAGAGGATTTGTTGAGAGCTTGTGTGTTGGAGAAAGGTGGAGCTTGGGATAGTTACTTACCATTGATTGAGTTTACCTACAACAATAGTTTTCATTCGAGTATTGGTATGGCTCTGTTTGAGGCATTGTATGGTAGGAGGTGTCGGACTCCGTTGTGTTGGTACGAATATGGAGAAAGTGTTGTGATTGCACCGAAGATTGTCCAACAAACTTCAGAAAAGATTAAGATGACTCAGGAGAAGATGAGAGCTTCTCAGAGTCGTCAAAAGAGTTATCATCATAAGAGGAGGAAGGATCTCGAGTTTAGGGAAGGAGATCATATGTTTATGCGAGTTACTCTGATGATTGGTATTGGTCGAGCCTTGAAGTCAAAGAAGTTGACTCCACGTTTTATTGGTCTGTTTCAGATTACCAAGAAGGTTGGAAGAGTTGCTTATCAGATTGCTTTACCGCCCTCGCTTGCAAATTTGCATGATGTCTTCCATGTATCTCAGTTGAGGAAGTACATTACTGATCCATCTCATGAGATTCAGGTAGATGATATACAGGTGCGAGATAATCTGACTGTTGAAGCATTACCTGCGAGAATTGAGGATCGGAAGTTGAAGCAATTGCGAGGTAAAGAGATAACATTGGTGAAAGTAGCTTGGGGAGGACCAGCAGGTGGAAATGTCACTTGGGAACTAGAGAGCCAGATCAAGGACTCGTATCCCGAACTTTTCGTCTAAGGCATATTTTCGAGGGTGAAAACTCTTTTTAGTAAGGGAGAGTTGTGACACCCCAAATAGTTCAACTATTAAATAATTAGAAATTTAATTATTAATTTAATTAAAGGTTTAATTATTGGCATTTTTGAATTAATGGATTTAATTAATTAATTAAATAAATGGATGTGTTGGGGGTGTGAAGTGGAATTGGGAGGTGTGTAGAGTAAAAGGCTCTAATTATCCTAATTATGTTATTTTTATTATTCGGAATAATAAAAGGAATAAATAAAGGAATAAAGAGAAGAAAATTAGAGTTTTCATTCTACGTGCTTTTGAGAAGAGAAGAGGAAAAGAGGAAAAGCCAAGGCGTCGGAAGTTCGAAGAATCATCGCGAGGTAAGGGGTGATTTGATCAGATTATTATGCCTTATAGGTTTCGATAATAAATGGAATGAATTGATCCGTTAGGAATCTCGAATTAGGAATTCTAGGTTATGCCCTAACAACATGATCCGACATAAAAACCTCAATTGGAATGAATAAGAACGGTGAAATTTTGTAGGTTGATTATGGATTAATTAGAGAGTATAATTTTGATGTTAATTAGATGTGAAAATACATAAGAATTATTGTTTCTGTTGTGCTATGGCTGTTGGTAATGAATGAATTAATTGGAACTGCACAAAGTGAAAATAAAAACTGATTTTTAGTGAAAAAGCGCAGCATGGGTCGACACAAGGGCCTTTGCATCGATGCAAGCTGCATTGGTGTAAGAAATAGAAGCTGAAAATAAGGCTTGTATCGATACAAAACTGTTTGCATCGACTCATGTGGTGAAAATTAGAGTTTTGCATCGACACAAGGATGCTATGCATCGACACAAGAGGGTCTTGTATTGACACAAGAAGGCCATGGATCGACTCATACTGAAGGAACTTTGAAAAATGAAAAAATTATTACGTATGAGTCGACACATGCGTGTTTTGGGTCGACACAAGCCATGTATGAGTCGACACATGGAGTTTTGGATTGACTCATACTTTACAAAAACATAACATAACTTTTGAAAAACGGTTTCGGTCATATCGTTGCGACCGTAACTCTGATTTAGGCATAATTGGTATCGTTGGAAAGCTTAGAATGCGTACTAACTATTAATAATATTTTAAAACCCAGTAATTGAATTTTGAGGGAGATTCGTGCTTTTCTTGGTCATGCAGGTTTTTACAGGTGGTTCATCAAGGATTTCAGCAAGATAGCTCTCCCGCTCTCAAACTTGTTGAAGAATGACGTCACTTTCAGCTTTGATATCAAATTTAAACAAGTGTTTGACTTCTTGAAGAAAGCATTGACCTCCGCTCCCATCATCCAGCCTCCTGACTGGACCCTCCCTTTTGAGATCATGTGTGATGCCTCTAATTATGTTGTTGGGGCTGTCCTTGCACAAAGAGTTGGCAAGGCTGCCCATGTTATTTACTATGCTTCTAAGACTTTAGATTCTGCACAGTCAAATTACACTACCACTGAAAAAGAACTTCTAGCTATTGTTTTTGCTCTTGATAAATTCAGATCATATTTGCTAGGTTCCAAGGTTGTTGTTTTTACTGACCATGCAACTTTGAAGTACTTGTTGAAGAAGCCTGATGCAAAACCGAAATTGATTCAGTGGATGTTGTTGCTCCAAGAGTTTAATGTAGAGATTAAAGACAAAAGTGGAGCTGAGAACTTAGTAGTTGATCATTTGAGCAGGATAGAAAGAGATGAAGATCCTAATGAACAACTTTTACTTTTGCATGGGGTAACTCCTTGGTTTGCTGACATTGTTAATTATCTTGTTGCTAGTGTTTTTCCTACAGGGGGAGAACCACACCCAACTCTAGGAACGTAGGGCCACATGTAAGGCCAATTATGCAAAGCGTCACTGTGATGAAACTAGCATTTAATGTTGTTAGACTACGACAAATTATCTAGAGGGGTGAATAGATCCTCATTTAAAAATTATCTTTCAAAACTAGTTATTTAAAGACTTAATTGAAAAACAATGTTGAGCAAGAGATTTTTGGACTAGATCGAACACAATGGTTTCATATTTCCAATGAAATCAAGTTAAAAACATAGCTTGAAAATTTATCGAACACTTGGCGCATGATCGATTTTTTAGAATTTTCTTTGAGCTTTGTTGATATTAAAAATCACTTACAATCAAAGTGATTATAAGCTAATCAACAGAGAAATTTAAACTTTTAACAATGAAAGAAAATTTCTATATGAATCGGTCGATCAAACAACACATTCAACAAATTGCTTATAGAAAGTAAATGAGAGTGAGTGAGTGAGAGAGAGAGAGGCAAGGATATGTTTAGAAACTTCATCAATCTTCCTCGCTATGTTTCAATTTGATTCGCCGTTCTCTCGCTACTTCCTTGGGTACCAAACTCCGAAGGTTTTCACTTGGCAAAAATATTCTTTTAAAAGTCTTGAACAAAACCCCCAAATTTACCAAATATCTTGGAGGATAAACCCTAGGTTTTTCTGAATGAAACCCCCCACAATTATCAACCTAATATTCTTAGCTACATAAAAACCTAATTGGATGTTATCAAACATCGCCTAGATGGCACCCTGATAAAAGATGATTATGTGTGATTTATTAGTGTGTATGAGTATGTTAAAGGTTGAAGGTGAAGAGAAATGGTGATAAGTGTTTATAGTTTCATCAAGTTGGAATGATGTATTTATAATTGTGGAAGTTTAGATGCAAAGAGGTAATTTTCAGAATTAAATAGAATTGAAAATTTGACTCATTCAAATAGTATGTGCCAGCCTAAAATGCGGATGCGCCGACACATAAGGCTAAAATTACCAGTATTTTTCTTCCTAAAATGGATTATGTGTTGGCCTATGAGAAACAAAGGCTATATCCTTTAATATTAAAGCAAATTTATCAGCCTGAAAATTGTATGTGTTGGTACATTAAATTGAAATTTACGGTATGTGTAGGCCTGAAAGTTACATGTGTCAGACCGTACCAAATATAAGCTACAAGATTCATTATTGAGTTACATGTATCAGCCTAAAAATTGTATGTGTCGGGACATGCAGATGATTTTTGTGCAGGAAATGAATTTTGATGTTTTTGACCAATTTTAATGTGGTTTTGAATGACTCGTAAGACCTCTAATGCAAGGGTGCACCATATGACACAAAGATACCATCCAAGATACATAAATGTTATGTTTTCCTAGCGTGTAAATCATGCAAAACATCGAATGGTGAAGTTTTACTCACATACTCCCTCTTTTTTATGATGGCAAAACTTGCGACAAGGTATTTCATGTCGTTATCGAAGGCTCCCCCTGATTTTGTGCATCCCAACTTTGTATTGCATATGATTCTCCCTATTTGAAAATATCAAAAATAAATATAGAAAATCTTGAGAAGTATCATATTCCAATGCAAATACTAATATACCACTCAGAGGCGTTTTTACATAAAAGAGCAACAATCACATATCCATATATATATATATATATATATATATAATGATGCGAAATTCATAAATAACATGCATAAAACATTACCAAACGTGTAATTAAATGGATGAACAATAATGAATATGATGCAAGATAAAACCTTTTAAGTTGTTTCTTTAGCGTCACGATTATGTAACACAACACAATGGAACTCCCGATTTCGCACACACATGTGTGTAGCTTGGCGACAAAAAAATATCACCACTCAATCAAAAATGAAAATGTTGTCATAATCATGTGACACTGCCACAACAAGTATTGTATTTGTAAATAATATACATGCATTCAACTCATGCGCAAATGCAAGAAATAATAATGCCAAAGCATGCTTGTTCAATCAAGAACAAACTTATACAAATGAGAAATAATTAATACATAAAGTCATTATAAGCATATAAATTGAAAATACGAAATGATTGTCAATTGAAATTTTAGAAATTATTATTCATGGGTTCATCATTTGAAAACATAGAAAGCATTTTTAACCAACTAAAACATGCAATAAGAAAACTCTTACTTTCAAGGAGGAATTTAGAACAACATTACATCACTCTTGATGAAATGGAAGTTGCAGTCACATGATATAAAATACTTAAATAAAGATTTATAGCAGAAGTATAAGAGTGCAAGAAACATAATAAAGATTAAGCAACATTGAAGACATCAATAATCCCTAATTCCTCGCATTTGTTGAATTTGTTGCCATAAGAGTGTCAATTTGCTTTGCATTATCGATGCCTAATTGGTTTAGTAATTTGATACATTATTTTGCTTGATACACAAATGTTCCTTCCTTGAGTTTCTTTATTTGAAAGCTAAGAAAGTGATTTAACTCCCTATTTACCTCGAGTTTTGGTAAACAACGCTGGTCTCTTGCCAAAAAGTTTACTAGTGAGATCGACTAGAGAATCTAAGTATTGTGTTAGCTTTCAAGTGTTAATCTTTATAAAATGTTTGAAGGAAATACATGTATTATACCCCACGTCTAACGCATTTCTTTGATTGAAAAATAATTAAGGTAAATTTATAAAATAACAATGAAAACATTCAAAAAGATAAATATAAATGCAATAACATTGAAATTGCTTAAGAAAATAGACAAACTGATTCAAACATACATTGCCCTAGCCTGAATCATTTTGCTTCGCTTGGTTACTCTAAGTTTTTAGCGTTAGGAACGTGAAAAGTTTGAATCTTTTACAAGATGCACTGAGTGCTTTATTTATACTATGTATTTGATAACTGCTTCTAGGCGGGCCTTTCCTCTCTGGACGTCACATGTTCCCTATAACTCCCTCCCACAAACTCACATTTACTATTCCTCGTTCTCTTTCCCTCCAAGAATTCTTTATTTGAATATACTGGACCATCCTGAATATTTGGGCCTTTATTGTCTCAAAGCCCATTTAGCCTTCAAATCGACCTCTCCCAAGTTGGCTCCATGCCTCGTTCTACCACACAACTCAATCGACCCTTATCTGATAATAAATGCCAATATTTATAATAAATACAAAAAACCTTTTGATATGCTCTTCTCTTATTGGCTGGATTTTACTTTGTTAAAATCTTAGCCAACACTCCCCCATGAGACTCATTTCAAACTCTCCACGCATAAGCTTAGAGAACTCCTTGACAAGATGCATATTAGTAGAACCAAATATGATATAATATCGTATTGTATAATATTTTTATAGCATATTGTATCGATTAATAGTTATTATCCCATTTTTGTAGCATTTATTGCATGGTTGGAGCATGGACCAATAAAGATCAAATAAAGCTTCAAGATGCATTTTTGGAAGGAAATAGCACGCTAGGAGTTGGATGTACAGGAGGTTTCGCGCTAAGTGCGATTTTTTTGCGCTTACCACGCTCTATATCATTTATGTATATTTTGGGGAGCGTGCTTAGCACGGTTTTGGCATTTAGCACGGTCTGCGTTTTTTTGTTTTATATAAATAGCTTTAGAACTGATTTTTATGGATGATTTTGGGTGTATTTGAGTCCTAACTCCATCATCTTCATTCTTTGGTCTAAAGAGCTTAGAAAAGCGTCAATGGAGGTGGAATTCGACGATTGGGGTTGATGAGTCTTGGATCGTGATTGACATCGCAAGAGCTTTTAAGTCTTCTCCTCTCTTCCCTTTGTTGTTTCTATTTGGTGTGTTTTTGTATGTAATTTTACTATGGTCTTATGTATATGTACTTATTATGGTATTGTATAAAATCTATTTTCCAAATCAAAGGTGTTGATTGCTTTCTTTATTTTGATTTGAGTTGTCGCAAACATGTAGGGTTTGAACTTGGGTTTAGGATGAACTCCTATTGGGCTTAGACTCTAGAGATATATTTAGGCTTAATAATCATGTTAGTATCGGCTCCTAATGCCTCTATGTTGGTTGAGTTGCATGAGACATCACCTTCGAGAGTAATTCAATTGATATCTCACTATGCGTTAGAGATAACCTATGTGCGAGTGGTACATTGTGATATTGACGAGTGTTTTGGGTCAAGTGCAACTAATCAGTGGGTTTAAGTCTTTGACGGGTAGATGAAATTCAATCCAGACGAGTTTCCCTATTTTCCAAAGAATGTATTCTTTGTATGTTTATGCTTAATTTCCACATTACCTTTTTAATAAATTTTTACCCAAGCTCAGAAAACATAGAGATTGTTGAACGACATTCTTTCCCTCGCACTAATCCCTGTGGAGACGATATAACAACTAAAAATACCTACTTTTGCTTGCTGCTTTGCCGTAACAACAAAACGGTGTCGTTGTCGGGGATTGGTGTTTTGATATTAAATTCCATCGTAATAGTTTCTATGGGTTTGAGTTTTACACATAATGTCCATATTGTCCATAATGTTTGAAAAGAAACTTGTTTATATTGATGCCTGTATATGTTTACCATATTTATGAATTTTATATGTTTTTCATACTTGTCAATGTTTGTGTATATGTTTTCTTTATACTTGTTTTGTGTTTGATTTCCATACTTGTGCATATGTGTTTTTCTTATTGTTCAATTATGTTTATATATGTGTTGTCATCGATTTTGTTTATGTGTTGTAAATTTTCTTATTTTCGTAACGTTTGGTCTAGTGTTTGGATATGACATGTTCTTTATGTTAGCATAGTGAAGCAACACCATGGCATGACGAGAGGAAGTTACTAGCTAAGCACAATAAAGGCTTTGACCTAACAGCGTAAAACAAGCGCTTGTTGGGAGGCACCCCAACGGTTTTAAATTTTGTATAGTTATGTAGTTAAGGTAATATAGTGTAGTGGATGTATAGCAAGGAAAATCATATACGACTTTGATTTTTTTTGCACAGACATGTGCACGCTAAGTGCGATCTGTATGCGTTAAGCGCACTTTTTCTAGTGTAACACGCTAAGTGAAGTTTGTGGGGATAAGCACTCCCTACTGCATGCCAATGAAATTTCTGTTTCACTCAGCCATTTTTCCACTTTCGCTCAGGATGTTTAGAGTAGTAAATAATAGTAGTAATTTATAATATTTTTGTTTGTTTTTTGGACTCGAATTTTGGTAAGATGATTTGATGAATTTTGAGGTAATTTTCCAAGTTTGATCGTTTCAACTTGCAGATGTATGGTAATGATATTGTTTTGAAGTTATTTCATCTAAGGTACTTATTTATCACTTTCTAGAACATAGCATGTTTAGGATACTTTTCTTTTGTACAAAATTTTATGTCATTTATTTTTTTGCCATACTTGTTCATTCTTAAATCACTTTAGGACACTGAGGTTGCTTTCCATTGTTTACTATATGCAAGGGAGACCAATAATCTTTGTCTTAACTCAATTTTATGATGTTTAATCTTGTATTTATGTTGACTTGTATGAAATCATGAAAATGATCAAGCCATTTTGTTTGATTTTGAGAATAACCATATAACCAAAAGTAATTCACCTTGTGAGTGAGCGAAAATTTGTGAAATTCTTTGAGCCTTTTAGTTAGAATTCATCTTGATGTTGATCATGGATTATAATTTTGTTTCTTGGCACTTGACCCTCAACTATGTATTGTGGTTGGATTTTTCTTGCCTTATAAATTCAGGAGCAATTTCTCATTATGTATGGTTGTATTTAAGTTAGGGAGAACAATGTTTGTTTGTATGTTCGTTGGTAGAGGTTGAAAATAAATAAAGTGGTTGAAAAATAAAATAAAAATGAAAAATATAGGGATATATATATATATATATATATATAGAGAGAGAGAGAGAGAGAGAAAAGCTTTGAAAAAGAAAAGGTAAAAGAAAAGAAAAAGTCATGTGTTGGTGTAACATTTGGGAAAATTGAAGAAGTTGATTGAGTAGTGCTTGAGACTTTTTGAATTGATCACTCCCATAGGATTAGACATTGTTTTTGTTGCAATTAGTTTTAGATATTGACCATTCCTTGTTACCCAAGCCACATTACAATACGTTTAAGCCCTTGTGATTTTTGCTTTCGTGCTTTTCAATATGAGTTTTTTCTTATGAATGCATAATTTAGTTGTTGTGAGAGTTAAGACCTTCAGGGATGTGTATTTCATCTACCGATGAAGTGTGTGTTAGGTGTGATTCATTTTTGAACGTTATATTATTTTAGAATTTTTGATATGTGTTTTGTATTTAGGAGTTATATCGCTTTCATGTTATCGTTGTAGTTTAGTGGTAAGTTGTGTTTTGCTTGTATATTTTTTATTTGAACCATACTTTTTTTCTGTTTACAAACTTGTTAATTCGTGATTCTTTGATTGTGTCTTCTTAGTTCTTTAGTTTGTTTGACTTTGTTTTAGGAAAAACAATGTTGTAAGTTGGGGAGAGTTGATAAGTGCCGAAATATCGATATTTTGTGGAGTAAATTGTGGCATTTATTGACTTTGTTCTGTTGGTTTTTATGATAAAACCTTGACTTTTGTATACATAATGGTTTAATAGTATATTTGTGTGCATATTGTATCGATTAATAGTTTTTATCCCATTTTTTGTAGGATTTATCGCATGAATGGAGCATGGAGAAATAAAGATCAAATAAAGCTTCAAGATGCATTTTAGGAAGGAAATAATGAAGCTTCAAGTCAAGCTAAGCACGATCATAACGCTCTAGGAGTTGGCTGGACATGAGGTTTCGCGCTAAGCACATTTTTTGGCGCTTAGCGCGCTCTATGGTAGTTTATGTGTATTTTGGGGAGCGCAATTTTGGCACTTCGTGTGGTCTACATTTTTGTTTTATATAAATAGTTTTAGAACATATTTGTAGGGATGGTTTGGGGTGTATTTGAGTCCCAACTCCATCATCTTCATTCTTTGGTCTAGAGAGCTTAGAAAAGCGTCAATGGAGGTTAAGTTTGACGATTGGGGTTGAGGAGTCTTGGATAGTGATTGACACTACGTGAGATTTCAAGTATTCTTCTCTCATCAATTTGTGGTTTATATTTGGTGTTACTTAGTATGTAACTTTACTCTGATCTTATCTATATGTACTGATTATGGTATTGTATAAAATATATTTCCCATATCGATGTTCTTGATTGCTTTCTTTATTTTGATTTGAGTTGCTACGGACATGTACGGTTCGAATATTGGTTTAGGATGAACTTATATTAGGATTAGACTCTATAGATAAATTTAGGGTTAATAATCACGTTAGTATCGAATCCTAATGCCTCTGTGTTGGCTAAGTTGCGCGAGACATCGCCTCTGAGAGTAATACAGTTGATAACTCACTCTGTGTTACAGATAACCTCTATGTGAGTGGTACGTGGTGATAATAACGAGTGTTTTGAGGTAAGTACAACTAATCATTGGGTTTAAGTCTTCGACAGGTAGATGAAATTCAATCTCGACGAGGCTCCCTATTTTCTAAAGAATGTATTTTCTTTATGTTTATGTTTAATTTCCGCATTTACTTTTTTAATCATTTTTTACCCAAGCTCAAAAACGTAGAGATTGTTTAACTGAATTCTTTCCCTTGCACAGATCCATGTGGAGATGATAAAACAAAACTAAAAATACTTACTTTTGCATGCTGCTTTACCGCAACAACAATGAGTTCATTTTAAGTATATAAATGGATAATTCACCATGATTATCAATTAAGAATTACTTTGCAAATGAATACTCATAAGATATATATATATATATATATATATATATATATATATATATATATATATATATATATATATATATATCAACCACCAAGTATGTCATGTACTTAGAAAAGTAAACAAGTAAAAGAGAGAACTTACTAACAAAGCCAAAATTGAATCGATACTACCTCATAGTATAATATGATGGAGGATGCACTTGTATTTCACAAGGAAATCTTGAAAGAAAGTTGAACCAAATGAAAATAATTCCACAAAGGATTTAGAAAACCACGATCTTACCACTTTTCACTTTAACAAAGTTGAAATTCTGGTACAACAGTCCCAGATGTCACATAAAGATGTCGAGACATCTGGTCTGACAGTAACAAACAGGCAACGTAAAAGTTACTGTGCAGAAAACATAAAGAATACAAGGGAATTATTTACCCAGTTCGGTACTACACACCTACATCTAGAGGCTTCCAAGCCAGGGTTGAAATCAACTATCCAATGTAATTTCTACCTAAGAACCTCTTAGATATGAGAGACCCCTCTCACTCCCCCTCAATCACACACGATGATAATAACATAACAAAAGACACAGACTCAAAAGATTCACTTCTGTCACAAACTACCTAAGACTTAAAGCAATTTGCTTCTAACTTAGAACACACCCTGGTGTTGCTTCACAGCTTCCTCCAAAAACAAAACATGTTTCCTACCACCTACGGGTTTCGAGGAGCATGATGACCAGACCAAAAACTGGGTGGTTCACTACATCTAGCCCTAATGATTACATCCTTACTAACAAAAGGTTATATTATTCAGTTGTTGAATCATTTCATAACAACACGTTGTGACATTTCAATAGGACTTCTTGTAGTACCTGCTCTTGTTATTCAAGTTATACATCCTATTGTAGATTACATTATTGATGCTAATATTTTTTTTACTAAAATTAATGCCAATCCTCAAAATCAATGAACTTACAATCTCCCCCTTTGGCAAATTTTGGCTAAAATAAATAATTAAAAGTTACA
The DNA here is from genome assembly GCA_021764765.1 of Vicia sativa. Taxonomy (NCBI): domain Eukaryota; kingdom Viridiplantae; phylum Streptophyta; class Magnoliopsida; order Fabales; family Fabaceae; genus Vicia; species Vicia sativa. The sequence continues at coordinate 88,827,166 of CM038796.1, read as the reverse complement.
ATAAAAAATTATAGCAAGACAACAACAACAATTAAAATTTCTTCGACAGTAGCATCCATAGTCTTCTAAACACATATACAGATCTTGAGTTGCAGGTAATGTCTGAACATCCCATTTGACATCTTCTTTTCTCCATTGAACCAACACCATGTGTGCAAGGTAGGAGAAGGAAGAGACTCAGTGTTGGATTGGGAAATAGACTACCCCCTAAGTAGCATAAGAGACATTTCATGAGGTATCCTGAAATTTCTCCAGGTAACTCAGAACACAGGTCACAACTGTGATCATAACTCAGAATAACAAGTCACAAAAGATTTCCAAACAGGAGTATGGTTAGCAATTTAGATATGGATATTTTGGATACCATTTGTGAACATAATCTCACACTCTTCCGGCTATTCGTAGTAGTAGAAACTTGATAGGAACAACAACAATAATACCTTTCCCCCCCTTGTTAGCTAAAACTTGGCAAAGAAGGTCCTCACATAACCAGATCCATGCACAATTTGCCCGGACTCGAACAAAACTCATGATGGTGAAGAGTGGAAAATGCTTACTTGTCATTAGAGGTAAATGAATCCTCTATAAGTAGGGCAACTGATGCTTAGAATTTAACAAATTTTGGTCCTTGATCAAGGTGACGGAAATTTAGGTTGAAGGACCGCATCAAGAATTAATGTGTACCATCCAAACTAACTCTGACCAATTTTAATAGCTCAAGACTGTTTCTATTGGATGGAGTTAGTCCCAATAAATGCAAGGATCACCTCACCTTTCTACATCATATAGGTGCATGTGATTACTACCTCTTATGTCACCAATCCGAATTGCTTCTTCTTAAGACATCATAGCATGTTGCTTTGACCATATTCCCTCAAGTGACTTAGTACTTGAGCACAATATTTTGGTTTGAATCTTTTGTGTAACCCCTTCATTGATGATTACTGATATTTAGAGAAGTTACTAAACCAACTCAGTAGTTATGCCTTGTCCGAGCATACTACTTCTTCAGCATCTCTTCACAATAGATAAAACTGCCACTGATGAGTGTGAAGTTAAAATATTGAGATTTACATTCAAACGTATGTTCCAACATCATTTTGGACATCCACACAATATGACGGTACCTATATGTATTGGTTCTGAAGTCACTATCTATTACCATCCATGTCCTTTAATAAACTCCCTAAGTATCTTTTAACAAGCTCTCTCCACTTAGGAATAAATGTGACGAGGAAGGCACTAGTTATACCAACATAGATACACTTCTTCATTAGCATGACTTAGGATAATTCTTGTACTTATTCATAGACATGGTGTAACACCCCATATTTTCAATTATTAAATAATTTGAATTTGAATTATTTATTTAATTAAATATTGAATTATTAGTATTTGTTTGGGAATTATTGGAAATAATTAAATAAAGAAAAAGGAGGAAAATTAGAGTGTTGGTGTAAGGAGTAAAAGTGAGGGGTGTATGGAGTAAAAGTCCCTAATGTTATTATTTTGTTATTATTATAGAATAATAAAAGAAAAAGAGAAAAGGAATTGGGAAAAGTGAGAAGAATAGAACTTACGTGAGAAGAGAAGAGGAAGAGGAAGAACCCAAAGCTCAAGGATTCAAACGATTGACCAAGGTAAGGGGTGACTTTCTCTAGTTATTATACCTTATGGATTTTGGGAACGATAGGATCGATTGAGTAGTTAGGAATTCCAATTTAGGATTTTCTAGGTTTATGAGTTTTGACCCTAAAATGCCTAATTGTGTGAAATTGAGTCAATTACATGTTATAGGGTTGTTATGTGATTTTGATTCATGTTGTTTTTGCATTATTATGTTGTTTGATGAATTATTGTGGTATTGATTGTGGTTTGGTTCGTATTGGAATGAATGGGATTGAATTGGAAACCATGAATGCTGTCAAAATTAAATTTTTTGCTACAAATGTCGCAAGAACCGGTTACCCTCTGGGAGGAACCGGGTTCCATATACAAATTCCAGCAGATTGATTTTTATGAGTCGTGGGAACCGGTTACCCTCTGGGAGGAACCAGGTTCTTGGTACATTTTCCAGAAAGTTGATTTTTATAAAATGTGGGAACTAGTTATTCCCTGGGAGGAACCGAATGCTTCATACATTTTTCAGAACGTGTTTTCACTTTGATAGTGGAAACTGGTTACTCCCCTGGAGGAACTGGTTACCACTGTTACTTTTTGAAAAATATTAAACTTTGAAGATTCACAACTTTTAAACCGTAAGTCCTTTTTAATCTCCATTTTGGATGTTATTCCTTAAATTAAATGTTCTATTTTATGAAATAAGTAAAATAATATTAATTTGATTTTATTTTGGAAGTATTGGTTTTCCGACATTGTGGTTATTCGTACCTTGTGTACTTGGGGATAGGAAATAGTATGTTGTTGTGCTGATGTATTATGTGCATATTGATGGTTGTACGCTTGTGTTGGTGATGGCATTACTGATTGATGGGTAATTGCTTGCATGTTCATGCTATTGGTGATGTTCATGATAGTTGATTGATATCATGTTTTGGTTGATAATGTTGCATGTTTGTTGATGTGCATGCATATACATTTGGTGGTAACTAATTTCCATTGTGTGGAATTAGTGAGTTGGCCAATAACCGTTGCCGAGTTAGAAGGGTGTTACACATGGAATCAGGCATACACTATGTCCACTAATCTTCAAATGTACTTCTCTCATTCTTTAGTAGGTCTACAATTCAGGACACTAACCAATCGCATTTGTTATCTTCACTTGGACCATATACTAGCTGCCATCTAGTATTGCAAGGAAGGATAAGAAGATAGACCATTCAGTCTATTGGAGTATAGTAGTACAAACTAGCTTCTCATGGCTGGCATTACAAAAACTTAGATAGAGAATTAAGTCATTACTCCTTATGTTTCAATCTCCAAATCGTTGAGCCACATCCAAATTTCATCATGTGAAGAACATATGATGGTCTTCAAACTCTCTCAGTGAATGATACCTACTTCACACATCTGTATAAACAAACATTTTGACCCTTCATTTCAAACTCCCTAAGTTACAGACAATAAGAACACATTTGTTAAGGTCCTCAAAACACCACAAGAGCTCTTGATTTTGGAATTTCTCATATGTTCCAAGATAGAGGTCCTTGGTTTGCTTGCTATACAAGATCCAGATTGCCGTATTTTGTTACTTGTAGTATAAGGAACCACATTAAAATAAGGAGATTGATCAGATCACCCTGTCTGATACTTTTCTTCATCTCTTTCATCCACATGTTACCAACATCAAAATAACAATCTGTGCATTCCACGTCACACAACAAGAAGCGTTTCTTATTGAGTCTTAACATCCTCTGGTATCTTTAACATCTATGATGTTATAACATCATACCGAACATCATTTTCTCCCCATCACATAGCTCATCATTCTTGACTCCGAGTATCAAGAAGAGATACCTAATCACATCATTTCTGATATAAGGAATTCATAACGCAAACTTGAACATATTAGTTACATAAATATCCAGCTCCCGTCAAGATATATGTTATTATTTGTATACATGTCTTCATTAGACGTCTATCTCTTCATGCGCTTGTGAATATTAACATACTCCCAATAACTTTTGAGTCATAAAATTCAGCTCATAATTTTGCATGAATACATCAGACAATTACTCAACTCCTGATAGAGTATTTGTAATTACCATTCAAGCAATACTCTAATAAGTACTTAGTCTCCCGTCAAAGTATTTATCAATTAGTAAGATAGAATTACCTACTCACACTATATAAAATTGATAGCTCTCTTCTCCGCACCTGAGATACTTGCTGAATCTTTAACAAGGCATCCAATCATGGCAGCCTAAACAGTCCAGGTTAGGTCAATGGCTTAACCTTTAAACTTAACTCTGGAGAACACACACTTTCATGAATGGAGAATATGAGATGATGTTTCAACATCGGATAAGACATCATCCATTCTTACTACATCCATAGTAACTCATACTAAAATCTTGTGGGGGGGGGGGGTAACACAACCAAATATACCAACAATAACTGATCAACCTTCAGGATCAAACTACCAACATATGCAGAGGATTGCGTGAGCCACATCTACATAAGTTTTACTTCAGACCTCCTATCTAATTTTGAGATGATGGATGCCATTGTCTATGCCTATAGAGGAGATTCCTTCTCATAGGTTTCTGGAATAGACTTAACTAGGTATGACACAAAAATATACAGACCATTAAATGAAGTCTATTTCCCTTGATTCTTTAAAAACCAGTACCCTTAAAAAAATTCAAACCACAATAATACTTAGGAGAATCAAACATTATGGTTGAATCACAGTACTCCTCTTCAAATAGAATCTGTTCTATGGCCATAAACATGATTCCATAAAATTGGTTCCTTTGATCAGAAGGATCTTCCAGAGACTAGCTCACTCATATGCATAAAGGTTCTGGTGAAGAAATCTTTATGAGTTCTTTTCAAAGCAAGGAGCTCAACCTATATACTCCCATAAGTCTTGGTCAGAAATAAACTAGCACATGGAGTAGATAAGTTGTTGATTGTGTCCTGATCAACTGATACAAACCAGATGCCTCCTCTTCCAAGCCAGGAGTAGGTTCCAAATATATGTGACCATTACACATTTATTCAGCCCCAGAGAATTTGTTATGTACCAGGAATCTACTGACATGACATCCCAACATCTTGTAGGACATCAGTTCCCTAATTCTAGAACATACATTCCTTCTAAGGCCATAGTTGCTTCACAATATATTCCTTGATCATTATATCAGCTTCATGTGCATGCTTCATCATAATAGACTACGCATACTGAGGGAATATCAACACATAACAATAGATATTATGTCAACCTGGGCTATAATAGATACCATGCAGCGGAATACATAACAATTCCTCCTCCATAATATATATCCATGATGTATTGCATATACCCGTCATAAGTCAGGAGCATTAGATACCATAATCAGGAAGATTTTCCTAATTAGGTCACCACATATAAGCATAACAAATAACTTATAAAGATCTTCACTTCCGCATGAAGGTTTTGACAATGATACTCTTTTGCTTTTTAAAAGTAAACAGAACAATAATCTTTATAGAAACTCAAGGTCTCCACTCCCGCATGAAGGCTTTGATATTAACACTCTTTTTTTATAGCTCCAAACTCTTCTTTTATTATCAAGAAGATTTAATTGTTCTTGTTAAACTGGTCTTTAATACACAACAGTTCTCCACATGCAGGTTCAATACACTTCTTGATATGAATAGTCCATCCTCCACTTCTAGGGACCGTTCAAATAACAGCATGAATTTTCAATGTTCAAGTTGCTTTCCAGTAAAGACCTTCCACCTTGCACATAAACCAGAAAGTATCCTCCCAACGATCTCATCCAGAAACAGACAGGATGCCTGCTCTGATACCAATTGAAATTCTGGTACAACAGTCCCAGATGTCGCATAAAGATGACGAGACATCTAGTCTAACATTAACAAATAGGAAAGGTAAATTTTATAGTGCAGTAAACATAAAGAACACATGGGAATTGAATACCTAGTTCGGTGCTACACACCTACATCTGGAAGCTTCTAAGCCAGGGATGAAATCCACTATCAACAATATTAATTTAGAGCTAAACTACCCCGTTTACAACTCCTCACTGAAGCACTACCTAATACAATTTCTACCTAAGAACCTATTAGATATGAGAAACCCTTCTCTCTCCCCCTCAATCACACACGATGATAATAACTAACAAAAGACACAGACTCAGAAGATTCACTTTTGTCACAAACTACCTAAGACTTAAAGCAATTTTCTTCTAACTTAGAACACACCTTGGAGTTGCTTCACAGCTTCCTTAAAGAACAAAACATGCTGCCTCTCACCTACGGGTTTCGACGAGCATGGTGACCATCCCACAAACCGGGTGTGTAAGTTCCTGATTTGTATGGATTGGCTTAATTTTAATAAAACAAATAATAGCAGCAACAATGGGTTGTACTGTAGGATTTCTTACTTATAATCCTATCTAGAATGCCTAAACATGTTGTGTTGAAGACCTTCAACATCTAGAACATCATATCAAAAGAGATGTCGAGACATTAGACATCGAGACATCAAGCCAAAAAAACTGTTAAGTTTGTTACAGTCTATTTTAAGTAGAGCAGAATATTCTGAGAATAGTGTGCATCATATGTAGCGTGATATTGAAGGCATTTGTGGAGGTCCAAGAGCTAAGGAGAAAGATCATCAAGGACCTTGATTGCATTAGAAGTTATCCACGTATTTAATTCTGCAAAGTTTGTTGTTGCAGAAGTTTGTTACAACTTCAAAGCTGTTATTTGAAGGCCCAAATCCAGTTGGGTAATAGGTTATAAATAAGAAGTTGTAACCTAGTTTTAGAAAGCTAGCCGGTTTTAGAAAGATGTAGTCTTTAGGGTTAGTCATGTAAGTGAACCACCCAAATTATGGGATGGTCACTGATTTGTGCCTCGAAGCCTGTAGGCAAGAGGTTTATTTTACTCACTCAGAAGTTGTGAAGAATTGAGTGCAGTTGTGTCCTTGGATGAAACTGTGAAGTAATTCCATGTTTGGTTGCGTCACAAGTTTGAGAATTTTGTGTTTGGAGTGAGTAATCTCCAAACTGTTGTGTATTGTAGGAGCCAATCCCTTGATGCAGTTGCTGGGATGTGACTGCTAGACATCACAGAGGTGATTGGAAGTGAGCAGAGGTTATCATATCTAAGGGAGGTAACTTAGGTAGAAGGGAAATTGGGTAGGGTTTAAGTGAGGATTGTAAATAGGGAGGTTTAACTCTGAATTAAGACTACTGATAATGGACTTAATTCCTTGCTTGGTATGCCCCCAGATGTAGGTTGGTTAGAACCGAACTGGGTGAATAATTCCTCGTGTTCTTTTGTTTTCTGCATTGTTAATTGTATGTTCTACCTTGTCTGTTTTATATTGTCATATCATATGTCATGACATCCTGAGTCTGTTGTCACCAGAATTTCAGGGTGGTTCACTACATCTAGCCCTAATGATTACATCCTTACTAAATTCGGCTAGCAGCTTAAACTAGGTTACAAATCCTTATTTATAACCTATACCCAAACTGGACATGGGCCATCAAAGAACAACATATCAACTGTAACAAACTACAGAAACCTTCTTCTACAAGTAAGGTCTTCAATCCTTAGTTTCCTCATTTTTCTCCTTTACTTCTGATTAAATCTTCTAGACTTTCACATATTCCTTCAAGTATACGCCACATGTGATGCATAACTGATAACACGAATTTATATAACATATTTGACGTAACTTTCATAGACAATGTTGCTATTTTTATTTAATTATATTACTTTATTTCCGTATTACGTTGGTATTTTCTATGTTTCAGGTATATGTATTAAATAAATATAAATCGAGCAAAGAAGTAAAATCGAGAAAAAATCGGATCAAAAAGCAAAAGAAATGAAGCAAAGAGTGATATATAGCAAAAGGGAGGAGGTATAGAAGGAGAAAGCAAATTATGTGAACGAAGGCCCAAGCAAGCCCAGCCCAGCACGCGTGGCCCACAAGACAAGAATTCACATTCCAGCTGCCACGTGGGCTGAGACGGTCGTCTCACCCTTCCACATAGCAAGGAGGCAACCGCCTCCCATGCAAGTAGGGCCCACTCTTTCCCAACATTTTGAGACGCACGTCTCAACCACCTTTTGCCACGTGGAGGCGTCCGCCTCCTACTCCGAAGGCAATATTTTCTCCACGTAGTTTGCTTGCATACGAAGTGGAAGGAATGGGAAGTTACAAAAGTGATTTGTAAATACAAGTTCAAGTCTCAGAGTCAGGGTCGGCATTTTTACCGAACAACCGTTATTTCTTATTTCGCAATTTTATTCCAGTTTCGTACTTTGAATTTATTTTCCAGTTTTCACTGATCTAACCTTACGTTAGATCTAGTGCTTTTATTTCTTGTTTATTTTCTTCTTTCGAATTGAAGAAGTTTCCGAGCAGATCCAACCGACCTGTGGTGGATGCTCGTTTATTTCGAAGAACAAGATTATTTCCAGCATTCTTAATTTCAGGTTTAATTTAATTATTTTATTTTATTTATTGTTGCCTGATATTATTTATTTGATTTCGGAAATGTTTAAATATATTAAACCATATTATTTATGCATGTCTGAATTAATTAACATGTCTGGCTAAATCCTTCTGATATTGGTATGTAAATTAATCGATCCAAAGGAGTCCAAAATAAACTGGCATAATGTTACGTTGATAAAAATATTCTTTCTGACTTAGATATCTAATTTAATTTATTAAAAGGTTTAGAAACCAACAGAGTGAAAGTTTGAGGTTAATAAACTGGACTAAGGTTAGAAACCAACAGAGCGAGAGTTTGAGGTTTAGAACCAGATAGTGGATACTAGGTATTAATTTTAAAGACTGCGACAGCATTTTAAAAGAGATTAAACTTTATTTATTTTCAAAAAGTGTTTTTACATTCGGCGGGATAGCGAGAGCATACGTTAGGATTTAATTGCATGATCCGATTCAACAGAGCGACAGTTTGAGATAGGATTTTTAGATGAATATTGTTTGCTGAAATAGGATTTTTATTCAACTTGAGTAACACGTCAGTGGAAATTTAGATCCCCTTAAGTTAGATGAATTACATACTGATATCTGTTTATTTATTATATTTTCCTTAACCCAAAAATCTTAAAGAATTATTCGCCTTAGCTGTATACCGTAACTTAGGATAACAATAGATCGATTTATAGTCTCTGTGGGTTCGATATCTTTTAAAACTACGCGATAAGACTGTGCACTTGCAGTCTGCTGATTAATAGACGATAAAGTCGCGATCAAGTTTTTGGTGCCGTTGCCGGGGACTATTTAAGTCGATATTGTAACTCTGGTGTTACACCGTATAGACTAAGGCACCTTTTACCTTTTACTACCATGTTTAACCCAAATTTTTCCTATGCCCATTATCAGTATTATGAGGAACCACAAGAATCCCATAGATCCGACCTTGAAATACTGATGGAAAACTTTAATGCTTCACAAACCTACTCTTACCCAAACTACCTCCAAAACTACCAATCCCCATATTTTTAAGAACCACAAGAACTTTATAATTTCAACCAAACCTTTCCTCAACCAAATTCTTCCTACAATTATCACACCCAATATTTTGAGGAATCACCAAAACTATATAAATCTGATCTCGAAATATTAATGGAAGATTTTAACGAATCATGTAGGATGATAGAACACGATGGGGAAACACAAAAAGAGACTTTAACTTACTTTCAAGACTCTGAAGAATCGCAAGATTTTAATTTCGAAACATCAATGGAGGATTCTGATGAGATGATAACTAACTCTAGGTTAGAGTCTATGATTGAGCACTTTATAGAGACACAAACTATCCAAATTGAAGAAGCAAGAAAACAAAGTCTTCAAAATAATGAAACCCTTAGCCAACTAACCAATATGGTTGAATCCCTCGCGTCTCACAGTATGGCGTTAGAGACTCAAATCTCCCAACTCGAACAAAACCTTCTAGGACCTCTACCTGAGGAAGATGTGGATGTTGAAACAACCATTATGGAAAAACTACTTGGAAATCTAGAAAGCGATGATGAGTTTGAGGAGAATGATATTGTGGCCGAGGAAAGTTCTGACGAGAAAATAGGGGAGGTTGATGAAAATCCATCAACACTGTTCAAAGAGGAGGTTGTAAAAGAGGTAGAAAAAGAAGCATCTATTGTAATCCCGAATCACTACATCCCACTGATTCCCTTCCCGGAAATTTTTATGGAAACTCCGGTAGACTCCCAATCTAAAACGTACGTTGCGGTATTGAAAAATACCCATACTAATTCACCATCATTTGAAGTCTTACCTAAAAAACGAAAATTAGAGGACCATAAAATTAGGGATATAATTACTGCTAAAAGGGTGAGGTTAACTTATGAGGCGACGGATGAAATCACTAAGCCCGAAATTGAAAAACTTATACTTAGGATAAATCCGGAACCACTACCAAAATGTCGAAAGAATAAACCGCCCTACAAACGTAAGAAAAGAAAAGGTGAGGGATATGTGAGATGGCTTGATAAGTGGCCACGGAAAATCAACGAATAGTCATTCTAATTTCTAATTTTAAATTTTTTCTTTTTCGTATTTTCAATTTTTTCTATTTTATGTTAAATTTTAAATTTTATTCGGTTATCGGTTGCACCCTTTCATCTGATGTGTTTGAACTACTTCCCCGAAATACCGATAATTATATTCAATTAAATAATCTGCATTAATATTTATATAATAATTGAATATTTTACTTATCGCATTTCTCCTATTAATATACCAAATCAATATTTCCTAATATTTATTATATTAATTAAAAGACATTATATATATTAGTATTATATATATATATATATATATATATATATATATATATATATTAATTAATTAAAATTCTGATTTAACTATATTATATATATATATATATTTATGTACAAAATTTTTGCTGCATGAGAAACTATCCCTTCTAAGTCACATGCATACCCACTCTCCAAGGCTATCATAGATTCCCTGCATGTTTAATGACTCGTGCACGCATGCCTTCACGTGCTCAATTTTCGTGCCATGCATGCCTGCCTTGGGACGGTCGCCTCCAGCTTTGTGTCTCCTCCTGGAGACGGGCGCCTCATATTTCACTCTGCCCAATTAAACACTTGAGACGGGCGCCTCCAGCTGCTTGTCTTGTGTTTCATCTTGATGAGACGTCCGTCTCATCCGTCCAGCTTCCTGCCTCGTGTTTCCTCACGCGCGTGATGTTCTCCTTTGGTCTCCTTGTCTTTACTTGGTTGTCCGTTTCACTTTTCTATTTCCCACAATTCAACTCCTATTCAACCATATATTTACTATACCATTAAAAATAATATTCATTCCATTTCCCACCATAAATTCAATTCAAATTTTTCCCTCTCATTTTCCAACATCTACTTATTATAATTTATCACTCTTAAATCTCACTCCACTATAAATACCCACTATCATTCCTTCTCATTTCACAATATTTTCTAAGCATCTCTCATATTTTTCCTCTCATCAACCATATTTCTACCATTTCCCTTCTTCAACCCATATCCATCTATGGCTCCACGAAACAACTAACGACAAGTTAAACCAGACCGACCACCACCCGACCTATCCAATATCATTTTCTGTGATAACGACGATGGCCAACAACAACAAAAATATAAAAAATTCTATACCCGTTCGGTCGTCCCTACGAAATACGTAGATTCCAATTGTTTGGATAATTTAGGAATAGAGGATAGCGTCGTATTCATGCTCGCTAATACCGGTTTACTCGGTCTGTGCACAAACCCGTATCCTACCCTTGAACCACTCGTGCTTGAGTTTCTTAGTTCCTTCTCTTACACAACACCTGTCGTCGATCCCTACACAACCGGAACTGCCAACTTCCGCATGTTTAACCAAGAGTACTCTCTTGATCAAGAAAGAGTCGCCGAGCTCTTATCTTTCACTCGCGGCGAGCATGTTCATTACAAGCCTTTCGACGATGACAATGATCTTTCTTGGGATCAAGTCGGCTTCTCCCTATGGAATGATCTAACCGGTCAAACCACGGAAAGTTGGCGCGATCTTTATGCTTCCCACATACATAATCCTGCATTGAGGTATTTTCACCGCGTTCTTGCTAACACCATCTTTGGTCGGACCAATAATCACAAGGTCAACCAAAATGAGCTGTTTATCATTTTCTGTGCCCTCAATGGTCAGACTGTCAACGTCGCGCCTTTCTTGCTCAGCCATATCCACACATGCGTGAACACCACAGGTACCAATCCCTTTGTCTTTGGTGGCATCATCACTTCTCTCGCTCATGCTTTAGGCCTTTTCGACGAGTTATTGTCTTTATCGCCATATATGATGCCGGCAGCTTTGCTTGATATAATTTATTGCCGGGATTCCCATATAATCTCTCCAAGACAAGATGGCCGGTTTACATTAATGATAAATCGTCGTCAAATTCCTGGTGTCGTGTTACCTTGTCCGAATCGTACCGACGTCCGAGTCCGCGCTAATTGGCGTTATGCTCTTGATGCACCTGCCGCCCCTCAACCAGAAAATTATGATGCTAATTTTGCGGCTATGCAGGCTCACATGCATCGTCAGGATCAGTTGTTCAACGCCATGCAACAAACCCAAGCTGAGACTATACGTCTCGTCCAAGAAATGCGACGTGAACACCAAGAATATGCTTTTCGCAATGATCGTAACTTCGAAGCATTGCAAGCTCGCATAGCGGATGCACTTAACCTTAATGATTCTGATTCTGACGAACGTCGAAGACCTCGTACTAGGGGTAGAAGAACAAGAGGTCAAAATTCTCAAAGCAACGAGTGACCACCTTTCTCCTTTTTGATTTCTCCTGGTTTTATCGCATTGAGGACAATGCTTATTTTAATTTTGGGGGAGTCAGAACATTTCTTTGTTCGTTATTATTTTCTTTGCTCTATTTAGTATTTTCTTTTTGTTTCTTTTCCTATGTATTGCAAAATTTTCATTCAATAAAATACATGTTTATGTAATTTTAGTCTTTTATGTTTAAATTTCGTGCTTATTCGAATTCCTCCTTTTCTTGAGCCATAACGACAAAATTTTAACAAAAATTAAAACGTATATATTAACACACTCAAATAATACTAAGGTTGCTTATTTTTAAATAAGAATTCGAGCGCGACTTAGCAAAATTGTTATCGTCCTAACACTTTAAAACCCCCAACGTGTTAGATTGATTTAAGTATTTATTATACCAACACCTTAAGACTTAGTTTTAAAGTAATCCCGAGTAGTTTATTAAGCAGTCGGCACCGCCTTAAACGACAAACTACGTGGAGAATCGATGAATATAAGTGATTGATCAAGATTTTTAAAGAGAATTTTTATTAGAAGATGCACTTATTAAGTTAGATGGTCCTTACCGGATCATTTAATTCAACAGTCGCAGAAACTATAAAATATTTATGCAAACATCCATTATGAATTGGTTCAGTGGTCCCTGGTGCTGAACTTGGTAGGGCGGATGACAATCCGATCCCCCGCAATTTATAATTGGATAAAGGAGTACCAAATATAATTACCAGGACTCCTAGCCTGGATTATAAAGATCAAAGTCACTAACCGGTTACTCCACTATGTGCGCGTAAGGTAAAGGGCTTAATCTGATTGTGCAAGAATGAAAGCGGGTGAAACAAAACAAAAGTATTAGGTCGAGCTATAATAACATGACTCAAATTGGTCTGCAAAAGTGGGGTTATCTAGTGTTATTACGGTAACTTTGGTGTCGAAGTCTAAACTCGAGTTATCCAACAAAGAAGTGAATTGCAACCTAGTACAAATTGAATTGTGTTATATATTTGCGTTTGATTATGCTGAAGTGATTTTTCATTTCTACTTTTTTGCTTGAGGACAAGCAAAGGTTTAAGTATAGGGGAGTTTGATAACACGAATTTATATAACATATTTGACGTAATTTTCATAGACAATGTTGCTATTTTTATTTAATTATATTACTTTATTTCCGTATTACGTTGGTATTTTCTATGTTTCAGGTATTTGTATTAAATAAAGATAAATCGAGCAAAGAAGTAAAATCGAGGAAAAATCGGATTAAAAAGCAAAAGAAATGAAGCAAAGAGTGATATATAGCAAAAGGGAGGAGGTATAGAAGGAGAAAGCAAATTATGTGAACGAAGGCCCAAGCAAGCCCAGCCCAGCACGCGTGGCCCACAAGACAAGAATTCACATTCCAGCTGCCACGTGGGCTGAGACGGTCGTCTCAACCTTCCACATAGCAAGGAGGCGCCCGCCTCCCATGTAAGTAGGGCCCACTCTTTCCCAACATTTTGAGACGCACGTCTCAACCACCTTTTGCCACGTGGAGGCGTCCGCCTCCTACTCCGAAGGCAATATTTTCTCCACGTAGTTTGCTTGCATACGAAGTGGAAGGAATGGGAAGTTACAAAAGTGATTTGTAAATACAAGTTCAAGTCTCAGAGTCAGGGTCGGCATTTTTACCGAACAACCGTTATTTCTTATTTCGCAATTTTATTCCAGTTTCGTACTTTGAATTTATTTTCCAGTTTTCACTGATCTAACCTTACGTTAGATCTAGTGCTTTTATTTCTTGTTTATTTTCTTCTTTCGAATTGAAGAAGTTTCCGAGCAGATCCAACCGACCTGTGGTGGATGCTCGTTTATTTCGAAGAACAAGATTATTTCCAGCATTCTTAATTTCAAGTTTAATTTAATTATTTTATTTTATTTATTGTTGCCTGATATTATTTATTTGATTTCGGAAATGTTTAAATATATTAAACCATATTATTTATGCATGTCTGAATTAATTAACATGTCTGGCTAAATCCTTCTGATATTGGTATGTAAATTAATCGATCCAAAGGAGTCCAAAATAAACTGGCATAATGTTACGTTGATAAAAATATTCTTTCTGACTTAGATATCTAATTTAATTTATTAAAAGGTTTAGAAACCAACAGAGTGAAAGTTTGAGGTTAATAAACTGGACTAAGGTTAGAAACCAACAGAGCGAGAGTTTGAGGTTTAGAACCCAGATAGTGGATACTAGGTATTAATTTTAAAGACTGCGACAGCATTTTAAAAGAGATTAAACTTTATTTATTTTCAAAAAGTGTTTTTACATTCGGCGGGATAGCGAGAGCATACGTTAGGATTTAATTGCATGATCCGATTCAACAGAGCGACAGTTTGAGATAGGATTTTTAGATGAATATTGTTTGCTGAAATAGGATTTTTATTCAACTTGAGTAACACGTCAGTGGAAATTTAGATCCCCTTAAGTTAGATGAATTACATACTGATATCTGTTTATTTATTATATTTTCCTTAACCCAAAAATCTTAAAGAATTATTCGCCTTAGCTGTATACCGTAACTTAGGATAACAATAGATCGATTTATAGTCTCTGTGGGTTCGATATCTTTTAAAACTACGCGATAAGACTGTGCACTTGCAGTCTGCTGATTAATAGACGATAAAGTCGCGATCAATAACATTTTTCGAATATTCTGCATGATTTAAAACAAAATTGGAACTTATTTATTAGTTCAGTAGGCGTGATGTCTTGACATCTTCTTCGACATGTTGTTTTACTTGTTGAATTTGTTCAGAACAACATGTTTTGACATTTCAATAGGACCTCTTATTGTACCTTCTTTTGTTATTTAATTTATACATCCTATTTTACATTACATTATTGCTGCTATTATTTGTTTTACTAAAATTAATACCAATCGTCAAAATCAAGGAACTTACAAAAGTAACCAAAGGTATAACTTGTGATAAATCTAAGAATTTCGTTGATTTGATAATCATTAATTTTGATTGAACTTTCATCTTTATTCTTTTCATGATAGTTATATTTCTCCTTCCCATGTTTCACTTATTTGGGTTGATCAATTCCTTCTTCAACGTCATTGAGTATGTCTATTCACCTACATAATAAAATGAAATACCTTTTCTAAGTATTCTCATATACAACGTAAAAAGTAATTTATGCATCTTTTACCAATTAAATAAAACTTGTTACTGTTGGTTCTATTGATTGGCGGCAATTTTGGCTAAACATTCTACTAAAAAATGTCTTGAAGTTTACTGAAGTAGCAGATGTCACAATAGATGTCCTGACATGTGTAACTGACTAAATTGCAGGATTTTTAGGAAGTCAGTTTGTTATTAATTGTGTGCTTCGATTAAGGAAGCTAGTGAAACGTCTTCAGCAATATCTTTGGATTTTAATATCCTTGTTTCATGGAGAGAAGACAGGAAGCGCTAAAGACTTGTGAGTAAAGAAACCCTAGCTGTTGTCACTCTATTTAAAGGGCTGCAATCCTTTTTTTGTAGTTGGCCGTTCCAATTTAGAGAGTTTTAGTTTTTATCTTTGGTTGTACATTGTTTTGGTTGTTAGTTGTTAATTGTGAGCCTCTCTTGTTAGTTTTCAATCACCATAAGCTTTGAAGCAAGCGTGATTGTGTGTCTTTGAAGAGTATCTTCAGTATTTAGTTGTTTTTCGTATCACGGGTTGTGCTACTGAGGGAGTGAGAAGAGGATTCTCATATCTAAGTGTGGTATCTTAGGTAGAAGGGTTACTGGGTAGTTTGATTAAGTGAGGAGGTGTAAACAGGGAAGGTTTAGCTCCGAATTAATACTACTAATAGTAAACTTCATCCCTGACTTGGAAGCCCCTAGACGTAGGTTAGTTAAAACCAAACTGGGTTAACAACTCTCTATGTTTTTATTGCTTTCTTCACTGTTATAGTCAGTTCTATTTAACTGTGTTCTAAGAAGCTATAAGTGTCGTGAAATTACCCTCGACATCTCATATCTGATACCATAATTTTAGTTACTTTCTAGATCACATAATCCATCTTCTTGCCATATATATAATAAGGTTAGAATATATTACCCATGATATGCATTGAGCCACCATAAATTAGAACCCATATTATCTTCATAGAGTCAAGATAATTTCCTACAAAATTAACAAGACAAGTTAGGCACCCAATCTTCATTGGGTCCCTGGGGTTTAGTGAAAAATTGGTTGCACTGGAAAACCATTGAAAAACACCTTTAGGAACCAAAAACTCCTAAATTTAAATTTTTCAATAGTGTGGACTTTCTTGCAACCATAGTGAAATTTAAATCTTCACCATCACTAGAATCACTACCAATGTGCTCACCTTTTGAGAACCTCGAACAAGAAGTCTTAAGAGCTCGATACTTCGTCATTCCCTCCTTATTTGCGACTTTCTCCATTTTCTTCTCCTTTTCAGGCTTTTTTGCATACTTGTCTAAGCAAGTAGGTTCTTGCTCATGTTCTTCAAAGTTATCAAACAATATAGTGAGATCAAGTGTTGTAAGATAATTGGATTCCTTGGTTGCAGTGACCTTCGGTTTCCAACTCCTAGTAATACATCTCACAACTTTTTTAGTAGCAATCATATTGGAAATAAGATTATCAAGTGTGTTCAAACAATTAATAATATTTAATGTATTTTTCTTACTTTCATTATTCCATAGTGCTTCTGGATTAGGTGTGACACCACCATCAACAACATGTGTTACTTGTGTTGTACCATTTAAAATAGCATCCCACACAACTTTATCATATGATTTAACATGAATGTGCACACAAGCTTTCCAGTAACTATAGTTTTCTCTCGAAAAGATTGGGGCACTTTTGTAATCCCATTCCATTTTTAATAAGACTTTCGAAGCACGGAATTAACTGAAGCTCTGATACCACTTGTTAGACTACAAAGAATCATCTAGGGGGAGGGTGAATAGTTCCTTATTTAAAATTTACCTTTCAAAACTAGTTATTTAAAAACTTGATGAAAAACAATTTTGAGTGGAAGGTTTTTGGCCTAGATAAAAATAGTAGTCTAAACAAACCTAGTTATTGGAAAATCGGATATGCATAAGCCGTATGAAATTAAGATAATGATAAAATCAATCTACATAATAACATTTCAATTAATCGTTTAATATCAAACACTATAGTTTCCTATTTCCAATGGAATCAAGTTAAAAACAATTTGGCAATTTAAAGATCACTTGGCGCGCATTCGATTTTTCATAATTTTTTGTGTGATTTAATGATATGAAAAAGAAATTACAATAAAAGTGATTATAAGATAATAAACAAAGCAATTTAAACTTTAACAATCCAAGAAAAATTCTATATGAATTGATCTATCAAATAACACATTCAACTCTATGCTACGTATTCCCCCAATTCCGTTTTGGAATTGAGATACATTTCTTACTTTGAAAAAATTCGATTACAAGAGAAGTATTCTAAGAGAAACCCTACAAACCTTAATCATTCGTTGTTGATTCAACCCATTCTATTATTTTGATCTTCAAAAAGGCCAAGACACAATAATTACCGATTGATTTATCAAATCTTGCTACTCTTTTGGGTACCAAACTCCAAAGATCTTTCGTGCACGATCAATTGTAACTATTTAACACAAGCACTTTCTATTGGATTCGTTGTTCTCTCGCTACTTCCTGGGGTACCAAAATCCAAAGGCTTTCACTTGAACACAATCCTCTTTTGAAAGTATTGGAAAAAAACCCCAAATCTACCAAATATATTGGAGGACAAACCCTAGGTTTTTCCAGATGAACCCCCCCCCCCCCATAATCGCCTAGATGGCACCCTGACAAAAGATGATTATGTGTCATTTATCAATGTGTATGCATAGGTTGGTGGTTGAATCTTGAAAGATTGTTTGTCCACAAAGAAATTTAAACATCCTAGAGAAACAAAGAATGACATTCAAATAATCACGAATCAACAAGTTTTAAAAACGGAAAAACAAATGTATGGGTCAAACATAAACGCACAAGCAAACTACATAGTTACCACTATAATACAACGAAAACATGTAAATGAAACTAATCCTAATTAAAAAAATCATACAAAAAATTCTAAAATAAAACAAGTTCAGTTATGAATCACACCTAGCAAAAATTCAACGGTAGATTAAGAACACACAAAAGTGAGGGACAAAAAAAACTCATCCACAATCTTGCAAACAATAGACTAAATTATGAATTCATCCAAAAATTCACATTGAAAATACAAAGGCAAGAATCACAAGGACTTTTTAAGGTTTTAATGTGGATTGGTTAAACAACAATGGATAAGTTTTAAAGCTAATCGAAACAAAAACTAGCCTAAACCTAAGGGAGTGGTAAACTCACAAACTTTAAACACAATAATTCCAATCAAAATTCTTCATAATCCCAAATTTTTAAACCAATCACAATACTTATTAACACAACATTATTCCATACTCTTTTTATTTTTGTTTTCCAAAACTCTTTATCTTTTTTCTTTCTTTTTCATTTTCCTTCTTTTTCACACATTTTTTTCTTTTCTTTTTCACACATTTTTTTCTTATTTTCTTTTCTTTTTATCTTTCACAACATCATAGTAATCAACAATATAAGTGAGCAAACATTTCTCTCCCAAATTTAAATTCAACCAACACAAAAGTGTGAATACTCCCTACTTTTTAAGGCAATATAAAAATTTATAAATCAACACAAAGTTGAGGGTTCAAGAAAAAAAGAATTAATGTCCATTTAAAATGGAAACATGGACATTAACAAAAAGCTCAAAGGGGGTTACCAATGATCACACACTCACAAGGTAAATTGATTATTTGGTTAGGTAGTTGTGCTCAAAATTGAAACAAAATGTCTCGATTCTTTTCATGCATTCATAAAATCGACACAAACAAAAGATTACACAATAAAAATCATGTTAAAACAAGAATTGTGGCCTTCAGTATATATGAACAATAAAAAGCTTCCTCACATTTGGGGGCAAAGAGGGAACTAAACTGATTCGATCAAAAGCAAGTATTACAAAAAGAAAGAATGGTATGGTAATTGTACAAATGATAAATTTACTAAACATGTTATGCTATAGAGAGCGATAAAGTATTACCTAACTGTTAGCTGGAAATTTGTAAAGTATGTCTAAGGGCATGGTTCAAAGGCAAACGTCCCTACAGGATAAAAACTAGTCCTGAATAAGGTTAGCCTCTGAAGATACTTTACAAAGCCAAGTCAGAACCTCCAGAAAGAATGCATATCGGTTGAGAAGCTGGCTCAGAAGGCCAAACCAAATCGACCAAACAACCAGAGTAAAACAATGTCGAAAATAAGACTATATCAACATATTGTATGATGGTCGATTCGACAGGAGTTTGGGTCTAATGAAGGCATCAGTCAAAGTGCTATTTCTTTCAAAGACGCATGCTAGTGGACTTAGGAAATTTTGTTATGCCTCAAGAAGATAGACCGAACCTGAAGGCAGTTTCCTTATGAAGACATGAAGCGGGAAAAAGTCAAAAATGAGGAGATCATGGGTAGTTTCCTCAGAAGATCGTGGGTTAGAAACTTTGAATGGATGGTGAAACGTGTGTGGAAGTTGCTTTTAAAGATTGAATCTCGTCCGTTGATTAGCTCTAGCAGTTACTTTGTAATGACTATAAATAAGTTAGAATGTTAAGAATTCTGTGTGTTCATTTATACTCTCAAACTGCTTGCCAAAACTCTGCCCAATTCCGCGCTAAAGAAAGAAAGAGTAACTCAAGCTTTGATGTACGTGAATCACCATATTTTCTATTTCAATGCAATCAATTTACTTTTAAATTTATCTTTACTTCTTTTTCGTTTACTTCTGTCTCATTTGCTTGTTGGTCACGAGTCACCAATAGCCTCATTTACCAAAAACATTTCAACGTAAAGTGTTGGTCACGAGTCACCAATAGTCAGAATTCATCGTGTGTGGAAAGCCATTACGCTATTTCCCTTAGGCTCTAGAAGCCGTTTCTGGGCCAAAGTACTTTTCGTTTACAGAAATAGTGCAATTCACCAAAAACCTTAGCACGTGTCTTGAGATCAGCTGGTTGATCTCGTGAGTAACCCTTAGTTTTAGGACTTAGGGAGGACCAGCGGTTGTTTACAATTTTCCACAGTAAACAAATTGGCACGCCCAGTGGGACATTGTGCTAAGTGTTAGATTTTTGTTAGAGTTTGTCTTAGAAGTGCATGAAACTTAGAAGTAGAAATTCAGCAAGTAAGAAACCACCCCCCTAGGAAACGTACAACTAAGATGACAAATAATACCTCCACGTCAAACATGGATGAAGTTCCATCTAGAACGCTGGGTATTGCCGACCCAATTGTTTCGCAAGTAGCGTTATTCCCCTTATAAGCGATAACGCCTCGGCCAACCGCTTCAAGATCCCATTCCCGGACCACACCGGTGAGTCCAGGGCCTGTGGTGGCCACGAATACCATTCCGAACACAACAATACCTCGATTTGGTACTTCTACAAATCCCCCTTATGGAATGTCGTATTCTTTAATGGTGGGATATCAGTCGACCCCTAGTGTAGCAATAGTGTCTGATAACTTGCAGAATACTAACGCCTCTTTACAAGGACCTGTAGTGGGGGCGAATAGGAAAATGCCTGCACAACACTTAAATACTACCTCTGTGGTAGTATTAAGGCAACTAATGGATGATAGCAACCATGAGTTAGTAAATATGTTAACTAACCAAATAGGGAATGTGTTTAACCCCATAGTGCAATAATCAGTCGAGACTAATAGGCAGTATGCTGAAACAAACTGATAGGTTGTTACACAATTAACACGTTTATGTATCTTGTTAGGCACCCCCCAAGCGGTTTCCCGACAGGTGTATCCGGTTCGACAACCTGTACATGTCCAAGGAGACATGGGGGCAGCAGAAGAGGAAATTGTGCATCAAGGTCAAGCTGCAACGCCTCAAAGGAATGTTGTTGTCAACCCACCTAGGGTCTTAGTGCAAAGACATCAAGAGGCTGACCAAGTCCTTGACCAAGTTCGACAGGAAGATTTGGTTGTTAAGAATAACTTAACCAACATTGTCGAGAGAATTATGGCCCGAAATGGTATGAATACAATGCCAAGGCCAACATATTCTTCTCCATTATATTAGTAAATATTATAGACCGAAAATCCTAAAGGATGGAAAATTCCTAAGTATACCAAGTTTGGGGGAGAAACGGGTGAGTCGACGGTCAAACACATCGCCAGATACTTGACTGAGTCGGGAGACATGGCAAACAATTAAGGCTTAAGGGTAAAACATTTCCCTTCATCCCTTACTAAAACGGCCTTTACGTGGTTTACCACCTTTCCCCCTGAGTCGATCGACTCATGGTCGAAGCTGGAGAAACTTTTCCATGAACAGTTTTATGAGGGGGCATTTGAAAATTAGTTTCGTCGAATTGTCAAGCATTAAGAGAAAGTTTGATGAGACAATAGATGACTATCTAAATAGGTTTAGATCATTAAAAGCAAGGTGTTTTACCCAAGTGCCTGAACATGAACTTGTTCAAATGGCTGTTGGAGGTTTGGACTATTCTATCAGGAAGAAAATAAATCCAACTTTCGTTAAGAGTATGTCACAATTGGCTGACAGGGTTCGACACCTTGAGCGTCTTCGACTAGAGAAAGTTAGACATACTAAGGCTAAGTCTAAGAAATAAAAAGTAGCTTATGATGATTTCGACGATACGGATCCCATATACGAGGCTGATTACATATCGCCGACAGAGGCACACGTGGATGTGGCTGAATTGAAATCAAGGCCAGCATATGAATGTAAATTGTTGTTTCCTGCCAAAGGGAAAAGCCCTACTGTCGAAACTAGTTCAAGAGCTCCAGCAAAAACTTATACGTTTGATGTTAGTAAATGTAAGGAGATTTTTGATTTATTAGTCAAAGATGGTAAAATTTTAGTACCCCTAAGTGCTAAACCGGCACCATTAGAACAAAGGCAAAAGAGAGGTTTTTGTAAATATCATAATTATCTTGGTCACGCAACCTCTCAATGTTTTCTTTTCAGGGATTTGGTTCAGAAGGCTTTTTAGGAGGGGCGTTTGAAATTCGCTGCCAGAAAACAGAAGATTGACACTGATCCCCTGAGGCAAGAAGAAGCCTTGTTTGTTGAACCTATCGACATCAACATGGTCGACATCACTGAAGTTCCTGACAACGCCATGTTGGAAGAAAGCACTGATGAAAGTCCACACGTCAATTTAGCTGACGTTTACCCAAGAGATGATGAAGACTTGTTGAGTTTTTTGTATTGGTGCAAAAACAAGGGTGCTCAAGTTGGTTTGTGCCCCGGATGATCTTTGTCGCGAAAACTTCCAGAAACTACAGCTGGAAAGGGGGAGAGCCCAATGGAACAGAAGAGATCCAAGGCAATCATCCCAATTCAGGCCGAAAACGTTCGTTCCGTTGGCCACTGTACCCAAAGGAACATGGATCAAGCCTCAAATGACCGCTGGGTTATCAAATGCTATTGGTGTTATCAGAGAGGCAAAAGGGAAAGCACCAATGAGCTACCGACTCGAGGTGCGTTACGAGAAAAAGAGCCATGTCTGAGAATTACATGGGAAAGAATCCAATGAGTCGAACTCAATGGAGACGTTTCCAAAGGAAAAACCAGGCTGAAAGATAAGCCGCTGCCGCTGCCACTGCTCTGATGAGGCAATTGATGATTTTGCCTCTAATTCTGAAGCAAGCTTAGACATCTTGGTCAACGTGGTCTCTATACTCCCAGAAGATTATAATATACCGACGGAAGTGGAGAATAATGGTGATCTAGATGCTGCTGAAATGGCTTTACATAGGCCAACTTGCTACTTTGTGATGAACAATGGTTCTGTTGAGAGCCAAGATTCTTTTTTCGAGAAGCCTGATATGGCCATGCGAAACCATTTGAAGCCCTTACTGATCAGAGCAAAGGTTGAAGAGACGGCCATTAACAAGGTGTTAGTGGATTGTGGCTCTACAGTGAATATAATGCCACATCACATTTTGAAAAGAATCGGTAAGTATGACATCGATATCAGGTCTCATAACGTGGTCTTGGCAGACTACAAAGGAGGAACAAAAACTACCATGGGGGTAATCCAGGTAGATATTACTGTTGGCTCAGTAACGAGGCCGACAATATTTATGGTCATCAAAGGTCGACGAAGTTACAATCTGCTTTTGGGCAGAGAATGGCTGCATGGAGTTGGTGTTGTTCCTTCTTCTATGCATCAGCGCCTGATTATATGGTGAGAAGACGGAATCATAGAAAACATCGAAGCTGATCAAGGGTACTTTATGGCAGATGTCAATACTGTGGGCCAAAACCAATTCGATAGGAAATTGGCCAATATCGCTCCTTGCCATCCAGCAGAAGACACGTATGTCAACTTACATGAGGCATTCGTTTCGCTAAAGCTGCATGAGACCCACGGGTTTGTGTGGGATGTTGAATATCTGAAGGATCCCTGTGCAGAACAACCCGCGCCGACAGGCTGGGAAAGTCCTTACGACAGTGATGTCTGAGCTAGAGGCTCTAAGAAGGATTTCGGCGTACATTGTCGAAAATAAAATAAATTCGACTATAGAAGTTGAAGAAGAAAAAATGGCAACAGAAGCTACTAAACTTCCTGTCCTAGAGGAAGTAATTCTAACTATAGAGCCAGCACCACCAGACAAAAGTCAGCTGGTCAACAGAAGGGTCGATGAGCAACGTCTGAATTGCATATACAACGACGAACCACTAGGCTTCAAAAAGGATCCTATGGCACCTGAAAAAATGCAGCCACAAGATCCTTTGGAAGAAATAGACCTTGGCGCAGAAGGTGATAAAAGACAAATCTATATCAGCGCCAACATCGACCAAGAGCTCAGAATTAAGGTAATATCTTTACTAAAAGAATTTAGAGATTGTTTTGCTTGGAGCTATAATGAAATGCCAGGTTTGAGCAGGGAATTGGTCGAATTGAAATTACCAATAAAAGCTGGCAAGAAGCCAGTAAAACAAACGCCTCGACGATTTGCGCCTGCAGTCATGTCAAAGATCAAGGAGGAAGTAGAAAGACTCCTCCAAAGCAAGTTCATTAGAACTGCAAGGTATGTCGAATGGTTGGCCAATATTGTGCCAGTTATTAAGAAAAATGGAAAGCTAAGAGTGTGCATTGATTTTAGAGATTTAAATGCTGCCACTCCTAAAGATGAATATGCTATGCTAGTGGATGAGATGTTAGTCGATTCGGCTGCTGGCTTTGAATATTTAAGTATGCTTGATGGTTATGCTGGTTATAACCAAATCTTTATTGCAGATGATGATGTGCCGAAGACGGCATTTCGTTGCCCAGGGGCATTAGGCACCTATGAGTGGGTAGTCATGCCATTCGGCTTGAAGAATGCCGGAGAAACGTACCAGAGGGTAATGAATACTATATTCCATGATTTCATTAAAAATTTCATGCAGGTTTACATCGACGATATTGTAATCAAGTCGAATAGTAAATCCACACACTTAGAGCACCTTCGGAAATCTTTCGAAAGAATGCGAAGATATGAGTTGAAAATGAATCCATTAAAATGTGCTTTTTGTGTTCAGGAGGGAGATTTCCTTAGTTTTGTTGTGCATAAGAAAGGCATTGAAGTCAATCAAAGCAATACCAAGGCCATCATGGACATCAAACTGCCTTCGACCAAAAAGGATCTTCAATCACTGTTGGGCAAAGTAAATTTCTTGAGGAGATTCATTTCAAACTTAAGTGGAAAAACTAAGACATTTTCACCACTGCTTAGACTGAAGAATGAAGAATTTATATGGCGAGAGGAGCATCAAGAGGCTTTCGACAAAATAAAAGAGTATCTAGTGAAGCCTCCTATATTTGCACCTCCACTTAGAAATAGGCCTATGATGTTGTATATAGCAGCCTCGGATTTGATCATAGGTAGTATGTTAGTTCAAGAGGACGATAATCATGTCGAACGTCCTGTGTATTACCTTAGTCGTATGTTAAATGGTCCTGAATCTAGGTATAGTGACATAGAAAAATTATGTCTGTGTTTGTATTTCTCTTGTACCAAACTGAAGCAATACATAAAACCAGTTGACGTTTATATTTCTTCTCATTTTGACATTATTAAACATATGTTGTCTAAACCAATTTTGCATAGTCGAATTGGTAAATGGGCTTTAGCATTAACTGAATTTTCCTTAATGTATGTGCCCTTAAAAGCAATGAAAGGGCAAATGGTGGCATATTTCTTAGTTGGCCATTCTATGGTGGCTATGCCAGAGAATTTTGTTGATTTAGTACCTTGGAAATTATATTTCGATGGTTCTAGTCACAAAAACGGTGCAAGGATTGGTGGAGTTATAATTTCTCCTAGTGGAATTCCAGCAGAGTTCAAATACACTATCGACGGCATTTGCACTAATAATGAAGCAGAATATGAGTCCCTTATTATTGGGCTTGAACTACTTCTAGAATTGGGGGCAAGGAGTGTCGAAAGTATGGGAGACTCTGAATTGGTGATCAAACAAGTATCAAAAGAATATAGATACGTTAAGGAGAATTTAATTATGTACTTCGTGATTGCCATAAGGTTGTTAAAACGGTTCGAACAGGCAAGCCTTCGACACATACCGCGTCGAGAAAATCAAGAAGCTAACGATCTAGCGCAAGAAGCTTTAGGGTACAAGAAGAATGAAGATGAAGAGCTTATCCAAGTAAAGAAAAAGGTTAGAGCTGCTTCATTATCCCCCCTTCGGACTTATCAATTATAAATTAGAAGTCATAGATATATAAAACTTTGAAATTTTAGCAATTGATAATGGGCAAGACAGTGACTGGCGAAAACCCTTGGTTGATTACTTGCGTTCGCCAATTGGTTCGACAGATCGTAAAATAAAATATCGTGCCTTGAGTTTTGTTTTGATTGAAAACAAATTATTCAAGAAAACTGTCGAAGGGGTATTACTTAAGTTCCTAGGAGAAAGTGAGGCATATGTAGCAGTGTCGAGTGTGCATAGTGGAGCATGCGGTGCACACCAAGCTGGGCACAAGATGAAATGGTTGTTGATGCGAACAGGTGTTTATTGGCCCTTAATGTTGAAATACTGCATTGAATTTGCCAACGGATGCCAAGAATGCCAAATGCATGGGGGTATCCAGCATGTGCCAGCAAGTGAATTGCATGCCATTGTAAAACCTTGGTCGTTCAGAGGATGGGCCTTAGATGTAATTGGTGAAATAAAACCAGCATCATCTGAAATAAACCCCATTTCGACTGGCATATGGACACGATGTTGTTTTGCTAGTAGAAATACATGTCCAATCTGTAAGGATTCAACGACAACATGAAATACCATCTGAAGATTATTGGAATATGATGACTGATGAGTTGGTCGATTTAGATGAAGAAAGGACGTTGGCCCTTGACGCCTTGAGGAGGCAAAAAGATAGAGTGGCTAAAGCCTATAATAAAAAGGTAAAAGACAAAGTATTTCATGTGGATGATTTAGTTTGGAAAGTAATATTGCCTATGGACAGAAACGATAGGGTGTTAGGGAAATGGTCCCCAAATTGGAAAGGATTGTTTAAAAGAATCCAAGTTTTTTTTCCAATAATGCATATGAACTTCAAGAATTGGCCCCAGATCGATGCATTCTGAGGGTGAATGGCAAATACTTGAAGAAATACAAACTCATTCTTCAATAAATCTCAATTTCGACCACGTAAAGTTTGTGTGTCGAACAGAGCTGGAACATAGTAATAACTAATCCAGCATTTTAATTGTACAAAATATTAATTATGCAAAAAGTTATAAAACAAGAATGCCAAAAGAAATGGTATTTTATAAATTGTGGGAATTCATATTACAAAGATGGGGAACCACAAAACAAATACATTTAAAGGATCACATTAATCAGAAGTTGTCAAATTTCCTCTGGAAGCTGCCCAAATCGGTCTCGAGACGAGCAACAATGTCACTTAGCCAAGTAGCTCTGATCCTAAGAGTGTGCAGCTCCTCTTCAACTCGAGTCTTGGCATTACTGATGATAAGGGCATCTCTGGCCAATTGGCGCATTTCGTTTTGATCAGAAATGTTGGCCTGGTCAAGTTCTTTGTCTTGTTTTTCAACAAGTTCCAGCTCCTTCGTCAATTCGGCAATTTGACTGCATATTTCAGCAGCTCTTTTCCATTTAGGGCTTTGCTCTTGCCGCCTCTGATTAATGCGGGCCTGTATCCCTTCGACCACCGCCTTGGTCTTCTTCACCATCTCCACATTCTTCTTCACCGCTGTCTAGTTGGTGTCGACTAATTGTTCAGTTTCCTTCATCTGAGTGACATTTGCCAGCAGGGGAGAAATGATGTTTTCAAATGCTGCTATCATGGGCTTTGAAAATTTAGAAATCTCAAGACCTTTCAATTGGGTGATAGCATCCAGAAGCTTAGGTCCAAGAGTTGAATCCTCATGCAATAAATGATGCAAGTCAGGATTAAAGGCATGGGTACGAATGGCGTCGTTCAGCTTCTTAACTTTAGTGGCCTCAGGTCCCAGCTTATCGCCATAAACCCGGGAATGGTCAGAATCTGAAGACGAAACATACCGATTCATAAATTGATCTAGTCTTGCCAAAGAGGAATCAACATCGTCGACATCCATGTCAACGGAAACATCCTTCGCTCCAGAAGGGCCAGCTAAATTATCCCTCTCAGAAGGACTACGAATGGAGTGGTGCTGGGTTTGAGAACCCACGAATCTGCAGGAATCGAAAGACTATATCAGAGCTAGTCGAACAATAATCTTGATGCCTGGCAGGACTAGTGACTAAATCAGAGTCACTAAGAGAAGTCCAAGTGGTGAATTCAACAAACTCACCAGCTGCTACGTGGGGAGCCTATTGGTGCTGAAGTGAAGAAGCTTCTAAGAGAGGAGTGTAGTCTGGCACGCTGTGGCGTGGTTTAGAGGCTTCGACCTAAGAAAAGTGTAAACATCAGACAGGTATATATCCCGCAAATCAAAACACCTTGGAGGATATGATTAATACATGTGGTGGTGGGGGGATCCTTGTTTCATTTCCTCCAGCAGAAGCATCAGCAGCTTCTTCCGCTATTTCGTTATTGACATCAGGAACAGGTGTAGGGTCGGGAGTGACAATGGTTGTATTTATTATGATATTACTATCATTAGGTGAAAGTAAGGCAGTGTCGTGACAAGTAGTCAAGAACACTTTACCTCCCCGTCTTGTGATAAGCGGTTGATCATCGAACCCTGTCGGCCCCACTTCATTGTCGACCTTCATCCCTGAGTCTTCGGCCGTGGGGGCTTTATTTTTCTTCATTTTTTCCTTTTCTTCAGGAAAATTAACATGCCTCTTTTTATGGCCTTTGGATTTTCGGGAGTGAGGAGACTGAGCGTTAGGTGATGGTTGTAGAAACAAAGAATATATCAGAAGAGAAGTCTTAATCCTTCACAAAAGCAGTCGAAAAGTGATAAGACACGGACCTCAGTTCTCCGACTATGGTGGGACTTTTTGTCCTACTTGGACCTTTTGGATATAGTGGAGGGAGCAGCCGAATTCGCTGAGCGTTTTCGACTCTGTTACAAGAGAAATAGAGATGTTAGTGGATTAGGGGAAATACAAGACGTCGAGGCAAAGACATTCACACTTACAGAAGAATCAGCTTTCTTAATAGAAGCAGAGATTGGTTAATCATCGGAGAGAGTGTGAATGGGTATGAACTGCAAAGACATCAAGTATAAGTGGGGTGTCGAATAAGGAAAATGTGAACATAGGTGTGATTGGAACATACCTTAGACTGTGAAGGGCCTCCTTCAGTGCTGGTTTTGGCAGGTTTGGTCGACGGCCCTCCTTGGCTTTCAATAGCAGCAGGTTCTTGCACAGGAAACTACATGTGAGTATATAGCTAGAAAAGAAGCTAAGTCAAATAAAGATGTAAGTTAAATTGTGAAAGGAAACAGAACTTTCCAGAAGTGGTTACCCTTGGGTACTATGGCAACCTCTCTCACATATTCAAGGTCGATATGAAGAAAGCCTGCATAGTCATGCAACCAATGCTTCTTTGGAACTACCCTGTCGACTCTCTTTTTGTAAGCATTTTGAATATTCGACCAAGAGCTATACCACTAATCTGGGAAAGGCGGTCGAAAAGCTAGAGCCAAAGGGCTAGTCGACAAAGGAGGAAATTTAATTTTTCCAAAGTAAAGTGCGTAAAGATATTTGTCTTTCGCGTAACTAGGGATCTTGAGGTGAGGAATCCTGCCGGTTACCTTCTCCTTTAGCTCTTGGGCCGCGTCATGGATGGTTCAACGAAGATTGCTTGGCAAGTGCACCACTATGAAAAAGTTATGGAATGCTTGAATTTCTCTGATCTGAACTGCCTTACATTTTATTGTCTTCCTCTAAAAAGTATTGAAAGCCACAGTTAGCTCATTCATTTTTCCAGCAGCATCACTTATAAAGGTAACAAGATATGACTGCCACCAAGTTTTGAACTCTTGGGTGCAGAAAATGCTG
This sequence comes from Vicia sativa, assembly GCA_021764765.1. Lineage (NCBI taxonomy): Eukaryota > Viridiplantae > Streptophyta > Magnoliopsida > Fabales > Fabaceae > Vicia > Vicia sativa. Next base: position 88,797,023 of record CM038796.1, on the reverse strand, counting down.
GTTTAAAGGGGGTGAATGTAAGCATGGCTCGACGATCCCACAAGTTGGCGATAGTTTCCTTAATGACATCCCAACTTTGGTCATCTAAAACGTCAATAAGCAATTAATGGGACGGATAGAGTGACTTAGGCACAATCTAACAGAGCCCAAACTGTCTAGCCACCAAATTGGGTTGGTAAGCTGTTAAGCAAGGGCTCATTTGAGTGATAGCAAATGATAAAAACTGAGGAGTCAGGAAACATCTCCAAATGACCAAAGATCATTTTTGATGCCTTTCTTCGATAAGGGGAAAATATTCGGTAAGCCACAATGGCCCACTCTTGCCATCAGCAAATGGAGCCATCAAAGGTGTGAAATCCTCCCGTGTTAGCATAATGTTGAAAAGCATTTTGAAGACTTCGTCATTTGGAGAAGTCTTGTCGATAGCAGTCAAGGGCAGGTAACATGGCCATAGGGCTCCACTCCTGTCTTGGGAAATGGAAACCTTCTTCTGTCGGAAAGGCTTCACATCTTCAGAAAAAGTGGCATTTAGCCATAATTGCAAGAGTCAGAAGGGACCATGAACCAGCACATTCTTCTTTTTTGGATTCTTGGGATCAAAGCTCTTTATTTGGCCGACCACGTCGATCATAGAGGTGTACAAAGAGGCCAAAATTAATTGGCCTAAGGCAATATTTTCACCCCTATGCAACGGTACAGCCAAATCAGCAAATTCATTGGCTATCTGCATCGACATCGAACAAAATACGAAGCGAGATAGCCAGAGAGTTAGAAAAGAAACATGCTCCTCATCAGAAATTTCTTCAGAGTCGCGATGATGGTGTTGGATGAAGTTGTTATAAGTTGGATGTTTTGATTCACCAATGTCGAATTTGATGGGAACGGTCTCGTGGTCGGTATGGTTGAAAATGGTTCCAGCAGGATTTACGCCTGTCAAAGCAGCTACATCCAGTAGCGTGGCGGTCTAGGAAAAAGTTAGGGATTTAAGCGTACACTATGTCTCGTCCAGATCACCTACCCAGAGACTACTACTATCAGCATTCAAGATTCAAATGGCGAAAATCAATTCACTCACTTTCTACTGACAGCAAGGAGATGAGATAATCGAAATATATGAGTACTAGCATAGTCGAAACTCGACGAGATTGTTTCCGCATAGCTTTTTACTTTTCTTGTGTACAAACTACTTGGCCATACGCCGCACTACAAATTAATACGAGTTCTTTCTCTTTACAATTTTCACTATTGTTGTTTGCATAAAGTCCAACGTTTGCTTTGAATGATTATATGCATCTGACAATAAATATCTATTTACAAACATGCGAAAAGTGAACGAACAAGGATAATTACTACAGGCTCTAGGAATTGAGATGACGGCGAAGGTCACCAAAATGTTCCCCTGCAGAGTACAGTCCCCACAGAGGCATCACTCACTACAAATCTTTCCCAGCGGAGTACGAATTTCTGTCAGCTAGTTCCAACATCGCATTAGTCCCTGAGCAGCGATCCTAGCAGTAGCGGTTCATTTCCAGCAGAGGAATTTGTCCCCAACAGAATATCTCTCAACAATTACCATTTCCCCCGGTAGCAACAATATCCAGACTCGAAACTTGGTCAGATAGTGCATCGGAGGAAGCCTACATCTTTATTTCCCAGCCAAAGGTTTCAACAGGCTCCAGATCCTTCTAGCCCGGTCTCCTAACAACAATCAAAACTCTCCAGCAAGATCTACGCGCGAGATCCCCAACGGAGTGCGTCCCAGCTCCCATTTTCCCCAGCAGGGTATACGCATAAGATCATCAGTAGTGTACCTCTTGAAATGCCAAGGTTAAAGCTATTCAAGAAATGCCAGCTCCCTGCACCGAGAAGGAAGTCATAGGTTTCTTGGGACGTTTGAATTACATGGCCAGATTCATTGCACATCTAACTGCTACTTGTGAGCCAATATTCAAGCTACTGAAGAAAGATCAAGTAGTGGAATGGAACGACGATTTCCAGATCGCTTTCGACAAAATCAAGGAGTACCTACAGAATCCTCCTATCCTGATGCCGCCTGCCGAAGAAAGACCTCTTATCATGTACTTGAGATTAGAGAACTCAATGGGATGTGTGTTGGGGCAACATGGCAGTGCAGTCGAAAAGAGTATGCAATATACTACCTTAGCAAAAGTTTACCGAAACAAGATACTCACACGAGAAAACTTGCAGCGCTTTAACAAATGCTCCGACTAAGACAGTATATGTTGACTCACACCACCTTGTTGATCTCCAAGATGGATTCGATAAAATACATATTTGAGAAACCATCTCTCTCTGGAAGAATAGCAAGATCGAAAATGATCTTGACCGAGTACGACATCCAGTATACTTCTTAGAAATCGATCAAAGGAAGTGTAGTAGCCGATCATTTGGCTCATCAAGCCGTAGATGACTATCAGTCTATGTAGTTCGAGTTTCCAGACGAAGATGTTTTACTAGTTACCAATTGCGAAGAACTAGGACCAGACGAAGGACCTGAACAAGGATCCCGATGGACCATGGTCTTTGATGGAGCCTCAAACGCACTTGGCAACGACATTGGCGCCATTATTACATCCCCTACAGGACATCGCCTTTCACGATTATGTTTCATTTGTCTGAACAACATGGCCGAATACGAAGCGTGCATCATGGGTATTAAAGCTGCTATTGATTTAAGAATCAAATTCTTGCAAGTGTATGAAGACTCAGCTTTAGTGATCAGTCAGATTAAGGGCGAGTAGGATACGAAGCATCCGAATCTCATTCCATATCGAGAGCGTGTTCTGAGTTTGATCCCCTACTTCGAAGAGATCACTTTCAATCATATTCCACGAGAAGAGAATCAGTTGGCAGACGTGTTAGCTACTATGTCATCTATGTTCAAGGTCAGATGGGACAACGAGGCTCCCCAAGTCATCATCGAGAGGTTTGACGAACCAGCATATTGTTATGAACTTGATACAAAAGAGAAACCTTGGTTCTACGAAGTGAGGAGGTATCTCGAGACTCAGGAATATCCGGCAGGGGCATCTGTCAATGATAAGAAGTTCTTGAGAAGATTTGCATCCAAATTCTTCCTCAACAACGACATCTTATACAAACGCAACCACGACTTGTGCTTACTCCGCTGTGTGGACCAGAAAACAGCAGAACGTATCATGGAAGAGTTACACGAAGGCGCATTTGGTACCCACTCCAGTGGACATGCGATGGCTAAGAAGATTCTGAGAACAGGTTACTATTGGTCCACCATGGAAGCTGATTGTCATCGCTATGCTCGATCTTGTCACAAATGCCAGATATAGGCAGACAAAGTGCACGTACCTCCAGTACCATTGAATGTTTTAACCGCTCCTTGGCCTTTTGTAATGTGGGGCATTGACATGATCGGAGAAATCAAGCCCATCGCTTCCAACGGACATCGTTTCATCCTTGTGGCAATTGGCTATTTCACCAAGTGGGTAGAAGCAGCCTCGTTCGCATCTGTTACCAAGAATGTTGTGGCTCGGTTCATCAAGCACAATCTTATTTGTTGGTATGGCACTCCCGAAAGGATTATCACAGATAACGGCTCTAATCTCAACAACAAGATAGATGATCACCGAACTCTGCACGCAGTTCAAGATTATGCATCACAATTCTTCTCCATATCGGCCTAAGATGAATGGCGTAGTGGAAGCAGCCAACAAGAATATTAACAAGATCATAAAAAAGATAACAGTGTCTTACAAGAATTGACATGAGATGTTGCCATTTGCTCTCCATGGTTATCGCACTACAGTACGAACATCAATAGGGGCAACCCCCTTCTCTCTTGTATATGGTATGGAAGCGGTCCTACCAATCGAGGATCAGATACCCTCAACCAGAGTCCTCCAGGACGCAGAGCTAGGTGAAGACGATTGGATACAGACTCGCCTTGACCAGATCAACTTACATGAGGCAAAGCGGCTCGCATCCATCTTCCATGGACAGATCTATCAGAAGCGAATGATCAGAGCATTTAACAAGAAAGTCAAGCACCGAGTTTACCAAGTCGTTGACTAGTAGTCAAGCGCATTATTCTTCCACAAGGTGATCCCAGGGGAAAATGGACTCCCACCTACGAGGGACCATTTGTAGTCAAAATAGTATTTTCCGGCGGAGCTATGATACTTAGCACCATGGATGGCGAAGACTTCCCACACCCTGTGAACGCAGACATAGTCAAAAAATACTACGCATAAAAGAGATCCGCTAGGTCGACTGACCTAGGAAAAAGTAAGGGCATCCAGGCGAACCAAAAGTTTCGGGAAAAAGTTAAGGATATATACAAAACATGTACACCCGGCAAGTCGAAAACCTGCAAAGGCGGCTTGGGCAAAAAAGGGTATCCCGGTAGACTAAAAACTCGAAAGGGCGGTCTAGGCAAAAGTTAGGGTTTTTAAGCGTACACTATGTCTCGTCCAGATCACCTACCCACAGACTACTACTATCAGCATTTAAGATTCAAATGGCGAAAATCAATTCACTCACTTTCTACTGACAACAAGGAGATGAGATAGTCGAAATATATGAGTACTAGCATAGTTGAAACTCGACGAGATTATTTCCGCATAGCTTTTTACTTTTCTTGTGTACAAACTACTTGGCCATACGCCACACTTCAAATGAATACAAGTTCTTTCTCTTTACAATTTTCACTATTGTTGTTTGCATAAAGTCCAACGTTTGCTTTGAATGATTATATGCATCTAACAATAAATATCTATTTACAAACATGCGAAAATAGAACGAACAACGATAATTACTACAGGCTCTAGGAATTGAGATGACGGTGAAGGTCACTAAAACATTCCCCTGCAGAGTACAGTCCCCACAGAGGCATCACTCACTGCAAATCTTTCCGGTGATGCAATTTACATCACTAGTTCCAACATCGCGTTAGTCCCTAAGCAGCGATCCTAGCAGTAGCGGTTCATTTCCTGCAGAGGAATTTGTCCCCAGCAGAATATCTCTCAACAATTACCATTTCCCCCGGCAGTAACAATATCCAGACTCGAAACTTGGTCAGATAGTGCATCAGAGGAAGACTACATCTTTATTTCCCAGCCAAAGGTTTCAACGGGCTCCAGATCCTTCTAGCCCGGTCTCCTAACAACAATCAAATACTCTCCAGCAAGATCTACGCGCGAGATCCCCAACGGAGTGCGTCCCAGCTCCCATTTTCCCCGAGGTCTCACAAGATCCTCGATGAGTGTACCTCTTGGTCTTTACCGTCCTCAGCAGCATAGATATCTCGGCTCGAAACTTGGTCAGATAGTGCATCGGAGGAATCAAGGATATCTTTCTTCTCTTTCAAAAGAAGGGTTTTCTGGTTCGTCCCCAAACAGAAGCCAGAAATCCCCAAACAGAAGTTCCACATCTTCTTTAAGATGGATATATTTTGAAATACCATAACATCTATCATTTATACATAAAAAAAATCATAACATACGCATATAATACTCATACACATTATCATGCATCATAATCTGCATAAGTCTAACTATATCCTGTCAAAATCTCTTCTATTTTTTCTCCCCAACAGGCGGAAATCAACTTCAAGCGAAGGTCAAAGATTAATACGAAGCAAGGCGAAAACCAATCGAGCGGCTATAACAACAAGTTCATGATTTATACCCGAAACAAGACGGGAAACCTTATCCGAACGACTACTCGAGTTGTCCTCCGACAACAGGCATTGGATCAACACTCAAAGCACAACAGGGAAGTTATGCACATTTCGCCTCCTATTATCCCCACAGAGTAATCAAGATGAAGATTAATTCACTCTACGATTATCAACGGAACTCTGATGCATGCGACTCGGTTGCCTGGATGGCATCTTAAGCCCATCTCCTATTTGTCGACATCTCTCCACTTTCAGAATGCTGCATATTTGGTTAAAAAACCAATACAAACCAATAACTTCATTCAAAGACGAGAACGAAGTCTATTGTATGACTCTCTCTAGATGGCATCTTAAGCCCATCTCCGCGCTCCCTGCTATCTTCAGGAACATCTGTAGAGCCTAGCATACGGCTCGTTCCCTAGCATCAGTCTTTCCGGATGGCATCTTAAGCCCATCTCCAACGATTCTCCTATTCAGGAGATGTTCTTGAGTCTAACGTACGACTCATTCCCCAGCGAAATCTCCAGCTTCTCTAAATGGCATTTGTAAGCCCATTCCCGAATCATCAATCAATGGCGAGTGCAAATTTTCAGGTGTACTCGAGTGTTCAATCATCTTCCACCTCCAGGTCACGAAAGACAAGCATGCCAATCTAAACCTTCCAGTGCAAGAAGATTGAACAGGGGCAGCTGTCATACCCCAAAATTTGCCCTCCTACTTCTCAAGATATTTCATACATCCGTACTCAGGGATTCCTCAAGGGTTGATCAGACAAACCCTCTCCTAGGCAATCAACCTAAACTAGGGTTTGGCTATCCTCAGATCAAGGTGGACTTCCAACATCTCCAATGGTCATTATGCCTCCTCATATGCTTCAAAGAATCTCCATGTAATGTTTCAAGCCTTACAAGTCAGGTTTCCTCAGACAATTGCTCAGATGGTTGAAAATCAGTTGTATTGGACAAAAGGTCAACTGTGGTCAACATACAGTCAAACTTCATGAGTTTTGGTCAACATCCATATTTTTAAGTGACATTCATCATTTGATCAAGGGTTGATCATGATTCATCAAGAAAACTCAAGATTTGATCAAAAGTCAAACTTTCCAAATTAGGGTTTCTTGAGGAAAAGTCAACTGAACTTTGACTGAGCATAACTTCCTCATACTTTATCAAAACATTTTCCACCACCTCTCATTTTGAATAGAATTCAATTCTCTACAACTTCATGTCTCAAAAGCATGGTCAGAAAATGCTTCATTTTGAAGATATGGATCAAAACATTACTGGTCCTTTTCAAAGTCCACAAAAAGTCAACTTTTTGTAAAGAAGTGTTATTGAGCATGGAAACTTCAATTGATATGAAACTAAAGATGTTGTTTAGAGGACATCTATAGATTTCCAAAAAGTCCATGAACACTCAAAAATGTTAAAAATTAAGCAAGATACACCTTGCACAAGTTGGGCATTTTTGAAGAAGTGCACAAGGAAAAATATCTGACAAAATCCAGTTTTTTCCAAATGGGCCTATAATTTTATGATCCAAACTTGATCATAATATTATTTTTGACCTCTTGATGCTTTGCCACGACCTCTTTCTATTTTTTTGATTCATTTTTGAATTTAAAAGCATTTCATTCAAATTTAAATTAAATAAAATATGAAAACAAGGTATAATTTAAGTTGGGTTGGATTTTTATCAAACTTGAGGACCAAGGAAGCCTACAAAACATGCCAAATTCGTGCTAGCTCATGCAAGGGGGAAAAAATCAAATTTCGGAAAGATTTGATAAAATTTGAAAGAGAAATTATTTTGCATTCAAGAGCATTTCTTTTTGATCAAATCTCTTGCATTATAAATACACAACACATTCAAAAGACCAAGGGACGAAACCCTAGCCTCTTGAAGCAACCCTATTTTCAAAAAATATTTCTCAAAGTTGGCAAAATAGAATTTGTTTTTCCAACCACTTCCAGCCACTCTTGATCACTCCATTGTGTTCCTGAGGTAAGATTGAGTAAGTACACATCAAAAACCATGGTTAAATCTGCTTGAATCGTGCCATACATGAACATACATATTCATATTTTTCTTGAAATCGAATTTTTAATATCTGCTTGTTTTAATCGAAACTAATCATTCTAACATGTTCATGAGATGCCATAGGAAGGATCTGGGTCATCGTTCTCAAGTTTGAACGTCCAAATCGCGTTTTGCCATTGTTAGGTTTTTTTGAACTGTTTGCTTCGAACCGGCTGATACAGGGACTTTCAGGCCAAACGGACACCACCATCGTGTTTGCCATGGTTGATTTAGGCGGGTAGGGTATCCCTTTGCTTTTTATTTTTGCTATTTTGCAGGTTTGGAGTTTGGACTAGCCGGAGAAGACGACCGGAGCTAGGGCTCTGGCGCCGTTGACCTGAGCTGACTCCGGCGTGGCTGGCGTGGCATCATGGCTTGTTCTTATTCACTCATTCATAACATCTTGGTCCCACGTATGTTGACTGTGTTTGAATTCCAAAATAGGACACGTTTACCCTTTTAACCAATTGTTTACAGGATTAAAACACCAAGACACCTTGGCTCAGTTGGTAACGCGTTGGTTGATTTCTGCAGAGGGAGTGAGTTCGATCCCTGGCATGGCAATTTCTTTTTTACAGCTTTGAAAACTAACTTTCTATTTTCTTTTTTTTTTCTTAATATTTTTCTATTCAATTTAATTAATCTTTAAACATTTTTTTCATGCATTTAAAAATCTCCAAAAATATTTTCCTTTTCCATTTTAATTAGAAAAATGTTTATTTAATTTTTGACATTAAAATTAATATTTTTGCATGCATATTTTAATTAATTGCTAATTAACTATTAAATTGACTTTTAATTGTTTTTAATTATCAAAATCGATCCAGAAAATTCCCAAAAAATTATCTCATCATCTAACTATCATGACTAACTTGAAATCTTTTTCCTCATTCAAAAATCTTATTTTTACTAACATTTTTCTCTTATGCGAGTCTTCTTATATTTTCCGATTATGTATCTTCTTACAGGTTGTAACGTTTCGGACTATTTTTCTCACTTTTATTTTCAATATTATGTAACTGCCTATGGGATGTAATAGATTAATTAGGACTTTTACTTTCCGCACTCTTATTATGTAACTGCCCCAAAGCCATGTAATAGCGTACAACTTTATTCTTCCGCACTTTACTTTCCGCAATTTATTTTCCGCACCCTATAAACTGCTAGTAATTAGGCGTGTATGGCAAGATAAAAAACGGACATAGATCACTTCTAATTGCAAGATAACATATCTGAATTTAACACACTCTCTTCACACATGCACCCCCTAGAGTATTCTTTCTCGTTGCCTTTCGATTAAATGGTCAAGTCCCTCGAACGTAGAGGTATCCTAGCACCGTTGCCTACAAACATATCATCATAGTCCCTTCGATACAAAGATCATAGACCCACGATGTCGCCTACGAAAACATGATCTCGTCCCTCGATTGTTACCTACAAAAAGTGATGATCGTCCCTTCGAATGTGCTAGGATACTTCCTACAAGTTGCCTTCTATGACCATCCGATGTCCCTTCGAATGTCCCTTCTACATACGACGAATAGGGTTACCTACCAACTAATGGTATGGCTAGCACTATTCTAAAGGACCGTAAAACAACACGAAAACGACCATTCTGAGTAGGTAATAAGACTTTTAGTTGCTTGCTCAAACAAAATACTTTTCACACCTCACTGTTCGCGTTAAAAAGTGACGCGCTAGAGGATTCGAATATGAATTCAGATCCCCTGGCTCGAAACGATTTACTCTATTGATTTGTTTATAAAGATGCCACGAGCATCAAGCTTTATTATTTTCAACACAAGAAAGATGATTTAATGATTATGAAAAAGGGGAAAGCTGTTAATACCCTCAATTGATTTTGATATGCGTAACGACTAGCGCAAACTAGACGCAACGCATTGGGGAGATTCTGAGTAAGGGGGTTTGTTATATAAAGGGAATAGATGGAGCACCCTAAATATATATAGTTATCTATAGCTTTATATATGAATATGTTTGATATGTTTGTGTGTTTTAATTGCTATTTCTATGATTGGGAAAGTTTCTCCTTTGGGATTTTAAGAAAGATAGATTATGTGGGATCCTAATGTTTGTTATTATTGTGCTCGCAAACATCTGTGGATATTCTGCATACATATCCCCTAGTGGGAATCAGAGCATTTATAGCTCGGATCTAAAGGGATCTATGGTTTGTTTGGTCTGAGGGAGAAAGAAATTTGCTCGGCAAGGATGAGACCTTGTGCCTACGTATTCTCAAAAGGATGTTGAGAAAGTCAGGGCAATCGTAGTTCCCACTTATGCTAGTGGAAAGCAACGGGATGTTAGTAAGAGACCGACAAATGTCATCTTAATGAAAAATGTATCTAATCTATTTCATCACATACATTTTTGAAAAGTTTGAAAAAATCTTTCATCGTAAGTTATAGGTGTTTTGCTTGAGTGTACAAGCGTTACCACTTACATGTTTAAGAAAGATGTTTTTAAAAAAGATGATTGAATCTTTTAACTGTAAGCATTGGGTGTTTTGCTTGAGTGTACAAGCGTTACCACTTACAATTAAGAGATGTTTTTGTTTGAAAAGATTTTGAAAAGTTTTTTACTGTATGTGATGTGATAGATGAGATACTTCTTCCATAGAGATGATAGATGTCTAAATCTTGGGGAGAAATTGATTGGATTAAGGGATGCTTTTAAGAAGCCCATGGGTCCTTGTATTGTTAGCCCAAGAGGAGGCATTCCGAGGGTCATCGAGGGTCCTTGTATGAAGCTCAAGAGGAAGCTATAGGGTATGGCTGGTTTTGGCTTTAAAAGGATTTCACCGAGAAACCATCCTTTTGGAATTAAGAGCAATTTCACCAGGAAATTATACTCTCAGGGTTCTATCCTAACGCAGGTGATTCTTTGTATTGGAAGCCCAATAGGAGGCTGTTAAGAGATTTTATGGTCTCTTTCATTGTATGATGCCCAAGAGAAGGCTAAACTCAATGAGGAGTTCTTTTGAACGAAGCCCAAGAGCAGGCTGACTCAACAGGGGAGTGTTGTCTTATATGAAGCCTAAGCGGAGGCTAAAATTAGATGAATGAGTTTTCTTATATGAAGCCTAAGAGGAGGCTAAACTCTGTGGGGAGAGTTATCTTGTATAAAGCCCAAGCGGAGGCTAACTGTGGGGAACCTACTGGTCAGACTAGTTGTTATGTTATAACTAAAACAGTTATGTAAACAAGTGTGTGTGTGTGTGATATGTATTCACAGGAGTTTATGAAGGAAATATAAACAATGCATGATGTTTATTTACAAGAGTTTGTGATTTGAAAATGTAAACAAGTGTCTGTGAAACGAACGTTTGAAACGAGCGCAACTTGATTATTTACAAGTCTGAATTGTGTACAAAGAAGTAAGTATGTACACGGACGAGTATTTATGTACTGAGAAAGATGGATGTACATAGGAGAGTTGGGACTTACACCATAAGGGTGGCCCATTGGTTTGAAAGTAGTTTCACAGGGAATAATGCTCCTTTCAATACCAATGGTATTGAGTATATCTGAGCGAAACAAAAACGAACGATCGAATTTTATCTGTGAAAAGTATCTGTATTATGTACAGACAAAGATTTGTATGAATACAAAAATAATTTGATATGTACAAGGAAAATATGTACATAAAAGAATGTTTTGTTTGCGTATACACAAGTGAAGTGAAAACAAACGATCGAAGTTTGTCTATACTTGAGTATAAAAAGTATCTGTATTATGTACAAATGAAAATTTGTATGTATCTGAAAAGAGTTTGATATGTACAAAGAAATATTATGTTCATAAAAGAATGTTATGGGACTTACACCGTGAGGGAGGCCCATGATCGATTGAGAAATTCGAGAGAAAACGAATTCGGTTTTATCGTTTAAATCGGATCGATCATGGAAAAAAGATGCAAGTTTGATGAAAAAGTTTTGAAGAAATGGTTTTGAAAGTGTTTTGGAATGTGAAGTTTATTCATGAGAAGTTTTGAGAAGAATCGGAATTCGAAAGTTTGAAAAATTCACCTTTTAAAGGTGTTTTGAAAAGCGCTCGAAGTGTCGTTTTCGGCTCGATTAAAATTTGATCAGATGAAAGTTTTTTCTAAAAATTTTTGCACTATCATAAAATAGATACATTTATTGACAAGTGTATAAAACATCACCTCAAAATGAGGAGTTTTGATTGGTTAAAAAAAATGTTGAAGTTTGTAAGAAAAATGAAAAAAATATGAAGAGTTTTGAAAAAAATGGTCCATGGGAGGTTTGAACCCATGGCCATTGGGGTGGCTACGTGGCAGAGAAGACTACGAGCAAGCTGGCAACCGCTGGGACAAGCGTGCTTTTGTGTTTTTTGAATCAAAACACGTGTTGATAAAACATTGGAAAATTTAAATTTGAAAACTCAAGAACACGCGCGAAGCCATGTTCTTCATCTTTGATTCTCAGATTCTTCAATCCATGCTAGAATCCTTGTTTCTTAATGGAATTGGATGAAGTAAACATGAAAGTTGCTTGATTTTTCACAAGGAACACGATGGTGGATGTTAATTGCATTTATTTTTGGTCTAACACGATTGAATTTCTGAAAATCACGAAGAACCCTAGGCGTAATTTCTAATTGAAATGATGTGTAGTTGATGATTTTTCAAATTGTTTGAGGGCTAAGGATCGTGATAAGTGCAGAAAACAATTGGCCAAGCGTTTTTTCATTTAAATGCAAGGAATCATGATATTGAAGTTTGAGTTCTCACCTGTTCAAGTTGAGATCGAAGATGATGTTGGCGTGTTTCCAGAATGGATTTGATGATTGTTTGAGCTTCAACGGATGTTAGGGAAGGTGTATGATCACCCTGCTTGCCTTGAATCTCCCTGGAACTCTCCAGCCAAGTCCACCTGCACAGTCTGAAAATGGAAGCTCGATTTCTTGGTTAGAGTTGTTACAAATTCTTGCTAATGATTTGGATCATGTATATGATGTTCATGGATGATGTTTGAATGATTGAAACATCAATTGCTCAAGCCAAACTCCAAATTCGATGGTTATGGCAGTTTGTACAAGCTTGGAAGCATGAAGTTCAAAATCTGATTTTTTGTTGTTTTTAGTTTGATTCTAAGTTACAAACCAGTTACATGTTGCTATTAAAACATGTTAGACACCAATTCTTTCATGTTTCTTCACAAATTTTTAAAATTGCAAAGTTTCTCAAATATCACTATGTTTCTTGATTTTCAAGTAAGAAGAGAGAAAGCATGACTTTGCATTGCTTTGGTGTGGATTTGAATGGCCAACATGACCTCTATTTATAGGTCAAAAGTTCTGAACAATTAGGCACAAGTACATGGCATTGTAATTTGAAGTTGCCTTAAAGGGCAAGAAAGACTTTTGTAAAGGAAAAAGGAAGTTTCCTTTTTAAACCATGTGTTATTTTTCCAACTTGATCCAATCCTTCAATTATTACCTCTAGCTGATATTTATCAGCTCTAATCTTCAATTTTGGCAAGGTGGCATTGCTTCTAGATGAAGAAATAAAAAATGACCTATAATGTGAAGTTTTGAACTTTGAAAATCATGTTTATGGAGCCTTATGTTTCAATTTCAAAAGTATAGCTAGACTCCATGGATTTGAGAGTTCTTGGACATTTTGGAAAGCTTGTTTCAAGAGCTACAACTTTCATGTTTTGAGTTTTTTCCAAATCAAAGTGGAACTATGTGAAAAAATGCCATGAAGTTTGGAAAACATACAAAATTTTAACACTTAGAAATTTTTCTAAGTGTTGGAACTTTTGACTTTTGTTGACTTTTCGAATTCTTTGATTTTTTATGATCATGATGGATCATTTGAATTATTTTGATGATGGAAAAAGTTTTGTTTTGAAAAATTTGACCAAAAGTCAAAGTTTGACTTTTCTTGTGCCGATGAATTTTCATCGATGTTTACGAAATTGGTGATGAAGTCGTGAACTTCTGTGATGTTTTGAATTCAGAAATTAGGTCAAGATGTTGTATCTAAGATATAATGACCAATATTTATCCAAAAAAGTCATTCAATGCTCAAGAAATCAGAGGATACTCATGCTCGATCAAAACCCTAATTGGTCGATCCTTGATTGATCAATGAGAAAAATTGGATATCTGATGATCAGAGGTTGATGATTTGATCAAGATAGATCAAATGAGGTGAGTAAAACTCAAACCCTAATTGGTTGCCTCTTGAATCAGATGAAAACCTGATGAAACCCTAATTTTGACCTGTAAATGCTACACCCGATCAATGCTGTCTGAACTGTTAGTGATGCAATGATGCAAATGTAAGATGGTATGTTAGGTCAAAAATTGGGGTATGACACTCACACTTTTGTCAAAGTTCAAACTCTTTTCAAAAACGAAACATTTCCGAACACTTTGTATACATTCCTACATGAATCATTACAAAGTCAAAGCGAAATTCCTTTTCAAAACATTTTTGTCAAACACACAGAAAGCACTTGTAAAAATGAGCTAGAAGCAACTAAGAGCCCGTAGATAACTACGGATGGAAAGGGGTGCTAATACCTTCCCTTTTCATAACCTTCTCCCTTACTCAGAATCTAACGAAGGTTTTTTCCTGTTCTTTTCACCTTCCCTTAATTGGATAAAAGAAAAGTCGGTGGCGACTCTTGCTATCCGCACATTTGCGATAAACAGCAAAACAAATTCTCAAAGTCAGTTCACCGTATTACAGTAACTCGGAAGTTACATGGTCAAGACATTCGGCATGCCATGGCTCCTTGCACCTTCGTGCACCAACAATTCTGATATTGTCTAGCCATTCACCTTCGTTAAAGTTTGTGGGTATTCTTTAACTCTTTGAGTTCTTCAGACAGTTTCTCAACATATATCTTCGTTAAAGTTTGCGGGTATTCTTTAACTCTTTGAGATCTTCAGACAGTTTCTCAACATATATCTTCGTTAAAGTTTGCGGGTATTCTTTAACTCTTTGGGGATCTTCAGACAGTTTCTCAATTTCATTTTCGTCAAGGTCTATAGGTATTCCTTAACTCTTCGGGATTTTCTGACAAATTCTCGATCGTATCTTCATTAAAGTTTGCGGGTATTCTTTAACTCTTTGGGATTTTCAGACAGTTTCTCAATTTCATCGAATCCTTAATTTATCTTATTTCTTTGTCGCTTGAGAAGTTCGGTTTTCTTCTTATAGCATTTTCGTTAAGACATCCTGCGATGGCTTAATCTATTATATTTCTCTTTCGCTTGAGAAGTTTGGTTTTCTCCTCATAGCGTTTTCATTAAAACTTGTTGTTTATTTACTCGTTTTGATACTCGGTTATCCCCAGTGCTGTTGAGATCTTCTGGTATTTCTCATTTGATACTGTTGTTGCTAAAGCTGTTCTGATGCTACTTAAAAAGTTTTTCTCATCAGGCGTCCTTCCTTTTGCTCTACAGTCGAGAGATCTTATCCGCTTTTGTGACATTGGTTTCCCGCGTAGGGCAAATTTTTGGGGTTCTCTTAGTATTCAATCCTCTTCTACCTTGAACGTTCGAAAGCTGTCAATCTTTCTCACTTACCAGGTTTAAGATGATTGAATAGGGGCAACTGTCGCACCCCAAAATTTCCCCCTTCGTTTTACCTCATTGTTTCAAGCATAGATGTTCGTTTATTGTGGCTTCAGGGGAATTTCCACTGGGAAGTTTTCATTAAAAAACTGTGGTGAGTTTCGAAGGAAGGTTTTATTTTGTTACTGATTCAATTTGAGAACAATTCAAAATTCAGGAGGTTTCGAATTATTTTTTCAAAGGAATGGTTTCGAATTTTTGGTTCAAAAGGAACTTTTTGGATTTGTTTGTCCGAAAAGGGGTTATTTTTTTTAGAACTTGAGTTCATAAATAATTATTTATTTTAGAATTTAAATTTTAAAAGAAATTCTTTGTTACTTGGGTAATTTGAATTCGATTGGAGGAAAAAGCGTTCTTGGTGTTTGAATTAAACTTGGAATTAATTACAAGAAGTTATTCAATTTATATCAGATGTTACTCATTTCAAGCAAAAGTACTCAAGCTAGGATTAATCCCTTTCTTTTTATATGAATTTTCATTCGATCGAAATGTTATGCAAATAATTGGTATACATTCATCTCAAGATACGCAAAGTTGGAATTACAAGTTCAATGTTGGAAAAGGAAATTCTTATTATTATTGCATTGGAATTCAATTACAATTTTGAGTTACAAAGCTACAAAAAATAAAAAGATCCTAATTCTACATTATTGCTATAAGTTTCTAAGGTTTGTTCGAGCAAATTGTTGTTTCCTCCGAGCTTTTCTTCATATCCGGGCTGCCTTCTTATCGTCTCCATGCCATCCTCCACGTCGTTACATGAAAAAACACAAAAAAAGAATGATTAGTAGCTATAATTGAACATCAAAGAAAAATCAAGGAAAAACATTTTGTTTTCGAACTCATCATTAGGCGTTTCTGGGGGGAATCAGGTTTCAGAATGCCAATCCTCATAATCTTGTTCAAAATTAATCATCGGTTAAAAAAGAGCCTATTTGCAAATCACGAGTTAATTCGGTTCACAAACAAGGCTTAAACTCAGTTACTCATCACAGTTCATTCCTAATCCAGCAAGTTAATCCCTAATCCAACAATCCCAACAAATTAATCCAATAATTCAGAAGCAACAGCAGGCAACAGGCAGCACTATAGTAAAAGGCAACAACATCAGCAAATAAAACAAGACATGGTTATCTGTACCAACACAAAGGAGCAGCAGGAATTATACAAAAGCCAGCAGTAACAGAGCTAAAAGGGTAAACCAAACAATGCAAGCAATGTATAGTAGCAGCAACATAAAAGAGGAAAGTCTTGGTTCCAAAGGAGTTTTCACCTAAGGTGAAAAGGGGTAAAAAAAACCAGCAATGATGATAGCAAACAGAGCAGGAAATCTGTTGGGACTAAGACAATATAGCATCTGTCCTAAGAGAATACCAGAAAAAGAGGCAAGATAGCATCTGTTCCTAAAGATATCAAGCAAAAAAAGAGAGAGAGGGTCAAGGAGAGGATCTTCTCCAAGAGATATAGAAGCCACAAAAAAGCATCTGTTTTCAACATCAGTTTTCAACAAGCCACAATGAAACATATAGCATCTGTTCTGATCAGTTTTTTCAAAAGCACAAAACCAGAAAAAAGCCCCATCAGTTTTAAGCCACAACAATCAAAAACCATCTGTTTTTTTCAAAACAAAACACAAGCCACAGAAACCAAAAACAAGCATCTGTTCTATCAGTTTTCAAGCCACAAAGAAGCATAAACACCATCTGTTCTAACCAGTTCCAAACCCTTACCAGCAAAAAACAAAATTTCCAAAACCAAAAACTAAGTAGTCATCACGTGATGGAAGAGTGAGCTAACAGAAAGCTATTCCCAAACCCAGAAACATGAACAAACCAACATAGCCAAATACCAGAAACCAACATCAGTTCTAACCACACAAAACTAAAGCAAAAGCAAAGCAAGCAATCATCATTTTCCCAATGCCAGAAACCCTTCAGAATTTGTGTTTTTCAAAAATCACGTTCTGAATACAGAGAGAAAGAAGAAGAGGGTTAGAACAATCTCACCTGAAATACCATCGCAGAGGGGTAAGCTTGCTTCACTATTGTCATTAGAGCTCTAGGGTTCCAAGTCTGTTAAGCCATCTGTAAAAACAATATAATCATGCATCAGTAAGTAGAACATATAACGAGCCGAAACCCTAAGGCCTCGCCGCCGCCGTCACCGCCGTGAGGCGATTTCCGGCGCGGCTGCCTTGTGTTCCGTTTGGGTTTCATCGTGAGAAAACTAGAGAGCCATCGCGAGAGGGTGAGAATAAAGAGCCATCGCGAGAGGGTGAGAACAGAGAGCAATCAAGAGGGTTAGGGTTCCATTTGGGAACGGTGAGAAGAACGAGAGAGGAACGAATGAACGCGAGAGAGAAACGGATGAGCGAGAGAGAACCAAAACATCTGATCCTGTTTTTTTAATTTATTTTTATTAATTAGTTTGTTTTTTGTTTAGTTTTAGTTTCTTTTTTAAATTAGTTACATTTTTCATATATGTTTTGGTGTCTATGTCTGGTGGTGACAAGTGTCACCACCTTGGTCCATTTCAATTTATTTTTCTTTATTTTATCTTATTTTTTTTTATAAATTATTTTATTAAAAAAACAAAAAGAAATATGGTTAAATATTTGGTAAATAATATAATACATCACTTGGGCTGTTGGAGTTTTTGGAGAAGAGAGATCCGACGCACCAGATTGCCAGCATATGGCGGATATTTGCGGAATAATCAAGTTCAGATGGATTTCTTTTCACACCGTCTAGAATCACTGCAATACAGGCTAACTCTGAACGTTTCTCTATTTCAATTAATTTATTTTTTATGCGAATAATATTTTGTTGCGATGTACTAAATAATGATTGGTTCTGATAGTTTTTATTTGATGATTTATCGATTAAACTATTAGTTGATTTTTCATCAAACAGAAAAAATCATTTCTAATAATTATTTAAATTTCCGATTGTATTGTGTGATATTTATTTGTCTGTTTACTCATTCAATATTTATTCACCATTGTACACTCTACACAAATTAAAATTAAAATCAATCTGATTCCGCTTTGATTGGCTCGTATGCCAATTTCTTAAAGGGTCTCATAGTTGGGGATGTGCATGGCCATCCTCACGAGGTTGATTAAAGTCCTTGTTGCTTTAATCAATCATAACCCGAAAATAACATTGGTCTATATACCAATTTTCCATGCACCAGGGTCCAATGGTTGGGGGTAGGAGCACATATCCTCACGAGGTTAATTAAGTCCATATACTTGATTAATCATAACTCGCTTCCGTTTCATCTCAGCACGTCTCAGATTGCTTTCATAATTAAAGTTCTAAACCTCGATCCAACGTCGAGTTTCTTTTCAAAAATACTTTCTTAAATAAATATTCTATTTCTCCCTCCTCCCAAGCATATGGTAGTCAGTCCAGTATCGACCCTCGACCGTATGTTTGGTGTCTTAATTGAATTTAATTAACGTGAACCATGTTTCACCTCACCTTTTCTTAATAAAACTTTTGGGTAGAAAAAGATGATTCGGATGGTTCTGTCCACTCAACCGAGTAATTGGGGCGTTAGCCGTTGAACGCTTATGGTCCAATACTTGTCTTCCACATAAAAATAAAATAATTCATTCAAACTCTTTTATCGCTCATATGCGACCATCAAACTCTTTTCTGACAAAGAGTGTGCAATAGCCACTTCAAACACGAACAAGGACTTAAGCTTTTCAAACAAACAAAACAAGTCCAAGTTTAAGCATTTGAAATGTCTAATGCACGATTTTTCTTATAAAATCAACACAACTAATTTAAAACCTTTTTGAGAGGAACTACGGAGTTTTGACTTTTCCATTGCACAAGGGAATATGTAGGCACACGGTTCTGAAACCGTGCCAAACTCAAAATAATAAACAAATTCCGTTTCTTTTTTTGATTATAACTTAGAGATTAACGAATATACACACACACTTAGAATTAAACTGGTCCCATCGAGTACGATGGATGTAAGAGGTGCTAATACCTTCCTCTTACATAACCGACTCCTGATTCCATATTTTTGGTCGTAGACCGCCTTATCCGTATCTATAGGGTTTTATCTATATTTTGCCGTTCCTTTTGGAACAAATAAAATTAGGTGGCGATTTCACTAATTTTTGAAAATTAAATGATTTTTGAAAATCGAGTTGCCTCAGTATGCAAAACTTTTTCATCTTTGGAATGTTAATCATAATGCATTGAATATGCTTGTCTTGAACTAATCCATTCGTATTCACTCTTAATTATTTTACTATGTTTTTGATACTCGACTCTTGTTAAAAAGCAAAACCTCTAGAGGTAGGATGATGAATAATATACCAAGAATCTCAAACGGTATGCTTTCGATTAAAAACCTTGATGATGATGTACAAGCATTGTTTCAAATCCCCAAACACTGGAGATATAAGGGAGATATACCCTCTTTAACCCCTTTGAGCCTTGAAGTAGGAGTTTCTTTTCTATTCAGAAAAAACCCTCTTTTTAACCCCGAGCAGGGTAGTGTTCAGTTAATTTGAGCGAGCATTCAAAACTCATCAAGAGTACACAATCAAAGGATACAACAATGGTTATCCTCCGACAGGTTGAGAAACCGCAATTGTCAATCTTTGTCTATCAACTGTGTACATCAAAGGAAGACGATACCCCAATGGGTATTCCTCATTTCCCAAGGACTCAAAAAGTCACAATCACTTCTAGCAAATCAAAAGATGATGTAGGGATCAACGACTTGTTCAGTGATATTGGAGAATTGAAAAAATAAGGAAAAGGACAGAAAACCCGCTAAGTCGAACTTGGTAACAAGTCACTTAGGCAAAAGTAAGGAAAATCTTGGGAAAGTTAATTGGAAATCCATAAAGGAAGGAATGTTAAAAAGGAATTCCCATCAAAAGAACAAAGTCATGTGATAAGACACCAAAGTAAAAAGTGAGTGGTCATGTCCTAGAAATCTCGCTCTCAGAAAAGTCAAAGTATTATTACCAAGAAATTGCAGTGGTTCCTCAACCATCATAAACTACTCTTGTGAGAGATGAGTGCTCATGTCGAATTAACTGAACTTAGGGTTGAAGAACATCATGAAGGGGGTGGGCACCAAATAATTTTGAGCCTAAAAATCCTTTTTTCTTAAAACCGTGAACCAGGCCACGTTACAATCCTGAAAAGTCCTAACTGAAGCAGGGCTAATTCGAAAGCAAAACCATAGCGAGAGCACGGTAACCTGACTCCTAGGAGGTCTGCTATAACTTTTGAGTTGGTATCACTCCATCTTTTTACTATCTTTTGTACAAAAAATTCAATTTTCGACATCTTTTCAATAAAAGTTTTTTTAAATTTCAAGACAAGCATAAAATTTGCATTAGAATTATCATTCTTAAGATAAAACATTCTTTGAATTTGAACAGGTGCTTAAACATCAAGGAGGCTTGCATAATGAGCATCAAATGAACATTTTGATTGTCTCGAGAGGTGAATTTCTTTGAAAATCTGTTGGATAGTATTTTGAAGAATCATCTTAATCTGGGGCATGTCGTCTAGTGACTCTTTTGAGTAAAAGATGACCAGAAACAAATTGTGTGGAAGTTTTGATTGCCCAGAAATCTCCATCGAGTAGTGGTGTATTACTTCCAGTTGGTCCGAAGGGACAAATCGCTTCAAGTATCTATTTGAGAATGAAGCACTTCAAGTTGAGAAGCACAGTTATGTACTAACCTACTGTCACGATGTAGGTCAATTACCTTGGGGAGAGTTGTCATCCAAAGACTCTATAAGATTCTCATTCCTCTATGCACATGAGGTAAGGAATTGGTTTGCCGAGATTCCGTCGAGCAGGGGAAATTAATTCAATGGTGGTGCTCTGTTGAGAAGAAAAAGGAAGCATCAGAATCAGATTACCCTAAAGGGAAGAAGTATGTTGATACTCTGTCAAGTAAGAGTTCAGCCAATCTGGGGCAATCAAGTTGAGAAGAATCTAATGTTTAGCCAATCTAGGGAAGTTGCATAGATAAATCTCAAAGTTTTTCCAATCTGAGGAAGTTATGTCGAGATTTGAAGAATCTCTCAAAGTACTGAGTAATCAGGGTACGTCACCCATGCGTGGTTGAAACCACTTCCGAGTTTAGCTATCCACGGGCAGTGTTCAAAGTTCATGATATCGGGGCAGGTTATCTTGATGATACAGATCTCAGAAAGTTCTCTCGAAGTGAATTTCTTTGAAAGTCCCTACAGACTGGTGTCATACCCCAATTTTTTATCTAAGTTACCATTTCATATCACCACATATGCATCACTAACAATTTCAGAACAAGTTAGATCGTGTGTGTGCTCCTTGAGCCAAATTAGGGTTTTGATCAAAATTTTCATCTGTTCAAGATATGATCAATTAGGGTTTGAGTCTCCACTCACGTCAATTGTCATACCTTCATCAATCATCAACATTTGATATTCAAATTACCATCATTTCCTCAAGATCTATCTTGAATCGACCAATTAGGGTTTTGATCGAGGATGGTGTATCATTGACTTTTTGCTCAATGAATGACCTAATTTCTTGGAGATTGATCTTAAAATCATAAATTAAACATCTTGACCTAATTTCTTGGTTCAAAACATTCCAAATATCATGATTGATCATTAGAGAAATTCTTAATCATCTAATAAAAATTCAACTGTTCAGAAAAGTCAAACTTTGACTTTTGGTCAACTTTTTGAAGCCCAAATTTTTTTCAATCATCAAATCATTTCAAATTATCCATCATGATCATAAAAAATCAAAATGTGTGAAAAAATCAACTAAAAGTCAAGATTTGAAATTTTTGTAAATTTTCAAGTGTTAAAAATATGGTTTTTCATCATTTTCATGGCCAGTTTTTACCTAGATCCACTTTGATTCAAGAAAAACTCAAAACATGAAAGTTTTAGATCTTATTCCAAGCTTTCTAAAATGTCCAAGAACTTGGAAAAACATTTTGTGTAGCTAGGGTTTTGAAATTGAAACATAATGGTCCATAACCATGATTTTCAAGTCATTTTCCAAGATTACAAGTCATTTTTCACAAATTCTTCCTTCTAGAAGCCTTGTCACCATTAAGAGATAGGTTATAACTTGAAAATATATGATTGCAATGATTGAGAGAGAATTAGATCAAGTGAGAATTTTTAACCATGGTTAAAGAAAGTAACCATGTGCATTTAATGCAAAATTTCCTTTGTTACCCCTTAAGTTACAAGTTGCAAACTCAATCAAATTTATCTTGCCTTGCCATTCAAAATCCTTGACTATAAACAGAGGTCTCTACATCACTTCAAATGACACCAAAGCATCATAAATCAAGTTTTCCTTCTTTCTTTATTATTTTTCAAGTTTCAAGTTTTTCAAGTGGGAGAATTTGCAAATTCCAAGTCTTGCAATTTCTGAGCAACCTTAGGCTTCAAATGCTTTCTAAATATCATTAGAAAGTTGTTAGAATCCTCAAGCCATCCCAAAAATCCTCCAAACTCAGAAATCATATCCAAACTCCATAAACTTGCAAATTGAGCCTTAACCACCAAACTTCAATTCCACTCGTGCAAGCTTCAATCTTTCACTTCAAACATCATCCATATACCTCATAGAAGTAATCCAAACACCTGGAACACATCTGTAACAACTCCAAAAAAAAATTGAATCTTACTTCAAGCTGTGGCAGTTGGACTTGGGTGGAACGATCCAGACCATTTTAATCCAAGGTAAGCACATCAACACTTTCCATAATCATCACTGAAGCTATAACAATCATCAAAACATCTCTAGAACAACTCCAGCAAGGAATCTATTTTCAGATACAAGAGGTAACTCACTTGAACTTTGAACTTTATGATTTCTGCCTTCTAGTTTAAAAATTTCTTGGCCATCTTGTTTCTACACTTTCACTGATCATTAACCCTCAATCAATTGCACAAATCATGATCCATACACGATTTCACGATCAATTCATAGAATTAGGGTTCATCTGGTTTTCTCAGAATTTAATCATCTTAGGCTTAAAATGAATGAAATTAAAGGCCATCATCATATTCCTGGGCTCAAATCGAGCAAGTTTGATGTTTACATCATTCATTTTCATTGAGAAATAAGGAAGAGACGAATCAAAGCTTGAGGAAGAAGATGAAGTTTCATGCGCGCATTTTCTGTTTTTTCTCAAAATTCAAATAATCAGTTTATGTTATATTTATTGGTTTATGTTTTATTCAGGATGTATTACCACCCCAGTGGTTGCGCGCTTGCCTCTAAGTCTCTTGCCCTTCCCAAGGTATGGGGTTCAAACCCCACCCAGACCTTTTGTTTTTCCAACTTTAACATTTTCAATCTTTTTTCAAATATTTTCCAAACTTGATTTCAAATATATTTTTATGGAAGCGTGTTATTGACAAGCCACGCATGTGGCCTAGTGGTTAAGTTTTCCACCTTTCAAAGTCAGGTCATGGGTTCAAACCCTTCCAAGACCAAAACTTTATTTTTATCACTTGTTTTCTTCAAACTTTTTATCAAACTTCAACATTTTCAAAAACCAATCAAAACTTCTCATTTTGAGATGATTTTTTGCACACTTGTCATTTAATAATCCTATTTTATGATTATGTCAAAAACTCCAAAAAAAATATTTTCTGTTTGATATATTTTTATTAGGTTAAAAATGAGACGTTTTTAGGTATTTTAAATACTTTTGAAAATGTTTTTTTTCCGATTTTCAAACCTAATCTTTTTCAAAACTTCTTGTGAATATTCTTCACTTTTCAAAATCATTTTGAACCCTTTCAAAATTTTTTTGAACTTAAACACCTCTTTTCCATGATCGATTCGATTAATCTTTGAAAATACAAACCGAACTAGGTTTTTTCTTCGAAACTCTTTCGAATTCAAAATCAAATTGATCATGGGCCTCCATCACGGTGTAAGTCCCAACCCTTTTTATGTACTTATTTATTTCTTCGTACATATCCATATTTTGTGTATATATTCATTTCCTTGTACATATTCAATCATCTCTATAAATATTCAAGTATAACATCTTCGTTCGTTTGTTTTCATCCCCTTGTTTATACATTGATTCCATTGGTATTAAGAGGAGCATTATTCCCGGTGAAACTTCTCTGAAACCAATAGCCCTCCCTTAAGGTGTAAGTCCTAACTCCTTTGTATATATCCAAGTATACTAGCTTATCCTCTTATTTTAAACACTTGTTTATATATTTTCTTTCACGCATCATTTGTACAAGATAACTCACCTGTTTAGTTAGCCTCCCCTTGAGCTTCGTACAAAAAAACTCCCCTGTTGAGTTAGCCTCCTCTTGGGCTTCGTACAAAAGAACTCCCTCGTTGAGTTTAGCCTTCTCTTGGGCATCATACAAGAAAGAGACCTGGAAATCTCTAACAGCCTCCTATTGGGCTTCCAATACAAAGAATCACCTTTGTTAGGATAGAACCCTAAGAGTATGATTTCCCGATGAAATCACTATTGAATCAAAAAAGGATGGTTTCCCAGTGAAATCACTCTTAAATCCAAGCCAGCCATACCCTGTAGCCTTCTCTTAGGCTCCCAATACAAGGACCCTCGATGACCCTCGATGTCCCTCGGAATGCCCCCTCTTGGGCTTACAATACAAGGACTCACAGGCTTCTTAAAAGCATCCCCCTAATCAATAATCAAATTCTCCTAGAGATTTAGACATGTAGCATCTCTATGGAAGAATCATCTCATCTATAACATTACATACAAATCAAACTTTTTTTTTCAAATCAAAACCTTTTCAAAACAAATACTTTTTTCAAACAAAACATCTTTTACTTGTAAGTGGCAACGCTTGTACACTCAAGCATAACACCTAATGCTTACAATGAAAGATTTAAACAATCAAATCTTCAAAAATGTATGTGATGAAATAGATTATATACATTTTTCATTAAGATGACATTTGTCTTTGTCTCTTAATAAAATAACCCTTTGCTTCCACTAGCATAAGTGGGAACTACGATTGCTCTGACTTTCTCAACATCCCTTTGAGAATACGTAGGCACAAGGTCTCATCCTTGGCGATCATACTTCTTTCTCCCTCAAACCAAACAAACCTTAGTTCCCTTAGATCCGAGCTACAGATGCTCTAATTCCCACTAGGGGATATGTATGCAGACGCTCCCAATGATCTTTGCGAGCATAATAATAACAAAACTTAGGTCCCTGCCTAACCCACCTTTCCTAAATCCCAAAGGAGAAACTTTCCTGAAATAGAGTAGTAGATAAAACACACAAACATACAAAATATGCATAAAAAAGTTCCTATAGAAAACTGTAGATATATAGGGTGCTAATACCTTCCCTTTATATAACCAACCCTCTTACCCTGGTCTCTCCCCAATGTGTTGCGTCTAGTTCACGCTAGTCGCACTGCATATCATATTTTAGGGTATTTCAGCTTTCCCTTTTTCCATCTTCTTTTCTTGTTTGGAAACAATAAAGCTTGGTGCTCGCGGCATCTTTTAAAACAAAAAAATCGAAAGAGTAAATAATTTTGAGCCTGCGATTCGAATTCAGATTTGATTCCCTCGTTCGTCACTTTTTACCGCAAACAGAAAAATGGCGACTCTGTTGGGGAGCGCCAAGCGATCTTTGTTTCTGAAAAAGAAAAAAAGGGGTTAAGCTTCATTTGTGCATATGTTCGTTTTTTTATTGCGTGTTTGGTTCCTTTACTCGCGATTTCATCTGATGGAAAAAAATCCTAATCCAGATTTAAGAAACATTTTAAGAAATAGGTGGGGGTATAGTCCTATTAACTTATGGGGAGTCTCATTCCTTAAAAAGTTAATTTGAGATCCCTCACTCAGTGGAGTATTTCTTGGGGGTAATTGTGTTTAGCAAGTTAATTGCGAAGATATTTTTTCTTTCAAGGGAACTAGCGAAGCTGAGTGGCTGTAGAATACATAACCCATCCTGGCATTTAGGATGTAGTGCAGAAGCTATTCAGGTGTAAAGTTGGATTTGTTGTCATGCGAGGCTACGATCAAGCGAGTTTTTCTTGAAAAATATTATTCGACTACAAGTAGTTAACTAATCCGATAATATTTCAAAGAGAAGCGTTGAACCTGTATTATCAGTATAACATGTTTTGTAGATGAATAAGCCCTTAGAACTTACCCACGTTTGGTTCTTATCGTTGACCTTACGCTTTTGACTTCAAACACTTGAACGTGTGTATAACCACTAACCGTGTTTGTATCTTTGTGGCATTCATGCATTCATTCAAAAACCTCAATTTCTCGTTTTTCTTTCCATTTCCAAAGAATTTAGAGATTTTTCTTTGCAAACATTTTAGGTTAGAGGGATGGATGAAAGAAGAAGATATACCAAGAGATACAGTTTTAGAATTCCTGATGTGGAAAAGTTAAAAGAGTTAGCATTCTTGGTAGAAGATCCCTCAGATATCAGAAAATGCTATGGAGCTCTTTTGACTATCTTTAACACTAACGATGATGAAGGACTTCTTAAAACTTTGGTTCAGTTTTATGATCCAGTCTATCGATGTTTCACTTTCCCTGATTATCAGTTGATGCCTACTTTGGAAGAGTATGCACATATTTTAGGTATATTAGTGTCTGATAAGGTGCCTTTCAATGGTTTGGAAGCCATTCCAAAGCCACAAGTCATTGCAGCAATGCCTCATTTAAGGAAAT
Organism: Vicia sativa; assembly: GCA_021764765.1. NCBI lineage: Eukaryota > Viridiplantae > Streptophyta > Magnoliopsida > Fabales > Fabaceae > Vicia > Vicia sativa. The sequence goes on along the minus strand of CM038796.1, from coordinate 88,769,906 downwards.
CTGAGATAGACAAAAACTTGACTACCAAAGGAAATCTCTTAGGACTAACTTCAAAGTTTCTAATGGAGAAGGCTTTTAATTTTGACAAAGCCGGTAGCATGGTAGCTTTTGAAGCTATTTTGGCTTTGCTCATTTATGGGTTGGTTTTGTTTTCCAACGTCCAAGACTTTGTTGATATTAATGCCATAAGAATCTTTTTGATTGGAAATCATGTTCCCACTTTGTTTGGTGATACGTATTTCTCAATTCATCATAGGAATCGTCAAGGAGATGGAATTATTATGTGTTGTGTGCCTTTGTTGTTCAAATGGATTTTTCGCACTTGCCTAAGTCTCATATCCTCAAAGAAAACAAAAATGTTTGGCATTGGTCTCGAAGACTCATGTCTCTTACTAATGACGATATTCATTGGTATACCTTGGACTACAATGGGATGGAAATCATTGAAAGCTATGGAGAGTTTGCCAATGTACCTCTCATTGGTACAAAAGGAGGAATTAACTACAACCCATTCTTGGGAAGACGTCAACTCGTGTATGCAAACTCCAGTAAACACTTTAGTTTTACAGTAGAAGGTTACTTTTATCGTGAAGGGGAAGATTCCCAAGGTTTGAAAGCCAGAGTGATAAGAGCTTGGCACCATATTCGAAGGAAAGAAAAAGGTGATGTCAAGAATTGTGTAGCCATGTAAATCTACACTTCTTGGGTAAAGAAAAGAGCGAACGAATTCTGAATGCCTTATTCTTATGAAGAACCCATGTTCCCAGTGGTATCCAAATCGACCACCATTCCCATTGAGACTATGGGAGAATACCAAGAAGCATTGGATAAGATGAGGATAGAGAAAAAAGCTTTGGAAGACAAATGTCTTAAGACTGACTTTGAGAATATAAAGCTTAAGAAGTAGGTCAAAGATCATGAAAAAATGCTCTACTTTCAAGATGGATGGCTTATGGGGAAAGATGAGAAGATTCGTCGAAAGGATGACGCGATCAAGAAATATTTCAAAGAAAGAAAAAGAAAGCTTGAAGAAATGACAAATGGCAATATTGCTCCATACGAGTGGAAAAAAGTCGTTAACAAGCTAAAAGCCGGGAAAGCTGAATTGAAAGCTTACTATGGGAAAGAGATCCTGAAGTTGAAGTTGCATCAAGCATTTGGGTCTTCGTCAGACGAAGACGCTTAATTTGTATAGTTTAGCTTTTATTTATCATTTGCTTTATTATTGTAAGAGCTATGCTCCATAAAAACTTGTTGTAATCTTCTTTCGAATATTAATAAAATGAGAGTTTTTCCATCCAAATGTTTGCAAGAAATTTCTATTTTAGCATAAGTTCTTTGGAAATTCTTTTCCCTTTGCATCCATAATCATGCATCGTTCTTTGAATTTCGATTTTGTTATTTAGAGTCTTATCTTTTGTAATTTTCTCCAGAGAAAGAGAGATCGTCAAGCTTTCGCATCTTAGAGTTTCTCGACTACGCTCATAATCGGCTCACAAATACAATACTCGTGCAAATATAAGGAAAGCAATGGAAGATTTCAAACAAGAGAATATTGAGCTTCGTGGTACAATAACCACACTTCAAGAGAAAGAAGAAAGACTTAATGCTTTGGTAAGCTCGTTGGTAGCTGCACAGAATCAGCAATCGACACCTAACAGTCAATTCAAGCGACGATGATTTCAGAAATCACTACTACTCCAGCTTCTACTGTTGTAGTTAGTAATCCGCTTTTCACTATGCCAGAGGGTTACCCTTAGGGAATGCCTTTCAACTTCGGCGTAGGTTTTTGTCAAAATATTTCTGAAGTACCGGCAACCACAACAAAGGTTCCTACTTTGCAGAATTCAGCGTTCACTCCTTAGCATGGAGGGCACGTTGTGAACATGATATCTAATCATGGAGGGCACGTTTTGAACATAATAGCTAATCATGGAGGGCACGAAAATTGGTAGCCGCTGTCGCACGAGTTGTTTGTACAACTTCAAATATGGGAACTACCCCAAAATTTCAACAGAATCAGCAGCCTCGATAACAGGCTCGGCCATTCAAAAGTAACCAAAATTGTGCTCCTAGAATTTTGCAGTTTGATCCAATTATGATGTCTTACATGGAATTTTATCCTGCCTTGGTTGAGAGAAATCTTGTTCAAACAAGAGTGCCACCTCCAGTACCCGATAAATTACCTTGGTGGTACAAAACAAATGTGTCTTTCCCTTTTCATCAAGGGGCATGGTCACAATCTCGAGCACTGTATAGCATTGAAAGTTAAAGTTCAAAGACTAGTTAGGGCTAACCTTCTTTCTTTCAGAAATACGAATCCAAATGTGAAAGTGAATCCGCTGCCTAATCATGGAGGGCACGTTGTGAACATAATAGCTAGATATTCTAATCGATACCAAGACTCCGACATAAACTTTGTGAGAGCATGTTTAGTGCAAATGCATGCCACATTCTGCATAATGGGTGGATTTGCTCTACATAACTACAAATCTTGTAGAATTTGTTCTGAAGACTCTCGTGGATGTGCTATTATAAAAGTAGATCTTCAATATTTAATTGACAATGGAGACATTCGAATTTTCAGAGATAGGAATGAGAATGGTGTGAATATGATAGGATGTTATCAGTATGAGCTTTTAGTCTCAGATATCAACTCGGTAACTCCTGAAGTAAACACTATCATTCCCCATTTCAATATGCCTGAGCACATAGATGTCAAATACAACAATCCAAGGGTTCCTGTTTCTCCTTTGATCATTTGTCTACTCGGACCTAATCCTTAAGACTCTGACAAAGCAGTTCCCTATCAATACAATACAATGATGATAGAAAATGAGAAGGAGGTACCAATACCTACTCTTTCATATGTAGTTAACATTGCTGAAGTAAGTCGAGTAACTCGAAATGGGCGTGTGCATACCCTGTTGCCACCAAAATAGCCTATCGCTCTGGCAGCAAGGCAAAGTCTTGTTAATGTACCCGTTGTAAATCCTCTAGGAATTCCCGTTGGTAATCCGGAATTAAACATTGGTCCGTCTGATGGGACCAATATCAATCTATACTTTGATGAAATTCATAAGCTGATTAAGAAAAATGAGTACAAAGTTATGGATCAACTGATGCAAACTCCTTCCAAAATCTTAATACTCTCTTTGTATCAAGCCTTCGTAGATCACAATGTAATTACCGATCAATTTAGTGGAATCATAGCCAACATAACGGCTTGCAACAATCTGAGCTTCAGTCATGAAGAACTCCCTGAAGAGGGTAGAGATCACAATTTTTCTCTACATATCTCTATGAATTGTCAATTAGACTCTTTGTCCAACGTGCTAGTGGACACCGGCTCTTCCTTGAACGTAATGCCAAAAATGAATGTCGCTTGTTTGTCTTACAAAGGAACACCTATGAAATTCAGTGGTGTAGTAGTCAAAGCTTTTGATGGATCAAGAAAATCTGTTATTGGAGAAATCGATATTCTGATGCCAATTGGTCGGCATACTTTTCAAGTCACCTTCCAGGTTATGGATGTTCAATCCACCTACAGCTTTTTGTTAGGTCGACCATGGTGTTATACCCCAAAATTTTCCCTCTTACTTCTCAAGACATTTCACATATCCATACTCAAGGATTTCACAAGGGTTGATCAGACAAACCCTCTCCTAAGCAATCAACCCAAACTAGGGTTTGGCCATCCTCAAATCAAGGTGGGCCTCCAACATTTCCAATGGTCATCATGCCTCACCATATGCTTCAAAGAATCTCCATGTCAAGTTTCAAGCCTTACAAATCAAGTTTCCTCAGAGAATTGCTCAGATGGTTGAAAATTAGTTGTATTGGACAAAAAGTCAAATGTGGTCAACATACAGTCAAACTTCATAATTTTTGGTCAAAATCAATATTTTGAAGTGATATTCATCATTTGATCAAGGGTTGATCGTGATTAATCAAGAAAAGTCAAGAATTGATCAAAAGTCAAAGTTTCCAAATTGGGCTTTCTCAGACAAAAATCAACAGAACTTTGACCAGGCATAACTTTCACATACTTTATCAGAAATTTTTCCACCACAGCTCATTTTGAAGAGAATTCAATTCTCTACAACTTCATGTCTCACAAGCTTGGGAAGAAAATGCTTCATTTGGAATTTATGGATCAAAACATTACAAGTCCTTTTAAAAGTCAACAAAAAGTCAACTTTTTGTAAAGAAGTTTTCATGCGCATGGAAACTCCAATAAAGATGAAACCAAAAAGGCTCTTTAAAGGACATCTTAAGCTTTCTAAAAAAGTCCAAGAATTGAGCAAGATACACCTTGCACAAGTTGAGCATTTTTTAGGAGGTGCACAAAGAGAAATACTTGACAAAACCAACTTTTTTGCAAATGGGCCAAACTTTTCTTGATTGAAACATGTTCCTTAGCTGAATTGGAACCTCCAAGCCCAAGGCCACAAATTTATCTTTTATTTTTTATTTATTTTGGATTTTTAATCATTTAAGAGCCAATTTAATTAAAATAAAAGATAAAAAATCAAAAATTAATTGCAAGGTGGATTTTCTCTCATTCTTGAGGTCCAACTAAGCCAAACAAGCTGTCAATTTCGAAATTTCATTGATTGGAAAAGGAATTGAATGAGATTTGATCAAAAAAGGCAATATTTGGTTTCATTCCAAATCAAATATTTTCTCATTGATTGGCATAGAATTTCTTCATAATTCTTGACCTAATTCACTCTACTATAAGTACATGATGCATCCATAAGCACAAAGGACAAAATTCTGGCCTCAAGAACCCCATCCCAAGCATCAAAAAACCGTGTTTTGCAAGATATTGGCAGCCCTAGTTTCATTCCAATTCAATCAATTCTAAGCATTCCAACACATTCCTGGAGGTCCTCTGAATCGATCCAGATACTCACAAGCCAGCCAAACACCCAGAAACGTGAAATCACGATCACGGTTTGCTTCAAAAATTTCAAAATCGATTTCTGATTTTTATGCATATTTAACATGTTTTGATTGTTTGTTTGTGTTTAGAATGAAGTTTCGAAGCTATCTGGATTGATTAATTGAAATTTAAGTGCAGGAATCATGAGTTGCCATTGCTAGGGTCCGTAGCTCCGAATTAGGGCTTTGTGTTCTAGGCAAAATTAGGAGAAACCAGGACCACCATCACACTCAGAGGACGATTTCTAATCGACTGATGTCTTTAAAACTAATTTATTTTTTGTATTATGAATGGTTTGATCTTGCAGGGATGTAGCTACGGAAAATAATCCGTGGGTAAAGGCTTTGGCTACAGACGAAAACCGTAGGTAAAAGCCTGTGAAATAAATTCAAATGAGGAAGAAGACGAAGGCTTTGGCGCGGTTTTTGGTTTTCAGAAAAATAATTCGCTTATAATGATTTTGTTTCATATCACTAACACAAAGTGCAGGTTGATCCAGTGGCAAAGGCAGCGCGCATGTGACACTGAGGTCCTTGGTTTGAACCTTGGCTCCTCACTTTATTTTTTACAACTTTTCCAAACTAACCAATTTTCTTATTTTCTTCATATTTTCTTTTCTAATTTAATGTCTTTTCAAACAATTTTTTAACACATCAAAAAATCACCAAAAAAATATTTTCTTTTTGCATTTAGGACAAAAAACTGTTTACTTAATTATTGACATAAAAAATAATATTTTTGCATGCATATTTTAATTAATTGTTAATTAACCATAAAGTTGACTTTTATAGCTTTTCCTTATTAAAATCAACCCAGAAAATTACCAAAAAAAATTGTTTATCATCTAATTAGGATTACTAACCTAAAAACGTTTTCCTAACCCAAAAATCTTTTTTTACTAACACATTTTCTCTTATGCGAATTTCTTTTCTTTTCTGATTATTATGTATCTGCTTCCAGGTTGTAATAGTTAGGACTAATTTTCTCGCATTTCTTTTTTCCAATATTATGTAACTGCTCATGGGATGTAATAGTTTAATTAGGATTTACTTTCCACACTCCTATATTATGTAACTGCCCCAAAGCCATGTAATAGCGTAGGATTTACTTTCCGCACTTTATTTTCCTCAATTTACTTTTCGCAGCTATTTAAACTGCTAGTAACTAAGCGTGTATGGCAAGATAAAAACGAACGTAGATCACTTCTAATCGCAAGATAATATATCTGAATTTGACACACTCTCTTCAAACATGCACCCCCTAGAGTATTCTCTCTCGTCGCCTTTCGAATAAATGGTCATGTCCCTCGAACGTAGGGATGTCTTAGCTAAGACGCTTACAAACATATCATCATAGTCCATTCGATACAGAGATCATAGTCCCTCGATGACCCTCGATGTTGCCTACGAATATATGATCTCGTCCCTCGATTGTTGCCTACAAAACGTGATGATCGTCCCTACGAATATGCTAAGATATCCTTACATGTTGCCTTCTATGACCATCCGATGTCCCTTTGAATGTCCCTTCTACATCCAACGAATAGGGTTACCTACCAACTAATGGTATGGATAGCGCTATTCTAAAGGAAAGTAAAATAACACGGAAACAACCGTTCTAAGTGGGTAATAAGACTTTTAGTTGCTTGCTCTATCAAAATACTTTTCACATCTCACAATTTTACAAAGTTAAAACACCTTTTTCAAAACGAAACATTTCCAAACACTTCGTATACATTCCAGTCTGAATCATTACGAAGTCAGAGCGAAATGCCTTTTCAAAACATTTTTTCAAACACACACCAAGAAAGCAAATTTTAAAGTGAGCTAAAGCAACTAAGAGCCCGTAGATAACTACGGATGGAAAGGGTGCTAATACCTTCCCTTTTCATAACCTTCTTCCTTACTCAGAATCTAACGAAGGTCTTTTTCTGTTCTTTTCACCTTCCCTTAATTGGATAAAAGAAAAGTCGATGGCGACTCTTGCTATCCGCAACATTTGCGATCAAAAGCAAAACAAATCCAAAGTCGGTTCTCCACCGTATTACACAATGGCGTCTTTGAGGACACCTAAAGAGAATACCTTAGGTATTTTAAATCACTTTACTGCTTTCTGTTTGACTTGTATGCTTTACCTTTAAGGGTTGTTTGGATATTATACTTGTGGGGGATCCTACACCCGGATCCAGGTTTCCTTAGGTAAGTAACAATAAATCGTCGCGACCGTTAGGCGTATACCGAAACGGTCAAATGATGGCTACGTTAGTGCGACACTTTGGATGTCCTGATGCTCCTCATGCTCAAGTTGAGGAAAGTATTTGGCATCTGCGTGGTGTCATTATCACTAACTCAACTTCTAGAACCCTAATTGACCCATCTTGGCCATTAGAAGGTAGTGAGATGGTCGGCTTTGGTGTAGACTAAGGTTAGTTGATACTCGATGCTACGCTCATTAAGATCCGACTTTCGGGATGTTTCGGTCGACCACTTGGTAGTCGTATTGAAATAAAGCCTACGAGAAAGATCAATGATATGAGATTCCTAGAACCCAGTTACTATTATAGGACAGGATGAACCCACTCAAACTTTGGTAGGGTAGACACCTATACCTCATGCAAGCCTTAAACCTAGGGCTATTGTGTGATTTTTTTGTGCTTGTTAAACATGACATCATGACATCGTAACATTGCATCATCATTTTTAACTATTTCAAGGACCTAGGAATTTATCTTTGCTCTGTTTGATAGGGATCAAGACTTCCAGAAAGACTATCCGAATCAACTTCATGGGTATACCTTCCCAGCTCAAAGAATTGGTTTCAGAAATTCCCGATCATTCTCAGTTCGTCAAAAGACATGGTTATCTGCTTGACTTGGTTATCTCCGGTTTTGAAGAAGATATGATGCACGTCTTATTCCAGTTCTTCGATCCGAAACACCATTACTTTACATTCCCAGATTATCAGTTGGTTTCTACCTTGGAAGAGTTCTCTAAGCTACTTGGGATACCTATCCTTGATCACATTCCATTCACCAGTTCGGAAAAGGCTCCTAAGTACGAAGATATCGCATCAGCATTTCATCTAAAACGCTCAGACATTGAAGCTAATTGGGAAACAAGAAGCGGAGTTAAGGGTTTGCTTGCTAAGTTTCTGATAAAGAAAGCTCGGGAATTCCTCAAAGCTATGAGTTTCTATGCATTCTAAGACATTGTGGCCTTGCTAATCTATGGCTTGGTGCTATTTCCTAATCCAGATCAGTTCATAGATGTGAACGCCATCAAGATATTCCTCACTCGTAATCCTGTGCCTACCTTACTTGGAGACATCCTGCATTTTCTCCACACTCGTACCACCAAAAGAGAAGGAACTCTCATGTGTTGCATACCGTTTCTTTCTAGGTGGTTTATTTCGCACCTTCCTCAATCAGTAATGAAAAACGAGCAAAGATTGACGTGGTCTCAAAGTCTGATGTCACTCTCTCATTCAGATATTCGTTGGTGTCTCTTTTCTCAAAAGGACTTCACATTCATTGAGCATTGTGGAGAATTCCCTAATGTACCACTCCTTGGCATAAGGGGAGGTATCACTTATAAACCTTCGCTAGCTCTACGTCAGTTTGGTTATGCTCGAAGATATGGTCCTCATGATATGCTTCTCAAAGATATTGTGTTCGACTACAACCACGATCTCCAGAATTACCATCGAAGGTTCATACATGCTTGGGGCACGGTAAAGAAGACTGATACCAAGACTTTGGGACACCGAAATTCCATTCCTTGGGAACCTTACCTCAAATGGGTGCGAGCTCGAGCTTAAAACCTCATGATGCCATTTACACCCGTGTTACAAGTAATTATGGAACCTGTTATTATAGGTGACGTACCCTATACCATTCTCCATCCCAACATGCCTACTGATTTTGAAGATTTGAAGAGATCCTGGATTCAGCTTAAAGAAGAAAGGGATACATTTGAAGCTCAGTGCTATGCAAGCGAGAAGAAGGTACTAGAGTTGACCAAGCTACTTCACGAGGAGCGAAACATCAACGCCTACTTCAACACCAAGAGGAAGCGCCCATGGGAGACTTAGAGCTTTAGGATTTTGTTCTTTTATTTTCCAAACTATCTTTTGTACTTAAAAAAAAACAGAAAAAAGAAAAGAAAAAGAAAAGCTAATAAAAGTTTGTTCGTGCTTGTTTAACAAATTTAAATTCCTAAGGTCCTTGAAAACATTGCATTGCATAAACATCGCATATCATGGCATGACATTTCATAACAGGTACATTGAAGATCGGTTTTCTTATTTTCTCGCTATTTATTTTAGCATAAATGGCTCTTGAACAGACTGTCAAAGATCTCCAGGCTCAGAATGCTCAGTTCCATGAAATGGTCTCCAGTTTGGTCCAAGGCCAGGAAGACTTGAAGAAGCTCATCACCAGAAAGAAGAAAGTCATCAGTGTCCTCAACATGGGAAGACGTCATAAGGGTGGACCTAGGGTGGTCATCCGTGTAGAACTCTCAGACAAGAGCGTTGAAATTGATGAAAGTATCAAGAAAATGAAGAAAGCCGTGAGTCAAAGCAGAGAGAAAGACTATGAGCAGGCGGTATTCTCATGAGGAGGACAAATACAAACAACTAGAAGATCGTCGAATCTTTGTGGAAAATCGAAAATGTCTGGGCTGAATTTTGATGATCGAGCCTAGTTCACGGTGTCGTGATTCCCATGAGTTCAAAATTCCTACTTTTGCCAAATATGATGGCATCTCTTGTCCAAGTTGCATTTGAAGTCCTATGTTCGAGAAAATCCATCCTCACGATGAAAAAATTGTGGATCCATTACTTCTAGAGAGTTTATCGGAGCTCGGTTGGAATGGTATTATCGGCTAGAGTACCCACATCTATACAGAATGACTTAGCGATGCTTTCTACAAGCGATACCGTATAATCTTGAATTGGCACCCAATCGCGTGCAATTACAGAACATGTCCATGGGTCGTGATGAGAAGTTCAAAGAATATGCTCAGAAATGGAGAGATTTAGCAGGCAGAGTTCAACCACCCTTGTCCAATAGGGAGTTAGTTGATATGTTTATGGGAACATTGACAGGCCCATTCTTCAATCATCTGATTGGAAACTCTTCAGCCGAATTCACCGAGCTGATATTGACAGGAGACGTATTGAAGCTGGAATCAAGAGCGGAAAGATTCAGGTAGAGTCATCTTTAAATACTGCGAATAGATCTTTTGGTGGTAAGAAAGAAGCCAATGCTGTGTATGGTCAGAAGAGCCGTGTCAAAATTGATCGTACTCAATCTGTGGGGGCAGTTGTGATCTCCAATCCTAAACCAGCGCTACCTCAGCAAAACAACACGCGTAGCCAGAACGCGCCATGAAGACAATTCACGAAGATCAACATGCCATTGTCGCAAGCATTGCAACACATGTTGAAGGCAGAGCTGATTACCTTGAGGGATCCTCCTCAACACATCAACACTTCCTCTCCGAGGTATTATCCTAATGCCAAGTGTGCATACCACTCCAACAGCTCAGGGCACGACACCGACAATTGTTTGGCTTTGAAGAACAAGATTCAAGACATGATTGAAGCTAAGGAAATTGAGTTTGATCCTCCTGTTGAAATTCCGAACGTGATCAACGCGCCAATGCCTAACCACGGCAAAAGTTCCAATGCAATTGACAAGAATTCTTATGTTTTTGATGTGAACAACTTGACTATTCCTCTGATGACTGTTAAGAAAAATCTGTTACAAGCCGGTGTCAATCCAGGATGCCCGGAAAATTATCGTTGGTGCCCATTAGCACCTGACGGATGTGCTTGGTTGAGAAGGCGTATTCAATGTATGATGGATAACCGCAAAGTGCTATTTCTGAAACCTTCACCTGTGGAGAGTCTGTGCAAAGACATGTCTAAGAACCTGAAGATCAAAGATGTGAACGAAGTCGTACCAGAAGTCTGGGATACCTTGGGGCAGCCAAGTGGAAAGTTTGATTACATGGTGAAGTATACCGTTCCTGAAAACTACAAGATTCCTAATGAAGATGTTAAGCCGACCGGATAGGGAGACGATTTCCCAGAAGACTATGCTAATGTAAACACAATAAGGATCTCCTCTTCTAATCCTGTGCCTAGAGTGGCACCTCTCATCATGACTTCTCCCATACCAGTTCCATATTCCTCTAACAAAGTTATACCGTGGAACTATGGAGCTGAAGTTTACTATCATGGCGTCAAGCAAGACCCTTTGACCATTGAGGGCGTTGCAGCTGAAGCTACCAATCCTGACATTGACAACATCATTGGATCAGGTAAGGTGACCAGAACCGAAAGGGTGTTTTCTCCAGAGATCTCTCCTCCAAAAGACACTGCGACTCCAGCTCGCATACCAGCTATTGAACCCATTCCCGAAGTGCGAGGGAAAGAACTGGTAACTCATCTTGCTCAGATAGAAGTACCAAAGGAAGTTGCTGAATATACCTCCAAGCAAAAAATGGAGGAAATTCTGAAGATTATCAAGAAGAGTAACTACAATGTTGTGGAACAGTTGGGACAAACTCCATCCAAGATATCCATGCTTGCTCTACTAATATGCTCGAGGCTCATGCTAAGGCCTTGGTGAAGTTTTGAAGAATGCTCACATACCGAACACTACTACTTGATCAATTTGAAGTTTGTATTGCTAGCTGGTGCAATGGTCTAAGCTTCTCGATCTTGATTTGACTCTGCGGAAGAAAACACAACAAAGCCTTGCACATCTACTGTGAATGCAAGGGCATTACATTGTCTCATGTTTTGGTGATCTTTACGCTCGAATATCCTACCAAAGAGTGCTTTCGACCGACTTGATGTTGAAGGATTGGTCTTGAAGCCCAACGACATAATTGTAAGAGCTTTTGATGGTTCTAAACGAACAGTACTTGGAGAACTCATTCTGCCTTTTAAAGTCGGTTCCCAGACTTTCGACTCCACTTTCTTTATCATGGACATCCGTCCATCTTACTCTTTCCTACTTGGACACCCTTGGATACATGGGGCAGGTGCTGTTACCTCTACCTTGCATCAGAAGCTGAAGTACCCAGTGAAGGGGAAAGTCGTTACAGTATGCGGTGAGGAGGAATATATGGTGAGCCAGTTGCAGTCGTTCCGATACCTCGAAATGGAAGGTGAATTCTTCGAAACTCCCTGTCAAGCTTTGAGGCAGTTCAAGAGTCATGCTGTTGACTCTCTGTCACTCTGAAGTTACACAAGTTCCGCCTAGGATGGCCTCCTGAAGGATGCTCAGTGCGTTGAAGAAGGAGGTAGTACTATTTGGGCTCGCTCCCCATCTTCCTTTCAAATCGACAAGGCTGGTTTAGGCTTCACCATCAAAGGTCGAGAAGATGATCGCGGGGCGTGCGGCAAGCTTCTCCACATCGGAAATGGAGTCCATGCTATAGAAGACAACGACTTCGACATCCGATTGGATCTTCCCAACTCCAACAACGGACTCGGCAATTGGAAGACTGAAGACGTCATACCAATCTCCTTTAGACAGGAGTAATTTCTTTTGTTTTCTGTTATGCTTTTCGTTCTCTATCTAAGTTCAGACAATAAACATTAAAGCTTAGTGCCTTGCCGGGGCATCATGGCTCATTGTGAGGGTTATTATCATCATTTGCATATTTTCATTCAATAAAATCATTGGACTTTTGCATTTAAGTGTTGTTTTCATTCTTTTCTTTTACTTTACTACCCTTAGCTATGTGTTCTTACACACCCGTCATACACTGGATTCACTCCGAATCTAGTTGATATGACTTTACTATTGCTCAATATGACTTGATAATCCGATCTATCAAGCCCATGACGAAGGTGAGGAAGATTGTGAAGTGCCGGAGAACTTGTCGAGCTACGAGAAGAACAAGTTATCTGACCACCGAAGAGCTAGTCGAGGTTGTGAATCTAAGTCTGACAAAGACCGAAAAGAAATCAAGATAGGAGCGGGTCTTGAGAGCGGTATGAAAGAAAGATTGGTTCGGATGATCGAGACTACATCGAGGTTTTGCTTGGTCATACGAAGACATGCAGTCTGAACAACGATATTGTGGTACAGGTTCTGACAAAATAAGGTTTTCTCCCAGTAAAGCAGAAGGTCCGTCGTACGCGTCCTGAGATGTCAGAGAAAATCAAAGTTGAAGTCATGAAGCAGTTCAACGCCGGTTTCTTAGATGTTACTTCTTATCCATAGTGGGTTGCAAATGTGGTACTCGTACCTAAGAAGGATGGCAAAGTACGAATGTGTGTGGATTACAGAGATTTGAACAGAGCGAGTCTGAAAGACGATTTTCCATTTCCTCATATTGATGTTCTAGTCGACAACACCACTCAACACAAGGTTTTCTCCTTCATGGATGGTTTCTCCGGCTACAATCAGATCAAAATGGCTCCTGAAGACATGGAGAAGACTACTTTTGTTACACAGTGGGGCACATTCTGCTACATGGTCATGTCGTTCGGACTGAAGAACGCTGGCGCCACATATCAACGTTCGGACTAAACTACATCGCCAGATTCAATGCGCATCTAACTGTTACTTGTGAGCCAATCTTCAAATTACTGACGAAAGATCAAGTGATGGAATGGAAAGACGATTGCCAGATCGCTTTTGACAAAGTCAAGGAGTACCTCAGAATCCTCTATCCGATGCCACTGCGAAGGAAGAACTCTTATCATGTACTTGACAGTATTAGAGAACTCAATGGGGTGTGTGTTGGGGCAACATGACGAGTCTAGTCGAAAAGAGTATGCAATATACTACATTAGCAAAAAGTTTACCGACTATGAAACAAGATACTCACAGCTCGAGAAAACTTGCAGCGCTTTGGCTTGGGTTGCTCGCCGACTAAGACAGTATATGTTGAATCACACTACCCTATTGATCTCCAAGATGGATCCGATAAAATACATATTCGAGAAACCAGCTCTCTCCGGAAGAATAGCAAGATGGCAAATGATCTTGACCGAATACGACATCCAGTGTACTTCTCAGAAAGCGATCAAAGGAAGTGTAGTAGCCTATCATTTGGCTCATCAAGCCATAGATGACTACCAGTCTATGCAGTTCGAGTTTCCAGACGAGGATGTTCTACTAGTTACTGACTACGAAGAACCAGGCCCAGACGAAGGACCTGAACAAGGATCCCCCGATGGACCATGGTCTTTGATGGAGCCTCAAATGCACTTGGCAACGGCATTGGCGCCATCATTACATCTCCTACAGGCGGACACACGCCTTTCACCACCAGATTATGTTTCAGTTGCACCAACAACATGGTCGAATACGAAGCGAGCACCATGGGTATCAAAGCTGCCATTGACTTAAGAATCAAGTTCTTGCAAGTGTACGGAGACTCAGCTTTAGTGATCAGTCAGATTAGAGGTGAGTGGGATACGAAACATCCGAATATTATTCCATATCGAGAGCATGTTCTTAGTATGATCCCTTACTTCGAAGAAATCAATTTTGATCACATTCCACAAGAAGAGAATCAGTTGGCGGACGCATTAGCTACTATGTCATCTATGTTCAAGGTCAAATGGGACAACGAAGCTCCCCAAATCATCATCGAAAAGTTTGACGAACCAGCATACTGTTGTGAACTTGATACAGAAGATAAACCTTGGTTCTACGAAGTGAAGAAGTATCTCGAGACTCAGGAATATCCCACAGGGGCATCGGTCAATGACAAGAAATTCTTGAGAAGATTCGCATGGTTACCGTACTACAGTACGAACATCTACAGGGGAAACCCCCTTATCTCTCGTATACGGTATGAAAGTAGTCCTACCAATCGAGGTTCAGGTACCCTCGACGAGTCCTCGGGACGGAGTTAAGCGACGAATGGATCCAGACTCGCCTCGATCAGATCAACTTGATTGACGAAAAACGACTCGCACCTATCTGCCATGGACAGATCTATCAGAAGCGAATGATCAGAGCGCTCAACAAGAAATTCAAACACCAGGTCTACAAGGTCGGTGATCTAGTAGTCAAGCGCATCATCCTTCCACAAGGTGATCCTAGGGGCAAATGGACTCCCACCTATGAGGGACTATTTGTAGTCAAAACAATATTTTTCGGCGGAGCTATGATACTTAGCACCATGGATGGCGAAGACTTTCCACACCACATGAGCGAGACATAGTCAAAAAATACTACGCATGAACGAGACCCGCTAGGTCGACTGGCCTAGGCAAAAATAAGGGCATCCTGGCGAACCAAAAGGGTTCGGGAAAAATTTAAGGATATATACAAAAATGTACACCCAACAAGTCAAAAACCTGCAAAGGCGGCTTGGGCAAAAAAGGGTATCCCGGTAGACTAAAAACCCGAAAGGGCAGTCTAGGCAAAAGTTAGGGATTTAAGCGTACGACTATGACTCGTCCAGATCATCTACTTGCAGACTACATACTACTATCAGCATTCAAGATTCAAATCGCGAAAATCGATTCACTCACTTTCTACTGACAGCAAGGAGATGAGATAGTTGAAATATATGAGCACTAGCATAGTTGAAACTCGACGAGATTATTTCCGCATAGCTTTTTACTTTCATTGTATACAAACTGCTTGGCCATACGCCGCCCTTTCGAAATTAATGCAAATTCTCTCTTTTACAATATTAATTTTTGTTGTTTTCTGCATAAAGTCCAACAATTGCTTTGAATGATTATATGCATTTAACAATAAACATTTGTTCACAAACATACGAAAAGCGAACGAACGAAAGTAATTACTACAGATTCTAGGAATTGAGATGACGGCTAAAAGTCACCAATGCATTCCCCGGATGTTACTTTCATAAGAATACAACCCCCACAGAGCCATCAAACATTCTCCGACGAAGTGTTAATCTCTTCCCGATAGTGTTCCAACACTTCAAGCTTCATCGCATTAGTCCCGGAGCTGTGATATTAACCAGCTTCACCTTGTTACATCAGTGTCCGAGCAGTAACAGTTTATCTCGTATACACAGAGATATTTATCCCTAGCGGAATGTCTCCCAATGATTATCATTCCCCGACAGCAGCAGTATCTAGACTTGAAACTTGGTCAGATAGTGCATCGAAGGAAACCTACGTCTCTGTTATTACCCCCAGTCAGAGAGTTCTTCGAGCCTCATCGACTTTACGCCCCCCCTTCAGCGTTGCCACAATACATCAGTCTCCAAGCGGTATTCGGATACTCCCCAGCAAGATCTACGCACAAGATCCCCAGCGGAGTATCTCCCAGCTTTTATTATTTCCAACAACATTAATATCTAGGCTCGAAACTTGGTCAGATAGTGCATCGGAGAAATCAAAGACATCTCTTTCTCCTCCAAGTCGGGGTTTTCAGCAAATTTCATCCCCAAACAACAGAAGTCAGAAATCCCCGACAGGACGTACTCATCTTCAAGATGGATATGTTTTTAAATACCACAACATCTACATTCATACGTTATTCATAAAAATCATAACATGTGCATATATCATTCATGAACATTGTCATATGCTTGCATGCATCATAATCTGCATAGGACTAACTATATCCTGTCATGGTTTTATTCCCCCTGCAGGTAAATGATATGTTCCAAACGGAAGGTCGAGGATTAATACCCGAAACAAGACGGGGAACCCAATCTGAAAGACCATACAAATCTTTTCCAAATGGAAGGTCGAAGATTAATACAGAAACAAGGCGAGGCAGCTATCGAAAGACCATAAAAGTTGTCTTCCGGCAGCAGGCACTAGATCAACACCCGAAGCAAGACGGGAAAGCTAGCCGCATTATGCCAAATATCAACCTCAGAACAGCCAGAACGAAGGTTTATTCTGACAGCAACTACAAAGTCTAGCATACGACTCAGTTGCCCCGGATGGCATCCTAATCCCATCTCCGACTATTTGTCGACATCTCTCCACCTTCAGAATGCTGCATATTTGGTTAAAAACCAATACAAACCAATAGCTTCATTCAAAGGCGAGTGTGAAGTCTAATGTACGACTCAACATCATTCTCTCTGGATGGCATCTTAAGCCCATCTCTGTGCTTTCTTCTATTTCAAGAAAACCTACAGAGTCTAGCGAACGGCTCGTTCCCTAGCATCAATCTTTCCTGATGGCATCTTAAGCCTATCCCCGGCGTTTCTCCTTTTCAAACGACATTCCCGGGTCTAGCGTACAACTCGATCTCGACAGACTTCTCGAAATGGCATCGTAAGCCCATTCCGGTAGCATCATCAACCAACAGCAGTGCAAATTTCCGGTGTACTCGGTGTTCAATCATCTTCTACCTTTAGGTCACGAAAGGCATGCATGCCAATCTAAATCTTCGGTACAAGAAGATTGAGCAGAAGCTGTTATACCCAAAATTTTCCCTCTTACTTCTCAAGACATTTCACATATCCATACTCAAGGATTTCACAAGGGTTGATCAGACAAACCCTCTCCTAAGCAATCAACCCAAACTAGGGTTTGGCCATCCTCAAATCAAGGTGGGCCTACAACATTTACAATGGTCATCATGCCTCACCATATTCTTGAAAGAATCTTCATGTCAAGTTTCAAGCCTTACAAGTCAATTTTCCTCAAACAATTGCTCAAATGGTTGAAAATCAATTGTATTGGACAAAAAGTCAACTGTGGTCAACATACAGTCAAACTTCATAATTTTGGTCAACATCAATATTTTGAAGTGATATTCATCATTTGATCAAGGGTTGATCATGATTCATCAAGAAAAGTCAAGAATTGATCAAAAGTCAAAGTTTCCAAATTGGGCTTTCTCAGACAAAAATCAACAAAACTTTGACCAGGCATAACTTTCACATACTTTATCAGAAATTTTTCCACCACATCTCATTTTGAAGAGAATTCAATTCTATACAATTTCATGTCTCACAAGCTTGGGCAGAAAATGGTTCATTTGGAAATTATGGATCAAAACATTACAGGTCCTTTTAAAAGTCAACAAAAAGTCAACTTTTTCTAAAGAAGTGTTCATGAGCATGGAAACTCCAATGCAGATGAAACCAAAAAGGCTTCTTAGAGGACATCTTAAACTTTCTAAAAAAGTCCAAGAACACCCAAAAATGTTATAAATTGAGCAAGATACACCTTGCATAAGTTGAGCATTTTTTAGGAGGTGCACAAAGAGAAATACTTGACAAAACCAAATTTTTTGCAAATGGGCCTAACTTTTCTTGATTCAAACATGTTCCTTAGCTGAATTGGAACCTCCAAGCCCAAGGCCACGAATTTATATTTTATTTTTTATTTATTTTGGATTTTTAATCATTTAAGAGCTAATTTAATTAAAATAAAAGATAGAAAATCAAAAATTAATTGCAAGGTGGATTTTCTCTCATTCTTGAGGTCCAACTAAGCCAAACAAGCTGTCAATTTCGAAATTTCATTGATTGGAAAAGGAATTGAATGAGATTTGATCAAAAAAGGCAATATTTGGTTTCATTCCAAATCAAATATTTTCTCATTGATTGGCATAGAATTTCTTCATAATTCTTGACCTAATTCACTCTACTATAAGTACATGATGCATCCATAAGCACAAAGGACAAAATTCTGGCCTCAAGAACCCCATCCCAAGCATCAAAAAACCGTGTTTTGCAAGATATTGGCAGCCCTAGTTTCATTCCAATTCAATCAATTCTAAGCATTCCAACACATTCCTGGAGGTCCTCTGAATCGATCCAGATACTCACAAGCCAGCCAAACACCCAGAAACGTGAAATCACGATCACGGTTTGCTTCAAAAATTTCAAAATCGATTTCTGATTTTTATGCATATTTAACATGTTTTGATTGTTTGTTTGTGTTTAGAATGAAGTTTCGAAGCTATCTGGATTGATTAATTGAAATTTAAGTGCAGGAATCATGAGTTGCCATTGCTAGGGTCCGTAGCTCCGAATTAGGGCTTTGTGTTCTAGGCAAAATTAGGAGAAACCAGGACCACCATCACACTCAGAGGACGATTTCTAATCGACTGATGTCTTTAAAACTAATTTATTTTTTGTATTATGAATGGTTTGATCTTGCAGGGATGTAGCTACGGAAAATAATCCGTGGGTAAAGGCTTTGGCTCTGAGAAAACCGTAGTAAAGCACGTGAAATAAATTCAAATGAGGAAAAAGACGAAGGCTTTGGCGCGGTTTTGGTTTTCATAAAACTAATTCGCTTATAATGATTTTGTTTCATATCACTAACACAAAGTGCGAGTTGATCCGATTGGCAAAGCGTAGCATGTGTGTTGAGGGTCCTTAGTTGAACCTTGGCTCCTCACTTTTTTTTTTACAACTTTTCCAAACTAACCAATTTTCTTATTTTCTTCATATTTTCTTTTCTAATTTAATTTCTTTTCAAACAATTTTTTAACACATCAAAAAATCACCAAAAAAAAATTTTCTTTTTGCATTTAGGACAGAAAAATATTTATGTAATTTTTGACATAAAAACTAATATTTTTGCATGCATATTTTAATTAATTGTTAATTAACCATAAAATTGACTTTTAATGGCTTTTCCTTATTAAAATCAACCCAGAAAATTCCCAAAAAAAATTGACTTTTAGGATTAATAACCTAAAAACGTTTTCCTAACCCAAAAAATTTTTTTTACTAACACATTTTCTCTTTTGCGAATTTCTTTTCTTTTCCGATTATTAGGTATCTGCTTCCAGGTTGTAATAGTTAGGATTAATTTTCTCGCATTTCTTTTTTCCAATATTATGTAACTGCTCATGGGATGTAATAGTTTAATTAGGATTTACTTTCCACA
Organism: Vicia sativa; assembly: GCA_021764765.1. NCBI lineage: Eukaryota > Viridiplantae > Streptophyta > Magnoliopsida > Fabales > Fabaceae > Vicia > Vicia sativa. Next base: position 88,750,126 of record CM038796.1, on the reverse strand, counting down.
CTCCTATATTATGTAACTGCCCCAAAGCCATGTAATAGCGTAGGATTTACTTTCCGCACTTTATTTTCCTCAATTTACTTTTCGCAGCTATTTAAACTGCTAGTAACTAAGCGTGTATGGCAAGATAAAAACGAACGTAGATCACTTCTAATCGCAAGATAATATATCTGAATTTGACACACTCTCTTCAAACATGCACCCCCTAGAGTATTCTCTCTCGTCGCCTTTCGAATAAATGGTCATGTCCCTCGAACGTAGGGATGTCTTAGCTAAGACGCTTACAAACATATCATCATAGTCCATTCGATACAGAGATCATAGTCCCTCGATGACCCTCGATGTTGCCTACGAATATATGATCTCGTCCCTCGATTGTTGCCTACGAAAAGTGATGATCGTCCCTACGAATATGCTAAGATATCCTTACATGTTGCCTTCTATGACCATCCGATGTCCCTTCGAATGTCCCTTCTACATCCAACGAATAGGGTTACCTATGAACTAATTGGCATGGATAGCGCTATTCTAAAGGAAAGTAAAATAACACGGAAACGACCGTTCTGAGTGGGTAATAACACTTTTAGTTGCTTGCTCTATCAAAATAATTTTCACACCTCACACTTTTACAAAGTTAAAACATCTTTTTCAAAATGAAACATTTCCAAAGACTTCGTATACATTCCAGCGTGAATCATTACGAAGTCAGAGCGAAATGCCTTTTCAAAACACTTTTTCAAACACACACACAAAAAGCAAATTTTAAAGTGAGCTAAAGCAACTAAGAGCCCGTAGATAACTACGGATGAAAAGGGTGCTAATACCTTCCCTTTTCATAACCTTCTCCCTTACTCAGAATCTAACGAAGGTCTTTTTCTGTTCTTTTCACCTTCCCTTAATTGGATAAAAGAAAAGTCAGTGACGACTCTTGCTATCCGCAACATTTGCGATCAAAAGCAAAACAAATCCAATGTCAGTTCTCCCACTGTATTACACATGGACACATGAAGTTGGAGCAGTAATGTCTAAGCTCCACAAAAAATTGAAATTCGTAACAAACAGAAAGTTGGTAATCATAAGTGGGGAGCAAGACTTGTTGGTGATCCAATTATCCACTTTCTCTTTCATCTCTGTTGAGGATGTAGAAGGAAGAGAGTTTTAAGGCCTCTCGTTAGAAGATGAATCTACCAAAAGAAATAGATCATCTATCTCCTCTTACAAAGCGGTCGAGATAGTGAAAAGGCAGTCTTGCCGATTGGTGACAAGTTGTGATTCCTATCAACAACGAAACCAAAACGGGACTCGGATTTACTCCGGTACTCTGAAAAGCCAATGAGGAAGATGAAACTCTTCTTCCAATCAAAGAATTATTCCACAATGGAGGATTCCTTAACCTTGTTCCTCAAGAGGTCAACATCCTTATTAATGAAGGAACTCAAGAAAATCTCTCGGTTCTTAAGAATGGAAGACTTTTCACAATGACTTTGGATACATATATCGGGAAGAACCATATACACGTTCTATCCTCCTTGAAACAAATTTGAAGGCTTGTTCAACAAGATGATAAAGAAGAAATTCCACCTATCCCAGCGAGGTTTGGGATACCTTGGGACAACCAAGTGGAAAATTTGACTTTATGGTAAAATATACCATTCACGAAAGTTCAAAATTTTGATCGAAGACATCTAACCAATGGATAGGAAGATCCTCTGAATATCTCAATCAATCGGAAGAGGCATACATGTCCTCTCAATCTCAACATCAATTCGAGATCACGGTGAAGATCTTAGCTTCATACTCTGTTGAGGTTGTTGAACTGAATTTGTTTCTTCCGGATAAATGCGATTTTGGAGCGATTGGGAAGTTGATCCTAAATTTGACTTGGAAGTAACTACGATAACAAGTCTCTTCATCTAGAAGATTGGGAATTACGTCCTAAAAGTCCAAAATACATGTCGCCAGAAGACACGTGTACTGCATTTTATACTTCTCGACTTGTCAAACATGTAGGGGAAGATCGCCTCAACATTACAAAGGACAGGGTAAACAAACCAGAGTCTTCAAATCCTGCTCGACCAACGGTCAACGTCATCACTAAAAATGATCGTAAGGGAAAACTGCCAGAATACATAGTCTACCAAGGAGCTCATCATTTTTGGAAAGCCGTTGAGGTTCAGAATATGGTTCGTCGTGATAAGTAGTTATCTCGCTTTTATTTTGAACTCTCACCCCGCCCAAGTCAGAGAGGTGTTTTATAGGGTTAGCTTTTAAATAATTTTCTCTTTGGCTTACCCAAGATAAAAGAGTTTGGGTTTAGGGCCTTTTTTCATATGTGAATCATAAATAAAGCGTTGTTTGATTCCCACATTTTGTGTTTATTTTTCGTTTTTGCCTTTTTTCTAGAAATGGTAATCTTAAAAAACCCAATAAAAACTGTAAGTGTTTTGCGTTGGCTGCAATTTTTGGTAAAACCAGTTGGTGTGCCAATGTCTTGGTGATGTCATGACATTACGATATGAAGACAATTACTGGGAGGAGTGTGTTTGTAGATGCATTTCGGTATATTTGCATAAAAATGTTATGCTATTCTCGGAAAACGAGGTTACGCAAGGGAAGTGTGCATGATGTGTGATGTCACATCCAATGGTACGACATTCTGTATAAGTGGAATATGCAGTCTTTATTTCTAGAGAGTTTTCAGGAAAATTAGCTTATTTTGGGCTGGATCGTTTCAGGAGGAAACATGGCTCTTTTGTACGTGGAAATTAGGTTAACTTTGATTAACCCTAATTATTGTTTTGCAAGCCCTAGACCAAGTCCACAGGTTAACTTTGGTTAACCTTAATTATTGGTTTGCAAATCCCAAGACCAAGTCCACTCTTGCATCTATATAAACTCTCGAATCTAATGTTAATTATGCGTGTTTTGAAGAAAATCAAAGAAGAAAGCACTAAATAGAATTACTTGTTTGTGAGTTCAAGACATTGTCTGTGATTTTAGTTTTCTTGTGAGTCAAGCAATTATCATGATGATAATTGTATTGGAGTAGGATTTTTTGTAAGTGTAGTTTTATGACTCAAAGCTTTGAAGCATGAGTGCTATACCACTTGATTAAAAGCTTTGAAGCATGATCAAGTATTTGTGTTGAAGAATGTCTTCGTAATTCTTTTAAGTGTTGGTTTGTAATCACTCTTGTGATTGAGGGGGAGTGAGTAGGTTCTCAGGTCTAAGTGTTTCTTAGATTGATGTTGCATTGGTTAGGTATTAAGTGAAGGATATAAACAGTTGGTTTAATCCAGAATTAATACCTCTTATAGTTTTCCACGGCTTGGTAGCCCCCAGATGTAGGTGTAGTTACACACGGCGGGTTAACAATTGATTGTCTCCTTCTTGTTTTTACTTTATTATTAATATTGTTAAAAAGTTTGTCAGATACAAGTGTCATAAAATTCTATTTGACATCAAGTATCTATTTCCAGAATTTCAAAAACAAACATCTTCAAATATAATCTGCATGCACTTTTGCATTTTCTTTTTTCTAAAAAAATCGAACATAAATCATATATGGAGATTAACAATGAATAAACCCATTGAGCGTAATAACTCTATGCCATCTTTCAACTTTGAATTCCCTCATTCGGCCGAAGAAGAGGATGAAGAAGGATCTAACGATATTTCCGATTACTTAAGCATGGCGAAAGAATCATTCACCTCACGAAGAGCCTTTAGAAATGATCAACTTGGGTTACGAGGAAAGCAGAAAAAGTAAACATCGGACTACTCGATGATGGCGTCAAAAGCAATGGTAGATCTTCTCAAAGAATATGTCGATGTGTTTGCTTGGTCCTACGAGGACATGCCGAGTTGAATACCATCATCGTAGAGTATTACTTGCCATTATTCTTTGAAATGCCTTGATTAAACAAAGGCGAGGACTCACCGGACATGGCCAAAATGTTCGGCGGGATTTATAAATCACCTCAACATTCTCTCCACTCCGTGGCCTTTCTCCATGTGGGGTATCAACATGATTGGAATTATTGAACCAAAAGCTTCAAGCGGTCATCGCTTCATCTTAATGGCTATTGATAACTTCACCAAATGTGTGAGTAGCATCTTACGTTAACGTTACATGATAAGTGGTTGTGAGGTTCATCAAGAGCAACCTCATTTGTCGATATAGAATTCCAAGCAAGCTCATTACAGATAATGGATCGAACTTGAAAAAAAATGATGAAAGAACTGTGTGAGGAATTCAAGATTGAGCATCATAACTCTTCTCTTCTTGACCAAAGATGAGCAATAGAAGCCGCCAACAAGAACATCAAGAAGATCATCCAAAAAATGGTCATCACTTACAAAGACTGGCATGAAATGTTTCCATTTTCTTTACATGGGTATTGCACATTAGTACGCACTTTAACAGGGGAAACCCCTTTCTCTTTAGTGTACGGCATGGAAACAGTGCTCCACGTGGAAGTTGAAATTCCATCAATGAGATTCCTCATGGAGGATAAGTTATCTAAGGTTGAATGGTGTCAAAGAAGATACGATCAGTTAAAATTAATCTAAGAGAAACGTATGACCGCTTCGTGTCATGGACAACTATATCAAAGAAGGATGAAGAAAGCCTTTGACAAAAAGGTTCAACCTCATGAATTCCAAGAAGGCGACCTCGTGCTCAAAAAGATCTTTTCTTTTCAACCAGATTCTAGGGGAAAATGAATCCTAATTACGAAGGCGCATACATCGGCAAAAGAAGCTTTTCTGGCGGTGCTATGACTCTCAGAACCATGGACGACGATGAACTCCCGCATCCAGTAAATGTCGATGCAGTCAAGAAATACTTTGTCTAAAAAGACAAAAGAACAACTTGGTAAGTCGAAAACCCGAAAAGGGCGGCTTTGGCAAAAATGAGCGTCTCGGTGGACTGAAAACCTGAAAAGGGCGGTCTAGGTAAAAATTAGAGACAATAGAAATTTATTCAGGTAGATTGTAAACCTAAAAAGGCAATCTAGGCACAAACTAATGATCAAAATGAAAAAGTAATTGCATCAGCCCGTACTTCGTCAATCTGAAGAATCTTTCATTAGTGGATCTTTAATCAAATCTTCTAAAGCAACAAGCACAATTGGAATTCAAAGTTTTTAGGGAGAATAGCGGTTATTGCTTTCAATGTAGCCTTTTCCGAATATATTACCATTTCTAACTTTTGTAAATAGTCCATGGAATCAAACCTTTGGCTGATTACCATTCTATCAATCAAATTTGAGCTTTGTGCCTATTTGTTTACAATTCTTGCTTTATTCTGTTTTGCAAAATAACGCTTCTTTTGTGAAAATCACTTTTGAAACTAAAAAAAAGTTTTAAATGAATTTTTCTTCAAAACCTTTCAAAATAAAAGCAAAATTTTCCTTTGAATTTTGAGCGAAGGAACATCAACATTTATCTTCATGAGTGTTTTGACCTCTAAAAGGTAAACAACTACTGAAAAGTTTTCTCTTCCCCAAAAGAGATCATCAAAGAAGGTATTCTTATCTGAAAAATAATCCCCAACAGGGTTTCCAGTAAAAGGCCTTTTCCCCAGAAAATCTTAAAGCATGTGATTCAAATTCATCATCAGTAACATCTACACCACTGCTAAATATTTTGCTGAGTATTTGATTGAACTGTGATGTAGTCCTTTTCCAAATATGTTTTTGTTGTCTAGTCAAGTTTCCTCAGCATGCATATGACATTCATGACATTCAATTCATACATAATTGCATCATTAATGCATTCTTTTATTTTTCAATGTTTGCTTTCAATATCACTTGTTTAGGTTGCATTTATTCCCAAAAACAAGTATGGGTGTATCATCTCTCCAGTTGATTATCCCCAAGCAGAAAGAATACATTCTTTTCTCTAGTTCCCCAATCGAGATCATTCCTCATTGGGTACAAAGTCTTGATTGACCGTTTCTTTCTAGTTCATTCCTGGATAGAACCTCGTCTCTAACTAATTCAGGTCTAGATTTCACAAAAAAATCTACTTGCAAACAATAAGCGATATCCTCTTCATCTGAGCCGCTTATTTCCTTTTCATCTTTGAACTTATCATAAAATGATTGTTCTTCTTAACAAGTCCAATCATGAAAGTTCAGGAATTCCCCATAGTTGTCTTTCTCTTTGAGAAACCTGTATCTTTACAATCAAAATGCCCGCATCTTCTCAAAAAGATCCCTGACATGATTGTAACTGTGAAAATAGAAATATCATTTGAGTCTTGTTTCCATTATTGTCTATTATTCACATGGCTGAGTACTCGGTAAAAATCAATCAGGAATTACCTTGTCATAGTTATCACTTTGCTGATAATTTGTAATATCTTCAGAACTCATACCATTTTCCATCACAAGGCTGATAATCGGTAAATGAGTCTTAATTTCAAATTACTATAAAATATCACTAGGTTGATAATTGGTAGTGTCATCTTTAATTACCTTAAACATTGTCACAAGGCTGACAGAAGGTAATCTCCTCGTTTCCCAAAGCGAAAAAGATATTCACTTCCTTTGTGAATCTATTTTCCTAGTGAAACATATACTTGTTTCCCAACAAACAGGATTCTCCTTCCTTAGACAGATTGAGGCATCCTCACAGTTGTATTTTTTCCCCAGCATGTCACCCTGTGGTACCTCCTGGGTAAACATTTTACAATCACTTTGCATCATTCGGATTTTTTGATATCTTAGGTCCAAAATTTGTGTATTCTGATATTTAAGTCTCTTCACACCTATCGAGACAAATATTTTCATCTTCATATCTCAGGTTGAAGAAACTTAAATAGGGGCATCTGTTGTACCCCAATTTTTAACCTAAGATACCATTTCATATCAGAACATATGCATCACTGCATCACTAACAATTTCAGAACAAGTTAGATCATGTGTGTTCTCCTTGAGCCAAATTAGGGTTTTGATCAAAATTTTCATCTGTTCAAGATATGATCAATTAGGTTTTGAGTCTCCACTCACCTCAATTGGCCTATCTTCATCAATCATCAATATTTGATCTTCAAATTTCCATCATTTCCTCAAGATCAATCTTGAATCGACCAATTAGGGTTTTGATCGAGGATGGTGTATCATTAACTTTTTGCTCAATGAATGACCTAATTGCTTGGAGATTGATCTTAAAATCATCAATGCAACATCTTGACCCTAATTTATTGGTGCAAAACATTCCAAATATCATGATTGATCATTAGAGAAATTCTTAATCATTTGATAAAAATTCAACTGTTCAGAAAAGTCAAACTTTGACTTTTGGTCAAAATTTTGAAGTCAAAATTTTTTTCAATCATCAAATCGTTTCAAATTATCCATCATGATCATAAAAAATCAAAATGTGTGAAAAAGTCAACAAAAAGTCAAGATTTGAAATTTTTCTAACACTTAGAAAAATTTTTAAGTGTTAAAAAACATGGTTTTTCATCATTTTATGGCCATTTTGACCTAGATCCACTTTGATTCAAGAAAAACTCAAAACATGAAAGTTTTAGATACTATTCCAAGATTTACAAAATGTCTAAGAACTTGGAAAAAAAATTGTGTTGCTAGGGTTTTGAAATTGAAACATACTGGTCCATACCCATGATTTTCAAGTCATTTTCCAAGATTACAAGTCGTTTTTCACAAATTCTTCCTTCTAGAAGCCTTGTCACCATTAAGAGATAGGTTATAACTTGAAAATATCTGATTGCAATGATTGAGAGAGGATTAGATCAAGTGAGATTTTTTAACCATGGTTAATGAAAGTAACCATGTGCATTTAATGCAAAATTTCCTTTCTTACCCTTTAAGTTACAAGTTGCAAACTCAATCAAACTTATCTTGCCTTGCCATTCAGAATCCTTGCCTATAAATACAGGTCTCTACTTCACTTCAAATGACACCAAAGCATCATAAACCAAGTTTTCCTTCTTTCTTTCTTTCTTTCTTGTTTTTCAAGTTTCAAGTTTTTCAATGGGAGAATTTGCAAATTCCAAGTCCTGCAATTTCTGAGCAACCTTAGGCTTCAAATACTTTCTAAACATCATTAGAAAGTTGATAAAATCCTCAAGCCATCCCAAAAAACCTCCAAGTGTAGAAATCATATCCAAACTCCATAAACTTGCAAATTGAGCCTTAACCACCAAACTTCCATTCCGCTCGTGCAAGCTTCAGTCTTTCACTTCAAACATCATCCATATACGTCATAGAAGTGATCCAAACACCTAGAACACATCTGTAACAGCTCCAACATCAAAATTGAATCATACTTCAAGATGTGGCAGTTGGACTTGGGTGGAACAGTCCAGAACATTTCAAATCAAGGTAATCACATCAAGTCTTTCCATAATCATCACTGAAGCTATAGCAATCATCAAAACATCTCTGGAACACCTCCAGCAAGGAATTCATTTTCAGCTTCAAGAGGCAAGTCACTTGAACTTTTAACTATATGATTTTTGCCTTCCAGTTTAAAAATTGCTTGGCAATCTTGTTTTGCACTTTCAGTGATCATTAACCCTCAATCAATTGCACAAATCATGATCCATACACGAATTCACGATCAATTCTTAGAATTAGGGTTCATCTGGTTTACTCAGAATTTAATCATCTTAGGCTTAAAATTAATGCAATTAAAGGCCATCATCATATTCCTAGGCTCAAAATGAGCAAGTTTGATGTTTACATCATTCGTTTTCATTAAGAAATGAGGAAGATACGAATGAAAGCTTGAGGAAGAAGATGAAGTTTCATGCGCGCGTTTTCTATTTTTTCTCAAAATTCAAATAATCAGTTTCTGTTATATTTATTGGTTTGTGTTTTATTCACGGATGTATTACCACCCCAATGGTTGCGCGCTTTCCTCTAAGTCTCTTGCCTTGCCCAAGGTCTTGGTTTCAAACCCCCAGACCTTTTGTTTTTCCAAATTTCACATTTTCAATCTTTTTTCAAATATTTTCCAAACTTGATTTCAAATATATTTTTATGGAAGCGTGTTATTGACAAGCTACGCATGTGGCCTAGTGGTTAAATTTTTCACCTTTCAAAGTCAGGTCATGGGTTCAAACCCTTCCAAGACCAAAACTTTCTTTTTATCAGTTGTTTTCTTCGAACTTTTTATCAAACTTCAACATTTTAAAAAACCAATCAAAATTTCTCACTTTGAGATGATTTTTTGCACACTTTTCATTTAATATACCTATTTTATGATTATGTCAAAAACTCCAAAAAATATTTTCTTTTTGAAATATTTTTATTAGGTAAAAAATGAGGCGTTTTAGGTATTTTAAATACTTTTCAAAATGTTTTTCAAAACTTCTTGTGAATATTCTTCACTTTTCAAAATCATTTCAAACCCTTTCAAAAACATTTTTGAACTTACACACCTCTTTTCATGATTGATTCGATTAATCTTTGAAAATACAAACCGAAGTAGGTTTTTTCTTCGAAACTCTTTTGAATTCAAAATCAAATTGATCATGGGCCTCCCTCACGGTGTAAGTCCCAACCCTTTTTATGTACATATTTATTTCTTCGTACATATCCACATTTTTTGTATATATTCATTTCCTTGTACATATTCAATCATCTCTATAAATATTCAAGTATAACAAACTTCGTTTGTTTGTTTTCATCACCTTGTTTATACACCGATTCCATTGGTATTAAGAGGAGCATTATTCCCGATGAAACTTCTCTTAAACCAATGGTCCTCCCTTAATGTATAAGTCCTAACTCCATTGTATATATCCAAGTATACTATCTTATCCTCTTGTTTTAAACACTTGTTTATATATTTGCTTTCACACATCATTTGTACAAGATAACTCACCTATTGAGTTAGCCTCCCCTTGGGCTTCATACAAAAAAAACTCCCCTGTTGAGTTAGTCTCCTGTTGGGCTTCGTACAAAAGAACTCCCTCGTTGAGTTTAGCCTTCTCTTGGGCATCATACAAGAAAGAGACTTGGAAATCTCTAACAGCCTCCTATTGGGCTTCCAATACAAAGAATCACCTTCGCTAGGATAGAACCCTAAGAGTATGATTTCTCGGTGAAATCACTCTTGAATCCTAAGAGGATGGTTTCCCGGTGAAATCACTCTTAAAGCCAAGCCAGCCATAACCTATAGCCTTCTCTTGGGCACCCAATACAAGGACCCTCGATGTCCCTCGTAATGCCTCCTCTTGGGAATACAATACAAGGACCCATGGGCTTCTTAAAAGTATCCCCATAATCAATAATCAATTTATCCTAGAGATTTAGACGTGTATCATCTCTATGGAAGAAGTATATCATCTATAACATCACATGCAAATCAAACTTCTTTTTTCAAATCAAAACCTTTTCAAAACAAACACTTTATTCAAACAAAACATATTTTACTTGTAAGTCGCAACGCTTGTACACTCAAGAAAAACGGCCAATGCTTACAATGAAAGATTCAAACATTTTTCAAACATCTTTCTTAACTTGTAGGTGGTAACGCTTTTACACTAAAGAAAAACACCTAATGCTTACAATGAAAGATTAAAACAATCAAATCTTCAAAAATGCACGTGATGAAATATATTACATACGTTTTTCATTAAGATGACATTTGTCTTTGTCTCTTAATAAAGTCACCCTTTGCTTCCACTAGAATAAGTGGGAACTACGATTGCTCTTACTTTCTCAACCTCGCTTTAAGAATACGTTGGTACAAGGTCTCATCCTTGGCGAGCATACTTCTTTCTCCCTCAAACCAAACAAACCCTAGTTCCCTTAGATCCGAGCTACAGATGCTTTGATTCCCACTAGGGGATATGTATGCAGAGGATCCCAATGATCTTTGTGAGCGTAATAATAACAAAACATAGGTCCCTGCCTAACCTACCTTTCTTAAATCCCAAAGGAGAAACTTTCCTAAAATAGAGTAGTAGATAAAACACACAAACATACAAAATATGCATAAAAAAGTTCCTATAGAAAACTATAGATATATAGGGTGCTAACACCTTCCCTTTATATAACCAACCCTCTTACCCTGGGCTCTCCCCAATATGTTGCATCTAGTTCACGCTAGTCGCACTGCATATCATATTTTAGGGTATTTCAACTTTCCCCTTTTCCATCTTCTTTTCTTGTTTGGAAACAATAAAGCTTGGTGCTCGCGACATCTTTTAAAACAAAAAAAAATCAAAAGAGTAAATCGTTTTGAGCCTGAGATTCGAATTCCGATTTTATTCCCTCTTTCGTCACTTTTTACGGCGAACAGAAAAATGGCAACTCTGTTGGGGAGCACCAAGCTTTCTTTGTTTCTGAAAAAGAAAAAAAGGGGTTAAGCTTCATTTGTGCATATGTTCATTTTTTTATTGCGTGTTTGGTTCCGTTACTCGCGATTTCATCTGATGGAAAAAAAAATCCTAACCCGGATTTCAGAAACATTTTAAGAAATAGGTGGGGGTATAGTCGTATTAACTTATAGGGAGTCTCATTCCTTAATAAGTTAATTTGAGATCCCTCGCTCAATGGTAGTTTTCTTGGGGGTAATTGTGTTTAGCAAGTTAATTGCGAAGACATTTTTCTTTCAAGGGAACTGGCGAAGCTGAGTGGCTGTAGAACACATAATCGATCCTGGCCATTTAGGATGTAGTGCAGAAGCTATTCAGGTGTAAACTTGGATTAGTTGTCATGCGAGACTACAATCAGGCGAGTTTTTCTCGAAAAATATTATTGGACTACAAGTAGTTAACTAATCCGATAATATTTCAAATAGAAGCGTTGAACCTGTATTATCAGTAGAACATGTTTTGCAGGTGAATAAGCCCTTAGAACTTACCCACATTTGGTTCTTATCGTTGACCTCATGATCGTGACTTCAAATGCTTGAACGTGTGTATAACCACTAACCGTGTTTGTATCTTTGTGGCATTCATGCATTCATTCAAAAACCTCAATTTCTCATTTTTCTTTCCATTTCCAAAGAATTTAGAGATTTTTCTTTGCAAACATTTTAGGTTATAGGGATGGATGTACGAAGAAGATATACCAAGAGATGCGATTTCAGAATTCCTGATGTGGAAAAATTAAAAGAGTTAGCATCCTTGGTAGAAGATCTCTCGGTTTGAGCTATGAAGCTCTTTTAATTATCTTGAACACTAACGCCGATGAAGGACTTCTTAAAACTTTGGTTCAGTTTTATGATCCAGTCTATTGTTGTTTCACTTTCCCTGATTATCAGTTGATGCCTACTTTGGAATAGTACGCACATATTTTAGGTATCTTAGTGTCTGATAAGGTGCCTTTCAATGGTTTGGAAGCCATTCCGAAGCCACAAGTCATTGCAGCAATGACTCATTTAAGAAAATATGAGATAGACAAAAACTTGACTACCAAAGGAAATCTCTTAGGACTAATTTCAAAGTTTCTAATGAAGAAGGCTTTTAATTTTGTCAAAGTCGGTAGCATGGTAGCTTTTGAAGCTATTTTGGCTTAGCTCATTTTTGGGTTGGTTTTATTTCGCAACGTCCAAGACTTTGTTGATATCAATGCCATAAGGATCTTTTTGATTGGAAATCATGTTCCCACTTTGCTTGGTGATACGTAATTCTCAATTCATCATAGGAATCGTCAAGGAGATGGAATTATTGTGTGTTGTGTGCCTTTGTTGTTCAAATGGATTGTTTCGCACTTGCCTAAGTCTCCTATCCTCAAAGAAAACAAAAAAGTTTGGCATTGGTCTCGAAGACTCATGTCTCTTACTAATGATGATATTCATTGGTATACCTTGGCCTACAATGGGATAGCAACCATTGAAAGTTGTGGAGAGTTTTCCAACATACCTCTCATTGGTACAAAAGGAGGAATTAACTACAACCCATTCTTGGCAAGAATTGTGTAGCCATGGAAATCTACACTTCTTGGGTAAAGAAAAGAGCGAAGGAATTTCGAATGCCTTATGCTTATGAAGAACCCATGTTCCCAGTGGTATCAAAATCGACCACCATTCCCATTGAGACTATGGGAGAATACCAAGAAGCGTTGGCTAAGATGAGGATAGAGAAAGAAGCTTTGGAAGACAAATGTCTTTAGATTGACTTTGAGAATATAAATCTTAAGAAGCAGGTCAAAGATCATGAAAAAACGCTCTACTTTCAAGATGGATGGCTTATGGAGAAAGATGAGAAGATTCGCCGAAAGGATGACGCGATCAAGAAATGCATCAAAGAAATAAAAAGAAAGCTTGAAGAAATGACAAATGGTAATCCTGCTCCATACGAGCAGAAAAAAGTCGTTAACAAGCTAAAAGCCGAGAAAGCTGAATTGAAAGCTTACTATGGGAAAGAGATCCTGAAGTTGAAGCTACATCAAGCATTGAGGTCTTCATCAGACGAAGACGCTTAATTTGTATAGTTTAGCTTTTATTTATCATTTTCTTTATTATTGTTAGAGCTATGCTCCAAAAAAACATGTTGTAATCTTCTTTCGAATATTAATAAAATGAGAGTTTTTCCATCCAAATGTTTGCAAGAAATTTCTCTTTTAGCATAAATTCTTTGGAAATTCTTTTCTCTTTGCATCCATAATCATGCATCATTCTCTGAATTTCGAGTTTGTTATTTAGAGTCTTATCTTTTGGAATTTTCTCCAGGGAGAGAGATCGTCAAGCTGTTGTGTCTTAGAGTTTATCGACTACGCTCACAATCGGCTCGCAGGTACAATACTCGTGCAAATAGAAGGAAAGAAATGGAAGATTTTTAACAAGAGAATATTGAGCTTAGGTAGTACGGATAACCACACTTCAAGAGGAAGCAGAAAGAATCACTGCTTTGGTAATCTCGTTGGTAGTTAAGCAGCATCAACAATCAACACCTAACAGTCAAATTTAAGGGACGGTGATTTCAGAAATCATTACTACTCCAACTATTACATTGCGATTAGTAATCCGCTTTTCACTATGCGGAGGGTTACCCTTGGGAATGCCTTTCAACTTGGTAGGTTTTCATCAAAATATTTAAAATGGCAACCACAACAAAGGTTCCTAGTTTTCAAAATTCGTTCATTCCTCGATGGAGTAACCTTTCCTCAAGTAACTATATCGGTTTCTCAACCCATTATAGCGAGTTCGGTTTCTATGGTTCACGCTATTGCAAACAACGAATTTTATCATGATCTTGGCGACAACACGGATTCTCGTGGCCGTATGGAAGATATCCAAGAACAGTTTAACAAAACGCAGTTAGAGATCAAAACAATCTGTGGAAAAGATTTGTTTGGGAAAAATGCTCATGATCTATGTTTGGTTCGCAGAGTGAGAAAACCAGCCAAATTCAAAGTCCTCGACTTTGAGAAATACAAAGGTAAATCTTTCCCACAAAGTCATCTTACGATGTATGCTAGGAAGATATCTACCCATAAAGGTAATCATCAATTGCTCATGCACTACTTCCAAGACAGCATTATTGGCGCCGCTCTAAAGTGGTATATGGGATTAGATAATGCGAACATTCGAACTTTCAATGACCTAGACGAAGCTTTGGTTTAACAATATAAATTCAACTTGGACATGGCTCCAGATCGTGATCAACTCATATCAATGTCTCAAAAGGAAAAAAGAGACTTTCAAAGAGTATGCCCAATGTTGGAGGGAAATTGCTGCCCAAATCAATAAACTATTGGAAGAGAAAGAGATGACCAAGATCTTATTGAATACTTTTGGTCCTTTCTACTATGAACGCATGATCGCGATGCTCAAGTGATTTTACCAAAATGGTAAACATGGGGATGCAATTAGAAGAAGGAGTCGAGCGGGACACTTAATTAGAAAGTTGGATCTTGATGGAACCAAGAAATTTGGAAATGGTTTCCCGAAGAAGAAAGAACAAGACGTTGGAAGGGAATCCCAAGGGAGACCCGGGAGAAACATCAATCATCGACAACAGGTAGCTACTGTCGCACCAGTTGTTAGTACAACTTCAAATATGGGAACTACCCTACAATTTCAACAGAATCAGCAACCTCGACAACAGGCTCAGCCGTTTAACAATAACCAAAATCGTGCTCCTACAATTTTGGAGTTTGATCAATCGATGTCTTACGGAATTATATCACCCTTGGTTGAGAGAAATCTTGTTCAAACAAGGCGCCACCTCGATGCAGATAAATTACCTTGGTGGTACAAAACAAATGTGTCTTTCCCTTTTCATCAAGGGCACTGGTCACGATCTCAAGCATATAGCATTGAAAGTTGAAGTTCAAAAGGCGGTTAGGGCTAACCTTCTTTCTTTCAATCTGAATCAAATGTGCAAGTGAATTATTTGCCTAATCATGGAGTGCATCTTTGTGAACATAATAGCTAGATATTCCGATCGATACTAAGTCTCAAGCGTAAACTTGGTGAGCGGTTTAGTGCAAATGCATGCCACATTCTGCATAGTGGGTGGATTAACTTGGCATAACTAAAAATCTTGTAGAATTTGTTCTAAAGACTCTCGTGGATGTTCTACTATAAAAGCAGATCTTCAACAGTTAATTGACAATGGAGACATTCGAATTTTCAGAGATAGGAATGAGAATGATGTGAATATGATAGGATGTTATCCATTAGTCTCATATATCAACTTGGTAACTCTTGAAGTAAACGATATCATTCCTCATTTCAATATGCCTGAGCGCATAGATGTCAAATACAACAATCCAAGGGTTCTTGTTTCTTCTTTGATCATTTGTCTACCTGGACCTGTTCCTTTTGACTCTGACAAAGTAGTTCCCTATCAATACAATGCAATGATGATAGAAAATGGGAAGGAGGTACCCATACCTACTCTTTCATCTGTAGTTAACATCGTCGTTGATAAGTGGAGGTCTCGGAGTGGGCGTGTACATACCCCGTTTCCACCAAAACAGCTTATCGCTCCTGTAGCAAGGCAACGTCCTGTTGATGTACCCATTATGAATCCTGTAGGAATTCCCGTTGGTAATCCAGACTTAAACATTGGTCCGTCTGATGGGACCAATATCAATCTAGACTTTGATGAAATTCTAAAGCTGATTAAGAAGAATGAGTACAAAGTTGTGGATCAACTGATGCAAACTCCTTCCAAAATCTCAATACTCTCTTTGCTTTTAAATTATGAAGCCCATCGAGAGGCCTTGATGAGGGTTTTGGGTCAAGCCTTCGTAGATCACGATGTAACTACCGATAAACATAACGATGAAGAACTCCCTAAAGAGGGTAGAGATCATAATTTTTCTCTACATATCTCTATGAACCAGTGTTTTAAAACCCGGACCAGACCGACCGGTTGAATCGGGAACCGACTAGATAACTGATCTGGTTCAATAGTTGGATCAGGGTAGTCATTGAACCGGCAAGAACCGGTAAGAATCGGTGAAACCGGGAAAACCGACGGTTTTCTAAAACCAATGGTTCAACTGTAGTTTTTTAATTTTTTTTACTCAAAACTTTTAAATTTTTTTAATAATATACAATTTAAATTTTTTATTCATTTTGATTATTTTATTAAAATATTATATTTAAATAAAAATAAAATTAATTAATTATATTATTGACAGAGAAAATGTTGTTGATGCGGTTGATTTTATAGATAATTTTGATATTGAAGAAGGATATCTTAATATTGAAATAATCTTTAGTCCTTGAAACTAAATAGTAGATAATAAAATTATTTTGTTATAAATTATTCAATTATACTATGTTGCAATTATACTTTGTAATTTTGTACTATTTTATTATATATGATACCTATATTTAAAATTTAAATTTAAATTATCAAATTGTAAATTTATTTATGATATGATATTCTCAATATATTTAAAATTTAAATTTAGATTATCAAATTGTGAATTTATTTATGATATGGTATTTAAAAAAAATAGTTCTAATTATATTTTGTAGAGATTGAGTCATCCGGTTCGACAAGTTTTATATCTATATAGTTTTTTATAAAGGCTGGTCTATTCAGCCGAGTTATCCGGTTTAATCTGGTTTAGTCATGCGGTTCGACCAGTGACCCAGTGGTTCGACCAATAAACCAGTGACTCAGTACATTCATCGGTTTGATCTTCGGTCCGGTTTTTAAAACACTGCTATAAACTGTCAATCAGACTCTTTGTTCAACGTTCTAGTGGACACTGGCTCTTCTTTGAACGTAATGCCAAAAACGAATCTCGCTCGTTTGTCTTACAAAGGAACACCTATGAAATTCAGTGGTGTAGTAGTCAAAGCTTTTGATGGATCGAGAAAATCTGTAATGGGAGAAATTGACCTTCCGATGACAATTGGTCCGCATACTTTTCAAGTCACCTTCCAGGTTATGGACGTTCAAGCTGCCTACAGCTGTTTGTTAGGTAGACCATGGACACATGAAGTTGGAGCAGTAACGTCTACGTGAAACCACCCGTCTGAAATTTTGACTAATAGGGGTGTATCAATGGAGTCGCCATCGAACTTCTTTTATCTCACGACGAAGAAAGGAAAACATCGAGTAAACTTGAATGGGAGAAATAGCGATCCTACGACCGAGAGATCGAGAGAATCTAAGTAAGGGACTTCGTTATGCGAGGGATTATCACCGCATACGATACTCTCGGTATCCACTTTTATTTTCTAGCTAAAGGGACTTAGTAAGTGTTTTATTTTCAAATGAAAAAGAAAGCAAGTTTTAGTTTTATTTATATGCGAGGATGAAAAAAGAACTAGCAAAACAAAAGGGAATCTAACTAGTACTAGCCCTAATGTTGTCATGCAAAGATTGGACCTATGGTTGAGGATGTAAGGGAATCTCTACCTATGTCAACATGCAAAGAATATAAATCCTAATGTCTAGGCTTGAGAACTATCTAACGCAGTCCTAAGGAAAGCTATCCTATATTCGTCTTGGTTGTAGAACCAAGGGGTGCAACGGGATGAAGCAATCAAGTGCTTTGGCAGAGGCGCACAAGCAATGCATTGTGCAAACAAATGTCAAACAATTGCAGGAATAACCTACGGAGCAAATGATGCGAGTTCTGTAGTGAGTACGAATCCCGGGAATGAGTGGAGAGTCAGAATAGGGAACTCTGGCCACTTTTGTAATCGATTTTGAAATTCACAGCGGATCGTGATGTCACGAGAGAATGTTATGACCGATGTCGACACTATGTTAACAACTCACACGATAAATCTGACGATAAAGAACACAATAAATTGTTTACCGTTCGGTTCAACAAACCTACATGCAGGGGCTACCAAGCGGGAGGAAATTCACTATTAGTAGAATTAATTAGGAATAAACCACGGTTTATCTCCTTCACTTAAAACCTACCAATGCAAATTCAACCTAAGTCCTACTTAGATCGAGTACCCACTCACTCCCCTCAATCACGGCGGTGATATCAACCTATTGACTACTTGAATTATGAAGACACACTTCAATAAAATATCTTGATCTTGCTTCATGCTTCAATCAAGAGACAAACACTCGTGCTTTAAAGCTTTGGTGATAAACTACCCTACACAAATCCTAGTCAATGCACTTATCAATTGATAGTTGCTTGGCTCATAAGAAGAAACTAGAATTACACAATATCAAGCATTACAAATCCTAACGTTACACAAATAACAAGCTATCTCTTCAATACATTCAAAGGCAACACGGTTGTAAGGTTGAATTCCTTTTATAAAGCGATCTGAAACTTGATTTTGGGCTTCCATAAAGATAGCTAGGGTTCACTTAATTTAATCCTAAAACATGATCTTTTCAACAACCAATTTAGGTTTAATTAAGATTAACCTAGCAGCCATGTGAGCATGCTTTCTAATAACGAGAAAAACAATATTTAGCACTCAACAAACTTCGAAAAATCTCAAGAACAAGCAGTTAGCGAGCGAATGTCTGCTGAATGTCATAACATACATTATGACATCGTATTTCTAAATTTCCAGCTGACTTTAGCTTCGGTTACGGTGTCTTTTAACATCCTTAGCGGTAGGATTTATCTTCAATCTCGAATGTCATGACATTTATCATGACATTGCTAAATCTAGTTTTACCAAAATTAATGCCAACTTAAAACACTAACAAACTCCCCTTTGGCACATTTTGGCTAAAACTACTTAACCTATCGAGTACATATCGTGAGAAGACAAACTAGTTCTAAGCTTAAATAAACTAGAACCTAGAGATAAGATAAATTCTACCCATCTGAAATCCCACAATTCCCACAATTGCCCACATACAAAATTTAAAAGCGGCCATACAAATCCCCAAAGTCCCATACTCATCAACGGTAGTTCTTCTCCCCAGCCATAAAGGGCCAAAACAATACAATTGCCCCAAGCATTTCAAGCAAATAATTAAGGAGGTACCAACAATTGTCAAAGTACAATCATCAACAATAAGTTACAATCATCCAAACAAAATTGGGAAAAGAAACAACACAAGAACAAGAAAAAATAACAAGAAAATTGACAAAACAACGACGAGGGCAGGAGCAACATCTCAAGTGCTTTCTTCTCCATAAAGCAACGTGGAAGGAAGCATCTTGAGAACCTTCTTGACCCCATCGAATATCATCATCTTGACATCACTATCGACTTTCCCTTCATCCTCGACCTCGTGTCTGCTCTAGTTGAGAGATTAGCTCTTCAGACTTTGCTTTCTTGCTTCAAGCTCCTTGCAAGTTGCTCTTAGCACAACAATGACATTTGCCTTACGAAATTTTCTTTGTGATTGATGTCTCGGAGATGTTATGACAATGTCTAGGACATGCTTCCCTTGGAGCAGTTTGTAGTGGAATCAAGAGCGAGGGCTCTCTTGGTGAATCTCATCACCAAGAATGTCGCATCTTGATCAATTATAATTCCACACGAGGAGGGAAAGGCTATTGGTCCTTTGATAGCATAAATGTCGGCATGCTTGAGGTCGATAAAAATGTAGGATCCATAGTCAAATGCGACATGAGTACCTCTGCATATATGAATCTTCCCAATCCATTGGAAATGGTGGATTCGATTGGTTGGGACCTAGTTTGCACACCAATCTTATGCGGTATGGCAAATTTGACACTCGACTTGCTTCGAGAGTTTTCCCTTTAGAGGCCATTGTCTTACTTGATTGGCGGTGATGGTTTGACAAATCTTGTTGTCGGTTTCCTCCGACTCTGGTGAGTATTATCGAGATCTACCAGAATCATTGATCACATTTGGAAAAACGACTTTCCTCCCTCTCACATACGATCTGGTAGTCATCAAAATTCCTATCCCCAGTCATTTAAGAGATTGACAATAAACTCTCTCACCAAGCTTCATATGGTTTGAGAGCTTCTCCTTTGTTTTCATCGATCTGCCTCCTTAATCGGTCAACAATCTCCTTGCACTCTAAAGCACTCTTGTTCAACTCTCTTTCTAGTGCAACCCTCTTTAAGCAAACATACTTCCATCTTCGGCACTTTCGGGATGATGGAATGAGATATTATCAATTGCCACTTGAGGCACCTTGGGAAGTTTTCAAGAGTTGGCTTCTTTCTTGAATGTATGTCGGTGACATTCTCCTCGACATCAAACTCGAGTCATGATCGGACTCCACGAGTTCGAGTTCCTTCCTCTTTTTCACAATAGGTGTTCTCTTTGGTCTAGAGTCACCGACATGATTTTACTCTACATTTCTCTGTAGAGGTTCCGACCTAGGACACTTTTCGGTCTTATGCACATCTTCCACCCTTTTCTTTGGCGGGCTCTGTGAGACTTCTGTTTTCCTTCCTTTTCATCATTCTTTTGCAATGCTTGGATTGACATTGGCAATAAGATCATTGTCTGATAACATCTCATCTAAATCAATGACTGGAGGTTCAGTTGAATGATTAGATTCTTGAACTGGTGACTCTTCCAAAATGCTGTCAGAAATATAGTCATCAGGGACTTTACCAGAGGCACACTGCGATGATTCTTCAAGAATACTATCGGAAATATAGTCGTGAGAGGCTTTATCGAGCAACATTTCTTTGGGACTCCTCAAGAATACTGTCAGAGATCTCATCTTCCTTATCAGCATAGATTTTATTACAAGCATCATCAACACCTGCTTCAGACTCTTTAACAGAAAGGTCTTCATTATGTAAATCTAAGAGTGCGCCTAAGAGGGGGTGAATTAGGTGTTTAAAAATTTTATCGGTTTAATGAAAACTTGTTCTAATTTTTACGGTTTGGTATATGAAGTTTTAACAAGTGTTTCTTTCCTTTTGGTTATGATGTGATGAAAGCAATAAAAGCGGAAGGTAAAGAACACAAAGATATATCCTAGTTCCCTCACATCAGAGTACTCAGGTCCACTTTCCAACATGAAAGTGATTTCACTATAGTCGAATTATCGTACTGACCTATTCACACAAAGGTGAAGCCTACTATTTAACCTATAGGAAACCAAGGTTCTTAAAACCTTTAAGATCTAACAACACTATGTGCAAGAAGAACAATCCTCTTCCATGCACAACTTGTTTCAACAATCTGGACAACAAGAATACAACTAGTATATTTGAATTTATAGGAGATTTGAAGATGTAGTACACTATATCAATCTTGGATTGATCTTCCTCTTCAAGCAAACAACTTTTCTCAATGATGTAATACAAGTGTTCAATGAATGATATGAATTTTCTCTTAGTTTTCAATGAAAAAATAAGTGCAGAAAATTTCAATAAAAATTCTTGTTTTTTGACAACACTTGAATTTTTTGAAAGATAAGATAATTTTGAATGTTTAAAAGTTGCAAGATGAAGAAGGTAATTTAAATCTGAAAATTATGCAGTTTATATAGTCTCTATACACCTTTACAAAAGTGTATAATCATATGAAAAGTTGCCATGCTTCAATACAAAGAACCCATGAAAAATCTGCCCAAAAAATAAAAGTATTTTTCATACTAGTTAAATGGGAAGCGGTTCCCTCACAGGAGAACCGGTTCTGCTGAACCAACGTTTAAAAATTTGAATTTTTACAGGGAACGGTTCCAGTGGGAGAACCGGGTTCCCCATACAAATTCGGGGCTGCTTTTTCATGATTTGGGTAACGGGTTCCCATATGGAGGAACGGTTCCCGATCATTTTCTTAATTGTTTTCAAAAATGTTCTAACTTGATTTTGAAATGTAAAATATTTTAGCAAATTTATGGATGCATGGATTATTTTGTGAACACTTGTATGCATAGAAAGGTTGAATGTATTATAACTTGACATTTGATTTATTTGATGACTTGAGCCATTCCATTTTGCAATCTTTTTACTTGAGACTTTTCCATTCTTTTGTCATGATCATTTGCTTCTAGAAGATGTCGTCATCAAAACTAATATTTGGAGAGGCTTGATTTCACACATTATTCTTGGCGGGGAGTATCATGATCACGGATGTCTTGACATTCTCGGTGACATCCGGATCAAGCTGCTAAACTAGGGCTAGCGGTGCGGTTTAGGAATTGAAACCCGAGCAGTTGGTCTTCATTGAGGATCCACGGTTACCAATCTAGCAATGGCTATATGCGACCCTAGACTCCTCTGTGTTTACCATTTACGAGGCAGGGCGAGGATGATGCAGAAGTCTTACCCATGGGAGATGCTTGAGTTCTTCTTGCATTCCTTGTGCAATTTCTTGACCTTTTACGGGTCGGTAGCTATTACGCAATGGTGTAACCCTCGGTGCTTGACTTGCATGGCTTCATTATTTGTTACGATGTCGACCATGGATGGAGATGAAGATCTGTTTCTTGAGATGATGAGGATGATGAAGCCATTTTTCGATGGTTTTGGGAGGATGAAAGTGAAAATAGCAAAGTATCGAGTTTCTTTTGGGAGAAGAAAAGGTGATACTACTTTCAAAAGAAGAAGCTATTATATGAGAATGTCTCTTCCTATTCTTGGACCTTTTAAAATAAGAATGAAAATACCCAAATAACCCTCTTAAAATTAATTGAAATAAAAGGTTTCTTTCATCCCTTGTTGTAGGCACAACTAATTGCTACAACTCCTCATATTGCCAACTATCCAATTTGTCCCTTAAAGTCTTAAATTGATCATTCTCAAGAGCTTTAGTAGCAATGTCACAGTACAATGTCATGACATCCTGTATGACATTGTGATCAGTCAGCATCTGCTTTATCCAAATCATCTTAAAACAATTTCTCCCAGTTGCTATGTATTCAACTTTAACATTGTATAAAATTAAACAGTTTTGCTTCTTGCTGATCCAAAACATGAGATTGTTTCTCAAGAAGGAACATCCATCAACAGGGCTTTTACCCAAGTTTTGATCAATACTTTCTCCACTGGTTTTCTTGGAAAGCTTCAAATGTGGAGGGGTAAGAGTCCTAGTGTGGCTGCCATTATTCAGTCCAAGTTTCTTGACACAATTCCTTGCATACTTGCTTTGTGGAAGAAGTGTAGTGCCTTCCATCACTGTGTCTGACATTCCTTTAGATACTATGTCATTATCATAGATGGATGCCACCATGATCTTTTCTCCTCGACAAGAGGTTTCATCAAGACTCCTCTCCTGTATCCTTTGGCGACAAGATACTTGGTTATCCTTTCATGCGAGATCCTAGTACTTTGCTTGATGCTTTAGGAGTACTCGGATGTCTAGACATTGAGTGTGACATTATGATTCCTGTCGACCTTATGCTTACCACCGATCCTTCCTTTGACTATGAGAGATTTTGGTATCCTTGACTCCCTCTATGGGCCAGTCCTTTTCATTCCTCGAGGTGTGGATGACCGATTCTTCTGCCACAACTTTACTTCCTCTTCATCTTTGGTGTAGAACACAGAAGGCAGTGGTGTTCTCGATTCCCATGTGCGATTGTCCTTTGATCGACTCCTCTCATAATCACTACATTTCATCGTTGATTACAAGACATTCAACCTTAGTGAAGTTGTTTGAATCCCATATCACATAGGTGACTTATGCTAATGAGATTTGCATTCGGACCTTTTACTAGCGACACTCCATTTAGGTTTGGAACTCCATTGATTTGAGTTTCCAACACCTTTGATTTCTCCTTTAGCTCCATCTCCAAAAGTAACAAAGCTGGTAGAATGATGCTTAACATCATTGAGAAGATTCTGTCTCGATCATGTGCTTGGAACACCTTATCAAAGTACCAATCTTTCTTGGTAGACACACTAAGAAAGTGTTAGCTACGAGTGTGATCTTCTTCTTCCACTGTTGAGAGTATGATACCCTGTTGGTTTTAGGCTTCACATAAGACCCTTGATTAGGATATTGATCGGAAAAAAAGCAAGTGTACTATTTTCGCCGATGTAGTTATAATGAGTTTTCCCAAGTATCGATCTCGAGGACTGCGTAGTAAATACCTATTCGTGCTCTTAATTCAATTGAACAAAAACAATGGTTGGGTTGATTTTAAAACTTTCAATTATGCTAGTTACAAGTAATGACTGATGAAATATAATGGGAATGATGCTAGGGTGAGTGGTTGATTTAACAAAACTATGATCCGAATTTAGATTTCCTCATTGCAAATGAACACTATCAATTACCTATCTCTAGATTGTTCTTCCTTAAGTCCTTAATGAAGACAACTATTAAAACCCTAATCCTTGTTTAAATGTCCATTCAAACAAATCTTAGTTTTAACCATAACAATATCAAGAATTCAGGTGATTAAAGAGTCCCTAGTCCTAGGTTACTCCTAATAACCTAATTGTGTAGAAACCCTAACAATCACAGTCCTGCCAATTGTTAGTCATAGGTCTACATGTATTTGTCCGATACATGATCATAAGAACACTACACAATTAAATTGAAATATAAAAACATTGCATTAAGGAAATCAAGTATTCGAATTCATACAATAATCAAATCAGGACCACCCCAGCATTGGGGTTTAGCCTCTCATAGTATTAGAAGAAAACAGAATAAGAGTTAAACATTACAAATAAGGTGATGACTTTGATCTTGATGGTGGCTGCCCTTGAATCTCGCCGTCTCGAATTCCTCTCGTCGCTCTCTTCCTCTGTGGTATTTTTCCCTAATTTCAAAAGTGCCTTCTCTTTTCCCAAAACCTCCTTCTAATAGTCTCATTACATCCCATATTAGCCATCGTCCAAAATACCCTTAATGACAAAGAAAAGATCCAAAACTCAAAAATAAAGTTTCCTCGCGTCCATCAACACGGGCCGTGTTGATTAACACAGTGCCGTGTTGGTCTCTAAATGAAAAACGACTCCGGCCATTCAACACGGGCTGTGTTGATTAACTGCAGTGCCGTGTTGATCCAACGACTTGTGCGGTTTCGCTTTTCACTTGCTTTTCAACACGGGCGTGTTGATGAACAGTGCCGTGTTGATCCTCTGTAGCCTCTAATATTCGGGTTTTTGCACTTCTTTTCCCGATTTGTTCTATTTCATTCTTGACCACGAAAACACTTAAACACATAACCAAAGCGTAAAATGCGATAACAAGACATATAACACTAGAAAAATGAAAAGCGATAGCGAAACTCAATGCTAAATAAGCGTGCAAAACCACGATCAAATTCCCCAAACTTAAGCATTGCTTGACCTCGGCGGCGATTATGAAACTAATGAAAATTAAAGCGGATCGGTACTCATATCGCGAGTTCGGTTCTTATTGCTCGGAAAGTAGTCGCTCAACATTCACATGACACTAAAACACCTTCCAACTATGCTTCGCGCCAATACTCTCTTTCGCTTTTCCTCCTCTTTCATTCGCAATCAGTTAAGGCCTTTGGGAATTATGATAATCATCACATGCATATGACTAGCCAAGAACTTCCTTATTTAGGCACCAAGCGAACAGCATTTGCCATTTTATTTATCTGATGAAATTTTCAAACCTTATGGTTATTTATTGTCCTTTTCTTGGGCGGCGTTTGAGGATCAACCCCTTTGGGTGAATAACTTTGGTGAGGGCTACCCAACTTAGCGGGCTGGTTGCCTTTTCCGTCTTTTCATCATCCACTTGCCATTTTATTTGATTCTCAACCAATCATACTGCATGTGAATCAAAATTATGCGGTGTATAGATAAACTATTCAAGGGTACTTAGGACCTTAAGCACTTTAGTACTAATCGACACGTCGGTTGTATCAATGTCACATTATTCCGACTTTCCTACCTTCAAACAATCATCCATCTTACACAATATTAACCCGACCTTTGTTGAAATACAAGCTCTTGTGTAAAACAAAACAAAATGTTTAGTCAAGAACTCGGAAGATTTGGGAGAATTTCTACTAGTGTTATTACACAACATTTATCATCAACTTAACAAAAATCAAACAAAGCAATAAAACAAACCAAAGCAAAAATAAAACCTCCCCAAACTTGAACTAAACATTGACCTCAATGTTTGGACCAAACTTGAGAAGTGACTCACAAAGGATGATGCGGCACCAATTGCCACCTCTAGCTTTAAGATAGGGATCCCTTTTATTACTGCGAACAAAACAAAAGAAAAGCTAAGTTATGAAAAGCGTGGGTTGCCTCGTGGCGCTTCGTTAACGTCGCATGGCTCGTGGTCATCCCTTACGGGGATACTTTCTCCTCCACACCTTGTTGCTTGAACTTTCCGACCCAAAATTTGACCTTATCAACAACATTAGCCATGTGATTCACGTTACTTCAACTTTCATCTTCTCACCTTGGTCAACCTTCTTCTTTCCTGCTCGGCTTCTTGGTGAACTTGGGATGTTTAATTGATGCCACTTTAGAGATTACGCACGAGATTTCTTGAGTGAATTTGAAATTTTGCTCTCTCCTCAATTTTGACCATACCAATTGAAAATTTATTATTTTCACTGCACCTTGTTCCTTAGCCTCGAACACCTTTATGGTTATCTCTTCTTCAAAATATTTTAGAGTAAGATGACTGTCTCAATATCAAAATTGCACTAGTCAATAAAAGGTCGACCAAGAATGATCGGGGTCTCTTCATCTTGGTATGTCCATGATGCGGAAATCCTTTGGAAAAGCAAATTTTTCAATCTCTACCAACACATCTTGACTATCCCATAAGACTTCTTGATCGTGTGATCGACAAATTTTAATTTTGTTCCACTCCGCTTATCTTTTCAATGCGAAGCCTCTTGAAAATTGATAATGGCATTAAACTCACACTAGAGCGAATCAATTAGAACCTTTTGAAAGTTCTATCTTTTATGGTGCATGAATGCGCCACGATCAAGATCATACCTTGCGGTATTTTTCTCTCAGTGCGATTGCACATAACTTCTCATCAGCGAATTTTGTTTATCATCTTCGCCTCTTTTTGATAAGATCTCCTTCATGAATTTTTGGTACAAAGGCATCTTCTCGAGTGCTTCAAATAACGGTATGTTGATCTATAGCTTCTTGAACAATTTGGCAAATTTATCGAACTCTTTCTCTTTGTGTCCTTCTTTGCCACTCGCGAGGATATGGAAGCCTAATCACGGTTTACTCTTTCCTTGGTGGCTTGGCAGGGCCACTTCTTCCTTTTTCCTTGTTCTCTCTCACTTCTAATTCCACTTCTATAAGTTCATCATCAACTTTTACCTCATCTTCTCTTTCTTTGGCAACATTTCCACTCCTTGTTGTGTGACATTCACATTCTCATGGTTCTTGACTACCACAGCTTGCATTGCTACTTGTTGCACAATTTGCCCCATTTGAACTTCAAATTTTTAATTGCGGCCGTGGTGTTCCTATGATTGCTTCGTGTTTCTTCTTGGGCCGAGAAGTGTGGGCACCATCTTTTCAAGGCCACTTCCCTCACGCCTACGAGGAGCTTGTTGTTCTTGATCTTTCCAAGCAAAGTTCGGATGATTCTTCCACCGGGGTTATAGGTGTTAGAATATGGATTATTACGCCTCAAAATTTTATCTCCTCAATTTGTTTGGTTGCAAGACATTGTGCGGTCATCGTGGTCCACTACAAATGTCACACACCACATTTTAACTGTGCTACTGTTGAGTTCCCATATTCATAGCTTTAAGCTTTTCTCCATACTGCGACTATCGCCTCTTGATTTTGAGTTGTTTATTCACTTCCAACTTTAGATCAATCACTCCCTCGGTTTGCTTGCACCTGTCATATAATTCGGATGCTCATTTGCTATAGCTTCAATAATCTTCTTGATACCGGTGGTGTTGAGAAGTTGGATGAGCCACCAGTTCTTGTGTCAATGAGTTGCCGTTTTGATTCTCGGACCATTCCAAACATACGCATCGCTCGGTCGATCAAGTTATGAGTAGGGCATGCCACCAAGAGTCTTTTAAATCTCTTAAAGAGTCTCCTAATGATTCACCCTCCTTTTGCTTGAAATTCAAGATCTCATATCTTTTCCTCATGAACACGGATCTTTGGAAAATACTCGTTGAGGAATCTTTGTTTCCATATCTTCCCAAGGCGTAATGCTACGGTTGGAAGAGAATAGAACCACTCCTGCTTCATCTACCAAGGTGAGCGGAAACATTCGCAACTTTTACATTCTTGATGCCCATCAATCTTGAGTGGTGCTCATAGAAATCGTTGCAAATACTTGTTAGCATCTTCATTAACCCTTCGAGAAAAGGATCTCTTCTCCAGCTGCGTGATGGTGCTCGGGTGGAGCTGAAAATTAGGAACATTAGCGGGTTGGTTGGCGATGGTCATTCTTCCCCACAGTGCATTTGTCCCTCCATAATCCCCTAGCAATCTCTCACGAGGTGGATTCATTGGTTCGTCTTCCGACTACGGTGGGTGTGTTGAGTTCTATCTTCTTCCTCGGCCGGTCTTGCTTGCTACTCTTGCGAAGGGTTCTCTCTATTCTGCGTCAAAAGATATTACTGAGGTCGACCTCGCATACAAATATTAGACACGATATTAGTTCTAATACAATGTAAAAGAAAATAAATAAACAAATGAAAAGAAAAATTTTAATTGCGAGCAATAAAATTTCAAACAAATTAAATAAATCGATTATTATGGCGGTCCCGACAGCGGCGCCAAAACTTGATCGGAAAAATAGCAAGTGTACTATTTTCGCCGATGTAGTTATAATGAGTTTCCCCAAGTATCGATCTCGAGAACTGCGTAGTAAATACCTATTCGTGCTCTTAATTCAATTGAACAAAAACAATGGTTGGGTTGATTTTAAAACTTTCAATTCGCTAGTAACAAGTAATGGTGATGAAATATAATGGGAATGATGCTAGGGTGAGTGGTTGATTTAACAAAACTATGATCCGAATTTAGATTTCCTCATTGCAAATGAACACTATCAATTACCTATCTCTAGATTGTTCTTCCTTAAGTCCTTAATGAAGACAACTATTAAAACCTAATCCTTGTTTAAATGTCCATTCAAACAAATCTTAGTTTTAACCATAAAAATATCAAAATTTAGGTGATTAAAGAGAGTCCCTAGTCTAGGTTACTCCTAATAACCTAATTGTGTAGAAACCCTAACAATCACGATCCACGCAATTGTTAGTCATAGGTCTACATGTATTTGTCGATACATGATCATAAGAACACTACACAATTAAATTGAAATATAAAAACATTGCATTAAAAAATCAAGTATTGAATTCATAAAATAATCAAATCGGGACCACCCCAGCATTGGGGGTTTAGCCTCTCATAGTATTAGAAGAAAACACGAATAAGAGTTAAACATTACAAAGAAGAGTGATGACTTTGATCTTCATGGTGGCTGCCCTTGAATCTCGGTCTCAATTCCTCTCTGTCGCTCTCCTCCTCTGTGGTATTTTTCCCTAATTTCAAAAGTGCCTTCTCTTTTCCCAAAACCTCCTTCTAATAGTCTCGACATCCCAATATTAGCCATCGTCCAAATACCCTTAATGACAAAGAAAAGATCCAAAACTCAAAAATAAAGTTTCCTCGCGTCCATCAACACGGGCGTGTTGATTAACTGGTGCCGTGTTGGTCTCTAAATGAGAAAAACGACTCGAGGCCATTCAACACGGGCGTGTTGATTAACAGGTGCCGTGTTGATCCAGACTTGTGCGGTTTTGCGCTCCACTTGCTTTTCAACACGGGCGTGTTGATGAACAGTGCCGTGTTGATCCCTCTGTAGCCTCTAATATTCGGGTTTTTGCACTTCTTTTGCCCGATTTGTTACTGTTTCATTCTTGACCACGAAAACACTTAAACACATAACCAAAGCGTAAAATGCGATAACAAGACATATAACACTAGAAAAATGAAAAGCGATAACGAAACTCAATGCTAAATAAGCGTATAAAAACCACGATCGGATATCCATGAAGTGCATGGCGAAAGATTTTATGTGACCAAACCTTCCACATAATGACATCTCCATCTTTGAAGCTGTTTGTTCATGTTTCTATGATTTTGATGTTGCTCCCAATGTTGTGACATCTGTTTTGACATTGGTCTATTAGTCATTCTTCCTTTTGTTAAAGACAAACTTCTTAGTCTCCATATACCACAGGCGGACCTATTCCACGACTTGTGGTATGACATCTTCTTTGTCATTGACTTCGAGTTTGTTCCATTCACCTTGTTGCAAATCTCTTTGCATTCACATACAGGCGGACATTTCTGTTTTGGGTTGTGACACTTGCTTTGACATTGTTTTCCTATGTCTCTTCTTCTTAATGTCACCACGGGTTGCTTTTCACTACATATCCTCGACCATGCTTATTTCACGCATTTTGTCAGTGAAGAATTTCTTCCAACTTATCGATGCAGGATGTCAACATTTTGTGATTTAGACATCGATCAAGTTTGGAATTGACATACTAATATCACTATTGAGGTGATTTATAGTAGCTATGTTTTCCTCTTTCTCGACCTCGACTTCACATTCTCGACTTCAACTTCTCAATCGACTTTTACATTCCTCATTTTTGACATGCTTCTCCATTTTTATACGACTTCACGTAGTTTTAGCAAGCTCTTCAAATGTCACTTCCTCATCACTAGAATACATATCGAGTTGTACACTCGAGGAGAGGCGGTGACAAGTTTGGCACCTTCTTCCTCGATTCACTTCCTAAATCACCATCGGACAAGTGGCCCATTCCTTTCTTTTGTTTCTTTAGAAAGGTGGGACATTCAGCTCTAATATGTCCAAATCCTTCACATTCATGACATTGGATTTTACTACCTTGACTTCCTTTTCTTGACTTGGATCTTCTTTGAGTCATAAGATCGCTAATGTCGAGATGGAATGTCCTTGACATTTGACCTTGACTTTGGATCAATCCTCACGATCGGTTTGTTGAGCTGTCTTCCAAGCATGGCTATAGCTTGGATATCTTCTCTTCATCTTCCACCTTGCATCCTCTTGATTATTGGATACAAGTGCTATGCTCTTGTTTTCACGTCAACAAGTTCAGATTCCCATCTCGAAGTCATAAGAGATCGATAAGTTCTTCAACCTTCAGGTGCGATGTCTTGAGCCTCCTCTATTGCGGTGACTTTCATTGCAAATCTCTTGAGCAAGGATCGAGAATCTTTCTCACGACTTCTCTTGACATCTTTTCACCAAGTGCTCTGAGGCATTGGCAATTTCAAGATATTCATGTGAAATTCATGAATATTCTCATCTTCCTTCATCTTCAATTCTCAAATTTGGTAGTGAGCATCTGAAGTCTTGACATCTTCACCTTGGATGTCCCTCATGAGTAGTTAAGTGTCCCAAACATCCTTGGCGGCTCACATTGATGAACCAATCGAGAGATGTTCTGTCAATACCATTGAGCAGGCATTCAATACTTTAGAGTTCCCTAGAGCTAGCTCTTCTTCCTCTTTGCTCCATTCCTCCTCGGGTTTCAAGGCAGTAGTCCCATCTTTCTCAAGCTTGGTGGGATGTTTCCATCCTTTATCGTGACTCTCAAGCTTTAATGTCCATTGATCTTAAGAAGGCAACCATACGAGGCTTCCGGTAATCATAATTAGAACCATCCGAGAATAGGTGGTCTTCCTCCAAATCCTACTTCTTTATCCATTCGCGAAACTATTATCCCTAGATCTCACCGAAATAACAAGCGGGGTGCTGCTCGATACCAATTGAAATTCACGGCGGCGGATCGTGATGTCACGAGAATGTTATGACCGATGTCGACACTATGTTAACAACTCACCACGATGCATCTGAAAGCGATAAAGAACACAATAAATTGTTTACAGTTCGGTTCAACAAACCTACATCGGGGCTACCAAGCCGGGAGGAAATTCACTATTAGTAGAATTAATTAGGAATAAACCACGGTTTATCTCCTTCATAAAACCTACAATGCAACTTCAACCTAAGTCTACTTAGATCAGTACCCACTCACTCCTCTCAATCACGGCGGTGATATCAACCTATTGACTAATTGAATTGTGAAGACACACTTCAATAAAATATCTTGGTCTTGCTTCAAAGCTTCATCAAGAGACAAACACTCGTGCTTTAAAGCTTTGGTGATAAACTACCCTACAACAAATCCTAGTCCAATGCACTTATCAATTGATAGTTGCTTGGCTCACAAGAAACTAAATTACACAATATCAAGTACAAATCCTAACGGTACACAAATAACAATGCTATCTCTTCAATACATTCAAAGGCGCAACACGGTTGTAAGGTTGAATTCCTTTTATAAAGCGATCCACGAAACTTGTTTGGGCTTCCATAAAGATAGTTAGGGTTCACTTAATTTAATCCTAAAAACATGGTCTTTTCAACAACCAATTTAGGTTTAATTAAGATTAACCTAGCAGCCATGTGAGCATGCTTTCTAATAACGAGAAAAACAATATTTAGCATTCAACAAACTTCACGAAAAATCTCGGGAACAAGCAGTTAGAGCGAGAATGTCACTGAATGTCATAACATACATGACATCGAATTTTCTAAATTTCCGGCCGACTTTAGCTTCGATTCTTTGTCTTTTAACATCCTTAGCAGGTAGGATTTATCTTCAATCTCTGAATGCCATGACATCTATCATGACATTGCTAAATCCTAGTTTTACCAAAATTAATGCCAACTTAAAACACTAACAGATTTGATAGGAATAGTAACACGATTCGCGTGCACCATACAACACACGGACTAGAACTGCGGGGGACGACTGCCAACCCATTCTACTTGCATATATATCAATGACTCGATAGCAGAAAATATAAAAAGCGGGATTTTGCTTGGTAGTGCCACGTCGGGTGCCCTAACCACTTCTGACCTATGCAAGCACAATGAAAAGCGCTTCCCTATGCACGGATGAGGACTTTAAACAACTCAAAGACAATTAGCAAGCGAGCGCCCTAAGCGGATCTTTAAATAAACCAGAGAGGTTCCTGAACATGCTCCAACTACGGAAGCCCCATCATGCATCTCTATTCCTACTTCTCATGGCAAAAGAAAGTTGTAAAGCCCTACTTCTCATGATATCTAGGAAAGTTATAAGAGAATGCGATAAATGGTGTAAAACTACCAAGCAGATATAAAATCCAAAACCGCAAGCTAATGAAATACTCGGAAAACTTCAAGTATTGCAGCCATGCAATAAGAGTAAACCGTTGAAGTGCTCAGGTATCGAAAACACACGAATACGGCGCTTATCGCATCGAAGCAATAACACACAGAGAACCACGCAAGAAGACAATAGGATGTGCAGCGTATTCATAAAAGCAAAGGAACATGTGTATACATTCCGCTCAAGATATGCTGCAAACGAGTTAGGCCGAAAAAGCGAGACAATAGGATGTATATGTGGGTATAAAAACACCAAAATACCTACAAGAAGGAGTTAGACTCAAAAGCGGACAATAAAATGTATACATGGGTATACAAGCATAAGCATGCAAGAAGGAGTTAGACCCGAAAAAAAGGAATGTATACGTGGATATACAAGCGCAAAACACACGCGAAGGAGTTCAACCTAAAAGTAGAAAATAGAATGTCATTGGGTATACTGCGTAAGCGCAAGAAGGAGTTAGACCGAAAAGCAAGCAAAGAAATGTATCGTGGGTATACAAAACACACTGCAAGAAGAATTAGACACGAAAAGCAAGAAAAAGGAATGTATATGTGGGTATACAAACGTAAAACATTGAAGTATTGTGTTATATCTATTTTCAACTCAAGCTCCTGCTTCAAATACATCTCAAACAATGTCTAGGAATGTTAGAACACGTGATGTTTGCATTTGGAATTAAGAAAGAAAAGAAAATTAAGTTCTAGGTCGCGCTAAGCCTGGTATCTAACGCTAAGCGCGACGCAAACAGAACATTTGACGCTAAGCCTGCTCTTGGTGGCGCTAAGCGCGACCTGCAATGCAAAAGTCAGTGAACTTGGCGCTTAGCGCGCCTCTGGTGGCGCTAAGCGCGACCTGTAACCTGCAGAATTTCCTGTTTTGAGCCAAATCTCTTTTTCATGATGTTCTCATGCCAAAAGTCGATCTATACAGTTAAGTGATCATAGAGAAAAGGTTCATTGGAAGCTCCTAAACTCAAGAAGTGTTGTCTGGAAGTGAAAGTGCAAAGAGAAAGTGAAAACATGGCAAAGCTGTCAAACAAATTCCCAACATGTGGAAAGCATGTATGTCAAAGTGACGTGCAAGCAATGTGAAGAATGCATGTCAAGGCAAAAGTATGAATTATCCCCTTGATGAAAAGTTATGCATGACTTATGAGGAATGAAAGTTGAAGCAATGGTTCCAATACTCGTAGATGAAAATCAATGCATGAACATGTGAGGAATGCAAGTTAAAGCAACAATTCCAATGTTCATATGACAATCAAATGCATGAACATGTTAGGAATGCAAGTTAAGCCAACAATTCCAAAGTTCATTGATAACAAATCAAATGCACGAACATGTGAGGAATGCAAGTTAAGGCAACAATTCCCAAGTTCATTGATAACAAATCAAATGCACGAACATGTGAGGAATGCAAGTTAAAGCAACAATTCCAATGTTCATTTGTGCAATCAAATGCATGAACATGTGAGGAATGCAAGTTAAAGCAACAATTCCAATGTTCATATGACAATCAAATGCATGAACATGTGAGTAATGCAAGTTAAAGAAACAATTCCAATGTTCATTTGTGTCAAGGATCAATCGTGAACATGTTAAGAATGCATGTTGAATCAAAATTCTAACATTAAGGATCCATCCACCAATTACATGAAATCAATGCAAGCAAGTCATGCCACAAAGAAGTAATGAAAGATCATGTCAATTCTAGTTTGTACATTAACACAAACACTTGAGATGCATATGCATGAGCTATGTACAATGAACAATGTTCCTAATGATCGAGACGCCTTTGAATCTACATGTCGACACACTTTCTAATGCACATTATCCCCTAAATCATCATGAATCAATGCAATAAAACCAAACTAAATGCTCTCTAATGCATGAGCATGCAATAGATAATGCAAGATGCACAAATTTGTGGCTTAGATGCAAGGAGAATACAAATGTGCAAGTGCATATGCGTGCTATGTACAAAAAATCCTCACACCGACACAAATAACGTTGCAAAGTTCAATTCAATTCAACGAAATTGAAGATGAAAATTCAAGAATTAGAATCCACGCGGAATTTGCAAGCAATGACAGTATTCAATTTCAAGGAAAGCCAAAAGTCAATAATAGCTTAAAATAAGTGCTTAATTGAACTAAACACTTACTTGAACTTGAAGTTTGACTCAAATTGAAGAGGAATTCCTTGTGCTCTTCAAAGAAAATACCAAATCAACGTCGAATTGATGATAATTCTTGAAATCAAGCTTGAATTCTTGAAGAACTTGGAATCTCCAATGTAGAATTGAAGAAGATGAAGAAGAATTGCTTAATTCTTAAAATTGAAGAAATCAAGAGAAATTGGCTCCTTAGGTGAGATTCGAGCACTAGAAGAAGAAGAGAACAGATCCTATGGAGAGAGAGAGAGAGAGCTTCAATGAGAAAAGAAATCACAGGGCGCACTTAGCATGGTGAGGCGCGCTTAGCCGGTCTGCGGTGGTGACATGTGTCAAAAGGAGGTCCGGTGGCGGCCTGTGGTGGAGGTGGCTTGGAGGGGAAGTCAAAATTTGATTTTCTGTTCTTGAATTTTGCTTTGGTTTTGAGAGAGAATTAGGGAATGATTTATGGTGAAAATTAAGCAAATGATTGTGTTGTTGTGATTGGTGAAGGCACTAATATATTTATAGTTTTAGGAGTCGGGCCTAAGATGCCTTAGATCCATAATCAAGTCCAAATCATGATTATCCGAATAATTTTCGTAATTAATTCAAAACAGCCAAATTTGTGCGGAATTTGAAGTCGGAATGTAAACGAAAAGTGTCTGGAGTGTGATTTTGCTTGGAAGAATAAAAATTTCAACTCAATCAGACGAACGGTCCAAGCGATATGAATTTTTGAAGTTTCAGCACAGTTTTCAGATGACTGACACGTGCAAAATTTTATTTGCGCTTTTTGGAGAAAATACCTCGAACGAGGGTCTTCTGATCAAAATTTGCAAACAAACATATCTAAGTCAAATGAAGCTAACAAAATTTATGATCTTTTGGCACTGGTCCCACCTCGTTTCAATAAAAATCGAGCGAGATATGATTTTTTGAAGTTCGTGTATCAGATGAAAATTGCTCTCTTCAGCTCAAACTTGCGTCAGAAGAATGAAATTCTGGTATTGAACAGTGAAGAACCAACTCTCGAGTTGTAAACGAAAGTTGTAGAGGGCTTTGATATTGAGTCTTAGAAATTAGTCCCACTCAATTTCGAATTTCCAGGTAGGAGATACAAACTATTTAGTGGGTAGAACGCACGGTTCAGCACTAAAATTTTGTTTAATCCACTAGAGAAATTGATTTCTTTGGGAACCTTCCTCACACAATTTGCTTCCGGCTTTCAAAAAAAAGTTATAGGTAATAATGAGAGGAACTTGATGGTCAAAAATCATCAAATATACCCGACGAGCTGAGAGATATGCCTTTTGGAGCGTCAAAAACACGCCGAAAACCCAAAATTCACTTTATTAAAAAATAAGCGAATAAATTCTTTTTGTTTGACGAAATGGACTCCGATATGAACAGATAAACTGGAGAAAAAATTGAAATGATCCCAGAGCATATGGAACCACATCAGAATAGCTTTCTGACCATAATACATTGTATTGAGCATACGAATCGAAGAATATCGATACTAGACTCAAAGTGATTTGAGATAACCGAAACGCGCCATTTCTTTCACCACTTGGGATACCTTGAATCGTATAACCCCATGATCAATTCTATGTATGTGACTACATGTATGTTTATGCAATTGAATTATAAACCATAAATACCGGAAATAAGAGGGTAAATTTTAAGGTACAACACTACGCTCCACCAAAAACTGAATTCGTAACAAACGGAAAGTTGGTAATCATAAGTGGAGAGCAAGCCTTGTTAGTGAGCCACTTATCCACTTTCTCTTTCATCTTGATGAGGATGTAGAAGGAACGCATTTTCAAGGCCTCTAGTTAGAAGATGAACAGAAACAGGTCATCAATCTCCTCTTACAATGAAGTAGCGCAAATAGTGAAAGATGGTACTGCTGCCGGTTGGGGACATGTTGTGATTCCTATCAACAACGAAACCAAAATGGGACTCGGATTTACTCCGGTACTCTGAAAATCCAATGAGGAAGATGAAACTCTTCGTCCAATCAAAGAAGTATTCCACAGTGGAGGTTTCCTTAACTCTGTTCCTCAAGAGGTCAACGTCCTTATTAATGAAGGAACTCAAGAAAATCTCTCTGGTTCTTAAGAATGGAAGACTTTTCTCAACAACTCTGGATACATATCTCAAGAAGAACCGTATACACCGTTCTATCCTCCTTTAGACAAATTTTAAGGCTTGTTCCAGCAAGATGATAAAGAAGAAATTCCACCTATCCCAATTGAGGTTTAGGATACCTTGGGACAGCCAAGTGGAAAACTTGACTTCATGGTAAAATATACTGCTCCTGAAAGCTCAAGAATTTCGATCAAAGACATCCAACCAACTGGATGGGAAGATCCTCCTGAATATCTCAGTCAACCAAAAGAGGCATACATGCCCTCTCAATCTCATCATCAATTCAAGATCACGATTGAAGATCTTAGATTCAATTCTCCTGCCGAGGTTGTTGAACCTGAATTTGTTTATTCCCAGATAAATGCGATTTTTGGAGACGATTGGGAAGTTGATCCTGAAAATGACTTGGAAAGTGTCTTTGATAACGAGTCTCTTCATCCAAAAGATTGGGAATTACATCCTAAAAGTCCAGAATACATGTCGCCTGAAGACACATGTACTACATTTTATACATGTCATTTTTGGAAAGCCGTTGAGGTTCAGACTATTGTTCATCGTGCTAATTAGTTATCTCGCGTTTATTTTGAACTCTCACCCCGCACATGGTAGAGAGGTGTTTTATAGGGCTATCTTTTAAATAATTTTCTCTTTGTCTTTCCCAAGACAAAAGAGTTTGTGTTTAGGGTCTTATTTCATATGTGAATCATAAATAAAGCATTGTTTTGATTCCCACATTTTGTGTTTGTTTTTCGTTTTTGCCTTTTTTCTGGAAATGGTAATCCTAAAAAAACCAATAAATACAAATATCTTCAAAAATAATCTGCATACGCTTTTTCATTTTCTATTTTCTAAAAAAATCGAACATAAATCATATATGCAGATTAACAATGAATAAACCCATTGAACGCAATAACTCTATGTCCTCTTTCAACTTTGAATTCCCTGTGTTCGACGCTGAAGAAGAGGATGAAGAAGGGATCCCTGACGAGATTTCTCGATTACTTAATCATGAGGAAAGAATCACTCAGCCTCACAAAGAGCCTTTAGAAATGATCAACTTGGGTTCTGAGGAAAACAGAAAAGAAGTAAACATCGGAGCGCTAATCGATGACGATGTCCAGAACAAACTGATGGATCTGCTCAAATAATATGTCGATGTGTTTTCTTGGTCCTATTGGGACATGCTAGGGTTGGATACCAACATCGTAGAGCATTACTTGCCATTAAAGCTGGTATGTCCGCCAATTAAACAAAGACTGAGGAGGACTCACCAAGACATGGCTGATAAGATCAAAAAGAAGGTTCAAAAGCAACTCGACACAGGATTTATCATCACCTCAACATTCTCTCCTCTCCGTGGCCTTTCTCCATGTGGGGTATCGACATGATTGGAATGATTGAACCAAAAGCTTCGAACGGTCATCGATTCATCTTAGTGGCTATTGATTACTTCACCAAATGGGTCGAAGCAGCATCTTACACTAACATTACAAGACAAGTGGTTGTGACGTTCATCAAGAACAACCTCATTCGCCAATATAGAATTCCAAGCAATATCGTTACAGATAATGGATCGAACTTCAACAACAAAATGATGAAAGAACTGTGTGAGGAATTCAAGATTGAGCATAATAACTCTTCTCCTTACTGACCAAAGATGAACGGTGTTGTGGAAGCCGCCAACAAGAACATCAAGAAGATCATCTAGAAAATGGTCATCACTTACAAAGACTGACATGAAATGTTGCCATTTTCTTTACATGGATAATGCACATCAGTACGCACTTCAACAGGGGCAACCCCTTTCTCTTTAGTGTATGGCATGGAAGTAGTGCTCCCCATGGAAGTTGAAATTCCATCAATAAGAGTTAAAGCAGATACAATCAGTTAAAATTAATCGAAGAAAACGTATGACCGCTTTGTGTCATGGACAACTATATCAGAGAAGGATGAAGAAAGCCTTCGACAAAAAGGTTCGACCTCGTGAATTCCAGGAAGGCGACCTCGTGCTTAAAAGATATTGTATTTTCAACGATTCTAGGGAAAATGGACTCCTAATTCGAAGGCCTATACATCGTCAAAGAAGCTTTTACGGCGGTACTATGACTCTCACAGCGATGCGATGAACTCCGCATCCAGTAAATGATGATGCGGTCAAAAATAGTTTGTCTAAAGAGACAAAAAAGCATTTCGATAAGTCGAAAACCGAAAAGGCGACTTAGGTAAAAATAGCGTCTCGGTGGTGAAAACCTAAAAGCGGTCGGACAAAATTAGAGACAATAAACAGAAATTAATCCTGGTAGATTGAAAACCTGAAAAGGCAATCTAGGAAAAAATTAAGGATCAAAATGACAAAGTAACTATATCAGTCTGTACTTCGTCAATCTGAAGAATTTTCCATCAGCGGATCTTCAATCAAATCTTCTTAAGCAACAAGCACAGTTGGAATTCAAAGTTGTTAGGGAGAATAGCGGTTATTGCTTTCAATGTAGCATTTTCCTAATATATTACCATTTCCAACTTTTGTAAATAGTCCATGGAATCATGCCTTTGGCTGATTACCATTCTATCAATAAAATTTGAGCTTTGTACCCATTTGTTTACAATTCTTGCTTTATTCCATTTTGAAAAATAACGCTTCTTTTGTGAAAATCACTTTTGAAACCAAAAAAAAAGTTTCAAATGAATTTTTACTTCAAAACCTTTCAAAATAAAATCGAAATTTTCCTTTGAATTTTGAACACATAAGGAACATCAACAGTTATCTCCATGAGTGTTTCAACCTCTAAAAGGTAAACAACTGTTGAGAAGTTTTCTTTTCCCCGAAAGAGATCATCAAAGACGTTATTCTTATCCAAAAAAGAATCCCCAACAGGGTTGCCAGTAAAAGGCCTTTTCACCAGGAAAAGCTTAAAGCATGTGATTCAGATTCATCATCAGTAACAACTACACCACTTGAAGATTTTCTTTGAGTATTTGATTGAACTTTGGCGTAGTCCTTTTCCAAATATGCTTTTGTTGCCTAGTCAAGTATAAATCGGCATGCATATGACATTCATGATATTTAATTCATACATAATTGCATCATTAATTCATTCTTGCATTTTCAATGTTTGCTTCAATATCACTTGTTTAGGTTACATTTATTCCCACAAACAAGTATGGGTGTGTCATCTCTCCATGATTATCCCCAGCGGATAGAATACATTCTTTTCTTGATTTCCCAATCGAGATCATTCCTCATTGGGTATAAAGTCTTGATTGACCGTTTCTTTCCAGTTCATTCCTGGATAGAACCTCGTCTCTAACTAATTCAGGTCTAGATTTCACAAAAAAAAATCTACTTGCAAACAATAAGCGATAGCCTCTTCATCTGAGCCGCTTATTTCCTTTTCATCTTTGTACTTATTATAAAACGATTGTTCTTCTTAACAAGTCCAATCATGAAAGTTCAGGAAATCCCCACAGTTGTCTTTCTCTTTGAGAAACTTGTATCTTTATAATCAAAATGCCCGCATCTTCACAAAAAGATCCTCAACACGATTGTAACAGTGAAAGTAGAAAGCTCATTTGAGATCTGTTTCCATTACTGTTTATTATTCACAAGGCTGAATACTCAGTAAAAATCTACCAGGAATTACCTTGTCATAGTTATCACTTTGCTAATAATTGGTAATATCTTACGAACTCATACCATTTACCATCACAAGGCTGATAATCGGTAAATGAGTCTTCATTTCAAATTACCATAAATATCACTAGGCTGATAATTGGTAGTGTCATCTTTAATTACCTTAAACATTGTCACAAGGCTGACAGAAGGTAATCTCCTCATTTCCCAAAACGAAACAGATATTCACTTCCTTTGTGAATATATTTTCCCAGTGAAACATATACTTGTTTCCCAAAAAACAGGATTCTCCTTTCTTAGGCAGTTGAGGCATCCTCACAGTTGTCTTTTTTCCCCAACATGTCACCCTGTGGTACCTCCTGGGTATAAGTTTTGCAATCACTTTACATCATTTGTATTTTTTGGTATCTTAGGTCCAAAATTTGTGTATTCTGATATTTAAGTCTCTTCAAACCTATCGACCCGTAGATTTTCATCTTCATATCTCAGGTTGAAGAAACTTAAATAGAAATTTTCATATCCATTTTTGACCTAAGATACCATTTCATATCACCACATATGCATCACTGCATCACTAACATTTTCATAACAAGTTAGATCGTGTGTGTGCTCCTTAAGCCAAATTAGGGTTTTGATAAAAATTTCATCTGTTCAAGATATGATCAATTAGGGTTGAGTATCCACTCATCTCAATTGACCTATCTTCATCAATCATTAACATTTGATCTTCAAATTCCCATCATTTCCTCAAGATCTATCTTGAATCGACCAATTAGGGTTTTGATCGAGGATGGTGTATCATTGACTTTTTGCTCAATGAATGACCTAATTGCTTGGACATTGATCTTAAAATCATCAATGCAACATCTTGACCTAATTTCTTGGTTCAAAAAATTCCAAATATCATGATTGATCATCAGAGAAATTTTGAATCATATGATAAAAATTCAACGGCTGTTCGGAAAAGTCAAACTTTGACTTTTGATCAACTTTTTGAAGTCCAAATTTTTTTCAATCATCAAATCATTTCAAATTATCCATCATGATCATAAAAAATCAAAATGTGTGAAAAAGTCAAGATTTGAAATTTTTCTAACACTTCGAAAAAATTTCAAGTGTTAAAAACATGGTTTTTCATCATTTTCATGGCCATTTTTGACCTAGATCCACTTTGATTCAAGAAAAACTCAAAACATGAAAGTTGTAGATCTTATTCCAAGATTTCGAAAATTTCCAAGAACTTAGAAAAACATTTTGTGTAGCTAGGGTTTTTAAAATGAAACATAATGGTGTTGGCTGAAGATTTTGATATCTATGATTCGAAATGGAATCATTGAGCTCGAAACGAAATGATATCAGTGTTCGTTGGAGCAAAGTGGATGTCACAGTTCGGAATAAAAGAATTGGTTCTTCGAATGGACATGCTGAAACTTGGAGCTTCGAATGGTAATTATGATGATACATGTAAAGCAAGCTTCGAAGTGGTAGTAGGGACGTGTCTGAGAAGTGAGTTCGAATTAAAGTGGCTGAAGCATTTGAAATTCAAACGCGAGCGGGATAATTGGAAGTTAGAATATATGCGCTGGAGACGGTTCGAAGACGCATGGAAGCAAGAGGAGCGCAGTGTTCTGCATGTTCTGAACGTGGCAAGATCTCATAAGCCAGACCGTTATGGTCGAAGTAGTATAAATAGGAGTCTTAGTGTTAGGATTTTGTGTGTCATATCTATTGTACAAAAATTCAGTAAACATTCAAAATACCACATGGCTAGGGAAACGAATGCTCGAATGATTTACGTATGATTGCACCAAAACTTTTATTATTCAGTAGACATCTTTATCTTTCTAGTTTATCCTTTATCTTGCATCAATGTCTTTTAAATTCTTTACATTCAAAGTCATTTAACTTCCATGGCATTTAAACGTTTTCTTCTATTTCGAAATCCTTTACTTTTCTGAAACTCTTTACATTAACGCTCTTATTTTCCAGAAAAATTTTATATCCTTGTTTTCAATTCTTGTCTTTTACATTTCACGCTTTTATATTTATGCTTTTACATTAAAAGTCTTTTACCTTTAAAAAACCATTTACGTTTTCCTGCATTTATACATTTCTTTGCAAATCGAACCTTTATGCGTTTACTTGTTCAAATCAGCTTTATGTTATTTTACTTGATCATGTCATTAAGTTATTTAGCATTGTGATCGAAATACATTGGACATACATAAAAAACTCTAAATACAAGTCTTAATTATGAACACTTATTTTGTTATTAATTCTATCCAAACGACCAATACCCCATAGGATCAATCTAGTCGATCTGCAAGTTACGGAGGAATTGAATAACAATTATAACGCTTATTCGATAGTTTGGAAGACTAGCGGTTGTTTCACGAAAATCACTGTGAACAAATTGGCACGCGATGGGACCATCATTAAATCGTTACAAATTAAAATAAAATAAGGA
Organism: Vicia sativa; assembly: GCA_021764765.1. Taxonomy (NCBI): domain Eukaryota; kingdom Viridiplantae; phylum Streptophyta; class Magnoliopsida; order Fabales; family Fabaceae; genus Vicia; species Vicia sativa. The sequence continues at coordinate 88,706,207 of CM038796.1, read as the reverse complement.
TTATAAGACATAATTATTATTAAAAGTTCTTTACGAGTAAACAAAGTTCATTGGTATATGAACCTTAGGAGTGGTAGAATAACTAATAGTAACCAACCCTTACCGGAAGAAAGCGAAATACTAGGATGTCTAATCCAAACAATCAACAAGGGAACAAAAGCGCCCCACATGGAGCAGGCACTAGTAAATGCATTTCGGCAGGAGCGTCGGTAGCGATCCCTTGAATGCCGATCGATTGCATCTTCGACTAGTAATATGGCCACGAATGGAACAAGTGGCATGTCAACAAACAATTCGACCCTAGAAATACGAGGACCCTTTGGTTATCTTGGGGGATTTGTCCCACAAAGTGGGGCACAAACCCATTTCACTACCCCACCACCAACTAGACCACCCAGTTTCGATAGTAATAGACTCAAAAATTCCCCTTATGAGATGCCAACATCTTTTATGGCAGGTTTACAAACTTCGACTTCGAACACGTCACCACAATTAGGGTCTGGTTCTGGGGCTAATCAATTCATGACAAATAACCAAGGGTTAGCAGGTTATAGTGCATTGCCTATCTTAACCACAGAAAATCAGATAGCTTTTAGGAAGTTAATGGATGATAGTAACCATAATATGATAGGAGTGTTAGCGCAGACTATGCAAGAAATCTTTGCCTCGATAGTACAAAATGTAGCTGACAAGCAGGAGAAGCGCGAGATAATATGAGTCGAATAGCGATTTCTTTGCTCCGCCCGGCGTAAGCGAGAACGGGCATTGGTTCGGCGAACATACCTATCATCGAACAAGTTCGATGACCCACCTTATAGGCCATTAGAGGGGTTAATTTGGGGCAAGGGCACAAAGGGTAGATGCCCGGTGATTCGAGAAGAACCACAAGGGATTGATAGAACCACTAGCAAGGGTGAAAGATTAGATCCCCGGTGATTCGAGAGGATCCACAGGGAATGGTGGAACTAGGGGCAAGGGTCGAAAGATTAGAAGCCTTTGTTTGAGAAAGAACAACCTAGAGGAGTTGTCATGGTGGGTCGAAACCAAGATCTTGATCTGATTGTCCATAGAGTTTGAAATGACAATATCTTGGCGGAAAATAACCTAACCACCATGATAGAGGATTATGGCCCAAAATGGTATTATCTGAGGATTAGAAGGCCAAATTATGCCTCTCTATAGCGATTATGTAATGCATCTTGATTTACCAAGGGATACAAGATCCCTAAGTTTACAAAGTTTCTTTGGAGATACTAATGAGTCAGCAGTCGAACATATAGCGGATATCGTAGAAGCGGGAGACATAGCAAATAGTGAGAACCTTAGAATTAAATATTTCCCTAGTTCCCTCACTAAAAATGCTTTCACATGGTTTACCACTTTGCCTCTGGATCAATAGACACTGGACCCTCTTGGAGAGGTTATTCCATGAAAAATTCTATATGGGACAATCCAAGATAAGTCTAAAGGAACTAGCAAGTGTTAAGAGGAAGTTCTTGAACCCATAAATGAGTACTTAAATAGGTTTAGACTCTTGAAATCTAGATGTTTCACAGTGGTTCTGAACATGAGTTAGTCGAAATGGCATTTGGTGGCTGGACTATTCTATTCAAAAGAAATTAGATACACAATACTTGAGGATATGGCTCGGTTAGCGAGATAGGGTTCGACAAGTCGAAGACTAAAGGCCGAAAAGGCCGGGGCTTTCAAAAGTAATAAGAAAGAAAAATTTCCTATGTCGGGCGGGGAATTTGAAGACTATCACGAATTGAAGAGGTCGAAATAGATCTCGCTGAATTAAAACAGGCTCCACCGTACTCCTATAAACTATTAGTTCCCACCAAAGGGAAAGAAATTGTTGAAAATGAGAAAAGTGATAAATTCCCAAAGAAGGTATATACCTTCGATGTGACAAAGTGTGATGAGATTTTCGATTTGCTTGTCAAAGATGGCCAATTAATTGTGCCATCAAATGTCAAAATACCTCCTTTAGATCAAAGAAAGAAAAGAGGATTTTGTAAATATCATGCTTTTCTAGGCCACAAAACCTCACAATGTTTTCTTTTCGAGTTTGATTCAAAGCAATTAAGGAAGGCGATTAAAGTTTCTTGACAAACCAAAAATGAAAGTGGATGAAGACCCTCGGATATGGCGGACACCAACTACTCCGAGCCTTGAGCATAGGAGGAATCAATATGGTGGAGCAGACCAAGGGGCCACTACATTGAAGAGGAAAGCGAGGTGAAAGTTGGGTCTTGGTCGAAGTCAACAATGGAGTCCTGAAGACATCCACAAACAACTAGAGACTTGATCGAACCGGCGCCATCATTGTTTGAAGAAATCCAGACTCGAGGACCGGGAGAGCAGGGCGAGAGATGGTGCAGCTCTTGAAGGCTGAGGCTCAAGCGGAGAGTCCAGTTACAAGCAACCTCCCTAAGAAGAGATGGGGATACCTTGGGTGAACCGGGTGGGAAGTTCGATTATCGGTGAAATATTACGCCCGGTGTTCGAAAATCCCAATCGAAGGCGTCAAGCCCACGGGATAGGGAGATGATGATACAAAGGGAGGATAGAGATGGTAGCATTCCTCGGAAGAAAGTGCAGGATACCTTAGGGAACCCGGTGGAAAATTTGATTATCGGTAAAATACTACGCGGAGAGTTCAAAGATTCGGATCGAAGGCGTCAAACCATCGGGATGGGGAGATGATGTTGAAAAAGGAGAAGATGTGGATGTCAATATGGTGGATGTGGAGAGACCACATTACGAGATGCGAAATGGAAAGATACCTCGTAAAGAAAAATACAAAATGGAGGATGGCTATCTGCGGATACCGACCTCAAAGAATATCTCATGTTGTGCCACAAAAATCTTGAAATGATGCTTTGTCAAGATGCGACATCATATGCAACGGAGGATTCTGCGAGTTTGAAAGGAAACAAAGGGCTCGAGCTGGAGTAAATTGGCGCCAAGACAACCAATTATTTAGATGCTACCCTAGAGTGGGGAGAGTTTGTTGCAGTTCGTGGTTCATTGTCACAAAGGGCAACCAAGTGCTGTTGCCCAAGGTGCTCGTGCATATGACGAACATGGCGGGCGTTGAAACTATCCCCTTAGCCCCATCTTTGGAATCACAAGGAGGTTGGCGGATGAGTCAACACTTGAGGGTAATCATACTCAGCGGCTGATAGTCCCTACCCAGAGGTGCTCGAAGGGTGGCGTTCAAGATCCTTGCGGTACCAGCGGATAAGTGGGCGCAAGTCAAGACCAATAAGGGAAGGATAAATGGAAGGCAACGGCGAAATGCACGTCATGCCATGGTGTATAGGAGGCGGTTTAACACTGCGAAAGGGAAGAAATGAGACTAGAAAATTACAAAGGAAAAACCCATGTCTAAATCACAATGGCGAAGGCAATGGTCGAAGGTGAAAGAAGCCTTGGCGGATAAAGGAAGCGATTTCGACCAATAATAAAGTGTCAAGTACCAACAAGCCAATTACAACAAACAATCAACACGAAGATAAACCTTGATTAGTGGGACTTTTCTCAAAACAACCGATGAATCGAAAGAATATACTCCAAGTCGAGAAGAAGGCGAGGATATCTTGACGAGATAACCCGAATCGGAGAGTCCTCACTCAATTTAAGCGCAGCGTGGTATCATACTACCATCGATTTTGGCCAGAGAGAAATTGAAGAGCATGAGGAAGAGGATACCATAGACTTGATGAAGCAGACCGGTTTGCTACTATGTAATGGATAGCGGCGCGGTCGAAGAGCGAGCGTTCTTGAGCACCGAGCCAACAATGAAGAATCATTTGAAGCCATTGTTCATTCGGTTTGGAGCCCATGGGGTGAACAAGGTCTTAGTGGATGGGCGCTGCGATTAATCTAATGCCTCGATTCATCTTTGAAAAAGTTAGGAATTCAAGAGTGATGTCGAACCACACAACATGGTCTATCAATTATGAAGGAAAGTAGGTCAAGCGTTAGGAGTGGTGCAAGTGGATTTAACCGTTGGATCGATGCGGGCCCACCATGTTCATGGTGATCGAGCGAAGGCCAATTATAACTTCTGCTAGGAAGAAAGTGGATTCATGGCGTGGGGCGGTTCCTTCGTCAATGCACCAAAGGTTAGTTACGTGGAGAAGATGGTATAGTGGAGAATATCGAGCGGACCGAGTTACTTTATGACAACGATCAATTTGGTCAACAAAAGGAATTATGGCAAGTACACGGCAAGAATAGCCCTTGTACCCCAGTGACGAAATGAGCGAAACAAGGGATGCACACTACTATATGACCCTTGCCGCGATGGCATGTCTTTGAGACAGAAAAATAATTAAGGGAGAAGAAGTCGAGGCACTTTGCAAAGGCGGCCACCAGTGGGAGTTCGACAATCACCTTGTGTGAGTCCTCCTTCTTGAAAGGATTTCGGCCTATATGGTTGAGAATGAATGGAGGCGCTTTAGGGATTTAAATCGCAACCCCAAAGATCAATACTCATGCGTGGCGAAATGTTAATAGACTACTGCTGCGATTCGAATACCTAAGTATGCTAGATGGATACTCTGTTTATAACCGATTTTTATTCTTTGAAGAAGATGTTGCTAAGACGGCATTTCGTTGCCAGGAGCCTTAGGCACCTATGAATGGGTAGTGATGCCTTTTGGTTTAAAAAATGCTGGGGTAACTTACCAAAGAGCAATGAATTCCATTTTCATGATTTTATTGAGACATTTATGCAGGTGTATATTGATGATATAGTCATCAAATCTATCTCTGCGAAACCCTGCATCATTTGAGCCAATCATTCGAAAGAATGAGAAAACATGGCTTAAAAATGAACCCCCTTAAATGTGCATTTTTTGTGCAGGCTGGAGATTTCCTGGGCTTTGTGGTTCATAAGAAAGGAATCAAAATCAACCAGAATAAGACCAAAGCCATCATGGAGACTAAAGCACCCACATCGAAAGGGGAATTGCAATCTCTGCTGGGGAAAGATTAATTTTCTCAGAAGGTTCATTTCGAATTTAAGTGGGAAAACTCAAGCTTTCTCTCCACTACTTCATTCAAAGCAAGGCCAAGCCTTTGAGTGGAGCAAGCACATCGAGGCCTTGACAAGATTAAAGATATCTCTCTCGACCTCCATCTTGTCTCCACCTTCATGGGAAAGCCCATGAGATTGTACATATCTATGAATTTACTATAGGTAGTATGTTAGTACAAGAAGATAGTAATGGCATCGAAAGAGCCATATATTATTTAAGTAGGTCTTGAATGATGCGAAACTAGATATAGCAATATAGAAAAGCTATGTCTTTGTTTATACTTTTCTTGTATGAAACTTAAGTATTATATAAATCTGTTGATGTTTATGTTTCATCTCATTTCGATGTTATCAAACACATGCTTTCAAAACCAATAATGCATAGCAGAGTTGGTAAATGGGATTTAGCCTTGACAGAATATTCTTTGACTTTCATGCCTTTAAGAGCTATGAAAGGTCAAGTAATTTCTGATTTCATTGTGGACCATTCATTGGTCGAAAAGTCTATCATGGGTTACGTCGAAATGCAACCTTGGAAATTATACTTTGATGGTTCGACCCACAAAGGGACCTGTTGGAGTTCTCATAATTTCTCTGAAGGAATTCCAACAAAATTCAAGTATAAGCTAGATGTTCCTTGTTGCTTGAACAACGAAGCTGAATACGAAGCGCTCATTGTTGGACTTGAAGCTTTGTTGGAATTGGGGGCAACTAGAGTCGAAATTAAAGGTGATTCAGAGTTAGTGGTCAAGCAGATAACAAACGAATATAAATGCATAAAGGAAAATCTAATGACATACTTTGTCATAGTTAATAGGCTACTCAAGAAATTCGAATATATGGATATTCAACATATACCCAGAATAGAAAATCAAGAAGCAAATGACTTAGCACAATTGGCTTCAGGGTACAAAGTTTCTGCCAAAAACTTTGAGGATTTAGTCGAAATAAGAGGTATGGTTATGGCTACTAGACTCATGCCATCAGATTTAGAAAATATTAAATTAGGTTGTGGTGATAGAGATGGATTCGAAGTGTTAGCCATAAATACCTTATCAGATACAGATTGGCGAAGTCCATTAATAGCATACTTAGAAATTCCAACATTAAATGTTGACAGGAAAATAAAATATAGAGCATTATCATATGTCCTTATGGGAAATGAATTGTTCAAAAAGACCCAAGAAGGTGTATTACTTAAATGCTTAGGAGAAAGTGATGCATATTTAGCATTATCAGAAGTCCACGATGGGGCATGTGGGGCACATCAAGCAGGCCATAAAATGAAATGGTTGCTATTTCGATATGGGATGTATTGGCCCAGTATGCTCAAAGATTGCATAGATTTTGCTAAAGGGTGTGAAGAATTCCAGAAACATGCATGGATTCAACATGCTCCTGCAAGTGAGTTGCATTCGATCATTAAACCATGGCCCTTCAGAGGATGGGCATTAGATTTAATAGGAGAAATCAATCCTGCTTCATCTAAAGGTCAGAAATACATCTTGGTGGGAATAGACTACTTTACCAAGTGGATCGAAGCAATACCATTAATAGCTGTAGATCAAGAGGCTATTATTGAATTCATACAGAAACAAATTATCTATAGGTTCGGATTGCCAGAGAGCATCACCACAGACCAAGGTTCTGTATTTACTGGTAGAAAGATGCAAGAATTTGCCCAAGAAATGGGGTTTAAATTGCTAACATCAACACCATACTATGCTCAAGCAAATGGTCAGGTCGAAGCAGCCAATAAAATAATAATAGGTTTGATAAAGAAACATGTTGGTAAAAAACCAAGAAATTGGCATAAAACTTTAGACCAAATACTATGGGCCTGTAGAACATCTCCTAAAGGGCTACTAACACCACACCTTTCAACTAACATTTGGTCATGATGCGGTCTTACGGTGAAATTCATCTGATCGATTCGAATTCAAAGACAAAATGAAATCCATCTTCTTTATATTGGGAAATGATGATGAATGAGTTAGTTGAATTGGATGAAGTTAGGTTGCATGCATTGGAAATCCTGATGAGGCAAAAGGAAAGAGTAGCCAGGGCATATAACAAAAGGGTGAAAGGTAAAATATTCAATACTAATGACTTAGTTTGGAAAGTTATATTGCCCATGGACAAGAAGAATAAAGCGTTAGGTAAATGGTCACCTCATTGGGAAGGACCTTTTCGAATAATGAAAACATTTTCAAACAATGCGTATGAAATTGAAGAGTTGGCAGATGATAAGCGAATCCTAAAGGTAAATGGGAAATATTTAAAGAAATATAAGCCACGCCTGCAGGAGATTCGAATAATAACAACGTAATCATAAAAATAGGAAGAGATGCCAAAATGGTGATTTAACTTGCGAAAATGGCGTTGTTTAAGGTGTTACAGACAAACATTGAAATACAAGATTCATTAAACAAACAATCTTCAGAAATGGGTATTGTTCCTTAATCGATCGAAGATACTCTGATAAGACTCAAGCCTTTGTTGAGTGAAGCGCTTGGCTCCTTCTAGGATAGCAACTTCACCCTTAAATTGCTCAGCTGCTTCAGTCTCTGCAAGTCCTTTATTAAGGAGCTCTTCGAATCGATTGCCAAAAGTGTTGGTTTCATATGCCATCTGTTGCTGTTGGGCCTCCTTAATTTTACTTTGAAGTTCTAGAATCTGTTTCTCCCATAGAAGAATGGATTGAGCTCGAAGTTCATAATCAGCTTTAGCTTGCTTGATATGCATGGCGTGCTCTTCAGCTTCTTTAGAAAGCTTCGAGGCATGCTCATAAGCAGCATCCATTGCAGCTCGCTTCTCTTGAACCTTATTGGTAGTTGATTCATCTTGGAGGAAACACCCAGTCACGTTGTCTATTAAAGATTGAAGTTCGAAAAGAATGGTGCTAACTTCCAGAGAACAGTTGGTGAGGTCGACTTGGTTGAGAAGTCCCTTCATGATAAAGCGGTGTCTTGTCTTTCTTGAGTACTTCAAATAAATCCACATCTAGGATTGTTTTCCTAATCTTGTGAAGAAGTACAACCCTATCATCAGAAGGCGTTGAGTCAGTAGTCGAACCAACACCAGCCTTAGGAAGAGGAGTATCTCTTTGAGCCAGCTTAGCCTTCATGTACCCAATAGGGTCAGTTCGTTTTAAGAGGGCTAACTCTTCTTCAGTTGTTTGACGTTGAGAGGGCTCAGGAAGTTCCATACGCAATGGAGTAACATCCATTTCGATTTCCATTGGCTTATTGGTAGGAGCACCATTACCTTCATTATTTTCTTCCTCATCATCTTCTTCATCACCAACTAGCTCCACTACTTCGATGTCATCGTTTTCATTACTGTGAGCTTCTGACTCCGTTTCTTCGCTCGAACCATCTTGAGCATCTTCTCCTCTTTCGTCCTCAGATCCTTCCTCGCTAGAATCTTCGCTCTCTTGAGAGGTATTGGCTTTTTCTTCTTCAGCTTGAGTGGCCTTTTCGCTCTCTTGAGAGATTTCGAGAGGGGATTTTTGTTGAGAAGTTTCTGGAGGCACCTCCTCAGCATCTTCAGGTGTTGTTTCATTTGTTTCCTTGAGAGGAGGCGAAGTGCCTTGGTCATCTGGCTGCTCGGGAGCCCCAGTCGGAACCGCCATATTGGAGGATCCTTTATTCTGAACCAGATTGCTTGAATCCCCATGAGGAGAAGAATGGATCGGAGCAGCTGCTTTGGATGGAGGAGTCGAAGTGGTAGGGACCGGAGTTGAATCATCCTACACAAATAAAGAAAGATTAGAAACTTACATTAAGGTACGAATAACTAGCTTTGTTAAAAATTCGAATTCAATTCACTGTAGATTCTGCGAAATATTGTTGTCTATATGTTCCAACATGGCGTTGGAGGTCGAAGGGGATTTTGGATTTAGGTAAGGGCAACATCCACGGAATCGAGTCGAGGCGTTAGTATCCTTTGAAACGTCTTTCTTTTGCTTCTTCTTCAAAGCCGTTGGTGAACTTTCCCCAGCCTTGAGAGTCTTCCCACTGGTACTAGGCTTTCGTTTCTTTGGAGTAGTTGGTGGGAGTTTACTAGTCTGAAATGGTGCAAACATAAGTTAGACTTCAATCATAAATTCAAGTCCATTCGAAAAACCAAAATAAACTGATTACCTTTGGAGTCGAAGAAATTGTTGGAGTTGGAGCAGTTGTTGGAGTTGGATAAATGATTGGAGTTGGAGTGATGGTTGTTGTTGTTGTTGTTGTCTCAGGAGTGATTGTTGGAATTTTCTGGGGCACATTCTTATCAGCTTCGATAGTTTGCTGGGAGCTACTTCCTTCCTTGGTCTTGACCTGCAGTCTCTTTATTCGATGGTGAAAATCGAAACAATTAAGACGAAATGTTAAAATAAAGAAAGTAAGAATTATTTGGGGATTTCCCAAGCATTCGCACCTGCGCCTTCATTCGAAAGAATCGACATGGCAGAAAGGTCATAGCGAAGATGCCCTGGGAAATTATGAAGCCAATGTCGAGCCCATGTCACAGTCTCAGATGGCTTTAGTTTCCTTTGAGATTTGTATTTGAACATCTCTTTGCAAGTCAACCACCAAGGGTATGGAAACCAAGCGAGCCAGTTAAAGGTAGGTAATCTAGGAAACTTAGGTGGATGCATTTCGTGCCAACCTATACCTATCCTCGGTGACAACCACGAAGGAAGTGCGAATTTAGAGACTTTTTCTTTAAATTTTTCCTTCAAGGTTTGGGGCCTCGATACCTATGGACTCAAGCGTGTGGGGTCATAGGTAGTTTCAGTAATTCGAAAAGCTTTAATCTCTTGAGCATGAGTGAGCGTACCTTTCTATTTGTGTACGCACGACATGAGTTAGTTTCTCTTGGATGGTGAGAATATCAAACATATAAGGCGGTAGAATTTAGTCCACCAATCCGAAAACCCTTTGATGAAAAATGGGTTGGTTCAAAGGAATTAATTCAAATTGAGCAAATTCTTGATATTGTTCTGCTGCGGTTTAGCTTCTACGGCCTTGAAGGTTCGTAGGAGGTAATAGCGCTTTGAGTTTGAAAAAGGGGTTCGAGAATTAATTGACATAAACCAAATTGTCTTGAAGCGAAGTTGGGTTGATAGGCAAAGAAGGATTTGGTTCTTGGTCGGAGTGATTCTTGAGGAGATTAGTCTTGGGAGCAAGAAGGCTTTCCGGATGTCTTGGATCTCTTTACTCTTAGAGCCTCCGAAAGGGACATGGTGAACCATGACGGTCCATGAGTCCTCGAGCGAAAGGTGCCATAGTCTCTTGAACTTATGCCTTTTGGAGAAGATCATGATGTATTGTGAAAATAGAACTTGGAAATCAGCCTTATCATCATTTGGAGTCGATCTCCTCGACCTTGTGCCTTCAACATTTCGATCCGCTACCTCGGATCTTGCTCAACAATGGTATCAACGGTGGATAAGGAGGATTCAAACATGGCATTAAGCCCTGTGGAGTAACCAAAAGGACCACTAGCAAAATGTTCTTAGGAGGTGAGATTTGGACTCGAAGCGGTGATGTCGGACTTTCATAGAGATCAACTAGTAGAGCTCACTTAAACAAATTCTCCTATTTTCATGTAGATCTCGGCTAGAGGAATAAACCTCTGGCTACTTGTAGTGACCTCTGACGTATCTCGATAACCACGGGGTGAGGAAGGCAATGTGCTCTACATCCGATACGCTATCACCTTCAGTGTCATAATGACTAATAAACTTTGAGAAGTTGGCCAGCTTGACATCGAAGTCAATAATGCTTGAATGTTCTTCAGGGTCAGGGATATATGTCTCTCCTACTGGTGATAATCCTGTGATAGCAGTTATGTCGAAGAATGTAGGTGTGATCATTCCTCCAGGAAGGTGAAAGGTATTTTAAGTACTATCCCAAAAGTACAAGGATGCAAATAGCAGAGGGTGGCTGTAGGTGAAGCCTGGTTTCGACAATTTGATTAGATTGTAAATTCCTAGCTCCTCCCACTGATGGGATTTCTTAGCCTCTACCTTAGTAAACCATTTTTGGTAAGCTGCGTCAGGGGTAGGACAAGATTGAAACGGCTTAAAGTTACTTTTAACATAATCCAGGATAAAAGGGTCTTTTGGGGGAGTACCAGAGGTTTCTATGTCTTTCGAAGAGGAGGTTTCCTTCACACTCTCAATTCCTAACCTAGGGGTTTCCATCCTATTAAACAATGGTTTAAAATCATAACAAACGGGGAATATAGTCACAGTATCTTCGAGTTTCAAAAACTGCAAGAGGGCCCATTAGGGCAAACCTCTTTCCAGCAGCATTGGTTGGGATTAATACCTAGGAAGAGTACAGGAGTTCTTGTTCTTTGGAGATGCCTTGGGGTATAAGTACCGATTGACCTTGGTGAATGTCAACTTTGCTCTCCATGATCGGTCCAGCGTTCTTGTTCTTCTTCTTGGAGATCTTTTTCATCTGAGATGTTGTTGAAGACATTGTTGGAAGGTGTTAAGAACTTAGGGTTTTTGACGAGAAAAGAAGAAGAAAAGAGTTCAGAGTATGGAAAAGATTAAAAGACTAAGTTTGTTTTAGTTTTATAGTAAGGAAGTTGAAGCACTCATCAGCTAAAGCTCAGATACGTGGAGGTCGTGGGTTGGATACGGGATGAGGTGGCGTAAAGTGAGCATTGGTAATAAGCATGATTAAAGGTAATCATTGTCTTTAATAACCGCACCATACCGTGGCAACTGTTTTGAAGCGGTTCGGAAACCAAAACCGTCGTGGTAGCGTAGTGGAAATCATATCTGATGTCATGATTACTCGGGTCACATCAAAATCTTGTGGATGTGTTTAAAATAAGTATTTCTCGAAAGAGATTAAAATACATATTTTAAAGGGCATTTTGTTGGCTGAAGATTTTGATATCTATGATTCGAAATGGAATCATTGAGCTCGAAACGAAATGATATCAGTGTTCGTTGGAGCAAAGTGGATGTCACAGTTCGGAATAAAAGAATTGGTTCTTCGAATGGACATGCTGAAACTTGGAGCTTCGAATGGTAATTATGATGATACATGTAAAGCAAGCTTCGGAGTGGTAGTAGGGACGTGTAGAAGTGAGTTCGAATTAAAGTGGCGAAGCATTTGAAATTCAAGCAGCGGGATAATTGGAAGTTAGAATATATCTGTTGGAGGCAGTTCGAGGCAGCGTGGAAGCAAGAAAGCGCGATGTTGCATGTTACGAGCGTGGCAAGATCTCATAAGCCAGACCGTTATGGTCGAAGTAGTATAAATAGGAGTCTTAGTGTTAGGATTTCGTGTGTCATATCTATTGTACAAAAATTCAGTAAACATTCAAAATACCACATGGCTAGGGAAACGAATGCTCGAATGATGTACGTATGATTGCACCAAAACTTTTATTATTCAGTAAACATCTTTATCTTTCTAGTTTATCCTTTATCTTGCATCAATGTATTTTAGATTCTTTACATTCAAAGTCATTTAACTTCCATGGCATTTAAACGTTTTCTTCTATTTCGAAATCCTTTACTTTTCTGAAACTCTTTACATTAACGCTCTTATTTTCCAGAAAACTTTTATATCCTTGTTTTACATTCTTGTCTTTTACATTTCACGCTTTTATATTTATGCTTTTACATTAAAAGTCTTTTACCTTTAAAAAACCATTTATGTTTTCCTGCATTTATACATTTCTTTGCAAATCGAACCTTTATGCGTTTACTTGTTCAAATCAGCTTTATGTTATTTTACTTGATCATGTCATTAAGTTATTTAGCATTGTGATCGAAATACATTGGACATACATAAAAAACTCTAAATACAAGTCTTAATTATGAACACTTATTTTGTTATTAATTCTATCGAGCGACCAATACCCCATAGGATCAATCTAGTCGATCCTGCAAGTTACCAGAGGAATTGAATAACAATTATAACGCTTATTCGATAGTTTGGAAGACTAGCGGTTGTTTCACCAGAAATCACTGTGAACAAATGGTCCAGAACCATGATTTTCAAGTCATTTTCCAATATTACAAGTCATTTTTCACAAATTCTTCCTTCTAGAAGCCTTGTCAACATTAAGAGATAGGTTATAACTTGCAAATATATGATTGAAATGATTTAGAGAGTATTAAATCAAGTTTTATTTTTTAACCATGGTTAAAGAAAGTAACGATGTGCATTTAATGCAAAATTTCCTTTCTTACCCCTTAAGTTACAAGTTGCAAACTCAATCAAACTTATCTTGCCTTGCCATTCTGATTCCTTGCCTATAAATAGTGGTCTCTACTTCACTTCTAATGACACCAAAGCATCATAAACCAAGCTTTCCTTCTTTCTTTCTTGTTTTTCAAGTTTCAAGTTTTTCAAGTGGGAGAATTTTCAAATTCCAAGTCTTGCAATTTCTGAGCAACCTTAGGCTTCAAATGCTTTCTAAACATCATTAGAAAGTTGTTAGAAACCTCAAGCCATCACAAAAAACCTCCAAACTCAGAAATCATATCCAAACTCCATAAACTTGCAATTTGAGGCTTAACGACCAAACTTCTATTCCACTCGTGCAAGCTTCAATCTTTCACTTCAAACATCATCCATATACCTCATAGAAGTGATCCAAACACCTGGAACACATCTGTAACAGCTCCAACATCAAAATGAAATCACACTTAAAGCTGTAGCAGTTAGACTTGGGTGGTACGATCTAAACCATTTCAATCCAAGGTAAGCACACCAACATCTTCCATAATCATCACTAAGCTATAGCAATCATCAAAACATCTCTGGAACACATCCAGCAAGGAATTCGTTTTCAGCTTCAAGAGGTAAGTCACTTGAACTTTGAACTTTATGATTTCTGCCTTCCAGTTTAAAAATTGCTTGGCCATCTTGCTTCTATACTTTCACTGATCTTTAACCCTTAATCAATTGCACAAATTATGATCCATACACGATTTCATGATCAATTCATAGAATTAGGGTTCATCTGGTTTTCTCATAATTTAATCATCTTAGGCCTAAAATTAATGCAATTAAAGGCCATCATCATATTCACGGCCTCAAGCGAGCAAGTTTGATGTTTACATCATTCATTTTCATTGAGAAATGAGGAACATCGAATCAAATCTTAAGGAAGAAGATGAAGCTTCATGCGTGTTTTCTATTTTTCTCAAAATTCAAATAATCAGTTTTTGTTATATTTATTGGTTTGTGTTTTATTCACGGATGTATTACCACCCTAGTGGTTGCGCACTTTCCTCTAAGTCTCTTGCCTTGCCCAGTGCGGGTTTCAAACCCCTCGGACCTTTTGTTTTTCCAACTTTCACATTTTCAATCTTTTTCACATATTTTCCAAACTTGATTTCAAATATATTTTTATGGAAGTGTGTTATTGACAAACCACGCATATGGCCCAATGGTTAAATTTTTCACCTTTCAAAATCAGGTCATGGGTTCAAACCCTTCCAAGACCAAAACTTTCTTTTTATCACTTGTTTTCTTCAAACGTTTTATCAAACTTCAACATTTTCAAAAACCAATCAAAACTTCTCATTTTGAGATGATTTTTTACACACTTGTCATTTAATATACCTATTTTATGATTATGTCAAAAAATCCAAAAAATATTTTCTTTTTGATATATTTTTATTAGGTTAAAAATGAGACGTTTTTAGGTAATTTAAATACTTTTCAAAATGTTTTCTTTCCGATTTTTGTAACGCCCCGTTTTAATTAATATTATATTATATTAATATTTTCGAATTACCGATCAATATTTATTTTGCGACGAGAATATTTATATTAATTAATATATCTATTAATATATTTGGCGACGTTTTGTTCGGTCCAGTTTTTATTCCGTTCGGTTCGGTAAAATATTATTCGGACCTATATTTAATTCCCCGGAATTATTTTAACCAATTGAGTTAATAATATAATTTGATATTATTAGTGTGTTAATTAATTAAATAAATTAGGGGTGTGAGGATTAATTGGGAAGGATTGGGTTTACACCTTAGTTTACTAGTAAGAATATCATAAAAACACTTTCCTTGTTTTTCTTTCCAACATAACACACCAAAGCCAAACTTGAACATAGAGGGAGAAAGAAAGGGTTTTGGGAGAAGAAGAGCAAGAGAAGAAGAAGAGGAAGAGCATGAGAAAGCTTGAGTATTGGGTTTTGTAGAATCATCAAGGATCCTCCAATCACTAGAGGTAAGGGGTTTGATTTTCCACTTCCTATAATTAGGGTTTGATAGATATATTGTGAATTTGGGGTAGAAATTGGTGTTGTGGTTTATGAGTTGTATGTGTGATTGTTGAAATGATTTAGAAAGTTTGAATTAGGAGTATGGTTTGTGGGTGTTTTGGTACTAGCTTGAAAGAACTAGAAGTATTAAAAATGGAAGTTGTAAAATGAAGAAACTGTAAAAAGGAAAAACCAGAAAAATAACACAGACGGGGAAAAATGGCAGAAGGATGAAGATGAGCTTGGGAGGCGCCCAACCCAGATCTAGGGCGACCGTCCCAAGCCCCTAGGGAGCCCGCCCCTTCCCCTTAGGGCCCCTAGGGCATCTGTCTCCTTTAGATGGGGAGGAGTACAACGAAATTCCCATTTGTTGTAACTGTGTGTTGGTTTTTATGTTTTCTGCAGAATTGTTTGCTGCATAATTTTCCCTGCTAAGCTTCTGTTTCCTGTTTAATTCCTAATTCAACATACTACTAGTTAGTATTAATAAAATATAATTAGGACATAAGTAAGCCGATTAAATTTGGAACCCGATTATGTTAGATTTTCGATTCGATAAATTCAACGAACAGAGTTGCTCGAATTCAAAATTGACGTGCTAGATAAGTTCGACGTGTAGAATGTAGTGGTGAGGTTAGTTTTTCGAAATTACGAGTTTTTACGAAATGACCCGAAATAGGCCAAATTACGGTTAAATTGAATCGGATTGCGTTTTAGTAGATTTAAGACACGTATGGACAATCGATTGCGATGTTGTGATTATGATTAGTGTTGGTTATTAGGAATGGCTTTCGTGAGGATTATAGGTGTTTGACTATTTTTCTGTATTTGGAATTTAGTGAACGAATTGATAATGATGTGGTGTGATTAAACATAATGTTTGCGACGATGTATTTATTAATGAATACTTGATGATATATGATGCGATGATATATTTATCTTGATTTGGATAAATTATGGCGATGTGGGCTTTATGCCAATTTTGATGAGCGATGATGATGTTTTTGTGTTTTGTGTTGTTTTCTTGTCGAGTCACATACATTGCATTGGTGACGAGGGCTTTTATGCCAAGCGACGATGGGCTTTATGCCAAGTGTTCCTAATTATGGACAAAGCGACGGGTACCACATGCATAATATAGTCGTGTCTCATGGAGTCGGTTATGTTTATGTTTGAGTTGTTTGGCGTTGGGTTTTAATTGATGGATGATGTTGAATTGCAATGATATATAATTCTTTGTTTGTGATGATCTTTATGATGAACATGAAATGAATATAACTTGATAATTTCATGATAACTAGGCGACGACGAATATAAATGATGAGTTTTGTGATGATGTGATTTTGACGAAATTCTTAATGCAAATGTGATGTGATGATGTTTGTGACGATGGGCTTTTATGCCAAAAAGCGACGATGGGCCTTAGCCCATTTGTGATGATTTTATTTATGTTGCTTATGTTATTAGTACTGTTTGATGTTGTTGTTTGATGTTGTTGTTTATGATTGCCGTGTTGATTAGTGACGTATTAATTGGTGATGATTTCGTGGTGATGGAAGTTTATGTATTGTTGTGATGATTTATACCGATGAGGTTATGGCGATAAAGTGTAGATTATACACCTTAGAATGACGATAAGAGTAAGTGAGTTTTGGATATGTGTTGGAATTGCACTTATTAATCTATACCCTTTATAATTACGAAACTATATATATATATATATATATATATATATATATATATATATATATATATATATATATATATATATATATATATATCATGCCTTTAATTATATGTTTTCAAGTATCTCACTCTTTACTTGTTTAGCGTTACCTTTATCTTTGTAACGTGCGGGTTTGAAGACGGAGTTTATAGCTGCTATTAGTCGGTCGGTGTCGCTCTAATCAGCACTTCGGGGAATATTTATGTTGTCTTGTTGTTATTCTTTTGTTGTTTTCCTCTTGTAAATAAGAATCATACTTTATGAAAATATGATTTAATGAGGAAGTTTATTAAAGAAGATGTTTGATTTTAAGAATCAATTTATGATTTCCGACGATGCTATGTATAAAGATTATACTTTAAAAAAGCATTTAAAGTAATTTGGTTTTGAAGGTGTAACGCCTCAGTATTGAATTTATGAAATTTTAAATTACTCTGATTTTACTTATAAAACCTTGGGTAATATTTGGGTGTTACAATTTTCAAACCTAATCTTTTTCAAAACTTCTTGTGAATATTACTCACTTTTCAAAATTATTTCAAACCCTTTCAAAAACAATTTTGAACTTACAAACCTCTTTTCCATGATCGATTTGATTAATCTTTGAAAATACAAATGAACTAGGTTTTTTCTTCAAAATTCTTTCGAATTCAAAATCAAATTGATCATGGGCCTCCCTCACGGTGTAAGTCCCAACCTTTTTATGTACATATTTATTTCTTTGTACATATCCACCTTTTGTGTACATATTCATTTCCTTGTACATATTCAATCATCTCTGTAAATATTCAAGTATAACAAACTTCGTTCGTTTGTTTTCATCCGCTTGTTTATACAATGATTCCATTGGTATTAAGAGGAGCATTATTCCCTATGAAACTGCTCTTAAACCAATGGGCCTCCCTTAAGGTGTAAGTCCTAACTCCTTTGTATATATCCAAGTATACTAGCTTATCCGCTTATTTTAAACACTTGTATATATATTTGCTTTCACACATCATTTGTATATATTCAAGTTACACTTTCTTTAATTGCTTGTTTTATAAACTTGTTTATATATTTCCTTCATAAACTCTGTGAATGCACCCACACTTTGGCATATATACTTGTTCATACACTTGTTCATGTTTATTTATGTCATAACAACTAGTATAACAACTTGGTTCCCCATAGCTTTCTCTTGGGCTTTGTACAAGATAACTCACCTGTTGAGTTAGCCTCCCCTTGGGCTTCGTACAAAACAACTCCCCTGTTGAGTTAGCCTCCTCTTGGGCTTCGTACAAAAGAACTCCCTCGTTGAGTTTAGCCTTCTCTTGGGCATCATTCATGAAAGAGACAAATCTCTACTGACCTCTATTGGGCTTCCAATACAAAGAATCAATTTCACTAGGATAGAACCCTAAGAGTATGATTTCCCGGTGAAATCACTCTTGAATCCTAAGAGGATGGTTCCCTGGTGAAATCACTCTTAAAGCCAAGCCACCCATACCCTATAACCTTCTCTTGGGCTCCCAATACAAGGACCCTCGATGACCCTCAATGTCCCTCGGAATGCGTCGTCTTGGGCTTACAATACAAGGACCCACGGGCTTCTTAAAAGCATCCCCCTAATCAATAATCAATTTCTCCTAGAGATTTAGACATGTATCATCTCTCTGGAAGAATTATCTCATCTATAACATCATATACAAATCAAAATTCTTTTTTCAAATCAAAACCTTTTCAAAACAAACACTTTTTTCAAACAAAACATCTTTTACTTGTAAGTGGCAATGCTTGTACACTCAAGCAAAATGCCCAATGCTTACAATGAAAGATTCAAACATTTTTCAAACATCTTTCTTAACTTGTAAGTGGTAACGCTTGTACACTCAAGCAAAACACCTAATGCTTACAATGAAATATTTAAACAATCAAATCTTCAAAAATGTATGTGATGAAATAGATTAGATACATTTTTCATTAAGATGACATTTGTCTTTGTCTCTTAATAAAATCACCCTTTGCTTCCACTAGCATAAGTGGGAACTACGATTACTCTGACTTTCTCAACCTCCCTTTGAGAATACGTAGGCACAAGGTATCATCCTTGGCGAGCATACTTCTTTCTCCCTCAAACCAAATAAACCTTATTTACCTTAGATCCGAAAATTTGCCCTCCCACTTCTCAAGATATTTCACATATCCGTACTCAAGGATTTCACAAGGGTTGACCAGACAAACCCTCTCCTAAGCAATCAATCCAAACTAGGGTTTTGCTATCCTCAAGTCAAGATGGACTTCCAATGCTCCAAGTGGTCATAATACCTCATCATATACTTCAAAGAATCCCCATGTCAAGATTCAAGCCTTACATGTCAAATTTACTCAGTCAATTGCTCAGATGGTTGAAAATCAGCTATATTGGACAAAAAGTCAATTGTGGTCAACATACAGTCAAACTTCATAATTTTTGGTCAACACCAATATTTTAAAGTAATATTCATCATTTGATTAGGTTCTTTCAGGCAAAAGTCAACAGAACTTTGACCAGACATAACTTTCACATACTTTATCAGAAATTTTTCCACGACAGCTCATTTTGAAGAGAATTCTATTCTCTACAACTTCATGTCTCACAAGCTTGGGCAAAAAATGCTTCATTTGGAAGTTATGGATCAAAATATTACAGGTCCTGTTAAAAGTCAACAAAAAGTCAACTTTTTGTAAAGAAGTGTTCATGAGCATGGAAACTTCAATGAAGATGAAACCAAAAGGGTTGTTTAGAAGACATCTTGAGCTTTCTAAAAAGTCCAAGAACACCCAAAAATGTTAAAAATTGAGCAAGATACACATTGTGCAAGTTGAGCATTTTTGAGGAGGTGCACAAAGAGAAATACTTGAGAAAATCAAAAAATTTCCAAATGGGCCTAACTTTTCTTGATTCAAACTTGTTCCTTATTTGAATTGGAACCTCCAAGCCCAAGCCACGTTTTTATCTTTTATTTTTTATTTATTTTGGATTTTTATTCATTTAAAACCAATTTAATTAAAATAAAAGATAGAAAATAAAAAATTAAGTACAAGGTGGATTTTCTCTCATCCTTGAGGTCCAAGCAAGCCAATTAAGTTTGATTATTTCAAAATAATTGAGATTGGCAAGTGATTTGATTGAAATTGGCTCAAAAAGGCAATATTTGGTTTGATTCCAAATCAAATAATTTTCCATTGATTGGCATGTATTTTCTGACAATTCTTGACCTAATTCTTTACAATATAAATACACAATGATTCCACATGATAAAGGGACGAAATTCTGGCCTCAAGAACCCTAAACCAAGTTCAAAAAAATGTGGCCTTCAAGCAACATAGCAGCCATAGTTTTGCTTGAATTCAATCCATTCCAAGCCATGCAATCGATTCCTAGAGGTCCTCTGATCAATTCCAGATACTCACAAACAAGCCAAACACCCAGAATCACGAAATCATGAACACGGTTTGCACTTTCTTTTTCAAAATCGATTTTGATTATTCATGCATATTTAACTTGTTTTGATTGTTTGTGTATGTTTAGAATGATGTTTTCAAGCTATCTGGGTGGTCCAATTTGATTTTAGACACAGGAATACCGAGACACCATTGTTAGGGTTCTAAAGCTCCAATTTGGGATCCATCGATTTAGGAGAAAATGGCCAAAACTAAGAACATATTCATGTTCAGGAGGTCAAACTGGATTGAACCATGGTTTTACATTGAATTTATATTGCTTGTGTTGAATTTTTGAAACTTGCAGGGATTTAGCTACAGGCGATGCATGGTAAAAAGCAAGTAGCTATAGGTCGAAAATTCAAATGGGGAAGAAGACCCACATGCGCGTTTTTGACTAATTGATTCCCAATCGATTTCCTTTGTATTCATTCATTTCATATGTCTAACACCAAAGCGAGGTTGGCTCGGATGGCGTGGCGTTCATCCTAGAAACACGAGTTCGAACCACATCTTTCCTAGAATTCTTAATGTTTTTATGTTTGAGTTCCGAAGCCTGACCTCCGAAGTGCCTACTACGGACCCTCAAAGAAACACGTCGAGCTCCAACGGATCCCATCATAAGGCACCACACCAGGCTCCGACACGGATCCACTGCGTGACCCCGAAGTGCCTACTGGGCACCTCAGGCGAGAAAATCCACAGAAGTGCCTACTTCTTGGTACTTCCAGCGCAAAAACCTAGAGTTCCAACTTGGTGCCTCCAACAAAGTTTCCCGAGCTCCGACACGGGATGGCTCTTCGAGCGTTTTTAGCATTTTTCATCATTTTTTCCATATTTTTATTATTTGCTTATTTCATAATTAATTAACATTAGTAATTAGGTTAAATAGTTAGGATTAATTAGACAACGTCCACTAATTTTTTCTCTTATTTTAATTAATTAATTTAGGGGTAGAATTAACTAAGAATTTCTTTAAAATTAATTAAAATCAATTAGACTTAGGGTTATTCTTCACAAATTCTAAAAAACCCAAAAATATTAGGACTAGTTTTCTTTTCCGCTATTTATGCTCTCGCATTTTCTTTTTTCCAATATTATGTAACTGCTCATGGGATGTAATAGCTTAATTAGGATTTACTTCCCGCACTCATATATTACGTAACTGCCCCAAAGCCATGTAATAGCGTAGGATTTACTTTCCGCACTTTACTTTCCGCAATTTACTTTCCATGATTTACTTTCGCACCTATAAACTGCTAGTAAATTAGGCGTGTATGGCAAGATAAAATCAACATAGATAACTTTAATTACAAGATAAATTATCTGAATTCAACACACTCCCTTCACACACGCACCCCCTAGGGTATTCTCTCTCGTTGCCTTTCGAGTAAATGGTCAAGTCCCTCGAACGTAGGGGTATCTTAGCACCGTTGCCTACAAAACATATCATCATAATCCCTTCGAATCAAAGATCATAGTCCCTCGATGTTGCCTATGAATACATGATCAAGTCCCTCGATTGTTGCCTACGAAAAGTGATGATCGTCTCTATGAATGTGCTAGGATACTCCTACAAGTTGCCTTCTATGACCATCCGATGTCCCTTGAATGTCCTTTACATCCAATGAATAGGGTTACCTACCAACTAATGGTATGGATATCACTATTCTAAAGGAAAGTAAAATAACACGCAAACGACCGTTCTGAGTAGGTAATAGACTCTTAATTGCTTGCTCTATCAAAACATCTTTTTACACCTCACACTTTTACAAAGTTAAAGCGCTTTTCAAAATGAAACATTTCGAACACTTTGTATACATTCCAACGTGAATCATTACGAAGTCAAAGCGAAATGCTTTTTTTCAAAACATTTTCAAACATACACAGAGCGTTTAAAAGTGAGCTAAAGCAATTAAGAGCTCGTAGATAACTACGGATGGAAAGGGTGCTAATACCTTCCCTTTTCATAATCACCTCCCTTACTCAGAATCTAACAAAGGTCTTTTCCTGTTCTTTTCACCTTCCCTTAATTGGATAAAAGAAAAGTCGGTGGCGACTCTTGCTATCCGCAACATTTGCGATCAAACGCAAAATAATCCAAAGTTAGTTCTCCCACCGTATTACAGAACTGGCGACTCTGCTGTGGAGACACCCTAAAAGAGAGGATACCTTAAGGATTTTAGATCATTTTACTGCTTTCTGTTTGACTTGTATGCTTTATCTTAAGGGTTGCTTGGGTATTATACTTGTGGGGGATCCTACACCCGGATCCAGGTTTCCTTAGGTAAGTACCAATAAATCGTCACGACCGTTAGGCGTATACCGAAATGGTCAGCATGATGGCTACGTTAGGGCGACACTTCGGATGTCCCGATGCTCCTCATGTCTAGTTGAGGAGAGTATTTGGCGTCTGCGTGGTGTCATCAGCACTAACTCAACTTCTAGAACCCTAATTGACCCATCTTGGCCATTAGAAGGTAGTGAGATGGCCGGCTTTGGTGTAGACTAAGGTTGGTTGATACTCGATGCTACGCTCATTAAGATCCGACTTTCGAGATGTTTCGGTACTTGGTAGTCGTATTGAAATAAAGCCTACGAGAAAGATCAATGATACGAGATTCCTAGAACCCGATTACTATTATAGGACATGATGAACCCACTCAAACTTTGGTAGGGTAGACACCTATACCTCATGCAAGCCTTAAACCTAAGGCTATTGTGTGATTTTCTTGTGATTGCTACTTGCTTAAACATGACATCATGACATCATAACATCGTATCATCATATCATGTCTAACTATTTCAAGGACCTAGGAATTTATCTTTGCTTTGTTTTGTAGGATCATGGCTTCCAGAAAGACTATCTGAATCAACTTCATGGGTATACCTTCTCAGCTCAAAGAATTGGTTTCAAAAATTCCCGATCATGCTCAATTCATCAAAAGACATGGTTATCTGCTCGACTTGGTTATCTCTGAAACACCATTGCTTTACATTCCCAGATTATCAGTTGGTACCTACATTGGAAGAGTTCTCTAAGCTACTTGGGACACCTATTCTTGATCAGATACCATTCACCGGTTCAGAAAAAGCTCCGAAGTACGAAGACATCGCATCAGCGTTACATCTAAAGCGATCAGACGTTTAAGCTAATTGGGAAACAAGAAGCGGAGTTAAGGGTTTGCTTGCTAAGTTCTTAATAAAGAAAGCTCGAGAGTTCCTCAAAGCTATTAGTTTCCATGCATTCGAAGACATTTTGGCTTTACTAATCTATGGCTTGGTTCTATTTCCTAACCCGGATCAGTTCATAGACGTGAACGCCATCAAGATATTCCTCACTCATAATCATGTGCCTACTTTACTTGGACACATCCTGCATTCTCTCCACACTCGTACCATCAAACGACAAGGAACTCTCATGTGTTGCTTACCGTTACTTTCCAGGTGGTTTATTCCGCACCTTCCTCAATCAGTGATGAAGAACGAGCAAAGATTGAAGTGGTCTCAAAGGATGATGTCGCTCTCTCGTTTAGATATTCGTTGGTGTCTTTTCTCTCAAAAGGACTTCACTTTCATTGAGCGTTGTGGGGAATTCCCTGATGTACCACTCCTTGGCATAAGGGGAGGTATCACTTACAACCCTTCTCCAGCTCCACGTCAGTTTGGTTATGCTCGAAGAGATGGTCCTCATGATATGCTTCTCCAAGACATTGTGTTTTACTACAACCACGATCTCCAGAACTACCGTTGAAGATTTGTGGACGCTTGGGGCATGGTAAAGAAAACAGATACCAAGACTTTGGGACACAGAAATTCCATTCCTTGGGAACCTTACCTCAAATGGGTGCGAGCTCGAGCTCCAAACCTCATGATGCCGTTTACACCTGTGCTACCAGTGATCATGGAACCTGTTGCTATAGGTGACGAATCCTAAGAGTGGCAAAACCGAAGAAAGCATCAAGAACAGTGAAGGAAGCTGTCAAGAGTCTGAAAACAGAGAAGAAGACTACCTGAGTGAGCAATATTCTCTTGATGACGACAGGTACAAGAAACTTGAAGACCGCCTGAATGCTGTGGAAAATCTGTAAATGTCCGGGCTGATTTTGATGATCTGAGTCTTGTTCCTGGCGTGGTGATTCCCTGCAAATTCAAAGTTCCTACTTTTGCCAAGTATGATGGCATCTCTTTCCCGAAGTTGCACTTGAAGTCCTATGTTCAGAAGATCCATCCTCACACTGAAGACAGGAAAATATGGATCCATTTATTCCAAGAGAGTTTATTCGGAACTCAGTTAGAATGATATTATCAGCTAGAGAGTACCCATATTCGTACTTGGAATGACTTGGCAAATGCTTTCTACAAGAAGTACCAGTACAATGCTGAGTTGGCACCCACCCGCATGCAACTACAGAGCATGTCCATGGGTCGTGACGAGAAGTTCAAAGAATATGCTCAGAAATAGAGATATTTAGCAAGCAGAGTTCAACCACCCTTGTCCAATAGGGAGTTGGTTGATATGTTTATGGGAACACTGACAGACCCATTCTTCAATCATCTGATTGGAAACTCTTCAGCTGGATTCATCGAGCTGATACTGACAGGCGAATGCATCGAAGCTGGAATCAAGAGCAGAAAGATTCAGGTGGAGTTATCTTCAAATGTTGCGAAGAGATCTTTTGGTAAGAAAGAAGCCAATGTTGTGTATGGCCAAAAAAGCCATGACAAAGCTGATCGTACTCAATCTGTGGGGGCAGTTGTGATCTCCAATCCTACACTAGCGCAACCTCAGCGAGACAACGCAAGTAACTAGATCGCGCCACGAAGACAGTTTACGAAGATCAACATGCCATTGTCACTAGCATTGCAACACATATTGAAAGCAGAGCTGATTACTCTGAGGGATCCTCCTCAGCATGTCAACACTTCCTCTCCAAAGTAAAATTCTAATGCAAGGTGTGCATACCACTCCAACAGCCCAGGGCACGACACCGACAACTATTGGGCTCTGAAGAACAAGATTCAAGACATGATTGGAGCCAGGGAAATTGAGTTTGACCCTCCTGTCGAAACTCCGAATGTGATCAACGCACCAATGCCTAACCAGGGTAAAAGTTCCAATGCTATTGACGAAGACTCCTGTGTTTATGATGTGAACAAGCTGACTATTCCTCTGATGACTGTCAAGAAAGATTTGTTGCGAGCCGGTGTATTTCCAAGATGCCCTGATGATTTTCGTTGGTGTGCATCTGAATCTGACGGATGTGCTTGGTTGAGATGGCGTATTCAGCGCATGATGGACAACCGAGAAGTGTTATTTCTGAAACCTCCATCTATGGAGAATCTGTGTGACGACATTTTTAAGGATCTGAAGATCGAAGATACAGATGAAGCCTTACCAGAAGTTTGGGATACCTTGGGCCAGCCAAGTGGAAAATTTGATTTCATGGTGAAGTATACCGCTCCTGAAAGCTACAAAATTCCTAATGAAGATGTCAAGGCAACCGGATGGGGAGACGATTTCCCAGAAGGCTATGCTGATGTAAACACAATAAGGATCTCCTCAGCTGATCCTGCGTCTAGAGTGGCACCTCTCATCATTACTTCTCCCAGACCAATTCCATAATCCTCTGACAAAGTTATACCATGGAATTATGGAGCCGAAGCTTACTATCATGGCGTCAAGCAAGACCCGTTGACCATTGAAGACATTGCAGTTGAAGCTACCGATCCTGACATCGACAACATCACCGGATCAAGCAAGGTAACCAGAACCGGAAGAGTATTTTCTCCATAGATCTCTCCTCTAAAAGACACTGCGACGCCAGCTCGCATTCCAACTATCGAACCAGTTCCCGAAGCTAAATGGAAAGAACTAGTAACTCATCCTGCTCATACAGAAGTACCAAAGGAAGTTACTAAAGACACGTCCAAGCAAGAAATGGAGGAAATTCTGAAGATCATCAAGAAGAGTGACTACAATGTTGTGAAACAGTTGGGACAAACTCCGTCCAAGATATCCATGCTTGCTCTGCTATTGTGCTCCGAGGCTCATGCTAAAGCCTTAGTGAAGTTCCTAAAGAATGCTCACGTACCGCAAGACACTACTGCTGATCAATTCGAAGGTTGTATTGCTAGTCTGATTGTCAACAATGGGTTAGGTTTCTCTGATGCTGATCTAACTCCTGTGGGAAAGAAACACAACAAAGCCTTGCACATCTCCGTTGAATGCAAGGGCACTAGATTGTCTCATGTGTTGGTGGATATTGGTTCTGCTCTGAATATTCTACCGGCGCTTTTGACCGACTTGAAGTTGAAGGTGGTCTTGAAGCCCATGACATAATTGTAAGAGCTTTTGATGGTTCTAAATGAGCGATGGCTGGAGAGCATCACAATTAAAGTCGGTTCCCGGACTTTTGACTCTACTTTCTTCGTCATGGACATCCTTGACCTCTTACCTACTTGGGCCCATGGATACATGGGGCGGCTATTACCTCTACCACGCATCAAAAGTGAAATACCCGGTGAAGGGAGGGCTGATGCAGTGTCACGGTGAAGAAGAGTATATGGTAAGCCATCTGCGGTCATTCGATACCTCGAGATGAAAGGTGAATTCATTGAAACTCCTGTCAAACCTTTGAAACAGTACCAAGAGTCATGTCATTGACTCTCTTGTCACTCTGAGTTACACAAGTTCGCCGAGAATGGCCTCACTAAGGGCGCCCAGATGCGGTTGAAGAATGAGGTCGTACTATTTGGGGTCAGACTCCACGATCTTCATTTCAAATCGACAAGGTGGTTTAGGCTTCACCACCAGTCGGAAGATGATCGACGCGACGTGTCGACAAACTTCCTTTCCACATCAGCAAGGATGGAGTCCATCCTATAGAAGGCGGCGACAACGACTTGACATCAACAATGGATCTTCCCAACTCTGGGCGGACTCGGCAATTGGAAGAAGGCGTCATACCAATCTCCTTTAGGCGGGAGTAATTGCTTTTGTTTTACATTATGCTTTTCATTCTTTATTTATGTTCGGACAATAAACTTAAAAGCCTAGTGCCTTGCCGGGGCATCACGGCTCGTTGTGAGGTCATTATTTGTCATTTGCATATCTTCATTCAATAAAATCATTGGACTTTACATTTAAAGATTGTTTTCTTCCTTTATTTTACTTTACTATCCCTTAAAAGCTATGTGTTCTTACACACACCGTGATACACTTACACACACCGTGATACCTTGTAGATTCACTCGAATCTCGTTGATATGACTTTGCTATTGCTAAATATGACTTGATAATCCGATCTACCAAGCGAAGGCGAGGTGAGGAAGAATGTGAAGTGCCAGGAGAACTTGTCAGACTACTACAACAGGAAGAACAAGTTATCTGACCACACAAAGACCGATCGAGGTTGTGAATCTAGAGTCTTGGAGAAGACAGAAAAGAAATCAAGATAGGAGCGGGTCTTGAGAACAGTGTCAAAGAAAGATTGGTCCAGATGCTACGAGACTATATCGAGGTTTTTGCTTGGACATACAAAGACATGCCAGATCTAGATATTGACATTGTGGTACACCGACTACTGACAAAAGAAGGTTTTCTCCCAGTGAAGCAGAAGGTTCATTGTATGCGTCCTGAGATGTCTGAGAAAATCAAGGCCGAAGTTATGAAGCAATTCAACTTCGGTTTCCTAGCCATTACTTCTTATCCACAGTGGGTTGCAAACCTGGTGCCCGTACCTAAGAAGGATGGCAAAGTGCGGATGTGTGTGGGTTACAGAGATCTGAACAGAGCGAGTCCGAAAGACGATTTTCCACTTCCTCATATTGATGTTCTAGTCGACAACACCGCTCAACAGAAAGTCTTCTCCTTCATGGATGGTTTCTCCGGTTACAACCAGATCAAAATGGCTCCTGAAGACATGGAAAAGACTACTTTTGTTACACAATGGGGCACATTCTGCTACAAGGTCATGTTGTTCGGTCTGAGGAACAGGCGCACATATCAGCGCCATGGTAGCATTGTTTCATGACATGATTCATCACGAGATAGAGGTCTCGTCGGCGACATGATAGCTCGATCCTGGTGAAGAAGAACATCTTGATCATTTGCGGAAACTGTTTGATAGACTGAAGAAATACAGACTAAGACTCAATCCCAACAAATGAACCTTCGGAGTCAGATCCGGTAAACTCTTGGGGTTTGTTGTCAGTGGTAAAGGTATTTAAGTTGACCCTGCCAAGGTTAAAGCTATTCAAGAAATGCCAGCTCCCCACACCGAGAAAGAAGTCAGAGGTTTCTTGGGATGACTAAACTACATTGCCAAATTCATTGCACATCTAACTTCCACTTGTGAGCCAATCTTCAAGTTACTGAAGAAAGATCAAGTAGCGAAATGGAATGACGTTGCCAGACAACATTTGACAAATTCAAGGAATATCTACAAAATCCTCATATCCTGATGCCGCTTGCAGAAGGAAGACCTCTTATCATGTACTTGACGGTATTAGAGAACTCAATGGGGTGTGTGTTAGGAAACATGCGGAGTGCAGTCGAAAAGAGTATGCAATATACTACCTTAGCAAAAATTTACCATTGTGAAACAAGATACTCACATCTAGAAAACTTGCAACTTTGGCTTGGGCTGCTCATGACTAAGGCAGTATATGTTGACTACACTACCTTGTTGATCTCAAGATGGATCCGATAAATTACATATTCGAGAAACACCTCTCTCGGAAGAATAGCAAGATGGAAAATGATCACGACCGAATATGACATCAATATACTACTTAAAAGCGATCAAAGGAAGTGTAGTAGCCGATCATTTGGCTCATCAGCCGTAGATGACTATCGATCTATGCGATTCGAGTTCCCGGCGAAGATATTTTACTAATTCGATTACTAAGAACCGGGACGGCGAAGGACTGAGGCGGGATCGATGGACCATGGTCTTTGATGGAGCCTCAGCGCTTGGCAATGGCATTGGCGCCATCATAACGTCACCTACAGGCGGACACATGTCGTTCACCGCCAGACTTTGTTTTAGTTGCACCAACAACATGGTCGAATACAAAGCGTGCATCATGGGTATCAAAGCTGCTATTGACTTAAGAATCAAATTCTTGCAAGTGTATAGAGACTCAGCTTTAGCGATCAGTCAGATTAAAGGCGATTGGGATACGAAACATCTGAACCTCATCCCGTATCGAGCATGTTCTAAGTCGATCCTTACTTCAAAGAAATCACTTTCGATCACATTCCGAGAGAGAATCGGTTGGCGGATGCATTAGCTATTATGTCGTCTATGTTCAAACTCGGATGGGACAACGGCTCCCAAATCATCATCGAAAGTTTGACGAATCGGCATACTTTGAGCTTGATACGAAGAGAAACCTTGGTTCTCTGAAGTGAAGGTAACTCGAGACTCGGGAATATCCAGGGCATCATCAATGACAAGAAGTTCTTGAAAGATTTGCATCAAATTCTTCCTCAACAACGGCATCTTATACAAGCGCAATCACGACTTGTGCTTACTCACTCAGACCGACGGTGGAACAAATTATGGAAGAATTACAGGCGTCTTGGTACCAACTCTAGTGGACATACAATTGCTAAGAAGATTAGGCGGTTACTATTGGTCCACCATGGAAGCTGATTGTCACCGCCATGCTCGGTCTTGTCACAAATGTCGGATATATGTAGAGCCAGTACGTACCTCGATTCCAGCTGAATGTTTTGACCGCTCCTTGGCCTTCGCAATGTTGGGCATCGACATGATTAGAAATCAAACCTACCGCTTCCAATGGACACCATTTCATCCTTGTCGCAATGGACTACTTCACCAAGTGGGTAGAAGCATCCTCATTTGCATCTGTCACCAAGAATGTTGTGGCTCGATTCATTAAGCATAATCTTATCTGTCGATACGGCATCCCCGAAAGGATTATCACAGATAATGGTACAAATCTCAACAACAAAATGATCACCGAACTCTGCACGCAGTTCAAGATCAAGCATTACAATTCTTCTCCATATCGACCTAAGATTAACGGCGCAGTGGAAGCTGCCAACAAAAATCTCAAGAAGATCATACAGAAGATGACAGTGACTTACAAAGATTGGCACGAGATGTTGCCATTTGATCTCCACATTTATCGCACTACAGTACGAACATCTACCGGGGCCACCCTCTCTTGTATATAGTATGGAAGCAGTCTTGCCAATCGAGGTTTAGGTACCCTCCACCAGAGTCCTCCAGGACGTAGAACTAGGTGAAGACGAATGGATCCAGACTCGCCTTGACCAGATTAACTTGATCGACGAGAAAGTCAAGCACCGAGTTTACCAAGTCGGTGATCTAGTAGTCAAGTGCATCATCCTTCCACAAGGTGATCGAGGAAAATAGAATCCCACCTGAGGGACCATTTGTAGTCAAAGTGTTATTCGGGGCTATGATACTTAGCACTATGGATGGAAGACTTCCTGACGTGAGCGGACATAGTCAAAAAATACTACGCATGAGCGAGGACCGCTAGGCCGGTGACCTAGGCAAAAATCAGGGCATCTGGCGAACCAAAGGTTAGGGAAAAAGTTAAGTATATACAAAAATATGTACACCCAAGTCGAAAACCTACAAAGGCGTCTTGCATAAAAGGGTCATTGGCGAAAACCCGAAATGGCGGTCTAGGCAAAATTTAGGGATTTAAGTGTACGACTATGTCTCGTCCAGATCACCTACCTACAGACTACACTACTATCAGCTTCAAGATTCAAATGGTGAAAATCAATTCACTCACTTTCTCTGTGACGGAGATGAGATAGTGAAACATATGAGCAATAGCATAGTTGAAACTCGACGAGATTATTGTCGCATAGCTTTTTACTATTCTGACAATTTCCTCTTACTAGGATATTCGTCTCTTGTATACAAACTGCTTGGGCATACGCCACTTTCCAAAATTAATGCAAATTCCCTTTTTACAGTGTTAATTTTATTGTTTTTTCATAAAGTCCAATGATTGCTTTGAATGATTATATGCATCTGACAGTAAACATCTGTTCACAAACATATGAAAAGCGAACGAACAAAATTAATTACTACCAGCTCTAGGAATTGAGATGACGACTAAAAGTCACCAATACATCCCCGAGTTACTTCCACAAGAAATGCATCCACATGATCATCAATCCTCATGAGCCATCGCTTCCCTACAAGGATAAATCTTCTTTGACGAAGTACTGATCTCATCCTAACAGTGTTCCAACACTTCAATTCTATCACGTGATTCCCTGAGCAGTGATCCTATCAAACTTATCTACCTTCTCAAGTTATCACGTTACATTGGTCCCCGGGCGGTAACACATCGGTGATTCGTCGGTCTCAAGCGATGGCGGTTATTCAATATCACATCATTCCCCAACTTGGTTTATACAAAGATATTCATCCCCAGCAGAGCATCTCCCATTGATTATCATTCCTCGACAACAGTAACATCCAGAATTGAAACTTGGTCAGATAGTGCATCAGAGGAACCTACATCTCTCTTATTCCCCAATCAGAGGTTTCGACGAACTTCAGATTCATTACCTCAAGTGGTTCTTCGAGCCTCGTCAGTCTCCGAGCAGTAACCAGATATTCCCCAGCAAGATTTACGCACAAGATTCCCAACCGAGTATCTCTTGATCGCTGCTATTCCTCCAACAGCATTAATATCCAAGCTCGAGAATTGGTCAGATAGTGCATCGGAGGAATTAAAAGCTTCTCTTGTTCTCTCTCCAAGTCGGGGTTCGCAACAAACCTATCCCAAGCAAACATCGAAATATCCAATGGGGATGTTCCATCTTCTTGAAGATGGATATGTTTTGAAATACATCTACATTCATTCATATTCATACACAAAAGTCATAACGTATACATAGGTCATAGTAATATTGCCATACACTTTCATGCATCATAATCTGCTTAAAACTAACCATATCCTGTCAAAAGTTTACCTCTTCAACGGTAAAGCTAATTTTCCAAGGTCGAGTTTAATACGAAACAAGGCGGGAGAACTATCAGAATGACCATGAAAGTTATTTTCCAAACAGAAGGTTAAAGATTAATACCCGAAACAAGACGGGAGAACTATCTGAATGACCATGAAAATTGTTTCCAGACAATAGGTCAAAGATTAATACCCGAAACAAGACGAGAAATCTATCTGAAAGACCACACAATTTGTCTCCAGGCAACAGACGTTGGATTAACACCCGAAGCAAGACGGGAAAACTATCCACATCCTACCAGATATCCACCTCAGAAATAGCCAAGACGAAGGTTTATTCTAACTCTCTCTTATTATCAATCACCCCGGATGGCATCTTTAAGCCCATCTCCGACTACTTGTCGACATCTCTCTACTTTCATAATGCTGCATATTTGGTTAAAAATCAATACATACCAAAAACCTTATTCAAAGAGGAACATGAAGTCTAACGTACGACTCACTCCCCCAACATCAGTTCTCCAGGTGGCATCTTAAGCCCATCTACATTGTCTCTTCTATTCAAAGACAAATCTGATCTAACGCGACTCACTCTTGATGGCTTTCAAATGGCATGCTTAATCTAAACCTTCGGTCACAGAAGATTAAATTCGGGGGATGAACCTTCATACCCCAAATTTTCCTCCCACTTCTCAAGATATTTCACATATCCATACTCAAGGATTTCACAAGGGTTGACCAGACAAACCCTTTCCTAAGCAATCAATCCAAACTAGGGTTTTGCTATCCTCAAGTCAAGATGGACTTCCAAAGCTACAAGTGGTCATCATACCTCATCATATACTTCAAAGAATCCCCATGTCAAGATTCAAGCCTTACAAGTCAAATTTACTCAGTCAATTGCTCAAATGGTTGAAAATCAGCTGTATTGGACAAAAAGTCAATTGTGGTCAACATACAATCAAACTTCATAATTTTTGGTCAACACCAATATTTTGAAGTAATATTCATCATTTGATCAAGGGTTGATCACGGTTCCTCAAGAAAAGTCAAGATCTGATCAAAAGCCAAAGCTTCTAAATTAGGGTCTTTTAGACAAAAGTCAACAGAACTTTAACCAGGCATAACTTTCACATACTTTATCAGAAATTTTTCCTCCACAACTCATTTTGAATTGAATTCAATTCTCTACAACTTCATGTCTCACAAGCTTGGGCATAAAATGCTTCATTTGGAAGTTATGGATCAAAACATTACAGGTCCTTTTAAAAGTCAACTTTTTGTAAAGAAGTGTTCATGAGCATGGAAACTTCAATGAAGATGAAACCAAAAGTGTTGTTTAGAAGACATATTGAGCTTTCTAAAAAGTACAAGAACACCTAAAAATGTTTAAAATTGAGAAAGATACACATTGTGCAAGTTGAGCATTTTTTAGGAGGTTCACAAAGAGAAATACTTGAGAAAATCAAAAAAATTCCAAATGGGCCTAACTTTTCTTGATTCAAACTTGTTCCTTATCCGAATTGGAACCTCAAGCCCAAGGCCACGTTTTTATATTTTATTTTTATTTATTTTGAATTTTTATTCATTTAAAACCAATTTAATTAAATTAAAATAGAAAATCAAAAATTAAGTACAAGGTGGATTTTCTCTCATCCTTGAGGTCCAGCAAGCCAATTAAGTCTGATTATTTCAAAATAATTGAGATTGGCAAGTGATTTGATTGAAATTGGCTCAAAAAGGCAATATTTGGTTTGATTCCAAATCAAATAATTTTCCATTGATTGGCATGATATTTTCTGACAATTCTTGACCTAATTCATTACAATATAAATACACAATGATTCCACATGACAAAGGGACGAAATTTTGGCCTCAAGAACCCTAAACCAAGTTCAAAAAAACGTGGCCTTCAAGCAACATAGCAGCCATAGTTTTGCTTGAATTCAATCCATTCTAAGCCTTCCAATCGATTCCTAGAGGTCCTCTGATCAATTCCAGATACTCACAAACAAGCCAAACACCCAGAATCACGAAATCAAGAACACGGTTTGCACTTTCTTTTTCAAAATCGATTTTGATTATTCATGCATATTTAACTTGTTTTGATTGTTTGTGTATGTTTAGAATGATGTTTGCAAGCTATCTAGGTGGTCCAATTTGATTTTAGACACAGGAATACCGAGACACCATTGTTAGGGTTCTAAAGCTCCAATTTGGGATCCATCGATTTAGGAAAAATTGGCCAAAACTAAGAACATATTCATGTTTAGGAGGTTAAACTGGATTGAACCATGGTTTTACATTGAATTTATATTGCTTGTGTTGAATTTTTGAAACTTGCAGGGATTTAGCTATAGAAGCAATCTGTAGGTAAAAACCGTGCCTATAGGTCTGAAAATTCAAATGGGGAAGAAGACCCCTGCGCGCGTGTTTACTATGGAAAATGGTAAACAACCGCTGGTCCTCCCAAAGCCCTAAAACTTAAGGTTACTAGCGAGATCGACTAGTTGATCTCAAGACTCGTGTTAAGATTTCTGGTGAATTGCACTACTTCTGAAAATGAAACTATCCTTGGCCCAGAAACGGCTTGCAGAAGCCAGGGAAGTAATGCAATGGCTTTCCACACAAAGAAAATCGAATATTGATGACTTGTGATCAACAGTTTACATGACAGTGTTTCGGTAACTAATGCTAGTGGTAACTCGTGATCGACAAGCAACGAACAGAAGTAAAGTAAAAGCAATGAATAAAAACAAAGTTAAATGTAAAAAGGTTGCATTGAAATAAAAGTTTGGTGATTCACGTACATCAAAGATTGCATACTCTTTCTTCCTTTAACGCGGAATTGAGCAGAGTTTTAGCAAGTAATTTGAGAGTACAAGTGAACACCCCTAATTCTACAAATTCTAACTTATTTATAGTAATTTACATAAAAACTGCTACAAGCGATTAACGACTGAGATTTGATCTCTTGGAAGTAACCACCTTGCGTTCGGTTTACGCTTGGAACTCTTGTCCCGAACTTAGATAGCGCTTACGATCTATTTGTTTGAATCTTTCCCGCTTCGTGCATTCAAAGGCAACTGCCTTCAATTTTTGAATACTTCTTTACTAAAATTTCTCTAAGTCCACAATGCACCACTTCGACAGCGGCATCACTTCGACCAAGTTCTTCTTTTGGGCCTCTTGTCGACACTTCCGTTATGCAATGTGTCGACATGAGTACTTTAACGTCATTTCGCTTTGTTCGACACATTCTGGTCTTCTAAACCAAAGTTCTATCTACATTCATTCTGGAACTTTTGACTTTGACTCTGCTGACCATCTTTAGAAACTACATCTTCTCTAGCTGATTCTTATACTTTAAGGATTCTTTCCTCTAAATCACGCCCTTGACTTTCTTTACAAATTTCCAGCCAACAAAGTGCCCCCTAGAGATACCATTTTCGACTTCTCGACACTGTCGAACTTGAGACAATGGTGTCTATGAATAATCACTCTGCATCGGTTCAAATGCTTCCACTACCTTAGTGCCACCAATTCACTGCTCCACTCTTGTCATGACATCACGTAATCATGGAAAGGTGATCTTTCTTTTCTCAAGACGTGGGAGCATTTAATGCGTAATCATCATGGCCTAGGTATCAGGTATGACCCCACCACGCTAAACACTTAATCTATCCACACGTGTCCTTGACCCACGATTGAAACTATGGGGACTTGCCACGAAACCCTTTGCCTTTCATTTCTTTGCCTATAAATAGCCACTTCCCTTTTCCTTTCTTTTCTATTCCAACTCTTCAACGAGCTAAAACAAAACCCTTAAAGCAATTCGTCTTCTTCAAAACTCTAAACCGAGACGGCGACCCCAGCTGTTTCAAAACCACTAACCGCTTGTTACCACCGTCTCAGTCCAAAACCACTTTGAATCTTGTATTTCGACAACAACGATCATCAAAGCTTCTCGACCTTTCTTTTCCATTTCCAACAAGTTTTCTTAAAAACTCTTTCCGATCCTTCAACTTCAAAATGACTTCAACCTCAAAGCAGCGAGAACAAGATGTTATCGCCACGCTCCTGACCATTCTCGGCTTCGTCTTGTTGACGGTAAACCCTACATTCCAGAGCCACCACTCTGCGAGGAGAAGACGAAAATCACGGAAATCTCAGTACTAATTCCTTTTAGGCGATGATGAACCCCTTGCTTTTTAGGGCCATTACCTTGGATGTCCTTGAAAAATCATGTGGATGATGAGGTGCTTTCTTCCCCACTAGCCAACGCAGTTCCATTGATCACTTCAACAAACCCCATTTCTTTGGTTTGTTGATAGAAACTTCATCTTGCTCCTCCTACATTGCCCTAAATGCTGGGCTTGGATGGACCGTGGAGCCTCATGAAGGTCAACAATGGAAGCAACGGTATCTATGACCTATTGCAACTTGCTCGTGTCGGCACCCCCTATTCAAGTGGTATGTTGTTAGCTGCCTTGTACTTCTGGGAAGGAACCACCAACACCTTCCACACGAAGTGTGACATGATAACACCCCGCTGCTGGAGGTAGCTTCCTTAAAAGGCGTGACACCTGCTGGTGCCCCGTTCAGCCACTCTGAACATGAAGAGATTATCCCTATCAAATTCGACGTTCGCGAATCCAAACACCCAACATATAACAACTTCATTCTGCATCATTGTCGCGACACTGAAGAAATTTCCGACGAAGAACATGTAGCTTTCTTGACCCTCTGGCTATCTCGTTTTGTGTTTTGCTCAAGGTCGATGCAGATAACCAGGCAATTTTCCCATCTAGCTTCAGTGCTGCACCATGAGGAAAATGTTTCTTTAGGCCAATTAATTTTGGCCTCTTTATACTCTTCACTGACCGACGTAGTCGGCCAAATCAAAAACTTTGACCCCACAAATCCAAAGAAAAAGAATATGTTGGTGCATGGACCTTTCTGGCTCCTACAACTGTGGCTCAATGCCACATTTTCTGCTGATGTGAAGCCCTTTCGACAAAAGAAGGTTTCAATATCTCATAACAGAAAAGGGGCTTTATGGCCATGTTATCGCTCTCTCACTCCAATTGACAAAACTTCTCCCAATGATCTTTAAAATACTTTTCAACATAATGTTGAACAGGGAAGACTTCACGCAGTCGATGGCTCCCTTTGCTGATGGCAAAAGTGGACCCATATGGCTTACTGAGTCTTTCCCTCACATAGAGGAGAGGCATCAAGGAAGATCTTTGGTTCTTTGGAGGCGTTTCTTGACTCCTCGATTTACATCGATTGCTATCACCACCGACTCCACGGCTTGGCGACTTATCGAAACTTGGTATCTAGGCAATTTGGACTCTGCCAACTTGTGCCTAAATCACTCTACCCATCCCATGAGTTTCTCATGGACGTGTTAGATGACCAATCCTGGATAGCTGTTAAGGATACTGTGGGCACTCTATGGGTGCAGAGACCCATTTTCAATTTCACCCCCTTCAAGCCATCTTTTTTCTGCACTCACGAATTCACACTTTGGTGGCAGACATACCTTGTCACTTTTGTAAATGATCTTGCAGAAAATGGTGAGCTAACATGGCTTTTGATGTTTTGAGGAAAAGGAACAAAATGTAAGGCAATTCACATTAAAGAAATACATTCGAGAACTTCTTAAAGTGGTGTATTTGCCAAACAATCTTCGTTGAACCATTTTGATGTTGCCGAGAGCTAAAGGAGAAAATAATGAAAAATTCCTCAACTCAAAATTCCAGTTATGCAAAAAGAACAAGTCCTTCGATTATTTACGAAAAGGAAAAGTTCCTCCTCTTCCAGCTAGCCCTTTGGCTTTAGGAAAATCAAGTTTCCTCCCTTACCGTTTGGCTCGCGTTGGTGGTACATTTCTTGATCGAATGTTCGGCAACACAAAAAGAAAGCAGTGGTTACAGTATTGGTTGCATACTACTGGGCTTTCTTCATACCGACCTTAGATATGTGAAGAACTTGTTGTAGTACCCAAGGGTAACAGCGCTTGGATAGTTCTGTTTCTTTTACAATTTATCTTGCATTGTTAAGCGACTTAGTTTTTCTTTAGCTATGCCTTTACCACGGTGATTGCCCCGTGCGGAAGGCGGTCTGTCGATACTCGGAAAAACATCGACCAGCGCTCGGACCCATACTGCGGGGGTTCTTCTCGATCAAGGTGTGTGTTATTGACATAAGCGCATTTTTCTTGTTCGACCCTCTGCTAACATTTTGACGTTTTCACGTTCATTCCCATCCACACCTCTTTAGATGGCGAACCTATTACGCATATCGAAAGGCGATTCTTCTATAAGTATGAATGTACTACTTTGACATTTATCTGGATCTGCGATACCAATACTTTGGTTTCCTTGTACAGTCGGAAGGCTCGT
The DNA here is from genome assembly GCA_021764765.1 of Vicia sativa. Lineage (NCBI taxonomy): Eukaryota > Viridiplantae > Streptophyta > Magnoliopsida > Fabales > Fabaceae > Vicia > Vicia sativa. The sequence continues at coordinate 88,667,308 of CM038796.1, read as the reverse complement.
GATTAATTTGCTCCTCCACCAAATCCAAAGGTCCAAGCGGGACACAAAGTCATTCTAGTAAGGCGTTGAGGTAGCGTTCCTTATTTTACATGCGGTAAAACCTAAGAATGCCTTTTTGAATCATCGTGATTTCGTAGCCATCGCCTGATGCTCAATCCCTCACCCAAAAATCCAAAAGCCTCAAGAAAAGGCACACCTGAAGACGGAGAGGAAGGCAAAATCAAAAATAAATCCCCGGCCGGCGTTTAGGAGCGAAGGTCGGTGAGGAACTAAAGCAGCGAAATAGATGACACACGCTAATCACAGGCGGCGGTAAAGTGCTCCTAAGCGCTTGTCATGATGCCACCTTACTTTCACATCTTGGTTGTAATATTGTGATAAATCTGATCATTGTTACTCCGGACCTCGCTGCCTCGTGCCAGCGGAGAGGTAGTGGAAACCATTGCTTAGGTTCTGCTAAAGGGAAAGAGGCGACAAAATCCTCACCACTACCACAAGTATTTCTTTCACCTTCTAAAGTGTCTTTTTACTTTTGAGTTATACTCGTCTGATTCGACACTTGCCCTCTTCTCAGGTTGAAGCTTCTGAGCCACAAAGTGTGCCAGAATATACTCCTCTCTCGGAAGTTTCTTCCTCGACAACCAACTCCTCACGACAATTTGGTGAGTTTGTTGAAATGTCACCAGGTTCAAGCAGTAGTGATTGATCACGGCCCGATCCGGGCATCATGCTTATTTTTCGACCAGTTCTGACTCTAGTCTTTCAGATTCCCTGTAGGATTCGGGGGTTCCTCAACCTGCTGTCGAAACCATTCAAATTTAGGATTCTCTTGAGAAAGACAACGTTGTTGGCCCTTACGGAGTAAGGGCGTCATCGGCGAAATGGAAATCGGCGATGTCGAAGTTGCTTTAGCAAGGCTAAATCAATTCATGAATCGGCAGCTACTTGGACTACGATCATTCTGATTCATAGCGATAAACTAGGACACGAAATTTGGCAAAATCAAAGCCGAATAATCTTGTCGTACTCATGCTTTCAATCATGACTTGCCTCATACCTGCAAAGACTCGACTCTTGGGCTGAGCTTACGGATGCCATTACCGGTGAAAGGTCTTGAGATTTACGAGTTTTCAAAGCTAATTATAGCGACTTTGGCGTTCTTTATCCTCTTCGGCCAATGTCACTCGAACTCGAGTGAATTATTGATGGACACCAAACAAACAACGATGAGGCGAGAACATGGAGATGGTGAGAAGGCCACGGCAGTTGCGAGAGATAAAAATCGCATCAATCATAGATTGCAGAACAAAGCCCCGAAAAAGTTCTTTGAAATCTGTGATCAAATTCTTTGAGCAGCGAAGGAGCTAGAGCTTGTCGAAGGCGAAAAAGAAATCGACCGAGCCGATGCTTAGATCAAAAGAAATGCTGCTTGGAGGATGCTCTTATCGTCGGTAATGCTACGACAAAGGTCGATGGAAAATTGCACACCTTTAAGGCCAAGTGAAGAATTAAATCATCATGTTGTTCGTCTTAAGGGTGATTTAGGTTTCAAAGGAAGTATGGAATTTGTGATTGATGTATGGGCGTGTTTCATTGTAGTTTTATCTCCTGTAATCGAACTTCCATTATTTATAAAGCATGGCATTCTTTTATTTGCACAATTTATATATCTTTTCATCTTTGGCTCTATTATCATGTTCCATTTCGAATTCGACCTTACAATTTCAAGTGGCCGAAATTGAAATCTCTTGAAGAATGGGTTGGTATTTCTACAAGTAGTTGCCATTTACTCTCAGAATGCGTCGATCTAATGTTAATTCTTCCAATTGGAAAAAACTTGGATTATTTTAAATGGTGCTTCCCATTTTGGGGACCATTTACCTAATACCCTATCATTTCTATCCATAGGCAATATTACTTTCCACACTAAATCATCAATCTGGAAAACTTTATCTTTTACCTTTTTATTATAAGCTTTAGCCATTTTATCTTTTGCCTTCTCAAAGTGTCAAGGCTAACATTCTCTCTTCATCGAATCGACCAACTCATCAACCATCATCTTCAATAATCTTGGATGGTATTTCATGTTGTCGTTGAATTCGCACTGATTGAACATGTATTTCTACTGGTAAAACAACATCATGCACATATGTCAAACGAAACGGAGTTGTTCCAGTTGCCTCCTTAGGGGACGTTCGACAAGCCCACAGGGCCTGATCTAACGTTTGGTGCCAGTTTCTGGGTTTCTTGCCCGTAAGTTTCTTGATCGAACCAATTATTACTTTGTTTGCGGCTTGACGACCATTGGCTTGAGCATAATAAGGTGTAGGCGTCGGTTTTATTCCAACTTCTTTTGCGAAATCTTGCATTTTACGCCTGTGAACACCCGTACCTTGGTCGGTTGTGATTGTTTATGGCACTCAAACCAGACACACAATGTGACTTTGTATAAAATCAATCACGACTTCACAGTCGACATTTCGTAATGCTATGGCCTCGACCCATTTTGTGAAATAATCAATCCCACCAAAATGTACCTTTGTTGTTTGGATATTTGGTTTTATCTCACCAATTCGTCAAGCCCATCCTCAAAATGGCCAGGTTTTACAATGGCATGCAATTAAGCTTCAGCGCGTCTTGGATGCCCCATGCATCGGCACTCATGGCATCCTTTAGCAAACTCAATCGGTCTTTCAACATTGAGGGCGATGTCGCTGTTCGTATTAGCAACCATTTCATCTTATGCCCGACTTGGTGCACACCTGCTCCACTTTGCACACTCGACCACGATATACCTCGCTTTCTCCGGGCATTTAAGTAACACCCGCGAGTTTTCTTAAATAGCTCGTTTTCAATCAAGAAAAAACTTAAGGCGTGATACTTTATTTCTGATCTGTCGAACCCGTTGGGGCGCATAAGTAATCAATAAGAGGTTTCGCGATCCTTTATCATGCCATTACCAATTGCGAAAATTTCAAAATATTTTACGTCTATGGCTCCTAATTTTACAATTGATAAATCTGAAGGAGATAATGAAGTGGCTCTAACCTTTTTCTTTACTTGAACACAATCTTTGTTCTCATTCTTCTTGTATCCTGAAGCTTCTTGTGCTAGATCATTTGCTTGTTGATTCTCCCGTCTGGGTATATGTCAAACGCTCGCTTGTTCGAACCGTTTCAAAAGTCGTATGGCAATCACAAAGTACATGATTAAGTTCTCTTTAACGCATCTATACTCTTTTGACACTTGCTTGATCACCAACTCAGAATCCCCTAGAATCTCGACGTTTCTTGCCCCTAATTCTAGCAGTAGTTCAAGTCCAGTGATCAGGGACTCGTATTCTGCTTTATTATTAGTGCAAATACCGTCGATAGTGTACTTGAACTCTACTAGAATTTCATTAGGAGAAATGATAACTCCACCAATTCCTGCACCATTTTTATTTGGACCGTGAGTACAACTTCGAGGCACCGGATCAACAAAACTTTACGGCATAGCCACCATTGAATGATCAACTAAAATCGCCACTATTTGCCCTTTCATAGCCTTTAAAGGCATATAAGTCGGGGAGTACTCGTTAATGCTAAAGCCCGTTTACCAATTCGACTATAAAATCGGTTTAGATAACATATGTTTAATAATATCGAAATGGGATGAAATATAAACGTCAACTGGCTTTATATATTGCTTTAATTTGATACAAGAGAAGTACAAGCAAAGGCATAGCTTTTCTATATCACTATACCTAGTTTCTGGACTGTTCAACACACGACTAAGGTAATACACAGGACGCTCAACATGATTATCATCCTCTTGAACTAACATACTACCTATAGTCGACTCCGAGGCTGCTATACATAACCTCATGGGCTTATTTCTATGTGGAGGCGCCAATATAGGAGGCTTCATCAAGTACGCTTTGATTGCGTCGAAAGCCTCTTGGTGTTCCTTGCGCCAGACAAATTCTTCATTCTTCAGTCGAAGTAGCGGTGAGAATGCCTTCGTTTTTCCACTTAAGTTGGAGATAAACCTCCTTAAGAAATTGATTTTGCCCAACAGTGACTGAAGTTCTTTTTTGGTCGATGGTGGTTTTACGTCCATGATAGCCTTGGTCTTGCTCGATTAACCCGATGCCTTTCTTGTGCACAACAAAACCATGAAAATCTTACGCACACAAAAGCACACTTTAATGGATTCATTTTAACCCATATTCGTATCCTTCGAAAGACTTACGAAGGTGCTCTAGGTGTGTCGGTTCTTTGTTTGACTTAATTACAATGTCGTCGATGTAAACTTGCATAAAGTTCTCAATAAAGTCATGGAACATAGTATTCATTACCCTTTGGTATGTTGCTCGGCATTCTTCAGCCGAATGGCATGACCACCCACTCATAGGTGCCTAATGCTCGAGCAGCGAAACACGTCTTGACACGTCATCATCTGCAATAAAATTTGGTTATAACCCATAACCATTAAGCATACTCGAATATTGAAACTAGCGGTGAGAATCGACCAACATTTGACTCTTGGCATAGCATACTCGTCTTTAGGGTGGCGACATTTAAATCCCTAAAATCAATGCACACTCTTAATTTTCCATTTTCTTAATGGTGGCACAATGTTGGTCAACCATTCGACATACCTTGCGATTCGATGAACTTGCTTTGGAGAAGTCTTTCTACTTCCTCCTTGATCTTGACATGATTATGACGCGCAAACCGAGGTGTTTGTTTCTTGGCTTCTTGCCGGCTTTGATTAGTAACTTTATTCGACCAAATCCACCTTTCGAAGAATTTCATTATAATCCGGGCAAAACAATCTTTAAATTCTTTAAGTAAAGAAATTACCTCAGATCTGAGTTTTTGGTCGATATTGGCGCTGATATAAGTAGGTCTTTTGTCACCTTCTGCGCCAAGGTTGATTTCTTCTAGAGGATCTTGTGGCTGCATCTTTTCAGGTTCCATATGATCCTTCTTGAAACCTAATGGTTCATCGTCGTATATGCGTCAAGGCGGCTCCTCGACATACATCGATGGTTACGGCTCTCGGCGAATTTCCTCTGATGGTGGGAAGTTAGCCACTTCGGTTGCCATCTTTGCTACTTCAGCTTCTATAGCCGAATTCATTCTGTTTTCGGCAATGTACGCCGAAATCCTTCGAAGAGCCTCGAGCTCAGGCATCATTCTCATAGTTATCTCCCCAGCCTGTCGGCGCGGGTCCTTCTCGATAAGGGTCCTCTGGATATTCTACGTCCCATGTGAAACCATGAGGTTCATGCAGCTTCAATGAAACGAATGCCTCGTGTAGATTGACATACGTATCTTCCGCTGGATGGCAAGGAGCAATGTTGGCCAACTTCCTATCAAATTGGGTTTGGCCCACAGTATTCACGTCCGCCATGAAATATCCTTGGTCGGCCTCGATGTTCTCCACAATGCCGTCTTCACGCTAGATAATTAGGCGCTGATGCATAGAAGAAGGTACAGCACCAACTCCATGCAACCATTTTCTACCCGAGCGGTTGTAACTTAGTGGACCACAGAATGACCATAAATATTGTCGACCTAATGGCAAGACCATTGTAACATCCACTAAATGACTCACATGGTGGATTTCGTTCCTCCATCGTGTACGCGAAGACCACGTTGTGAGACCTTATGTCGGTATCATGTTTGACTCGTTTCAAGATATGATGTGGCATGATGTTCCTTTGTTGCGCCTGATCCACCGACACTTTGTTGATGGCGTTTCTTGACCCATAGCCGATTAACAAGGTTTCGGATGGTTCCTCATTGCCATATCAGGCCTCTCGAAGAAAGCATCTTGACTTTCGACAGAACCATTATTCATCACGAAATAACATGTTGGCTTATGCAAAGCCATCTCAGCAGCATCGAGGTCACTAGTGTTCTTCACCTCTGTCGGTATGTTGTACTCCTCGGGGAGTATGGAGACCACATTAACCAGAATATCTAAACTGGCTTCAGAGTCAGAGGCAAAATCATCAGTTGCCTCGTCAGAGCCATGGTCGACTGGCTTGTTTACACATTCTTTGATCTGCTGGCTGACAGTAGGGTCGACCTTTGGCATGTATTGTCGAAGACCTTTACCTTTATTATGACATGTCTTTCGTGACTTGTCTTTCGACTACTTCTCTCTCTAGAAACGTCGCCACTGAGTTCGACTCATTGGATTCTTTCCCATATAGTTCTCAGATATGTGGCTCTTCTTTTTAGAGCGCACTTCTAGACGATAGCTCATTGGAGCTTTCCCTTTGGCCCTCTTTCTTGACGCCAACAGCATTTGATGGCCCAGCAGCCATGTTAGGCTTGAACCAAGTTCCTTGGGGCACAGTAGCCGGTGGAACATTGGTATTTGGCCTAACCTGAGAAGATTTCCTCTGCCTTGGATCCCTCTTATTCCATTGGATCCTTCCCTTTTCCAGCTGCAACTTCTAGAAATTTTCAGCAGCCACTCTATCAGTTAGAGCGTTACATCTGGGGCATAAGCCTACTTGAGCCCCTTTGTTCTTGCAGTGATACAAAAAGCTCAACAAATCGTCGTCACCCTTAGGATAGACGTCAGCCAAGTCGGCATGAGGGCTTTCGTCAGTGCCTTCTTCTAACATAACATTGTCAGGCACCTCAGCAATTTCGACCATGTTGATGGTCACAGGTTCAGCATATAAAGCCTCTTCTTGTCTCAATGGGTCAGTGTCGATTTTTGCTTTGGCGGCAAACTTGAGCGTCCTTCACGGAGGATTTACGCACGATCCACGAAAATAAAACATTGAGAAGTTGTATGACCAAGATAATTATGATATTTACAGAAACCTCTCTTTTGTCTTTGTTCTAATGGTGGCAATTTAGCATTTGGGGGAACTAAAATCTAACCATCTTTGACCAACAAGTCAAAAATCTCCTCACACTTACTAACATCAAAGTATATGTTTTGCGGGGTTCTAGAACTAGTGTCGACTATGGGGCTTTTCCCCTTAGCCAGAAACAACACTTTGCATTTGTATGTTGGCCCAGATTTCAATTCGGCCAAGTCTACGTCTGCCTCTGTCGGTGACATGTAGTCGACCTCATATATAGGGTCTGTGTCATCGAACTCGACATAGGCTACTTTCCTTCTTGGATTTGGCCTTGGTATGTCTAACCTTCTCTATCCTAAGGCATTCAGGTTTGAACCACCCGACTAGTTGTGACATACTCTTGAAGTTGGATCTATTTTCTTTCTAATAGAATAATCCAACCCGTGACCATTTGAACAAGTTCATGTTCGGGCACTTGGGTAAAACACCTCGCTTTTAGGGATCTAAACCTATTCAAATAGTCATCAATTGTCTCGACAAATTTTCTCTTAATACTTGACAATTCGACCAAACTAATCTTTGAATACCCCTCATAAAATTGTTCGTGAAACAACTTTTCTAACCCGATCACGAATCAATCGAATCGAGCGAGTTGTAAACCAAGTGAAAATTGCTTTAGTAAGGGATGAAGGAAATGTTTCACCCTTAAACCCTCATTGTTAGCCATGTCTTCCGACTCGATCGGATATCACGGCAATGTGTTCGACCGTTGACTCACGTCTCTCCCAGAACTTAGTATATTTAGGAATTTTCCATCCTTTGGGGTTTTGGTTTGTAGAATATACTACGATAGTGGAGAATATATTGTAGCCTTGGCATTGTATTCATACCATTTCTAGCCATAATTCTTTCGACAATGTTAGTCAAATTGTTCTCAATAACTAACTCATCTTGTCGAACCTGGTCAACAACTTGGTCAGCTTCTTGATGTCTTTGTACCAGGATCCTGGGTTGGTTAATAGCAACGTTCCTCTGGGGCGTTGCAGCTTGGCCCTGGTACACAGTATCCTCTTCTACTGCCCCCATGTCTCCTTGGGCACGTCAAGGTGATCGATTGGGATGGGCCTGTCGGCCCATTGCTGGGGGTGCGCCTAAGAAGTTACAAAGGCGCGTTAATTGCGCTATCACCTGTCGATTTGTTTCAGCAGATTGCCTATTAGTGTCGACAGATTCTTGTACTATGGGGTTAAACACATGCCCCATTTGGTTATTTAACATATTAACCAACTCATGGTTGCTATCATCCATCTGTTTCCTTAATCACGCCAGGTAGTATTCGGGTTTTGTCGAGCATTTCCTACACCCTATTACGTCCTTGTAAAGGGGTGTTAGTGTTACCAAGCGTCGGACATTACTACTATACTAGGGGTCAATGACATCCCGCCATTAAAGAATCGGCATTCCATAAGGAGGATTTACAATACCAAATCTAGGAATTGTTGTATCTAGAATGGCTTTCGTGGCCACCGCCAGACTCAGGTGTGGTTTGGGGCATCGGAATTGATCTTGGGCGATTGGCCCGAAGCGGCTATCTTTGCTACTTAAAGGGGGAAATGGCTCTACTTGTGACACAACTGTGTCGTTCACACCTAGTGTTCTAGATGGATCTTCATCCACATTCGACGCGGACGCATGATTTGTCATCTTAACCGTACGTTTCTTAGGGGGTGGTGGTTTCTTATTTGCTGAATTTCCACTCCTAAGTTTCATACACTTCTAAGATAAACTTCTAACACTTAGCACTATGTCCTACCGGGTGTGCCAATTTGTTTACTGTGGAAAATGGTAAACAACCGTTGGTCCTCCCAAAGCCCTAAAACTTAAGGTTACTAGCGAGATCGACCAGTTGATCTCAAGACTCGTGCTAAGATTTCTGGTGAATTGCACTACTTCTGAAAATGAAACTATCCTTGGCCCAGAAACCGCTTCCAGAAGCCAGGGAAGTAATGCAATGGATTTCCACACAAAGAAAATCGACTATTGATGACTCGTGATCAACAGTTTACGTGACAATGTTTCGGTAACTAATGCTAGTGGTAACTCGTGACCGACAAGCAACGAACAGAAGTAAAGTAAAAGCAATGAATAAAAACAAAGTTAAATGTAAAAAGGTTGCATTGAAATAAAAGTTTGGTGATTCACGTACATCAAAGATTGCGTACTCTTTCTTCCTTTAGCGCGGAATTGAGCAGAGTTTTAGCAAGTAATTTGAGAGTACAAGTGAACACCCCTAATTCTACAAATTCTAACTTATTTATAGTAATTTACAGACAAACTGCTACAAGCGATTAACGGCTAACATTTGATCTCTTGGAAGTAACTTCTGCCCACGTTCCACTTTCTGCTTGGAACTCTTGTCCCACGAACTTCTGGAGTAACTGCCCACGATCTATTTGTTTGAATCTTTCCCGCTTCGTGCATTCAAAGGCAAATGCCTTCAATTTCTGAATACTTCTTTACTAAAATTTCTCTAAGTCCACAATGCACCACTTCGACAGCGGCATCACTTCGACCAAGTTCTTCTTTTGGGCCTCTTGTCGACACTTCTGTTACGCAATGTGTCGACATGAGTACTTTAACGTCATTTCGCTTTGTTCGACACATTCTGGTCTTCTAAACCAAAGTTCTATCTATATTCATTCTGGAACTTTTGACTTTGACTTTGCTGACCATCTTCAGAAACTACATCTTCTCTAGATGATTCTTATACTTTAAGGATTCTTTCCTCTAAATCACGCCCTTGTCTATCTTTACAAATTTCCAGCCAACAACGCGTTTTCTAACTAATTGATTCCCATAAATCGATTTCCTTTGTATTCATTATGTTTCATATGTCTAACACCAAAGCAGGTTGGCTCAGATGGCCGAGGCAGCGCGCGTTCATCCTAGAAGGCACGGGTTCGAACCCTACCTTTTCCCAGAATTCTTAATGTTTTTATGTTTGGGTTCGGAAACACGTCCGAGCTCGACACGGATCCCATCATAAGGCACCACACGAGCTCCGACACGGATCCACTGCGAAGCCGGGTGCCTGCGGGCACCTTCATCGCGAAACCCTAGAGTTCCAACTTGGGTGCCTCCGACAAAGTTTCCCAAAGCTCCGACACGGGATGGCTTCTTCGAACCATTTTTTAGTATTTTTCATCATTTTTTCCATATTTTTATTATTTGCTTATTTCATAATTAATTAACATTAGTAATTAGGTTAAATAATTAGGATTAATTAGACAACTTCCACTAATTTTTTCTCTTATTTTAATTAATTAATTTAGGGGTAGAATTAACTAATATTTTCTTTAAAATTTATTAAAATCAATTAGACTTAGGGTTATTCTTCACAAATTCAAAAAAACCCAAAAATATTAGGACTAGTTTTCTTTTCCGCTATTTATGCTCTCGCATTTTCTTTTTTCCAATATTACGTAACTGCTCATGGGATGTAATAGCTTAATTAGGATTTACTTTCCGCACTCCTATATTATGTAACTGCCCCAAAGCCATTTAATAGCGTATGATTTACTTTCCACACTTTACTTTCCGCAATTTACTTTCCGCACCTATAAACTGCTAGTAAATTAGGCGTGTATGGCAAGATAAAATCAACATAGCTAATTCTAATCACAAGATAAATTATCTGAATTCAACACACACCCTTCACACACGCACCCCTAAATTATTCTCTCGTTGCCTTTCGAGGTAAATGGTCAAGTCTGTCATACCCAAAATTTGCCCTCCATCTTCTCAAGATATTTCATACATCCATACTCAAGGATTCCTCGAGTTGATCGGACAAACTCTCTCTGACAATCAACCCAAACTAGGGTTTGACATTTCTCGAGATCAAGGTGGGTTTCCAACATCTCAATGGTCTTCATGCCTCATCATATGCTTCAAAGATTCTCCATGTCAAGTTTCAAGCCTTACAAGTCAAGTTTCCTCGAGACAATTGCTCGGATGGTTGAAAATCGATTGTATTGGACAAAAGTCAAGCATGGTCAACATACGGTCAAACTTCATAATTTTGGTCAAACATCCTCATTTTGAAGTTACATTCATCATTTGATCAAGGTTTGATCATGATTCATCAAGAAAACTCAAGATTTGCTCAAAGTCAAACTTTCTAAATTAGGGTTTCTAGATGAAAAGTCAAGCTGAACTTTGGTGATCATAACTTCTTCATACTTTCTCGAAATTTTCCACCACCTCTTGTTTTGAAGGAAATTCAATTCTCTACAACTTCATGTCTCACAAGAATGTCCAAAAATGCTTCATTTGAGAGGTATGGCTCGAAACATTCTGAGTTATTTTCAAAGTCAACAAAAAGTCAACGTTTTGTTTTGAAGATATATTGAGCATGGAAACTCCAAATGAGATGAGACCAAAAAGGTTGGTTAGAGGACTCTTAGAGCTTTCCAAAAAGTCCAAGAGCACTCAAAAATGTGAAAAATTGAGCAAGATACACTATTCAGAAGTTGGGCAATTTTGGACAATTGCACAAAAGGACATTTTGGTCAAAATGCAAAATTTTCCAAATGGGCCTAAAATATTTTGATCCAAACTTGTTCATGACATTATTTGTGACTCATAAATGCTTGGCCATGGCAATTTTCTATTTTATTGATTTAATTTTGGATTTTAAACCATTTAATTCCAAATTAAATTATATAAAATATGAAAATCAAGTATTTTTTCAAATGGGTTGGATTTATATCATGCTTGGAGTTCAAGAAAGCCCATAATCCTTACCAAATTCGTGCTAGCCTCTTACATGGAAGGAAAATCAATTTTTTCAAAGATTTGATTTATTTTTAAAGAGAAAATATTGCACATTGATGGATCAATCTTTTCCTCTTTTCCTCTCTCAATTGCCTCTATAAATACTCGACAATATGCCAAGCCACGGACACGAAACCTAGCTCAAGCCAAACCCTTATTTTGCAAATTTTTTCTCAAAACTTTTGAAAATCGAATTCCATACAACAGCCACTTTCAGCCATCAAAAACCATCCCATTGTCTTCAGGAGGTAGGTTTGAGTAAGTATACACTCTTATCATTGATCAAACCATCCAGAATCGATGCATATACATACATACATATTCAATTTTTCTTGATTTTTGCATTTGATTATTCTGCTTGTGTTGATCGATTCTAATGCTTTTATCATGTTCATAAGATGCTTAGGGTTTGATCTGGGCAATCGTTATTGGTTTTGAACGTCATAATTGTATCATGCCATTACTAGGGTTTTAGAACTGTGAGCTTCGAATCTCAAATTGCGGGCCGATTCAAAGGCTGAGACCACCATTGGATTCGCGGACCCAATTTAGGGGGTAGCCTTAATCGACTTCAATTCGTATTTTGCGAGTTAGAAATCGGCGGTAGGAGAAGGCGCCGGAGCTAGGGCTCGGCGTCGTTTTGACCGGCGAGGATGGCGTGGCAAGATAGCGTTACGATTCGCTCTCTCTTTCCACATGGACCCCACGCGTCTTGACTTTGATTTTCAACTCATTCTGACGTCATCACTTATGTTGATTTGTTTCGACTTTTCAAACATCAAGCGCCACTTGTCCCGATGGTTAAGGTGCTCCTTTCGGATACCCTTCAAGGTCACAAGTTCGATTCGACTGGGACGGTTCTTTCTTTCTTTTACAAACTTCAACTATTTTCAATATTTTCCATGTTTTTCATATTGTTTAATATTTTCACCTATTTTAATTTAATTTCATAATTTTATTTATGCATTAAAAATCATCAAAAATTATTTTTTCTTTTTACATTATTTCCAAAAAATCTTTATTTAATTTATAAAATTAAAAAATATAATTTTGCATGCATATTTATTTTTATTCATAATTTTGCATTTAAATCACTTTTAATTCATTTTTAATTATTAAAATGCATTCAAAAAATCCCAAAAAATTATTTTAGCATATTTATATTATTTCCAGCATGTCATATTTTCCTTATTCAAAAACTTGCATTTTTCTAACATTTTTTCTATTATTTGATTCATCTCGTATTTTCCGAGTTCTTGTTCTTTTACAGGTTGATCCGATTCAGACGATTTTTCTTTATCATTTTATTTTTTCCAATAATGTAACTGTTTATGGGATGTAATAGTGTAAATTAGGTTTTATTTTTCCATAAAGTTTAAATTATGTATCTGCCCCAAAGCCATGTAATAGCGTAGGACATTTACCTTTCCGCACTTTACATTCCGCATTTTAATTTCCGCACCCTATAAACTGTTAGTAACTAGGCGTGTATGGCAAGACTAATAATGAACATAGCTCACTAATTCCAAGATAAAAATATACGAAATCGACACACTCTTTTCACACATGCACCCTTAGGGTAATTCTTTCGTTGCCTTACAATTCAAAATGGTCGAGTCCCTCGAGCGTAGAGGTATTCTAGCACCGTTGCCTTCAAAACAAATCATCATAGTCCCTTGATACAAAGATCATAAGACCCACGATGTAGCCTCCGAATACATGATCTTGACCCTCGATTATCGCCTCTGAAAATGATGATAGTCCGAATGTGCTAGGATACTTCCTACAAGTTGCCTTCTATGACCATACGATGTCCCCAGATGTCCGCTTACATCCAGCAATGGGTTACCTACCAACTAATGGTATGGATGGCGCTATTCTAAAGGCGTAACAATACAAAAAAATGACCAATTACAGGTAGGTAATAGGACTTTTAGTTGCTTGCTCTATCAAAATACTTTTCACACCTCACATTTTTTCAAAGTTCAAACTCTTTTCAAAACAAAACATTTCCAAACACTTTGTATACATTCCTACGTGAATCATTACAAAGTCAAAGCGAAATGCCTTTTCAAAACATTTTTGTCAAACACACAGAAAGCACAATTTTTAAAGTGATCTAGAGCAACTAAGAGCCCGTAGATAACTACGGATGGAAAGGGGTGCTAATACCTTCCCTTTTCATAACCATTCTCCCGTACTCAGAATCTAACGAAGGTCTTTTTCTGTACTTTTACCTTCCCTTAATTGGATATAAATAAAAGTCGATGGCGACTCTTGCTATCCGCACATTTGCGATACAAAAACTAAAAAGTCAGTTCACCGTATCACAAAGTCCCTCAAATGTAGGGGTATCTTAGCACCGTTGCCTACAAAACATATCATCATAATCCCTTCGAATCAAAGATCATAGTCCCTCGATGTTGCCTATGAATACATGATCTAGTCCCTCGATTGTTGCCTACGAAAAGTGATGATCGTCCCTATGAATGTGCTAGGATACTCCTACAAGTTGTCTTCTATGAGTATCCGATGTCCCTTCGAATGTCCCTTTACATTCAACGAATAGGGTTACCTACCAACTAATGGTATGGATAACACTATTCTAAAGGAAAGTAAAATAACACGGAAACGACCGTTCTGAGTAGGTAATAGACTCTTAATTGGTTGCTCTATCAAAACATCTTTTTACACCTCACACTTTTACAAAGTTAAAACGCTTTTCCAAAACGAAACATTTCCGAACACTTCATATACATTCCAGCGTTAATCATTACAAAGTCAAAGCGAAATGCTTTTTTTTAAAAATCATTTTCAAACATACACACAGAAAGCAGATTTAAAAGTGAGCTAAAGCAATTAAGAGCCCGTAGATAACTAAGGATGGAAAGGGTGCTAATACCTTCCCTTTTCATAATCACCTCCCTTACTCAGAATCTAACGAAGGTCTTTTCTGTTCTTTTCACCTTCCCTTAATTGGATAAAAGAAAAGTCGGTGGCGACTCTTGCTATCCGCAACATTTGCGATCAAACGCAAAACAATCCAAAGTCAGTTCTCCCACTGTATTACACTATGATTCCCACTAGGGGATATGTATGCAGAAGATCCCAATGATCTTTGTGAGCATAATAATAATAAAAAAAATTTAGGTCCCTGCCTAACCTACCTTTCTTAAATCCCAAAGGAGAAACTTTCCTAAAATAGAGTAGCAGATAAAACACACAAACATACAAAATATGCATAAAAAAGTTCCTATAGAAAACTATAGATATATAGGGTACTAATACCTTCCCTTTATATAACCAACCCTCTTACCCTGGTCTCTCCCAAATGTGTTGCGTCTAGTTCATGGTAGTCGCACTGCATATCATATTTTAGGGTATTTCAGCTTTCCTTTTTCCATCTTCTTTTCTTGTTTGGAAACAATAAATCTTGGTGCTCACGACATCTTTTAAAACAAAAAAAATCAAAAGAGTAAATTGTTTCGACTGCGATTGAATTGATTCGATTCCCTTATTAAATCACTTTTACATGAACAATGGGGCAAGGAATTATGCAGGGGCATTCCCCTACTTCATAGTTGATCAGGTTAAGTCCATTTGCAAGCTAAATGATTTGTGAATCAGAAGAGTATGTCGGGATATCAAGATGGTTATCCTCAGCTCGTCAAAACTTTAAGTCCAGAGTGATGGTCCTTCTTCGTCAGAAGTTAAAGATCATTATCTCCAAGTATAGTCAGCATCGTTATCCTCAGCATAGATCAGGAAGTCCTCTCGAGGTGAATCTTTTCGAAAGTCAAGCAATCTGAGACAGTTACATCAAGATTCAACGAATCTCTATGTGAACCTGTTGTGTTGCAGTACCTCGGGCATATCATTGACAACATGTTGTAGGAACTTGTGCATGCTTGCAGGTAGTCGACGTACCAATGAGAAAGCCGATGGTATTCTTCAGCAGGAGGATACCGGTGTTTGAAGTTAAGATCCCCGGGGTATAACGATTCGCAAAATTTCCCCAGTGAAGTCCTTATCCTTGAAAGGTTGGATCGAATTTTGTCGGGGAATCAAAAAGTTCTTGTGAAACTTCCCAAAGTGTGTGTTCGGGTGATTCTTGTGCATCCCGGTGATAGAATTTATCTTCCCCAGTCGGTATATCAATTGATCCCTCTTTAAGACTTCTGTTCTTCCCTAGTGTGTCGACATTGGATTATCCCCAGTGTAGCGGTGTCGGGAAGTTTTCTTCAAACACACCATATAGGTTGCATAATATTCTATGAATATTCTGCATCCATCACAACAGAACTGGACTTCATTTATCAGTTCAGTAAGCATGATGTCAAATGCCTGATGTTAGAACATCTTCGACATGTTGTTTCAGTTGTTGAATTAGTTCATAACATGTTCTGACATTTCAATAAGACTTATTGATGTACCTGTTCTTCTTATTCAAATTAACATTACATTATTGCTGCTATTATTTGTTTTACAAAAATTAAGTCAATCCTCGAAACATAGGAACTTACAATCTCCCCCTTTGTCAAATTTTGGCTAAAGCAAATAATTAAAGTTTACAACTTAATAATTATAGAAAAACAAACAAAAAAATTAAAACTACTTCAGCAGTAACATCCATAGTCTTCTGCACACACCTATAAGTCTTTAGTTTTTCATCAGCAATACAGCAACAATGTTTCAACATCTCGTTTGACATCCTTTTCGATCCGATTCTCCATTGAACAAACACCAAACATGCAGCATAAAAGAAGGAAGAGACTCGATGTTGAATTATCTTGCTCTCACCTTTGAACCAAGAGCTTTTCACAGGTGTAAATTTGGTGAAAGGAGATGCCATGGGAGATAGAATACCCCGTAAGTAGCATAAGAGGAAACTCAAGAGGTATCCTGAAACTTCTCCGGGTAACTCAGAACACAGATCACAAATGTGTTCATAACTCAGATCATAAGTCACAAAAGATTTCCAAACAGGAATATGGTTAGCAAATTTTGATATAGCTAGTTTGGACACTATTTGAGAACATAATCTCATAATATCCTGACTATACATCTGTGTAGCAGCAGCAACAAAACCAGCAATAAGATCTTTCTCCCCCTTTTTATCCAAAACTTGGCAAAGGAGGTCCTCAAAAAAACAGATCCAGGCACAGTTTGCCCAGACTCGAACAAAACTCATGATGGTAGTGAGTGAAAATATTTACTTGACATTAGAGGTAGAGGAGTCCTCTATAAGTAGTACATCAGATGCTTAGGAATTAACAAATTTTAGTTCCTTGTCAAGGTGACAAAAATTTTGGCTGAGAGACTACAGTAGGAATTAATGTGTACCGTCCAAACTAACTCTGACCAATTTTAATAGCTCTAGACTATTTTTGTTGGATGGAGTCAGTCCCAATAAATGCATGGGTCACTTCACCTTTGTGATCATGCAGGTATATGTGAATACTACCTCTTCTCTCACAAATCCGGATTGCTCCTTTTCAAGATATCATAGCATGATGTTTTGACATTATTCCTTCATGTGGCTTTAGTGATGGAGAGCAATATTTTGGCTTGAAAGTATCAGCATAAGAAAAATTCATTAATTTTCGCACTAATTGTCTAAGGGGTTTTCTTTTTTGATAAACTTGTAGATTAATTATTCTTCTGAGTATATCCTTCACTAGTGATTGCTGATATTTAGAAAAATTTCTAAACCAACTCAGTAGTTATGCCTTGTCCGAGCATACTACTTCTCCAACATCTCTTTATTTATCACAATAGACATAACTTCTTCTGATGAGTGTGGAATTCGAATATAGAGATTCACATTATCAAAACTGATGTTCTAACATCATTTGGGACATTCACGTCACCACAGAACCTATTTGTCTTGGTTCTGGAGTCACTAAGGGATCTATTTCCATCCATTTCCCTTAATAAACTTTACAATTATCTTTATGAAACTCCTCCAAAACATTAAAATGGATCTCATCTTCAAGGCACCCCAGTTCAATACAGCAGGATCTTCTTTCACCCCTACTACTAGGTACAAAGTCTACTTTCTCTACCTCAACAGCAGTCTGTAATCAGCAATCAGTCTTCTCTTTTGAGTCACCTCTATTCGCGTTAAAAAAGTGACGCGCTAGCGAATCGAATATGAATTCAGATCCTCTGGCTCGAAACGATTTACTCTTTTGATTTGTTTATAAAGATGCCGCGAGCATCAAGCTTTACTATTTTCAACACAAGAAATATGATTTAATGATTATGAAAAAAGGGGAAAGCTGTTAATACCCTCAATTGATTTTGATATGCGTAACGACTAGCGTAAACTAGACGTAACGCATTGGGGAGTATTCCGGGTAAGGGGGTTTGTTATATAAAGGGAATAGATAGAGCACCCTAAATATATATAGTTATCTATAGCTTTATATATGAATATGTTTGATATGTTTGTGTGTTTTAATTGTTATTTCTATGATTGAGAAAGTTTCTCCTTTGGGATTTTAAGAAGGATAGATTATGTGGGATCCTAGTGTTTATTATTATTGTGCTCGCAAAGATCTTTGGATCTTCTGCATACATACACCCTAGTGGGAATCAGAGCATTTGTAGCTCGGATCTACAGGGATCTATGGTTTGTTTGGTTTGAGGGAGAAAGAAATTTGCTCGCCAAGGATGAGACCTTGTGCCTACGTATTCTCAAAAGGATGTTGAGAAAGTCAGAGCAATCGTAGTTCCCACTTATGCTAGTGGAAAGCAACGGGATGTTAGTAAGAAGACACAGACGAATGTCATCTTAATGAAAAAATGTATCTAATCTATTTCATCACATACATTTTTGAAAGTTTGACTGATTAAAATCTTTCATCGTAATTTACAGGTGTTTTGCTTGAGTATACAAGCGTTACCACTTACATGTTTAAGAAAAATGCTTTGAAAAAGATGATTGAATCTTTTAACTGTAAGCATTGGGTGTTTTGCTTGAGTGTACAAGCGTTACCACTTACGATTAAGAGATGTTTTTTTTGTTTGAAAAAGAGTTTTGAAAAGTTTTTGATTGCATGTGATGTGATAGATGAGCTACTTCTTCCATAGAGATGATAAACGTCTAAATCTCGAGGAGAAATTGATTGGATTAAAGGGATGCTTTTAAGAAGCCCATGGGTCCTTGTATTGTAAGCCCAAGAGGAGGCATTTCGAGGGTCATGGAGGGTCCTTGTACGAAGCTCGAGAGGAATCTATAGGGTATGGCTGGCTTTGGCTTTAAAAGGGATTTCACCGGGAAACCATCCTTTTGGAATTAAGAGCAATTTCACCGGGAAATTATACTCTCTGGGTTCTATCCTAACGCGGGTGATTCTTTGTATTGGAAGCCCAATAGGAGGCTGTTAAGAGATTTTATGGTCTCTTTCATTGTATGATGCCCAGAGAAGGCTAAACTCAATGAGGAGTTCTTTTGAGCGAAGCCCAAGAGGAGGCGACTCAGCAGTGTTGTCTTATATGAAGCCTAAGCGGAGGCTAAACTCGGATGAATGACTTTTCTTATATGAAGCCTAAGAGGAGGCTAAACTCGGATGAATAGTTACCTTGTACAAAGCCGAGGAGGCTAAAATCTGGGGAGAGTCATCTTGTATAAAGCCCAAGAGGAGGCTATCTTGTGGGAACCTATTGGTCGAGACTAGTTGTTATGTTATAACTAGGCAGTTATATAAACAAGTGTGTGTGTGATATGTATTCACAAGAGTTTATGAAGGAAATATAAACAATGCATGATGTTAATTTACAAGATTTTATGAAGGAAATATAAACAAGTGTTTGTGAAGCGAGCGTTTAAAGCAGCGTAACTTGATTATTTACAAGTTTGAATTGTATACAAGAAAGTAAGTATGTACCTGAGCAGTATTTATGTACAGGAGTTATGGATGTACATAGGAGGGTTGGGACTTACACCATAAGGGTGGCCCATTGGTTTAAAATCAGTTTCACCGGGAATAATGTTCCTTTCAATACCAATGGTATTCAGTGTATACACAGACGAAACGGAAACGGACGATCGAAGTTTATACATGTTTGAGTATTCTGAGTATCATATTATGTACAGGTAAAAATTTGTATGTACATGAAGAGAATTTGATATGTACAAATAAAATATGTATGTACATAAAGAATGTTGGTTGGGACTTACACCGTAAGGGAGGCCCATGATCGGTTAAGAAAAACGAGAGAGAACGAATTCGATTTTATCGTTTAATCGGATCGATCATGGAAAAAAGATGCAAGTTTGATGAAAAGTTTTGAAGAATGTTATTTGAAAGTGTTTTTGAAATTTAAATTTTACTTATGAAAAGTTTTGAAAAGAATCGGGATTCGAAAGTTTGAAAAAAATCACCTTTAAAGGTGTTTTGAAAAGTGCTTAAAGTGTCGTTTTCGGCGTGATCAAAATATAATCGGATGAAAGTTTTTCTTGAAAATTTTTGCACTATCCTAAAATAGATACATTAATTGACAAGTGTACAAAAAATCACCTCAAAATGAGGAGTTTTGATTGGTTTTAAAAAATGTCAAAGTTTGTGAAAAATAACAAAAGTTTGAAAAAAAATGGTCCCAAGGAGGCTTGAACCCAGGACCTGTTAGGCAAGTACGTGGCATAATGACTTAAGAGTGAGCTGGCAACCGCTGGGGCAACAATACATCCGTGTATTGTGGTTAAACAAACTGAATATATTTTAAAATGGATTTTTGAATTTGAAAAACGCGCGCAGCTGTGTTCTTCTTCTCCAATCTTCAATCAGCCATGGATTTCGTGTTTCTTGATGAAATTGAATGAAGTAAACATGAAAGTTGATCGTTTTGAACCCAGGAACATGATGGCATTACTTAATTTCATTTATTTTAAGCCTAACATAACTAAATTTCTGATGAACACGAAGAACCCTAAAACTGAAAAACCTAATTGAAATCGTGTATGGTTGATGATTTATTCAATTGATTGAGGGTTAATGATCGTGGATGGTGCAGAAAACAAATGGCCAACAGTTTTTTTCAAATGAATCAAAGAATCATAGAGTTCGAGTTTGAAGTTCTTACCTGTTGAAGCTGGAATCGAATTCGATGAAGGAGTGTTTCCAGTTGTTGTTTGAGGATTGCTTGAGCACCAACGGCCTCTATGGAAGGTGTTTGATCACCCTGCTTGCTCTGGAATGATATGAAACTCTCTACCCAAGTCGACCTGCATAAGCTTAAAGTGGAACTTCGAATTCTGGGTTAGAGCTGTTACAGATGGATGTTAATGGTCTGCATCATCTCTATTATGTATGTGGATGATGTTTGAATGATTAAAACTCAAGTTGCTCAAGCCAAAGTCCAAATTCGAAAGTTATGGCAGTTTTGTGAGTTTTGGAAGCATGAAGTGCAATTATGAGTTTTAGCTTTCCTTATGTTGATCTTATGTTTCAAACATGTTATATATTGATTATAAGATATGTTAGACACCAAAATTCTTCATGGCTTTCACAAATTTTCAAAATTGCAAGAATTCTCAATTTTCACTATGTTTCTTGAATTTCAAGTAAGAAGAGAGAAAGCATGTCTTGGCATTACTTTGGTGTAGTTTTAATGGCAAGAAAGACATCTATTTAAAGGCCATGAGTTCTGAAAATAATTGAGAAAGTTTGGCCATTGGTAAATTTGACTTGCCTTAGAGGGCAAGGAAGTCATTTTTGCATTAAATGCAAAAGGAAACTTCCTTTTTTAACCATGTGTTAAAACTCAACTTGATCCTATCTTATAATAATTACTTCTCACTGATTTTTATCAGCTCTATTCTATCCTTGCAAGGTGGCATGTGTTCTAGAAGAAGAAAATGCAAAGTGACCTATAATCTTGAAGTTTAGAACTTGAAATCCATGGTTATGGAGCCTTATGTTTCAAAATCAAAAGTATAGCTAGACTCCATGCATTTGAGAGTTCTTGGACATTTTGGAAAGCTTGTTTCAAGGGCTACAACTTTCATGTTTTGAGTTTTTCCCAATTCAAAGTGGAACTATGTGAAACAATTCCATGAAGTTTGGAAAAAATACAAAATTTTAACACTTGAAATTTTTTCTGTGTTAGAAATTTTGACTTTTTGTTGACTTTTCCAAATTCTTTGATTTTTTATGATCATGATGGATCATTTTAAGTATTTTGATGATGGAAAAAGTTTTGTTTTGAAAAAGTTTACCAAAAGTCAAAGTTTGACTTTTTAGTGCAGATGAAATTTCATCAGATGTTTCAGAAATTGACTGATGAAGTCTGTGAACTTCTGTGATGTTTTGAATCCAGAAATTAGGTCAACATGTTGTATCTAAGATATGAAGACCAATCTCTAACCAAAAAAGTCATCCATTGATCAAAAAATCAAAGATTACTCATCCTCGATCAAAACCCTAATTGGTCGATCCTTGATTGATCAATGAGAAAAGTTGGATATCTAAAGATCAGAGGTTGATGTTTTGATCAAGATAGATCAAATCAGGTGAGTAAAACTCAAACCCTAATTGGTTGCCTCTTGAATCAGATGAAAATTTGATGAAACCCTAATTTTGACACTGAATGCTACACGATTAATTACATTACGAGCATTAGTGATGCAATGATGCAAATGTAAGGTGGTATATTAGGTCAAAAATTGGGGTATGACAGATACTATTTAAGTTTCTTTAACCTGAAATATGAAGATGAATATCTTCATTTTGATAGGTGTGAAGAGACTTAAATATCGAAATCTGTAAATTTTGGACCTAAGATACCAAAAGATGCAGTGATGCAAAATGATTGTAAAATTTTTACCGGATGATATCAAAGAAATGACATGGTGGGGAAAAATTTGTGAGGATGACTTGTCATTTAAGAAAAGAGAATCCTGTTTATTGAGAAACATGCAATATGTCTCATTGGGAAAAGAGATTCACAAAACATGTGAATATACATTTAACTTTAGGAAGCAAAGAGATTACCTTCTGTCATCCTTGTGACAATGTTTAAGGTAAGCGGGGATGATATTACCAATTATCAGCCTTGTGATAGTTTATGGTAATGAATTCTGAAGATGTTACCAATTATCAGTGAAGTGATAACTATAACAAGGTAAATCTTGAGAAAATTTACTGAGTATTCAGCCTTGTGAATAACAGACAAATGATGGAAACAGATCTCAAACGAGTTTTGAAGATATTACCAATTATCAGCAAAGTGATAACTATAACAAGGTAAATCTTGAGATATATTACTGAGTATTTAGCCTTGTGAATAACAGTTAGTGAAAAAAAACAGATCTCAAATGAGTTTCTATTTTCAAAGCTATAATCTTGCCGGGGATCTCTCTCTCGAGAAGATACGGGCATTTTGACTGAAAGACACAGGTTTTCTTTTAGACAGAAAGACAACTGTGGAAAATTTTTGAACTGTCATGATTTGAATTTGTTGAGAGAACAATTGTTTTATGATAAGTTTAAAGATGAAAAGGAAATAAGCGGCTCGGATGAGGCTATTGCTTATTGTTTTGTTGGCTAGAGACGAGGTTCCATCCGAGAATAAAGCTGAAAAAGCGGTCAATCAAGACTTTGTTCCCAATGAGGAATGATCTCAGCTGGGGAATAGGAGAGAGAAAAGATGTATTTCTCTGCTTGGGATAATCTGCTGGGGATGTAATCGTACCTACATGAGTAGGTGTGATTTAAGCCAGTGATATAGAAACAAACATTTTGAGGAATGCAAAAAATGCATGAACAATGCTTATTATGTATGAATATCATGAATGTTATGAATGTCATATGCATGCTGACGAGACTTAACAAAACAATAAAGAGGTATTTGGGGAAAAGGACCGCGTCACAGTTCAAACAAATACTCAACTAAATCTGCAGCAATGGTGTAGACGTTGCTGATGAAGGATCTGAGTTGCATGCTTTAGACTTTCGGAGAAAGGCATTTCATTGGCAAACTTGCTGGGAATTCCTTTTGGATAAGAATACTGTCCTGTGATAACCTTTATTGAGGAAAAGAAGACTTCCGTAGCAGTTATTCTATCTTTCAGAGATCGAAACACTTATGGAGAAAACTGTTGAAGTTCTTTCTGTGTTTAGAGTTCAAAGGAAAAACTTCACTTTTGTTTCAAAATTTTGAAGTAAAAAATCATTTAAAAACTTTTTAGTTTCAAAAAGTGATTTTCACAATAAAAAACGTTATTTATAAAAGAATAAAGCAAAATTGCCAACAAAAGGCACAAGGCTCAAATTTTATTGATAGAGTGGTAATCGAAAGGCGTGATTCCATGAACTATTACAAAGTCGGAAATGATAATTTATTAGGAAAAGGCT
The DNA here is from genome assembly GCA_021764765.1 of Vicia sativa. Taxonomy (NCBI): domain Eukaryota; kingdom Viridiplantae; phylum Streptophyta; class Magnoliopsida; order Fabales; family Fabaceae; genus Vicia; species Vicia sativa. Next base: position 88,643,296 of record CM038796.1, on the reverse strand, counting down.
ACATTGAAAGCAATAACCACTATTATCCCTAACAACTTCAAATTTCCACTGTGCTTGTTGCTTCAGAATATTTGATTGAAGATCCGTTGATGGAAATTTCTTGATTAATGATACGGATTGATTGCGATTACTTTGTCATTTTGTATCCTTATTTTTGCCTAGATTGTCTTTTGATTTTCAATCTATCGGATAATTACATTTATTGTCTCTTATTCTTTCTGGACCGCCCTTTCAGTTTTCGGTCCACGAGGCGCTCTTTTTGCCTAAGCCGCCCTTTTCGGGTTTTGACTTACAAAATGTTCTTTTGTTTTTAGACAAAGTATTTCTTGGTGCATCGGCATTCACGGATCACGGGAGTTCATCATCGTCCATGGTTGTGAGTCATGCACCGGAAAAACTTCTTTTGACGATGTATGGGCCTTCGTAATTAGGAGTCCATTTGCCCTAGAATCTAGTTGAAAAACGGAATCTTTTTAAGCACAGTCGCCTTCTCGGAATTCACGAGGTCGGACCTTTTGTCGAATGTTTTCTTCATCCTTCTTTGATATAGTTGTCCATGACACGGAGGCGGTAGCTTTTCTTCAATTAAGTTCATTGGTCGTATACGCTTTGACACCATTCACTCGGATAACTTAGTTTCCATGAGAACTCTCATTGTGGAATCTCAACTTCTACGAGAACCTTCCATGCCGTATACTAAAGAAAAGGTTGCCCTGTTGAAGTGCGCCTTTGCGATATCCATGCGAGCAAATGGCGACATCGTGCCAGTCTTTGTAAGTGATGACCATTTTCTGGACGATCTTTTTGATGTTCTTGTTGGCAGCTTCAACGGCGCCGTTCATCTTTGGCCGGTAAGGAGATGAGTTATGATGCTCGATCTTGAATTCCTCACACAGTTCTTTCATCATTTTGTTGTTCAAGTTTGATCCATTATCTGTAATGATCTTGCTTGGAATTCCGTATCGGCAAATGAGGTTGTTCTTGATGAACCTCACAACCACTTGTCTTGTGACATTGGCGTAAGATGCCGCTTCGACCCATTTGGTGAAGTAATCAATAGCCACTAGAATGAAGCGATGTCCGTTGGACGCTTTTGGTTCGATCATCCCGATCATGTCAATGCCCCACATGGAGAAAGGCCACGGAGAAGAGAGAACGTTGAGTTGAGTTGGCGGCACGTGGATCTTATCTGCGTAGATCTGGCACTTGTGACACCTCTTGACGTGTTTACAGCAATCAGATTCCATTGTTATCCAATAGTATCCTGCCCTCAATATTTTCCTAGACATTGCATGCCCATTTGAATGGGTTCCAAAGGATCCTTCATATACCTCATGGATGATTGTGTCTGCCTCTTGCCTGTCGACGCATCTGAGCAGAACCATGTCAAAGTTTCTTTTGTATAGCACATCCTCATTTAAGAAGAAATTTCTAGAAAGCCTCCTTAGAGTTTTCTTATCTTTGTACGATGCCCCGAGTGGGTACTCTCGTGTTTGAAGGAAACGTTTAATGTCGTGGAACCACGGTTTATCGTCGAAGGCTGCTGATTCTTGAATACATATGCAGGTCTTTCAAGGCGTCGTCGGATTTTAGGCACATCGTTCCAATGGTTGACTTTGAACATGGAAGATAGAGTAGCCAAAGTCGCCATTCGATTTTGATCTCGAGGGATATGATGCGGTTCAACTTTGTTGAAGAAAGTCAACAAGCGTCTTGCATAATCTAAGGAATCAAACCAAGATGATGAGTTTCATACTTGTCTTTGATTTGATTGATCACAAGGTGAATCTCCATATATGTCAAGAATCTTGATCCTCAAGTCGATGGCTTCTTGATACCCATGATGCAAGCTTAGTATTCGCGATGTTGTTGGTGCAATCAAATAGTCTGGCGGAAAGCGGGATATGAGAACCGGGAGTAATGATGGCTGATTCCATTGCCAAAAACATTATGACTCCATCAAAATTAAGCCCCATCTAGACTACGGATGCGGGCCTTCTTGGTGCGGTTAGTGAAATCTTTCATCTTTAAGTACATAACATCCTCGTTAGGAAGTCAAACTTGAGAGATTGGTATTCGTTGGTGGTGATAAGCCAAGTGATCGGCGAGAATGCTTCCTTTGACCGCTTTTGAGCACGATCTTGGATGTCATATTACGATATGACATCGCCATCTAGCAATTCTTCCCGTTAAAGCGGGCTTTTCAAATCGTACTTGATCGGATCCATTTTGGAGATTAACCAAGTCGTGTGATTGATCATGTCTTGGCGGAGCGTTTTGAAGCCCACAAAAGCGCAACATGTTTTCTCGAGCATGGAGTAGAGTTTCACGATCATGAACTTTTTACTCAAGTAGTAAATGGCATGCTCCTTCTTACGGTTTCATCTTGTTGTCCAACACGCAGCCCATGGAATCTTCTAGCACGGTAAGGTACATGATTAATGGTCTTCCTTATTTGGAGGAATCAATATTGGAGGTTACGGTATTCCTTGATCTTGTCAAACACTTTTTGGCAATCGTCATCCACACAACCTCTTGATCTTTGCGGAGAAGCTTGAATATCGGCCGGTGGGAGTCATCGAGAGATGAATCGGAGATGTAATTCAATCGTCAAGAAATCCTCTTACTTGCTTTTACGTATGTGGCGTGGCATTTCTTGAATAGCCTTGACTTTGTCGGTCAACTTCAATACCTCTTTGGTGACGATGAAACCTAGGAGTTTTCGGATCTTACCCCAAAGGTGCATTTGTTAGGATTGAAAGAAATTTCCTTAGTCGTTGAAACAACTTCAAGAGATGTTCTATATGCTCTTCTTGATGTCGACTTTGCTATCATATCGTCCACATAGACTTGATCTCTTTGTGCATCATGTCATGAAGAGAGTAGTCATTGCCCTACAGTAAGTTGCACTGCGTTTTTAATCAAGCGGCATTACTTTGTAGCAAAGCGTGCCCATGGCGTGATGAAAGATGTATTTTCCATGTCTTGAGCCATTCGATTTGATTGTAGCGGAGAAACCGTCCATGAAGGAAAAGATGTTGAACTTTGCGTGCTATCTACTAGCATGTCGATATGTCGAAATCGTCTTTTGGACTTGCTTTGTTCAAATCGGTAATCAACACATCGACTTTTGAGACACTATGTTGGCTAGCCATTGAGGATACTCGTGTCGAGGAAATCGTCTGAACTTCCTTCCATCTTCTTCTTAGAGCGGTGGCACTCTGTTGGCTAAACTCATGTCTGGTAGGATCACTCTTTGAGAAGGTCTAGGTTTGAAACTTCTTTGTCGTCGAAGCTATTTTGAACCTGAATGATTCTTTCCTCGTTCTTAAGTAATCGATCGGGATCTCTTCTTCAACTTCTTCCTTGGCGACTTCACGAGAATTTCATAGTTGGGAGAGCACGAGCTCTTTCAATGGATTTGTCCATTTGTTAATCTGCATATTTGATTTATGTCGATTAATTAATTTTTCATCATTTTTTTGAAAAGTTAATGTGGAAGTGTATGATTTTTTTTTTTTTTGAAGATTTTTATCTTATTTTGTTTTTAGGACTATCATTTCGGAAAGGGTAAAATGAAACTAAACACAAAGTGTGGAATTAAAACAACGCGTTTATTTATGATTCATAATATGAAGCAGGGCCTAAAATACAAACTCATTTGTCTTGGGCAAGACAAAGAAATTATTTAAAGTTAAACCCTATAAAACATCTCTTCGCTCTGGGTGAGCGAGTTCAAAACAAAAGCAAAAGATAAACTACTTAGAACTAGGAGCGTTAGTCCGAACTTCGAGTTTCGAGTGGTGGTGAACTCCTTGGAAGTCGAGTACTCGGGTAATTTTCCACTTGGTTTAATCCTCGAGTAGACTTTGGTGGTTGGCGGCGAGCTTTGAAGATTACGGATGGCGATTTTGCCTTTGTCTTTGCTAAAGCGATCTTCTTGACTTGATGAATAGATTGGGAAGTATGGGATCTGACATATTTGCTTCTGTTGGCCTCTGTGTTGAATTACGGGATGTATCCTCCAATCTTCAGAGTGAAGAGACTCATTGTCAGCGACACTTTCTAGTTCGTATCCTGAGTCGTATCCTTGATCTTCAGTGATCACGTTGACATAGTAGGAGTCAAGATCTAGTTTAACAAATTCCACGGGTGGGTTAAAGCAGAGATCTTTGTTGGGAACCTCGATTGGCTGATTAGATCGGGAAGATGGGTACACTTCTTCCGATTGACTAGGATACTCAAAAGAATCACCCCATCCGATTAATTTGGATGTCTTCAATTGATTTTGAGCTTTACGGCGATGTATTTCACCATGTAGTCAAATTTACCACTTGGTTCTCCCAAGGTATCCCAAACTTCAGAAGGGACAGGTGGATTTTCATGCTTTTGCAGGGACATGTCTTTGAATTGATCAGTCGGAGGATAGTATGGTGCGTAGGATTCTTCCTGAGACACATATTCGGGGCTGTTCAGATAAGTGCTCCACTCTTCAAATCTAGAGAGATCATCTTCACCATCTTCAATGGTAACAACGTTAACCTCTTGGAGAACAGGGTTTAAGAAACCCCCACTGTTGAATACTTCTTTGATTGGACGAAGTGCTCCAACCTTTTGCTTGTCTTTGGAGAATACGGTGCGAATCCGAGTCCGACTTTTGTCTCGTTGTTGTGAGTTTGATTACTTGTCCCACCTTGACATTGCCATCTTTCACTATTTGCTTCTTTATAAGAAGAGATAGATGATCTACTTTTGCTAGTAGATTCATCTTCTAGCGAATGTCAGGAGCTGTGTCCCTTCAGCGTCATTAGGCGTGATGAAAGAAATGGATAAATGGCTTATTAGTAGCTTGTTCACCGATGATGGTCACTAGTTTTCCATTCTTGTGAATTTTAATTTACGATGGAAGTGGATGTCACGACTCACCTTCGTGTATCCATGGTCTTCCTAACAAGCAAGCAAGCGGTAGCGTCCATGACACAGAAAGTGATTTGGAAAGTATGCGGACCGATTGTCATCGGAGATCGACTTCCCAATAAGCGACTTCCTTGATCCGTCAGCTCTTACTACTATGTCATTGAACTTCATCGGTGTCCTTTGTAAGCCAAGCGGCGAGTGTCATTTTGGCATTACGTTCAAAGATGAACCGGTATCTACCAATACATTGGACGGGGAATCGATTGGCAAATCATCGAGATGTGCAAAGCCAAATTCGATCTTTCCTTCTTACGGAAGTTCCTCATCACTAAAACTTAGATTATTACAAAATTTGTTATGTTGGCAACAATACCCCAATGCGTAGTCACATCGTGATCTACATAAGCAATCTAGTACCTTCATCGAGCCTCTCGGTGAGCTTGGAGTTCAATAGTAGAGGCGATATTGAAATCTTGGAGAGTCACCGGTGATCCACGACTCGATATTCGCTCTTTTGATTAACCCGATATCTCATCAAAATACATGTTGGCGTCGGTTCTATCAGGAGGACCAACATTTGTGCCTGGATTAACATCGGGAATCATTGTGGGATTCTCGGGAGATATGTTAACTGGATTTCGTCTAACAACAGGAACAGCAGGCGGTCTTGGTTGCAATGGAGCATGTACTCGTCCACTTCGGGTTACTCGTCCTATCTCAGTTATGTTGACATTAGCGGGAAGAGTTGGCATAGGTTTCTCTTTTCCATCCTCTATCATAGTTGCATTGTATTGATAGGGAATTGCTTTGCTAGAACTGTATGAAACAGGACCGGGTAAGCAAATCACCAAAGGAGACTCTGGAATGTTGGAACCATCATATTCAATCTCCACATGTTTGGGTACATTGAAACAGGGGATGATAACGTTTACTTCGGTATTTTCCGAGTTGATATCTGAGACTAAAAGCTCATGCGGAAAATGCCCTACTGTATTTACGTCATAGTCATCTCTATTTCTGTAGATCTGTATGTCACCAATGTCTAGCAATCGTTGAATGTCTGCTCTTATGGTGGGACACCCTCGAATATCCTTGAAATAGATGTCGCAAGCTGCGTAATCGTGTTTAGTGAAGACACCCATTTTACTGTACGTATCATGGCGATGTACCAAGTTTCCTCTGATCAAATTCACGTCCGTGACAAGATACCTATATGTATTTCTTAGCATCAGATTCACCGCATGTCCACTATGACTGGGAAGTGGATTTGCTTGTACGTTCGGATTCGTATTTCTAAAGGAAAGAAGATTAGATTTCACTAATCTCTGCACTTCTGCTTTTAATGCTATGCAATGCTCAAGATCATGGCCTAGTGCCCCTTGGTGAAAAGGGCAAGATACATCCGCTTTGTACCACCATGGCAATTTTTCTGGGACCGGAGGTGGTGACCTTGTCTGTACCAGATTCCTTTCGATTAATGCAGGGTATAGTTATGTGTACGTCATTGGAATTGGGTCGAATTGCGAGACCCGAGGCGCACGGTTTTGATTGTTAAACTATTGAGCCTGTTGATGAGGCTGTTGAGTTTGTTGAGTTTGTTGGAACTGCGGAGCAATTCCTGTGTTTGGACTTGTGTTAACAGCGGGCGTTATGGCAGCTACCTGTCGCTGTTGAATGACATTTCTTCGCGGTTTCCCTCGGGATACCATTCCTATGTCATGTTCTTTTTTCTTTGGGAAATTGGTCCCAACCTTCCTAGTTCCACTAGAAGATCCTGCTTCCTTGGTTAGGCGTCCGGTTCGAACCCCCTCCTCTAACCGCATTCCCATGCTTACCATCTCGGTGAAATATCCGGGAGCGCTGGCGATCATTCGTTCGTAGTAGAATGTACCAAGAGTGTTTAGGAATACCTTGGTCATCTCTTTCTCTTCTAATGGTGGGTTGACTTGGGCAGCGACTTCCCTCCATCATTGAGCGTACTCTTTGAATGTCTCTCTTTCTTGCTGAGACATGGAGCAGAGTTGATCCCGATCGGGAGCCATGTCCAAGTTGAACTTATATTGTTGTACGAAAGCTTCACCTAAGTCATTGAATGTTTGGATACTTGCGTTGTCTAACCCCATGTACCACTTTAGTGCGGCACCGGTGAGACTATCTTGGAAGTAGTGGATTAACAACTGGTGATCGTCGTTGTATGTAGACATTTTCCTGGCATACATCATGAGATGACTTTGTGGACAGGAGTTTCCTTTATACTTTTCAAAGTCAGGGACTTTGAATTTTGCAGGTATCCTTACGCGAGGAACTAAGCAAAGATCCTGGGCGTTTTTCCCAAACAATTCTTTTCCACGGATCGTTTTAATTTCAAGCTGCATTTTGAGGAGTTGTTCCTGGAGATTCTCCATCGAACCATGTAAATTCGTGTTGTTGCCCGGAATATGGTGAACTTCTTCGTCCATGGTAGTGTGCACTACGGAAGCTGAGTTCGTCATGATTGGTTGAGAAACCATCATTGTTACTTGTGGAAGAGTTACTCCACGTTGCAGAGTAAGTGTTGAGTTCTGCTGCAAAGTAGGTACTTCAAGCGTGGTTGTTTGCACTTGAGAAGTCGGTTGGCGAAATCCGATGCCAAAGTTGAAAGGCATGCCCATGGATAACCTTCATCTTGAAGAGTGAACTCTGGCTACGTTGAAGCTGGAGTAGTAGTGTCTTCGAAATCATTGCTTGATTTTGATTGCTCGAGTGCTTCGACTTTCTGCCGCCAATGAATTGACCAAAAGTGAGTCTCTCCACCTCTTCTTGCGGTGTTATTCTTGTCTTTGACTCAACATTTTCTTGCTCAAATCCTTCCATTACTTTTCTTCTTTTTGAGCGTGTATTGTATGTTCGAGTTGGTGTGGGCGGTCGAGAAACTCTAAGGCAGCGACAGCGATCTTTTCCTATCTGTTGGAAAAAATTCCAAAAGATCAAACTCTAGACAATAGACTCAATATGCAAAGTATGATGCATGATTATGAATGTAAAGAAATCTTTCCAAAGAATTTACGCTAAAAGAGAAATTTCTGGCAAATATTTGGATGGAAAACACACATTTTATTGATTATTGAAAGAAGATTACAACAGTTTTTTGAGCATTGCTCACACAAATGATAAAATAAATGATAAAAATTGTAATCTAAACTAATTAATCGTCCTCGTAGGATGAAGATCAGAAGGCTTGATGTAGCTTCAGCTTCAGGATTTCCTTCCCATAGTGAGCTTTTAGTTCAGCTTTCTCGGCTTTTAGCTTACTAATGACTTTCTTCCACTCGTTGGGAGCAGGATCGCTGGTTGTCATTTCCTCAAGCTTTCTTTTCCTTTCTTTGATGTATCTTTTGATCGCGTTATCTTTCTGATGAATCTTCTCATCTTTCTCCATGAGCCATTCATCCTGGAAGTAGAGCATCTTTTCATGCTCTTTGACTTGTTTCTTGAGCTTCTCATTTTCGAGGCCAGTCTTAAAGAACTTGTTTTCCAAAGCTTCTTTCTCAAGCCTCATCTTGGCCAAAGCTTCTTGGTATTCTCCCATACTTTCGACGGGAAAAATTGTTGATTTGGAAGCTGTTGAAAACATAGGTTCTTCATAAGCGTAAGGCATTCGGAATTCCTTCGCTCTTTTCTTTACCCAAGAAGTGTAGATTTCCATGGCTACACAATTCTTTTCTTTCCCTTTTTCCTTCCTCCGACTGTGATGCCAAGCTCTGATCATTCTGGCTTTCAACCCTTGGGAATCCTCTCCTTCATGATAGAAGTAACTCTCTACTGTAAAACCAAGAGGTTTACTAGAGTTTGTGTATCAGTTGACGTCTACTTGAGGAATGGGTTGTAGTTGATTCCTCCTTTAGTACCAATGAGAGGCGTTGGCAAATTCTCCACGACTCTCAATGATTTCCATCTCATTGTGCGCAAGGTATACCAATGGATATAAATCGTTTGTAAGAGACATGAGTCTTCTTGACCAATGCCAATCGTCTTTGTTTCGCGGAAGATAGGAGATTTAGGCAAGTGTGAGACAATCCATTTGAAGAGCAGTACCTGACACACGATAGTTCCATCTTCTTGGCGATTCCTATGATGAATAGAAATACGTGTCACCAAGCGAGTGGGAGCAGGATTTCCAATCGAAAGATCCTTATGGCGTTGATATCAGCGAAATTTGGGACGTTGAAACAACACCAATCCATAGAGGAGTAAAGCTAAAATAGCTTCAAAGGCTACCATACTACCGACCTCGAGAGAATTTAAGAGCCTTCTCCATTAGGAACTTTGAAGTCGGTCCTAAGAGTTTTCCTCGGTAGTTAGGTTTTGTCTATCTCGATTTCTTTAAATGAGTCATCGTTGCAATGGTGGTGACTTAGGAATGGCTTCAAACCATTGAAAGGCACTTTGTATCTTGAGATACCTAATATGTGTGCGTACTCTTCCAAAGTAGGCATCAGCGATAGTCGAGAAAGTGAAACAACGATAGGCGGATCGTAAAGAGCGAAATTTTTGAAGTCCTTCATCAACGTTAGTGTTCGAATAGTTAAAAGAGTTCCATAGCGTTTTACGAAATCCAGGGATCTTCTACCAAGGATGCTAACTCTTTTAACTTTCCTACGTCGAAATTCTAAAGCTGTATCTCTTGGTGAATCTTCCTCGGCGTCCATCACTCTAACCTAAAATATTTTACAAAGAAAAATCTCTAAATTCTTTGAAAATGGGAAGAAAATGAAGTTTTTGAATGAATGCATGAATGAATGTTGCAAACATGGTTAGTAGTTATACACACGGTCAAGCGTTGAAGTCACGAGCATGAGGCCAGCGATAAGAATCAAGCGTGGTTATGTTCTATGGGCTTATTCATACGTGAAGCGGTTCTCTGATATCTGAGGCTCAACACTTCTCTTTGAAATATTATCGGATTTGTTGAATACTCGATGGTCCAATAATATTTTTCAAGAAAACTACTTTGATCGTAGTCTCGCATGACAATTATTCTAGGCTTACGCCGAATAATCTACACACTACATCCTAAATGGCGGGATGGGTTATGTGTTCTCTGACCACTCAACCCAAGTTCTCTTGAAAGCAAAATGTCTTTGCAAATACTTGCTAAACACAAATACCCCCAAGACAACCTCCACTGAGAGAGGGATCTCAAACTAACTCCATAAGTACTTAGACTTCTCACAAGTTAATAGGACTATACCCCCACCTAGATCTTAAAATGTTTCTTAAATCCGGGTTAGGATTTCTTTCCATCAGATGAAATCGCAAAAACACACAATAAAGAAAAACAGATAGATGCACAATTTGAAAGCTTAACCCCTTTGTTTCTTTTTGAAAACAAAAAAAAGCTTGGTGCTCTTGAGCAGAGTCACATTTTTTTTGAAAATCAAAGTTTCATACTCCCAGTGAGTCGCCATTTTCTGTTCGCGTTAAAAGTGGCTAGCGAATCGAATATGAATTGAGCCTCGGCTCAAACGATTACTCTTTTGATTTGTTTATAAAGATGCATGAGCATCAAGCTTTACTATTTTCAACACAAAAATATGATTTAATGATTATGAAAAAGGGAAAAGTTAATACCCTCAATTGATTTTGATATGCGTATGACTAAGCGCAAACTAGGCGTAACGCATTGGGAATATTCGGGTAAGGGGTTTGTTATATAAAGGGAATAGATGGAGCACCCTAAATATATATAGTTATCTATAGCTTTATATATGAATATGTTTGATATGTTTGTGTGTTTTAATTGTTATTTCTATGATTGAGAAAGTTTCTCCTTTGGGATTTTAAGAAGGATAGATTATGTGGGATCCTAGTGTTTATTATTATTGTGCTCGCAAAGATCTTTGGATCTTCTGCATACATACACCCTAGTGGGAATCAGAGCATTTGTAGCTCGGATCTACAGGGATCTATGGTTTGTTTGGTTTGAGGGAGAAAGAAATTTGCTCGCCAAGGATGAGACCTTGTGCCTACGTATTCTCAAAAGGATGTTGAGAAAGTCAGAGCAATCGTAGTTCCCACTTATGCTAGTGGAAAGCAACGGGATGTTAGTAAGAAGACACAGACGAATGTCATCTTAATGAAAAAATGTATCTAATCTATTTCATCACATACATTTTTGAAAGTTTGACTGATTAAAATCTTTCATCGTAATTTACAGGTGTTTTGCTTGAGTATACAAGCGTTACCACTTACATGTTTAAGAAAGATGTTTTGAAAAAGATGATTGAATCTTTTAACTGTAAGCATTGGGTGTTTTGCTTGAGTGTACAAGCGTTACCATTCTGATTAAGAGATGTTTTTTTTGTTTGAAAAAGAGTTTTGAAAAGTTTTTGATTGCATGTGATGTGATAGATGAGATACTTCTTCCATAGAGATGATAAACGTCTAAATCTCGAGGAGAAATTGATTGGATTAAAGGGATGCTTTTAAGAAGCCCATGGGTCCTTGTATTGTAAGCTCAAGGAGGCATTCCGAGGTCATCGAGGTCATCGAGGTCCTTGTACGATGCTCAAGAGGAAGCTATAGGGTATGGTGGCTTTGGCTTTAAAAGGATTTCAGGAAACCATCCTTTTGGAATTAAGAGCAATTTCAGGAAATTATACTCTTTGGGTTCTATCCTAGGGTGATTCTTTGTATTGGAAGCCCAATAGGAGGCTGTTAAGAGATTTTATGGTCTCTTTCATTTTATGATGCCCAAGAAGGCTAAACTCAATGAGGAATTCTTTTGAATGAAGCCGAGGAGGTGACTCAGCAGTGTTGTCTTATATGAAGCCTAAGCGGAGGCTAAACTCGGATGAATGAGTTTTCTTATATGAAGCCTAAGAGGCTAAACTCGGATGAATGAGTTACCTTGTACAAAGCCAGAGGAGGCTAAACTCTGTGGGGAGATTCATCTTGTATAAAGCCCAAGAGGAGGCTATACTATGGGGAACCTATTGGTCAGACTAGTTGTTATCTTATAACTAGACAGTTATATAAACAAGTGTGTGTGTGTGTAATATATATTCACAAGAGTTTATGAAGGAAATATAAACAATGCATGATGTTTATTTACAAGATTTTATGAAGGAAATATAAACAAGTGTTTGTGAAGCGAGCGTTTAAAGCAGCGTAACTTGATTATTTACAAGTTTGAATTGTATACAAGAAAGTAAGTATGTACGAGCAGTATTTATGTACAGGAGTTATGGATGTACATAGGAGGGTTGGGACTTACACCATAAGGGTGGCCCATTGGTTTAAAAGCAGTTTCACCGGGAATAATGCTCCTTTCAATACCAATGGTATTGATGTATACAGACGAAGCGAAGCGAGCGATCGAAGTTTATGCGTGTTTGAGTATTATAGAGTATCGTATTATATACGGGTAAAATTTGTATGTACATGAAGAGAATTTGATATGTACAAAGAAAATATGTATGTACATAAAGAATGTTGGTTGGGACTTACACCGTAAGGGAGGCCCATGATCGGTTAAGAAAAACGAGAGAGAACGAATTCGGTTTTATCGTTTAATCGGATCGATCATGGAAAAAAGATGCAAGTTTGATGAAAAGTTTTGAAGAATGTTATTTGAAAGTGTTTTTGAAATGTAAAGTTTATTTATGAAAAGTTTTGAAAAGAATCGGGATTCGAAAGTTTGAAAAAAAATCACCTTTAAAGGTGTTTTGAAAAGTGCTTAAAGTGTCGTTTTCGGCTTGATTAAAATATAATCGGATGAAAGTTTTTCTTGAAAATTTTTGCACTATCCTAAAATAGATACATTAATTGACAAGTGTACAAAAAATCACCTCAAAATGAGAAGTTTTGATTGGTTTTAAAAAATGTCAAAGTTTGTGAAAAATAACAAAAGTTTGAAAAAAAAATGGTCCCAAGGAGGCTTGAACCCAGGACCTGTTAGGCAAGTACGTGGCATAATGACTTAAGAGTGAGCTGGCAACCGCTGGGGCAACAATACATCCGTGTATTGTGGTTAAACAAACTGAATATATTTTAAAATGGATTTTTGAATTTGAAAAACGCGCGCAGCTGTGTTCTTCTTCTCCAATCTTCAATCAGCCATGGATTTCGTGTTTCTTGATGAAATTGAATGAAGTAAACATGAAAGTTGATCGTTTTGAACCCAGGAACATGATGGCATTACTTAATTTCATTTATTTTAAGCCTAACATAACTAAATTTCTGATGAACACGAAGAACCCTAAAACTGAAAAACCTAATTGAAATCGTGTATGGTTGATGATTTATTCAATTGATTGAGGGTTAATGATCGTGGATGGTGCAGAAAACAAATGGCCAACAGTTTTTTTCAAATGAATCAAAGAATCATAGAGTTCGAGTTTGAAGTTCTTACCTGTTGAAGCTGGAATCGAATTCGATGAAGGAGTGTTTCCAGTTGTTGTTTGAGGATTGCTTGAGCACCAACGGCCTCTATGGAAGGTGTTTGATCACCCTGCTTGCTCTGGAATGATATGAAACTCTCTACCCAAGTCGACCTGCATAAGCTTAAAGTGGAACTTCGAATTCTGGGTTAGAGCTGTTACAGATGGATGTTAATGGTCTGCATCATCTCTATTATGTATGTGGATGATGTTTGAATGATTAAAACTCAAGTTGCTCAAGCCAAAGTCCAAATTCGAAAGTTATGGCAGTTTTGTGAGTTTTGGAAGCATGAAGTGCAATTATGAGTTTTAGCTTTCCTTATGTTGATCTTATGTTTCAAACATGTTATATATTGATTATAAGATATGTTAGACACCAAAATTCTTCATGGCTTTCACAAATTTTCAAAATTGCAAGAATTCTCAATTTTCACTATGTTTCTTGAATTTCAAGTAAGAAGAGAGAAAGCATGTCTTGGCATTACTTTGGTGTAGTTTTAATGGCAAGAAAGACATCTATTTAAAGGCCATGAGTTCTGAAAATAATTGAGAAAGTTTGGCCATTGGTAAATTTGACTTGCCTTAGAGGGCAAGGAAGTCATTTTTGCATTAAATGCAAAAGGAAACTTCCTTTTTAACCATGTGTTAAAACTCAACTTGATCCTATCTTATAATAATTACTTCTCACTGATTTTTATCAGCTCTAGTCTATCCTTGCAAGGTGGCATGTGTTCTAGAAGAAGAAAATGCAAAGTGACCTATAATCTTGAAGTTTTGAACTTGAAATCCATGGTTATGGAGCCTTATGTTTCAAAATCAAAAGTATAGCTAGACTCCATGGATTTGAGAGTTCTTGGACATTTTGGAAAGATTGTTTCAAGGGCTACAACTTTCATGTTTTGAGTTTTTTTCAATTCAAAGTGGAACTATGTGAAACAATGCCATGAAGTTTGGAAAAAAATACAAAATTTTAACACTTGAAAATTTTTCTAAGTGTTAGAAATTTTGACTTTTTGTTGACTTTTCCAAATTCTTTGATTTTTTATGATCATGATGGATCATTTGAAGTATTTTGATGATGGAAAAAGTTTTGTTTTGAAAAAGTTGACCAAAAGTCAAAGTTTGACTTTTCAGTGCAGATGAAATTTCATCAGATGTTTCAGAAATTGACTGATGAAGTCTGTGAACTTCTATGATGTTTTGAATCCAGAAATTAGGTCAACATGTTGTATCTAAGATATGAATACCAATCTCTAACCAAAAAAGTCATCCATTGATCAAAAAACAGAGATTACTCATCCTCGATCAAAACCCTAATTGGTCGATCCTTGATTGATCAATGAGAAAAGTTGGATATCTGAAGATCAGAGGTTGATGGTTTGATCAAGATAGATCAAATGAGGTGAGTAAAACTCAAACCCTAATTGGTTGCCTCTTGAATCAGATGAAAATTTGATGAAACCCTAATTTTGACCTGTGAATGCTACACGATTAATTACATTACAGCGTTAGTGATGCAATGATGCAAATGTAAGGTGGTATATTAGGTCAAAAATTGGGGTATGATAACCTCCAAGAGCCATTATATTTGTTCTACTTCAAGATTGATTTATAAATATTCATATGACTCCCTCTACCAAAGATGAATTTTGCTTCATTTGAATATAACCATTTGAGTACAAGCCGAGGATACATTTAGGCCTTCAACTTCTTTTAGTGAAGGGCAGTTGCTTTACACATCCTTATGAACGGCCCTGTTTGATATCTTCACTACATATATTAAGGACACATTTGATAACATCTTGAAAGTACTCTTAATTTGGAATTTCTCACATATTCCAATATAAGAGTCCTTAGTTTGCTCGCTATACAAGGTTCAGATTGGCACATTTTGTCACTTGTAGTAGAAGAAACCACATTTTCAACCATCATGTTGATCAACTCATCTTATCTAATATTCTTTTTTATATAGAGAGCTTCATGTGTATGGCCAGAGATACATCTTCTTAAGATAAGTTTGCACCTTATCTGCATTTTCTCAACATTTGGTATCTTCAATAATTATGATCATATATAGCTTCATCTTATCCCCATCACAGACTTCATCATTCCGGATTCCAAAAATATTTATCAAATACATACCCTCTCACATCCTTTCTGATTTAAGGAATTCGTAAATCAAACTTGCACACATTTATCATACAAATATCCAGCTCCCGTCAATATATTTGCAATTATTTGTATACACATCTTCCACATAGAACCAACTCTTTCTATCAGGTGAAGTTACCACACATCATTGTCCTATGAAGAAGCATATCATACAGCTACTCAGTTTCCGACAGTAATGAGTACTTAGTCTCCCGTCAAAGTACTCACTAGATAAACTTGAAAGCTTTCTTCTTTATAGTTGTGATAGGCAACCAGGACAGCCTAAATTTGGTCAGTGATTTGACCTTAAATAAACAAACATACACACTTTCATGACTGAAGAAGTTGAGATGATATTCCAACATCTGATATGACATTATCCATTCTTAGTATAACTCATACTCAACTCTTGTGGGGGTTGTTGCACCCCAAAATTTGCCCTCCTATCTCGATTTTATCTGGCTTAGGCATCACATTCATCTGCATACGCTTCCATTAGGTCATTGGCATTAAACAGTCATTCATTCACTGAATATGCATCATTTCGTCGTATTTAAATTGACCAAAAGTTAGTTTAAATTCACATTTGCATCGTTTTATAGTTATAAAATATCCGATATTTCACTTCATTCATTTTAAGTTGATTATATGTCGATGATATCGATATTTTAGTTTTACAAACAGACTGCTAAAAGCGATTCGACACTGTACGAAAATTAGCGAGAAAAATATTTCAAGTTTTCGCCTCTAACTCACTGCTTTATGAATCTACGTGTCGCGTGGATCATGAAAATGTGATCTCTCTAATTTTTCGATACATTTTCGAAGTTTTGTTTTTAACCGTAAGTGTTTTAAAATCAAGTATTCTTCATTATCGTTTTATTTCAATTTTAATTATTTCAATAATTTTTCTTTAATCTATTAAACCCGTAGTTTATTTTAATATGCTTATTTTATTTTTCGGATAATTTATTGTCCAAACTTTTATCAATTTTGACAATTTAAGTGTCTAATTTTTATCTCTAAAAATGAAAAGAAAAAATGTTATTGGATAAATTAAGTTTTGCTCTTTTGGGCTTTATAACCCAATTTATAACTAAGGGCATTATTGGCATTTTAAAAAATTGCTAAACCTAATTTATTTGGTATATATATGTGTTATAATTTGCAAAAGGGAGGGGGGCCAACAAAAAATTGAAGCAGGCGGTGGCTATCGAGCGAAAAAAACAAAAATTATATTAAAAAAAAAACATCTTCTTCATCCTCACACCGTCGACTTTCCCTCTGTTTCTCTCCTACGCCATTTCCTTCCCACCGTACCCCTTCGAATCTTCATCATCTTCCTCTCCACCGTGTCACTGTTCTTCCCAGCCGCCCTAACCTCCATCGCCATCTTCAGTCTCAATACCATACACTCACCGTCACCTTATTTCAGCTTGCGTCAACCTTCCATCATCTACATCGTTTAACCCTCGTCTCCAATCATCCTCACCGTAAGCCCTCTCTTCACTCCCTATCTTCAATCCCCTTCATTTCTCCGCGAAATCGACACTGTCCCTTCACTCTACACCCGTTTCAGTAACCCCCATCCTATTTCCTCCTTCACACCTGCTACCGGCAACCTTCGCCTTACCCCTCATTGCGTCACTTTACGCTAACCTGTTCTCCTTCCGTTTCTCCTCACTCCCTCCGCAACACCTCCGTCTCAATCTCCCTCGAACCACCATTTCCCTCTAATCAACCAACAACCACCACACTCCCTGTTTCCATCACAGCCCATCTGTCTCCTTTATCTCACCGCAACAACACCACAATTTCTTACACACTATTCTCTGCAAATTCATAAAAAGCATATGGCTACGGTACACGGCAACAACTAAGAAAGGCGGAAGAGGCAAGCAAAAACTAAATCCGTTTTAAGATCGTAAAGCGGTCTCCGGTTCCACATGGCCGTGTTGCGGTTCCTCAAAGGTCGCCACGCTCAGCGTGTTGGACTCGGTTCACGGTTTACCTCTCTGTTATTGAATACCTTTGTCTTTGAGGTTTTGGAGCTTCTTGTAGCAGCGCAAGGGATAACAAGAAGACACGGATTATACCAAGACACATCCAACTAGGCGTGAGGAATGATGAGGAGTTGATCAAGTTGATGGGATCATTACTATTGCTAATGGAGGTGTTTTGCCTAACATTCATCAATTTGATACCTAAGAAGGCGGAGTTCTTTGGATCATTGAGGATTTGGTTACCGTGTCGAATCGGCAACTTCAAGCTCGAATCGGCATATCTTCACATAGACTGCGTCTCGGCATATTTTATCCGTCTCTCGTTTTTGATAGCTTATATTTATCTTTGTTTGATAGTTGTTTGACTATTGCATTTTGAAGGGATTGTTGTCTTTGCTTGTGTTGAAGCGTGATATAGTTATATTACATTATCTTGATAAATAGATTTGCTTAATTCGGGAGAAAGGTTTTGTGTGTTGGAAAGTTTGATGTTATGTTAAATCGATTGGTGATGATATTAAGTTGGTTTCAAGATTGAATAAAGAAAATGCTGATTATTTGATTTGTTTGAATCAAATTTTGAAGTAGTAATTATATGTTAATACCATAATAGTTTGTGTAATTTCGATAAAAGTTAATGCCATATTTGTGCAAGTTTCGATGAAGGTGATGTTGTTTCCGCATTTATCCGCGTTGAAACTAACCAAGAAACTATGAGGACACTATCTTGCTCTCATTTAATTTCAATTGTATTTTGTGTTTGAGCGATGTTCGAGGGTAGTTTCGAGGATGGTCTAATGTCGATGTTGTGTTGATTCGCGTAGATATGACCAGAAACTATAGGCGTAACTTTATTGTCATTCTCCTTTGGGCGAATTTTGAATAAGAATGTTGGTTGTGATACGCTTTTATCGTTATTCTCAATTGAAGTCAAAGCGTGTTAGTGGTGTTGAAGTTGAAACATAGCGTCGCTTTGTCAATATTAATTGTGAATAAAGATTGATATCCAATTTAGTTTCGATGAAGGTTTGATATCAATATTGCATTTATTTGCATAGATTATTACCGAAAGCTGTTAGGGGCAGCATGTTGCTCTTTTAAGCTTTATGTGGTGAATTTTTGAGTGAGAAGGTCACTTTGTTTTGGATATAATCGATTGAATTGTGGCTGTCGGTTTTGATTTAGGCGATTAAGGGTTATTTTGAAACTCAATTTTTCATGCTTGGAAATCTATTTGGTTTTAGAATGCTTGAGGTTACTCTTAAGACTTAATTGTTTTACTACTTCCTTGTTGATTCAAGTTTGAGTTAAATTGCTATTTTGTTCATGTTCTTAATTGTTTATGCACGTGTAGTGATTTTTAACTGTGAATCTTGATTACTAACCATGTTCAATTTGTTCCAATCTTATTTCATTTTAATCATTATCTCACACTCAAGTTACTAACGAGTTTGTTCATTTGTGAAGATATTCAAAGATTACTCAAGCATCCATACTCAATTAACAAATTAATGTTGAATTACTACTTTTATTTAATATCTAGTAATGTATATACAAAGTACTTATTATTTTTATTCTTATATTTATTGTTGTAAATATAATTATACATAGTATTTTTATTTTATACTTAAATATTGTGAATATTATTAGATATACTACTTTATTTTTATTCCTATTTAATCCGTTTGTAAATAAAATTCAAATTACATTGTAGCTATCCTTGTGTTGCAATTTGAATTTGAAATTTAATTTAACTTTCGAGCGATGCATGAACACAAGCATTTCTATTATGTTTTGTCTGTATATCATGCAATGTAGGGACTCTTATCTCACATTCATCGGCGAGGCAAGTTGTATCAATCTTGAAGACTACTTGAAGTGCATTGCAAGCTATTTATTTATTCAAATTAATTCGATTTGGTTGTATATATATTCCGCTCATGAACATGTACCTCCACTTTCGCATAGATTGTAATTCCTTGTGTGTTCTAATTACCATTTAATTATGTGTTTATCATATTAGAACACATAGCCTCCTCTTGGGCTCCTCATCATATTTATAGTTTGCACACTTTTCTGGTCGATTGTTCAATCGGTCGTTTAGAATACTAGTGTCACGCTAGTCCCACTTTTAGGAGCATACATAAAGCCACCTTGTATGGGCTCGCTTGTTTTCCTAAAACACTTTCAAGTCAAAAATAATTAATTGAACTTGTTCTTTTGAAAATCAATTTTTCTACCACAAAAAAACATAGTGATATGGTATTTAATTAAATTGTTAGAGGTTAATGCGACTTAATTAAAATGTAAAATATTTGGGCCATTAGAGGGTAACAATGACTTAAATGCTTTATTCCATAACACTTAATAAAAGTGAACTTTGTTTCACCTCACTTCTTTTCATAACAAAGATTTTGGATGAGAGATGATCGGTTGACCTCGATCACCAATCTCGAGTATCGAATCGTTAGAGGATATCCCAACGTTTTGATACTTGTCATCCACAACCAAACCCTAAAACACTTTCAAATTAAATTAATTAATTGAATTTGTTTTTAAATCAATTTTCTATAAAAACCAAAAACATAGTGTTATGGTACTTAATTAAATTGTTAGAGGTTAGCGATTTAATTAAAATGTAAAATATTTGGGCCATTAGAGGGTAACCCAATGACTTAAATACTTTATTCCATAACACTTAATAAAAATGAACTTTGTTTCACCTCACTCTTTTCATAATAAAGATTTTGGATGAGAGATGATCGGTTGACCTCAATCACCAATCTCGAGTATCGAATCGTTAGAGGGTATCCGACGTTTGGTACTTGTCATCTACCATTAAAATAAATTCAACCCATCCAAATTCTTTTTCGCTCATATCGATTATCAAAATCAAAACATTTTCTTCTAAAATCAATACAAACAATCCCGGACATTTTCAACAAGAACTACGGAGTTTTGACTTTCCCATTGCGAGGGAATCGTAGGCCGCGGTTTGAAGCCGTGTCAAACTCAAAATAATAATAAACATACCCCTTTCTTTTCTTATTCATGATTTAGAAATTAGCGATTACACACACAAACACATTTCGAACTAAATGGGTCTCATCGAGTACGATGGGCGTAAGAGGTGCTAATACCTTCCTCTTGCGTAACGACTCCGAATCCTTGCTTTTGGTCTTGTAGACCGCCTTATCCGATTTTGTGGGTTTTATCTATATTTCCCGTTCTTTCTAGAACAAATAAAATTAGGTGGCGATTTCATTGTTTTGAAAATTCATTTAAATAATTTTTGAAAATCGAGTTGCTTGATTGGCGACTCCTTTGGGAGATTTTTAAAATCTTTTGACTAAGCGAGTCAACCTAGTTTAGTTCTTAGCATGTTTGTGTGTATGTTTATCGCTTTCTTCTTTGCTTATCTATTGTTTATTTGCTTATTTTTCTCTCTACACTTTATGTATATTATTACATTGATATATTATTGTGATGGGAATTCATGGGCATTGATACATAGATAAGCCCACTACCGACTTCTAGGTCACCTTTTTAGGAATAGAGGGTTGCGTAGCCTAGGTCCACTTGACTCCATTGTCTTGTTGGCCGGCGAAGACTCCGCTTAGAGTTGGTCGTTTTAAGGAGGTTGTTGGCCAGCGTTAGCTGGGACATCAATCTTTGGACAAATGACCTATAACTCTAAGTTTGTTCATGTTGTCTAACAGAGACCAAGCGCTCAAATTTTGGATTTGAGCATCCCGTTAAGAGTCGTTTCTTGGGGTATACTTTTACAAATACAATCGCCATGTAGGCCTCTCGCGCGATGATAGTGTTTGTAAAAGGGGATCTGAGACCCCGAGAAACATTTAGCAAAAAACAATTAGAACCACCTTGTTCGGGATTATTGGGTAGAAAACCTAGAGCTATCCTATTGTAGGAGCCCACCTAAATAAGTTGTTATGACTACCAATGTCCTCCCTGATTCACGTCACCATGAACATATTATTGTCATCATGTTGCATTCCATTTGCATCAATCATCTCAAAAGAGTTTATTTCTCTTATCATCCATGCATCATCATGCATTTCATGCATTTCAACCAGAGGACTCATTTCAACTTGGCTTCTTATTTAGAATCTCAAGACTGCAAGACTGATTTCCTGACATCATCGTCATCATGGATCAACTTCAGGCAAGTGTGGATGCGATGAATACTCATATAGATACCCAGATGGATCAATTCATAGAGGTTATCCAGAACATCGCCATTGGACAAGAAGAGCTAAAGCAAGTTGTTCGGAGATCCGAAGTGGTTACTACTGCTCATGTTAATCCACCAGGTGTTAATCTTAACCACATGGAAGTCCTTTCAGATCAAAATGTCAGAAACACAGTTCAAATGCATGTCAATGGAACTCCTCACTGTGAGGATATCTTCGAGTCTTCGTTTGACACCTTCAGATTTCCGATTGAAAAGACTGAGTCTGAGAAAAAGCTTCACCTCCTTGAGAAAAGGATGAAAGCTATTGAGGGTCGTGATTCCCTTGGTCTAGACGCTCCTAGTTTGTGCTTGGTTCCTGGTATCAAAATTCCTGCAAAGTTCAAAGTCCCCACTTTCGAGAAGTATAAGGGTACCTCTTGTCCGATTACTCACATCAAAGCCTATTGCAATAAGATGGCTCCCTATGCAGAAAATGACAAGTTCCTCATGCATTTTTTTTAAGATAGCCTCAGTGGAGCATCTCTCGAGTGGTACACTCAGCTTGAACGAACTCACATCCAAACTTGGAAGGAATTAGCTGAAGCTTTTGTCAATCAGTACGACTATAATAGGGACATGGCTCCCACCAGAATTCAACTCCAAGGTTTAACTCAGAAGACTGAAGAATCTTTCAAAGAGTTTGCACACAGAGATGGAGAGAATTAGCTGCTAGAGTTCAACCTCCTCTTTTGGAACGAGAACTCATTGAGATGTTCTCCAATACCTTACGGGGTCCCTACCTGATTGCTGGATGTACTTCTAAATTTTCACACTTGGTTGTTGTAGGGGAACGAATTGAGCGTGGTCTCAAGATGGGTAACATTCAGGATATTGCTATTGCTTCCGAATTTCCAGAGCAAATTGATGAAGAGACAAGTACAATTTTCGAGGACGAGGAAGAAGTTCTTGTTTACCCTCCATTTCAGATTCCTAATCAAGTGATAAAAGCTAATTCAAATCTGTGTGCTCCACAAATCTATGTTGCAACTGTCTGTCGAACACCTGTTCAGTATGCTCCCCAACAGCAGAACGCTCCTCGACAACAAACTTATCGACAAAATCGTCAACATCGAGGTGGAAAGAATATGATAGGCCAAGAAAAGTGCATGATCCAATCCCTATGCCTCATAGTGAGTTGCTGACTCACCTACTCCAACATTCTGTGGTGGAGCTAAAGGAGCTCGGGTCACCTCCTTTTCCGTATCCTTTGGGATATGATCCTGATGCCTACTGTGAGTTCCATTCTGGGGCACCCTGGCCATACAATTGAAGGATGTAATCTTTTCAAAGGCACAATTCAGAAACTCATTGATTCCAAAGCTATCACGTTCACTCCATAGGGCCTACGCATCAATTGAACTCTCTTTTGACTCAGTAAACGCCAAGACTACGAAGTGCATCTTCTGAAGCAAGAAATCCATACGGAGACCAGTCTCCTCAACATGGATATTTCTAGTTTTATCTTGCATGCTCATTTGTGATTTTTCTTGTTTTGTTCAGTACTTTCTTGTATGCAAAATGTGCTCATTTCTGAATACTAATCATAATGCATTGAATATGTTTGTCTTGAATTGATCCATTCGTATTCACTCTGATTTGTTTTACTATGCTTTTGATATTCAACTCTTATTAATAAAGCAACACCTCTGGAGGGAGGATGACGAACAATTTACCAAGAATCTAAAACATTATGCTTTCGAGTAAGAACCCTGCTAACGATGTACAGGCCTTGTTTCAAATTCCCAAACAGGAGATATAAGGGGTGAAACCCTCGTTAACCTTTTGAGCCTTGAGTAGGAGTTTCTTTTACATTCGGAAAAAACCTCATTTTAACCGGGGTAGTGTTCGATTAACCCGATCGGCGTTCAAAACTCATCAAGAGTGCGCATCCAAGGATACAACAATGGTTATCCTTCAAAAGATCGAGGAAACTCAAAGTTGTAATGGTCAACCGTCGTCTATCATCAGCGTGCATCAGAAGAGAATGATACCATAATGGTTAACTCTTGCACATCAGTGAAATTAACAGATGACGATACCACAATTGTTATCTCTCATCCACTAAGGATTCAAGCAGTCACAATCATCTCCAATCAAACAAAGATGGAAGATCACACGACTTGTTCAAAAGAAAAGTGATAAAAAAAAATGATGATAAAAAGCCCGCTAAGTTGAAACTTCATAATAAGTCTCTTAGGCAAAAGTAAGGCAAAAAAAAAAAGAAGAAAGGATTACCAGACAAATAAAATCCTCAGCGAAAGAACAAAGGCGTGTGATCAGACACCAAAAGCAAGAGGTGAGTGACTGTCGTGTCCAAGAAACCTCAGTGGTTCCTCAACCGCATCATAAATTTCTCTCAAGAGATGAATGCTCGCATCAAGTTATCTGAACTTAGGAATGGAGAACATCACGGAGAATGGGAGGGCACCAAATATTTTGAGCCTAAAAATATTTTTTTCTAAAAAACCGTGAACCAGACCACGTTACAACCCTTAAAGTCCTAATTGAAGCATGAGTTAATTCGAGCAAAACCGTTACAAGAATACGGTAACCTGACTCCTAGGAGGCTTGCTAAACATTTGAGTTAATATCACTCAATCTTTCACAAAAAATTCGATGTTTCGACATCCTTTCAATAAAAGATTTTTTTTAAAACTTCAAGACAAACATGAACTTTGCATTAAAATTATCATTAGTAGAATAATATATTCTTTGCATATGGATAAGTGCTTAAACATCAAGTGAGCTTGCATATTGAGCATCAGGCGGATAATTTGATTATCCTGAAAGACATATTGCTTCAAGTATCTGATTGAGCACAAAGCAGCTCGAGTTGAGAAGTAAGGTTGTGAAGTAGCCTACTTTCTAGATGTGAAAACCACCCTGAGCAGGTGATGTCTTCTAACTTCAGTCAATCTGGGGCATTTATGTCGAGATTTGAAAAATCTCTCAAAGAGCTGAGTAATCAGGGGCATTCATCCGAGCAAGGTTGAAACCCTCTTTACCTTTGGTTGGCCAGGGGAAGTGTTTCCAAGTTTATAACATTGGGGCAGATTATCTTGATGATACAGATCTCAGGAAGCCTTCTCAAGCCTATTTTCTTCAAAGTCCCTACAGACCGGGGAAAAACATTATGTAGGGGCATTCCTCCACCTCATAATTAATCAGGTCAAGTCCAGGCGCAAGCTAAACAACCGTTGAGTTTGAATGGCATGTCAGGAAATCGGGATCGTCATCCTCAGCTCATCAGAGATCTAAGTCTGTGTTGGATTTTCTCCATCAGAAGTTAAGGATCATTATCTCCAATTCAAGTCAGAATCGTTATCCTCAGCTCATCAGAGATCAAGATTTTGTTATCCAAAGATTTCAGAATGAAAGGGCATGATACGCTTGAGCTTGGCCACCGACAAAGCTTATTTTCTCTCCAACCAGAGTTATCTATGGCATATGTGTGCCCTTGGATGTTATCGCTCCTTCCCCGAAGCAGAAGGTCGCAAAGAACGGTTTACACCAGCAAGATCATTTTCAAAGGCTCACTTATGCCAAAAGATGTTGTCGACCCGTCTTATGCAAAAGCTTGTAATCCAGAGCTATCGAAATCACGAACTCTACACAACAAGATCATCATCCCAGATGAATGTTGATCTCCAAGAGTTACTTCCCCAGTGATGTTAATCATTGAAAGATGATACTTCTATGCTACAATCCCCTTGTCGGAGACCAGACTATCATCTCTTTGATAAAGACCAGATGATTTATATTCAATTCATGGATGGTTGATGCTCCCTCGGCATCTCACAATTGCCCTTAGTCCCGGGCGAAACTCAAAACATGCATCATTGCATTGCATAGCATCCTCAAAAATGCGTAGCATTTCCATTGATATGGAGCATTACGCTAAAATAATAATCTCAAACATGCATCTAAGCATAAGCCGTTAAAGTGTTTCTCGGTACCCTTTTGCGTCTCGAACAAAGTTTATCCATAAAATCCCCAAGTGGTATTCGATCGAGTTCCCTCAAGAAATTCTTCTTGTTGTTGTTATCTGCATTTTTGACCCCGTGTCGGCCGCCTACATCATTCAAGTTCAATATATTTACCAAGCGTCTTGCTTTTCGTAAATGCTCATTGTCGGTTATCTTACACATGTTTGCCTCATCGTTAGAGTGCGAGTAAGAGTTGGTGTCTAACCTTCCTTGCTTCTCAATTGTTTGAGTATCCATACTTGGTGTGTGGTAATTCATATAATTGCCACTCTTGATGAAGTACACCCCGCCTTTGGCCTGAGGGATATTGTTTTTCTTGCATATTTGCAAACTTTTAAAGTCCAACATAGTTTGGCAAGCCTTGCTAAAGTCCCTTTGTTTGGCCTCTTTCCCCGTGAATTCGTCTTTGATCGACGATTTTACCATTCCATATATCTTTTCCCGGTGAGTACGCTCGAGTCGGTCTCTTTCTTGCGTATACCGAACATGTATATTCGATCTTTATGTGTCCAATATCCTTACGGGCATGTATATTTTGAAACCTTTGTTAGAGTCGTCTTGATCGGTCTCTTTCCGATGTATGTCTAATATCCTTACGACATATGCTCCTATATGTTTCAATATCCTTACCGAACATGTATATTCGATCTTTATGTGTCCAATATCCTTACGGGCATGTATATTTTGAAACCTTTGTTAGAGTCGTCTTGATCGGTCTCTTTCGATGTATGTCTAATATCCTTACGACATATCTCCTATATGTGTTCAATATCCTTACGAACATGTATATTCGATCTTTATGTGTCCAATATCCTTCCGGGCATGTATATTTTGAAACCTTTGTTAGAGTCGTCTTGATCGGTCTCTTTCCGATGTATGTCTAATATCCTTACGACATATGCTCCTATATGTGTTCAATATCCTTACGAACATGTATATTCGATCTTTATGTGTCCAATATCCTTACGGGCATGTATATTTGAAACTTTTGTTAGAGTCGTCTTGATCGGTCTCTTTCTGGTGTATGTCTAATATCCTTACCTGACATATGCTCCTATATGTGTTCAATATCCTTACCGAACATGTATATTCGATCTTTATGTGTCCAATATCCTTACTGGGCATGTATATTTCGAAACCTTTGTTAGAGTCGTCTTCGGTCGGTCTCTTTCCGGTGTATGTCTAATATCCTTACCTGACATATGCTCCCTATATGTGTTCAATATCCTTACCGAACATGTATATTCGATCTTTATGTGTCCAATATCCTTACCGGGCATGTATATTTTCGAAACCTTTGTTAGAGTCGTCTTCGGTCGGTCTCTTTCCAGTGTATGTCTAATATCCTTACCTGACATATGCTCTCTATATGTGTCCAATATCCTTACCGGGCATGTATATTTCGAAACATTTGTTAGAGTCGTCTTCGGTCGGTCTCTTTCTGGTGTATGTCTAATATCCTTACCTGACATACCAAAATCTTTGTTTCAAGTCCCACTGTTCAAAAAAAAAATCACAAAAATATAGAAAGTCAAAATTATCAAAAAGATAAAAAAAATGCAAAAAAAAATATGTTTCCACTTGTTCTCCGGAGCGCAAATTTTTGGGTTCTTGTAGTATTTAATCTTCTTCTACCTTTAAAGCTCAAAAGGCTACCGCCAATTTCACTTTCAGGTTTAAGATGATTAAATAGGGGCAACTGTTGCACCCCAAAATTTGCCCTCCTATCTCGATTTTATCTGGCTTAGGCATCACATTCATCTGCATACGCTTCCATTAGGTCATTGGCATTAAACAGTCATTCATTCACTGAATATGCATCATTTCGTCGTATTTAAATTGACCAAAAGTTAGTTTAAATTCACATTTGCATCGTTTTATAGTTATAAAATATCCGATATTTCACTTCATTCATTTTAAGTTGATTATATGTCGATGATATCGATATTTTAGTTTACAAACAACTGCTAAAAGCGATTCGACACTGTCGAAAATTAGCGAGAAAAATATTTCAAGTTTTCGCCTCTAACTCACTGCTTTATGAATCTACGTGTCGCGTGGATCATGAAAATGTGATCTCTCTAATTTTTCGATACATTTTCGAAGTTTTGTTTTTAACCGTAAGTGTTTTAAAATCAAGTATTCTTCATTATCGTTTTATTTCAATTTTAATTATTTCAATAATTTTTCTTTAATCTATTAAACCCGTAGTTTATTTTAATATGCTTATTTTATTTTTCGGATAATTTATTGTCCAAACTTTTATCAATTTTGACAATTTAAGTGTCTAATTTTTATCTCTAAAAATGAAAAGAAAAAATGTTATTGGATAAATTAAGTTTTGCTCTTTTGGGCTTTATAACCCAATTTATAACTAAGGGCATTATTGGCATTTTAAAAAATTGCTAAACCTAATTTATTTGGTATATATATGTGTTATAATTTGCAAAAGGGAGGGGGGCCAACAAAAAAATTGAAACGGAAGCGGCTGGCTATCAGAAAACGAAAAAAACAAAAATTATATTAAAAAAAAAACATCTTCTTCATCCTCACACCGTCGACTTTCCCTCTGTTTCTCTCCTACGCCATTTCCTTCCCACCGTACCCCTCCGAATCTTCATCATCTTCCTCTCCACCGTGTCACTGTTCTTCCCAGCCGCCCTAACCTCCATCGCCATCTTCAGTCTCAATACCATACACTCACCGTCACCTTATTTCAGCTTGCGTCAACCTTCCATCATCTACATCGTTTAACCCTCGTCTCCAATCATCCTCACCGTAAGCCCTCTCTTCACTCCCTATCTTCAATCCCCTTCATTTCTCCGCGAAATCGACACTGTCCCTTCACTCTACACCGTTTAGTAACCCCATCCTATTTCCTCCTTCACACCCTTCGTCGCTACCAGCAACCTTCATCGCACACCCCCTCTGTTGCGTCACTTTCTGCTACTAACCCCTGTTCTCCTTCCGTTTCTCCTCACTCCCTCCGCAGCACCTCCGTCTCAATCTCCCTCGAACCACCATTTCCCTCTAATCAACCAACAACCACCACACTCCCTGTTTCCATCACATATCATCTCCTTTATCTCACATAACACCACAATTTCTTACACTATTCTCTGCAAATTCATAAAAAGCGCATAGCTACGGTACAACAACAACTAAGAAAGGCGGAAGAGGCAAAGCAAAAACTAAATCCGTTTAAGATCGTAAAGCGGTCTCGGTTCCTGTTGGCCGTGTTGCGGTTCCTCAAAGGTCGCCACGCTCAGCGTGTTGGACTCGGTTCACGGTTTACCTCTCTTTATTGAATACCTTTGTCTTTGAGGTTTTGGAGCTTCTTTAGCGCGCAAGGATAACAAGAAGACACGGATTATACCAAGACACATCCAACTAGGTGAGGAATGATGAGGAGTTGATCAAGTTGATGGGATCATTACTATTGCTAATGGAGGTGTTTTGCCTAACATTCATCGAATTTGATACCTAAGAAGGTGACGAGTTCTTTGGATCATTGAGGATTTGGTTACCGTGATCGAATCGGCAACTTCAAGCTCGAATCGGCATATCTTCACATAGACTGCGTCTCGGCATATTTTATCCGTCTCTCGGCGGTTTTGATAGCTTATATTTATCTTTGTTTGATAGTTGTTTGACTATTGCATTTTGAAGGATTGTTGTCTTGCTTGTGTTGAAGCTGATATAGTTATATTACATTATCTTGATAAATAGATTTGCTTAATTCGGGAGAAAGGTTTTGTGTGTTGGAAAGTTTGATGTTATGTTAAATCATTGGTGATGATATTAAGTTGGTTTCAAGATTGAATAAAAAATCTTGATTATTTGATTTGTTTGAATCAAATTTTGAATTAATAATTATATGTTAATACCATAATAGTTTGTGTAATTTCGATAAAAGTTAATGCCATATTTGTGCAAGTTTCGATGAAGGTGATGTTGTTTCGCATTTATCCGAAACTAACCAAGAAACTATGAGGACACTATCTTGCTCTCATTTTAATTTCAATTGTATTTTGTGTTTGAGCGATGTTCGAGGTAGTTTCGAGGATGGTCTAATGTCGATGTTGTGTTGATTCGCGTAAGATATGACCGAGAAACTATAGGCGTAACTTTATTGTCATTCTCCTTTGGTAATTTTGAATAAGAATGTTGGTTGTGATACCGCTTTTATCGTTATTCTCAATTGAAGTCAAAAGCGTGTTAGTGGTGTTGAAGTTGAAACATAGCGTCGCTTTGTCAATATTAATTGTGAATAAAGATTGATATCAATTTAGTTTCGATGAAGGTTTGATATCAATATTGCATTTATTTGCATAGATTATTACCGAGCTGTTAGGGGCAGCATGTTGCTCTTTTAAGCTTTATGTGGTGAATTTTGAGTGAGAAGGTCACTTTGTTTTGGATATAATCGATTGAATTGTGGCTGTCGGTTTTGATTTAGGCGATTAAGGGTTATTTTGAAACTCAATTTTTCATGCTTGGAAATCTATTTGGTTTTAGAATGCTT
The DNA here is from genome assembly GCA_021764765.1 of Vicia sativa. Lineage (NCBI taxonomy): Eukaryota > Viridiplantae > Streptophyta > Magnoliopsida > Fabales > Fabaceae > Vicia > Vicia sativa. The sequence goes on along the minus strand of CM038796.1, from coordinate 88,613,039 downwards.
GAGGTTACTCTTAAGACTTAATTGTTTTACTACTTCCTTGTTGATTCAAGTTTGAGTTAAATTGCTATTTTGTTCATGTTCTTAATTGTTTATGCGTGTAGTGATTTTTAAGCTGTGAATCTTGATTACTAACCATGTTCAATTTGTTCCAATCTTATTTCATTTTAATCATTATCTCACACTCAAGTTACTAACGAGTTTGTTCATTTGTGAAGATATTCAAAGATTACTCAAGCATCCATACTCAATTAACAAATTAATGTTGAATTACTACTTTTATTTAATATCTAGTAATGTATATACAAAGTACTTATTATTTTATTCTTATATTTATTGTTGTAAATATAATTATACATAGTATATTTTATTTTATACTTAAATATTGTGAATATTATTAGATATACTACTTTATTTTTATTCCTATTTAATCCGTTTGTAAATAAAATTCAAATTACATTGTAGCTATCCTTGTGTTGCAATTTGAATTTGAAATTTAATTTAACTTTCGACGATGCATGAACACAAGCATTTCTATTATGTTTTGTGTATATCATGCAATGTAGGGACTCTTATCTCACATTCATCGGAGGGCAAGTTGTATCCAATCTTGAAGACTACTTGAAGTGCATTGCAAGCTATTTATTTATTCAAATTAATTCGATTTGGTTGTATATATATTCCCGCTCATGAACATGTACCTCCACTTTCGCATAGATTGTAATTCCTTGTGTGTTCTAATTACCATTTAATTATGTGTTTATCATATTAGAACACATAGCCTCCTCTTGGGCTCCTCATCAAGAAGCAGGTAAACATACACAATGCACACTTGCACACATTTATAGTTTGGTCTGGGCTTTTCTCTGACAACTATTCAATCGATTGTTCCAATCGGTCGTTTAGAATACTAGTGTCACGCTAGTCCCACTTTTAGGAGCATACATAAAGCCACCTTGTATGGGCTCGCTTGTTTTCCTAAAACACTTTCAAGTCAAAAATAATTAATTGAACTTGTTCTTTTGAAAATCAATTTTTTCTACCACAAAAAAAACATAGTGATATGGTATTTAATTAAATTGTTAGAGGTTCGCCCAACGACTTAATTAAAATGTAAAATATTTGGGCCATTAGAGGGTAACCCAATGACTTAAATGCTTTATTCCATAACACTTAATAAAAGTGAACTTTGTTTCACCTCACTTCTTTTCATAACAAAGATTTTGGATGAGAGATGATCGGTTGACCTCAATCACCAATCTCGAGTATCGAATCGTTAGAGGATATCCCAACGTTTTGATACTTGTCATCCACAACCAAACCCCTAAAACACTTTCAAATTAAATTAATTAATTGAATTTGTTTTTTAAATCAATTTTTCTAAAAAAACCAAAAATATAGTGTTATGGTACTTAATTAAATTGTTAGAGGTTAAGCGATTTAATTAAAATGTAAAATATTTGGGCCATTAGAGGTAACAATGACTTAAATACTTTATTCCATAACATAATAAAAGTGAACTTTGTTTCACCTCACTCTTTTTCATAATAAAGATTTTGGATGAGAGATGATCGGTTGACCTCAATCACCAATCTCGAGTATCGAATCGTTAGAGGGTATCCCGACGTTTCGGTACTTGTCATCTACCATTAAAATAAATTCAACCCATCCAAATTCTTTTTCGCTCATATGCGATTATCAAAATCAAAAACATTTTCTTCTAAAATCAATACAAACAATCCCAGACATTTTCAACAAGAACTACGGAGTTTTGACTTTCCCATTGCACGAGGGAATACGTAGGCACGCGGTTTCGAAACCGTGTCAAACTCAAAATAATAATAAACATACCCCTTTTCTTTTTCTTATTCATGATTTAGAAATTAGCGATTACACACACAAACACATTTCGAACTAAATGGGTCTCATCGAGTACGATGGACGTAAGAGGTGCTAATACCTTCCTCTTGCGTAACCGACTCCCGAATCCTTGCTTTTTGGTCTTGTAGACCGCCTTATCCGATTTTTGTGGGTTTTATCTATATTTCCCCGTTCTTTCTAGAACAAATAAAATTAGGTGGCGATTTCATTGTTTTTGAAAATTCATTTAAATAATTTTTGAAAATCGAGTTGCTTCAGTTGGCGACTCCACTGGGGAGATTTTTTTAAAAATCTTTTTGACTAAGCGAGTCAACCCTAGTTTAGTTCTTCGCATGTTTGTGTGTATGTTTATCGCTTTCTTCTTTGCTTATCTATTGTTTATTTGCTTATTTTTTCTCTCTACACTTTATGTATATTATTCTGTTGATATATTATTGTGATGGGAATTCATGGGCATTGATACATAGATAAGCCCACTACCCAGGCTTCTAGGTCACCTTTTTAGGAATAGAGGGGTTGCGTAGCCTAGGTCCACTTGACTCCATTGTCTTGTTGGCCCGAAGCGAAGACTCCGGCTTAGAGTTGGTCGTTTTTAAGGAGATTGTTGGCCCGCGTTAGCGCAGGACATCAATCTTTGGACAAATGACCTATAACTCTAAGTTTGTTCATGTTGTCCTAACCGAGACCAAACGCTCAAATTTTTGGATTTCGAGCATCCCGTTAAGAGTCGTTTCTTGGGGTATACTTTTACAAATACAATCGCCATGTAGGCCTCTCGCGCGATGATAGTGTTTGTAAAAGGGGATCTGAGACCCCGAGAAACATTTAGCAAAAAACAATTAGAACCACCTTGTTCGGGATTATTGGGTAGAAAACCTAGAGCTATCCTATTGTAGGAGCCCACCTAAATAAGTTGTTATGACTACCAATGTCCTCCCTGATTCACGTCACCATGAACATATTATTGTCATCATGTTGCATTCCATTTGCATCAATCATCTCAAAAGAGTTTATTTCTCTTATCATCCATGCATCGTCATGCATTTCATGCATTTCAACCAGAGGACTCATTTCAACTTGGCTTCTTATTTAGAATCTCAAGACTGCAAGACTGATTTCCTGACATCATCGTCATCATGGATCAACTTCAGGCAAGTGTGGATGCGATGAATACTCATATAGATACCCAGATGGATCAATTCATAGAGGTTATCCAGAACATCGCCATTGGACAAGAAGAGCTAAAGCAAGTTGTTCGGAGATCCGAAGTGGTTACTACTGCTCATGTTAATCCACCAGGTGTTAATCTTAACCACATGGAAGTCCTTTCAGATCAAAATGTCAGAAACACAGTTCAAATGCATGTCAATGGAACTCCTCACTGTGAGGATATCTTCGAGTCTTCGTTTGACACCTTCAGATTTCCGATTGAAAAGACCGAGTCTGAGAAAAAGCTTCACCTCCTTGAGAAAAGGATGAAAGCTATTGAGGTCGTGATTCCTTGGTCTAGACGCTCCTAGTTTGTGCTTGGTTCCTGGTATCAAAATTCCTGCAAAGTTCAAAGTCCCCACTTTCGAGAAGTATAAGGGTACCTCTTGTCCGATTACTCACATCAAAGCCTATTGCAATAAGATGGCTCCCTATGCAGAAAATGACAAGTTCCTCATGCATTTTTTTTAAGATAGCCTCAGTGGAGCATCTCTCGAGTGGTACACTCAGCTTGAACGAACTCACATCCAAACTTGGAAGGAATTAGCTGAAGCTTTTGTCAATCAGTACGACTATAATAGGGACATGGCTCCCACCAGAATTCAACTCCAAGGTTTAACTCAGAAGACTGAAGAATCTTTCAAAGAGTTTGCACAGAGATGGAGAGAATTAGCTGCTAGAGTTCAACCTCCTCTTTTGGAACGAGAACTCATTGAGATGTTCTCCAATACCTTACGGGGTCCCTACCTGATTGCTGGATGTACTTCTAAATTTTCACACTTGGTTGTTGTAGGGGAACGAATTGAGCGTGGTCTCAAGATGGGTAACATTCAGGATATTGCTATTGCTTCCGAATTTCCAGAGCAAATTGATGAAGAGACAAGTACAATTTTCGAGGACGAGGAAGAAGTTCTTGTTTACCCTCCATTTCAGATTCCTAATCAAGTGATAAAAGCTAATTCAAATCTGTGTGCTCCACAAATCTGTGTTGCAAATGCATCGAACACATTCGGTATGCTCCCAATGAGCGCTCTCGACAACAAACTTATCGACAAAATCGTCAACATCGAGGTGGAAAGAATATGATAGGCCAAGAAAAGTGCATGATCCAATCCCTATGCCTCATAGTGAGTTGCTGACTCACCTACTCCAACATTCTGTGGTGGAGCTAAAGGAGCTCGGGTCACCTCCTTTTCCGTATCCTTTGGGATATGATCCTGATGCCTACTTGAGTTCCATTCAGGGCACTGCCATACAATTGAAGGATGTAATCTTTTCAAAGGCACAATTCAGAAACTCATTGATTCCAAAGCTATCACGTTCACTCCATAGGGCCTACGCATCAATTGAACTCTCTTTGACTCGATGGCCAAGACTACGAAGTGCATCTTAAGCAAGAAATCCATACGGAGACCGTCTCCTCAACATGGATATTTCTAGTTTTATCTTGCATGCTCATTTGTGATTTTTCTTGTTTTGTTCAGTACTTTCTTGTATGCAAAATGTGCTCATTTCTGAATACTAATCATAATGCATTGAATATGTTTGTCTTGAATTGATCCATTCGTATTCACTCTGATTTGTTTTACTATGCTTTTGATATTCAACTCTTATTAATAAAGCAACACCTCTGGAGGGAGGATGACGAACAATTTACCAAGAATCTAAAACATTATGCTTTCGAGTAAGAACCCTGCTAACGATGTACAGGCCTTGTTTCAAATTCCCAAACACCGGAGATATAAGGGAGTGAAACCCTCGTTAACCCCTTTTGAGCCTTGAAGTAGGAGTTTCTTTTACGAAAAACCCTCATTTTTAACAAGGCGGGTAGTGTTGATTAACCCGATCGAGCGTTCAAAACTCATCAAGAGTGCGCATCCAAGGATACAACAATGGTTATCCTTCAAAAGATCGAGGAAACTCAAAGTTGTAATGGTCAACCGTCGTCTATCATCAGCGTGCATCAGAAGAGAATGATACCATAATGGTTAACTCTTGCACATCAGTGAAATTAACAGATGACGATACCACAATTGTTATCTCTCATCCACTAAGGATTCAAGCAGTCACAATCATCTCCAATCAAACAAAGATGGAAGATCACACGACTTGTTCAAAAGAAAAGTGATAAAAAAAAATGATGATAAAAAGCCCGCTAAGTTGAAACTTCATAATAAGTCTCTTAGGCAAAAGTAAGGCAAAAAAAAAAAAAGAAGAAAGGATTACCAGACAAATAAAATCCTCAGCGAAAGAACAAAGGCGTGTGATCAGACACCAAAAGCAAGAGGTGAGTGACTGTCGTGTCCAAGAAACCTCAGTGGTTCCTCAACCGCATCATAAATTTCTCTCAAGAGATGAATGCTCGCATCAAGTTATCTGAACTTAGGAATGGAGAACATCACGGAGAATGGGAGGGCACCAAATATTTTGAGCCTAAAAATATTTTTTTCTAAAAAACCGTGAACCAGACCACGTTACAACCCTTAAAGTCCTAATTGAAGCATGAGTTAATTCGAGAGCAAAACCGTTACAAGAATACGGTAACCTGACTCCTAGGAGGCTTGCTAAACATTTGAGTTAATATCACTCAATCTTTCACAAAAAATTCGATGTTTCGACATCCTTTCAATAAAAGATTTTTTTTAAAACTTCAAGACAAACATGAACTTTGCATTAAAATTATCATTCGTAGAATAATATATTCTTTGCATATGGATAAGTGCTTAAACATCAAGTGAGCTTGCATATTGAGCATCAGGCGGATAATTTGATTATCCTGAAAGACATATTGCTTCAAGTATCTGATTGAGCACAAAGCAGCTCGAGTTGAGAAGTAAGGTTGTGAAGTAGCCTACTTTCTAGATGTGAAAACCACCCTGAGCAGGTGATGTCTTCTAACTTCAGTCAATCTGGGGCATTTATGTCGAGATTTGAAAAATCTCTCAAAGAGCTGAGTAATCAGGGGCATTCATCCGAGCAAGGTTGAAACCCTCTTTACCTTTGGTTGGCCAGGGGAAGTGTTTCCAAGTTTATAACATTGGGGCAGATTATCTTGATGATACAGATCTCAGGAAGCCTTCTCAAGCCTATTTTCTTCAAAGTCCCTACAGACCGGGGAAAAACATTATGTAGGGGCATTCCTCCACCTCATAATTAATCGAGTCAAGTCCAGCGCAAGCTAAACAACCGTTGAGTTTGAATGGCATGTCGAAATCGGGATCGTCATCCTCGGCTCGAGAGATCTAAGTCATGTTGGATTTTCTCCATCGGGTTAAGGATCATTATCTCCAATTCAAGTCGAATCGTTATCCTCGACTCATCGAGATCAAGATTTTGTTATCCAAAGATTTCGAATGAAAGGGCATGATACGCTTGAGCTTGGCCACCGACAAAGCTTATTTTCTCTCCAACCAGAGTTATCTATGGCATATGTGTGCCCTTGGATGTTATCGCTCCTTCCCCGAAGCAGAAGGTCGCAAAGAACGGTTTACACCAGCAAGATCATTTTCAAAGGCTCACTTATGCCAAAAGATGTTGTCGACCCGTCTTATGCAAAAGCTTGTAATCCAGAGCTATCGAAATCACGAACTCTACACAACAAGATCATCATCCCAGATGAATGTTGATCTCCAAGAGTTACTTCCCCAGTGATGTTAATCATTGAAAGATGATACTTCTATGCTACAATCCCCTTGTCGGAGACCAGACTATCATCTCTTTGATAAAGACCAGATGATTTATATTCAATTCATGGATGGTTGATGCTCCCTCGGCAGCTCACAATTGCCCTTAGTCCCGGGCGAAACTCAAAACATGCATCATTGCATTGCATAGCATCCTCAAAAATGCGTAGCATTTCCATTGATATGGAGCATTACGCTAAAAATAATAATCTCAAACATGCATCTAAGCATAAGCCAGATTAAAGTGTTTCTCGAGTACCCTTTTGCGTCTCCGAACAAAAGTTTATCCATAAAAATCCCCAAGTGGTATTCCCAGTCAGAGTTCCCTCAAGAAATTCTTCTTGTTGTTGTTATCTGCATTTTTGACCCCGTGTCGGCCGCCTACATCATTCAAGTTCAATATATTTACCAAGCGTCTTGCTTTTCGTAAATGCTCATTGTCGGTTATCTTACACATGTTTGCCTCTGTCGTTAGAGTGCGAGTAAGAGTTGGTGTCTAACCTTCCTTGCTTCTCAATTGTTTGAGTATCCATACTTGGTGTGTGGTAATTCATATAATTGCCACTCTTGATGAAGTACACCCCGCCTTTGGCCTGAGGGATATTGTTTTTCTTGCATATTTGCAAACTTTTAAAGTCCAACATAGTTTGGCAAGCCTTGCTAGAGTCCCCTTTGTTTGGCCTCTTTCCCCGTGAATTCGTCTTTGATCGACGATTTTTCCATTCCATATATCTTTTCCCCAGTGAGTCTGCTCCAGTCGGTCTCTTTCTTGCGTATACCGAACATGTATATTCGATCTTTATGTGTCCAATATCCTTACCGGGCATGTATATTTTCGAAACCTTTGTTAGAGTCGTCTTCGGTCGGTCTCTTTCCAGTGTATGTCTAATATCCTTACCTGACATATGCTCCCTATATGTGTTCAATATCCTTACCGAACATGTATATTCGATCTTTATGTGTCCAATATCCTTACCGGGCATGTATATTTTGAAACCTTTGTTAGAGTCGTCTTGATCGGTCTCTTTCGATTATGTCTAATATCCTTACGACATATGCTCCTATATGTGTTCAATATCCTTACCGAACATGTATATTCGATCTTTATGTGTCCAATATCCTTACGGCATGTATATTTGAAACTTTTGTTAGAGTCGTCTTGGTCGGTCTCTTTCCGGTGTATGTCTAATATCCTTACGACATATGCTCCTATATGTGTTCAATATCCTTACCGAACATGTATATTCGATCTTTATGTGTCCAATATCCTTACGGGCATGTATATTTTGAAACCTTTGTTAGAGTCGTCTTGATCGGTCTCTTTTATGTCTAATATCCTTACGACATATGCTCCTATATGTGTTCAATATCCTTACCGAACATGTATATTCGATCTTTATGTGTCCAATATCCTTGGGCATGTATATTTTGAAACCTTTGTTAGAGTCGTCTTGATCGGTCTCTTTCGATGTATGTCTAATATCCTTACGACATATGCTCCCTATATGTGTTCAATATCCTTACCGAACATGTATATTCGATCTTTATGTGTCCAATATCCTTACGGGCATGTATATTTTGAAACCTTTGTTAGAGTCGTCTTGATCGGTCTCTTTGTATGTCTAATATCCTTACGACATATGCTCTATATGTGTCCAATATCCTTACCGGGCATGTATATTTCGAAACATTTGTTAGAGTCGTCTTCGGTCGGTCTCTTTCTGGTGTATGTCTAATATCCTTACCTGACATACCAAAATCTTTGTTTCAAGTCCCACTGTTCAAAAAAAAAATCACAAAAATATAGAAAGTCAAAATTATCAAAAAGATAAAAAAAATGCAAAAAAAAATATGTTTCCACTTGTTCTCCGGAGCGCAAATTTTTGGGTTCTTGTAGTATTTAATCTTCTTCTACCTTTAAAGCTCAAAAGGCTACCGCCAATTTCACTTTCAGGTTTAAGATGATTAAATAGGGGCAACTGTTGCACCCCAAAATTTGCCCTCCTATCTCGATTTTATCTGGCTTAGGCATCACATTCATCTGCATACGCTTCCATTAGGTCATTGGCATTAAACAGTCATTCATTCACTGAATATGCATCATTTCGTCGTATTTAAATTGACCAAAAGTTAGTTTAAATTCACATTTGCATCGTTTTATAGTTATAAAATATCGATATTTCACTTCATTCATTTTAAGTTGATTATATGTCGATGATATCGATATTTTAGTTTTACAAACAGACTGCTAAAAGCGATTCGACACTGTACGAAAATTAGCGAGAAAAATATTTCAAGTTTTCGCCTCTAACTCACTGCTTTATGAATCTACATGTCGCGTGGATCATGAAAATGTGATCTCTCTAATTTTTCGATACATTTTCGAAGTTTTGTTTTTAACCGTAAGTGTTTTAAAATCAAGTATTCTTCATTATCGTTTTATTTCAATTTTAATTATTTCAATAATTTTTCTTTAATCTATTAAACCCGTAGTTTATTTTAATATGCTTATTTTATTTTTCGGATAATTTATTGTCCAAACTTTTATCAATTTTGACAATTTAAGTGTCTAATTTTATCTCTAAAATGAAAAGAAAAAATGTTATTGGATAAATTAAGTTTTGCTCTTTTGGGCTTTATAACCCAATTTATAACTAAGGGCATTATTGGCATTTTAAAAAATTGCTAAACCTAATTTATTTGGTATATATATGTGTTATAATTTGCAAAAGGGAGGGGGGCCAACAAAAAAATTGAAACGGAAGCGGCTGGCTATCAGGAAACGAAAAAAACCAAAATTATATTAAAAAAAAAACATCTTCTTCATCCTCACACCGTCGACTTTCCCTCTGTTTCTCCTCGCCATTTCCTTCCCACCGTCGAATCTTCATCATCTTCCTCTCCACCGTGTCACTGTTCTTCCCAGCCGCCCTAACCTCCATCGCCATCTTCAGTCTCAATACCATACACTCACCGTCACCTTATTTCAGCTTGCGTCAACCTTCCATCATCTACATCGTTTAACCCTCGTCTCCAATCATCCTCACCGTAAGCCCTCTCTTCACTCCCTATCTTCAATCCCCTTCATTTCTCCGCGAAATCGACACTGTCCCTTCACTCTACACCCGTTTCCGTAACCCCCATCCTATTTCCTCCTTCACACCCTTCGTCGCTACCAGCAACCTTCATCGCACACCCCCTCTGTTGCGTCACTTTCTGCTACTAACCCCTGTTCTCCTTCCGTTTCTCCTCACTCCCTCCGCAGCACCTCCGTCTCAATCTCCCTCGAACCACCATTTCCCTCTAATCAACCAACAACCACCACACTCCCTGTTTCCATCACAGCCCATCTGTCTCCTTTATCTCACCGCAACAACACCACAATTTCTTACACACTATTCTCTGCAAATTCATAAAAAACGCAATGGCTACAGGTACACCGGCAACAACTAAGAAAGGCGGAAGAGGCAAAGCAAAAACTAAATCCGTTTAAGATCGAAAGCGGTCTCCGGTTCCTGTGGCCGTGTTGCCGGTTCCTCAAAGCGGTCGCCACGCTCGTGTTGGACTCGGTTCACGGTTTACCTCTCTTTATTGAATACCTTTGTCTTTGAGGTTTTGGAGCTTCTTGTGTAGCAGCGCAAGGGATAACAAGAAGACACGGATTATACCAAGACACATCCAACTAGGTGAGGAATGATGAGGAGTTGATCAAGTTGATGGGATCATTACTATTGCTAATGGAGGTGTTTTGCCTAACATTCATCGAATTTGATACCTAAGAAGGTGAATGAGTTGGATCATTGAGGATTTGGTTACCGGTGATCGAGAATCGGCAAGCTCGAATCGGCATATCTTCACATAGACTGCGTCTCGGCATATTTTATCCGTCTCTTTTGATAAGCTTATATTTATCTTTGTTTGATAGTTGTTTGACTATTGCATTTTGAAGGATTGTTGTCTTTGCTTGTGTTGAAGCGTGATATAGTTATATTACATTATCTTGATAAATAGATTTGCTTAATTCGGGAGAAAGGTTTTGTGTGTTGGAAAGTTTGATGTTATGTTAAATCTGACTGGTGATGATATTAAGTTGGTTTCAAGATTGAATAAAAAAAATGCTGATTATTTGATTTGTTTGAATCAAATTTTGAATTAGTAATTATATGTTAATACCATAATAGTTTGTGTAATTTCGATAAAAGTTAATGCCATATTTGTGCAAGTTTCGATGAAGGTGATGTTGTTTCCGCATTTATCCGCGTAGAAACTAACCAAGAAACTATGAGGACACTATCTTGCTCTCATTTTAATTTCAATTGTATTTTGTGTTTGAACGATGTTCGAGGGTAGTTTCGAGGATGGTCTAATGTCGATGTTGTGTTGATTCGCGTAAGATATGACCGAGAAACTATAGACGTAACTTTATTGTCATTCTCCTTTGAGGCGAATTTTGAATAAGAATGTTGGTTGTGATACCGCTTTTATCGTTATTCTCAATTGAAGTCAAAACTGTGTTAGTGGTGTTGAAGTTCGAAACATAGCGTCGCTTTGTCAATATTAATTGTGAATAAAGATTGATATCCAATTTAGTTTCGATGAAGGTTTGATATCAATATTGCATTTATTTGCATAGATTATTACAAGCTGTTAGGGGCAGCATGTTGCTCTTTTCGCTTTATGTGGTGAATTTTTGAGTGAGAAGGTCACTTTGTTTTGGATATAATCGATTGAATTGTGGCTGTCCGGTTTTTGATTTAGGCGATTAAGGGTTATTTTGAAACTCAATTTTTCATGCTTGGAAATCTATTTGGTTTTAGAATGCTTGAGGTTACTCTTAAGACTTAATTGTTTTACTACTTCCTTGTTGATTCAAGTTTGAGTTAAATTGCTATTTTGTTCATGTTCTTAATTGTTTATGCGTGTAGTGATTTTTAGCTGAATCTTGATTACTAACCATGTTCAATTTGTTCCAATCTTATTTCATTTTAATCATTATCTCACACTCAAGTTACTAACGAGTTTGTTCATTTGTGAAGATATTCAAAGATTACTCAAGCATCCATACTCAATTAACAAATTAATGTTGAATTACTACTTTTATTTAATATCTAGTAATGTATATACAAAGTACTTATTATTTTTATTCTTATATTTATTGTTGTAAATATAATTATACATAGTATTTTTATTTTATACTTAAATATTGTGAATATTATTAGATATACTACTTTATTTTTATTCCTATTTAATCCGTTTGTAAATAAAATTCAAATTACATTGTAGCTATCCTTGTGTTGCAATTTCGAATTTGAAATTTAATTTAACTTTCGAACGTGCATGAACACAAGCATTTCTATTATGTTTTGTCTGTATATCATGCAATGTAGGGACTCTTATCTCACATTCATCTGACGAGGCAAGTTGTATCCAATCTTGAAGACTACTTGAAGTGCATTGCAAGCTATTTATTTATTCAAATTAATTCGATTTGGTTGTATATATATTCCCGCTCATGAACATGTACCTCCACTTTCGCATAGATTGTAATTCCTTGTGTGTTCTAATTACCATTTAATTATGTGTTTATCATATTAGAACACATAGCCTCCTCTTGGGCTCCTCATCAAGAAGCAGGTAAACATACACAATGCACACTTGCACACATTTATAGTTTGGTCCTGGGCTTTTCTCTGACAACTATTCAATCGATTGTTCCAATCGGTCGTTTAGAATACTAGTGTCACGCTAGTCCCACTTTTAGGAGCATACATAAAGCCACCTTGTATGGGCTCGCTTGTTTTCCTAAAACACTTTCAAGTCAAAAATAATTAATTGAACTTGTTCTTTTGAAAATCAATTTTTTCTACCACAAAAAAAAACATAGTGATATGGTATTTAATTAAATTGTTAGAGGTTCGCCCAACGACTTAATTAAAATGTAAAATATTTGGGCCATTAGAGGGTAACCCAATGACTTAAATGCTTTATTCCATAACACTTAATAAAAGTGAACTTTGTTTCACCTCACTTCTTTTCATAACAAAGATTTTGGATGAGAGATGATCGGTTGACCTCAATCACCAATCTCGAGTATCGAATCGTTAGAGGATATCCCAACGTTTTGATACTTGTCATCCACAACCAAACCCCTAAAACACTTTCAAATTAAATTAATTAATTGAATTTGTTTTTTAAATCAATTTTTCTAAAAAAAAACCAAAAAACATAGTGTTATGGTACTTAATTAAATTGTTAGAGGTTCGCCCAACGATTTAATTAAAATGTAAAGTATTTGGGCCATTAGAGGGTAACCCAATGACTTAAATACTTTATTCCATAACACTTAATAAAAGTGAACTTTGTTTCACCTCACTCTTTTTCATAATAAAGATTTTGGATGAGAGATGATCGGTTGACCTCAATCACCAATCTCGAGTATCGAATCGTTAGAGGGTATCCCGACGTTTCGGTACTTGTCATCTACCATTAAAATCAATTCAACCCATCCAAATTCTTTTTCGCTCATATGCGATTATCAAAAATCAAAAACATTTTCTTCTAAAATCAATACAAACAATCCCAGACATTTTCAACAAGAACTACGGAGTTTTGACTTTCCCATTGCGAGGAATACGTGAGCGCGGTTTCGAAACCGTGTCAAACTCAAAATAATAATAAACATACCCCTTTTCTTTTTCTTATTCATGATTTAGAAATTAGCGATTACACACACAAACACATTTCGAACTAAATGGGTCTCATCGAGTACGATGGACGTAAGAGGTGCTAATACCTTCCTCTTGCGTAACCGACTCCCGAATCCTTGCTTTTTGGTCTTGTAGACCGCCTTATCCGATTTTTGTGGGTTTTATCTATATTTCCCCGTTCTTTCTAGAACAAATAAAATTAGGTGGCGATTTCATTGTTTTTGAAAATTCATTTAAATAATTTTTGAAAATCGAGTTGCTTCAGGGGTTAACACAAGCAAATATACCCACAACAATTGATCAATCTTCAGGATCAGAGTACCAACATATGTAGAGGATTGCATGAGCCATATCTCAATAAGCTCTACTACAGACCTCCTGTCTGATTTTGAGATAATGGATGCCATTGTCTGTACCTACAGAGGAGATTCCCTCTCATAGGTTTCTGGAGTAGACTTAACTAGGCATGATAAAAAAAATATACAAACTTTTCAATGAAGTTTGTTTCCTGATTCTTCCAAATCCAATACCCTTTCATCAAAAATTCACAACATCATGTCTAGAATCATATTAAGGGAAGTCACAAAAATACTTAGGAGCATCAAAAAAACATTGTGGTTGGGTCACAATACTCCTCTTCAAACAGAATATGTTCTATTGCCACAAACAGGATTCCATAAATCTAGTTCCTTTGATCAGAAGGATCTTCCAGAGACTATATCACTCATATGCATAAAGGGTTTGGTGGAGAAACCTTTATGAGTTCTTTTCAAAAACATGGATTTTGACCTCTATACTCCCATAAGGCTTGGTCATGATTAAACTGACACATGGAGTAGATAAGTTATTGATCGTGTCCTGATCAACTTACACAAACTAGATGCCTCCTCTTCCAGATCAGGAGTAGGTTCCAAACAAAAATATTCATAACATTTTTGTTCAGCACCCATATCATCTGCTCTTCAATTGGTAGTTGCATACCTACTGAAGTAATGTTCTAACATCCCATATAACATCAATTCCATCTTCTTGGAGCACATCATCCTTGACAGTCTTCAAGGTCTTCACACAATATGCAGATGTATATGAGTATCATTGATCAATTGATTCTCATCAACCTTATTAATAAATGTCTTCATGAGTGAACTTGAGGGAGATATCAAGAATCTTTGAGACTTTTAATAATACGGTTGAAGACATCTGTCATATATTTTGTTGAGGATAATAACCCTAGTATTCTTCCTATACTTTCAGGGTTAACCAAATATAATGCAGCGGAATATAACAAACTCCTCAACAATATTCAGACACAATACTTACACCACTATCAAAGTATAAGCATGGCAACCTAGGGTTAAAAATAAATCAACCCTACCTATATCAGCCTCCCACCAAGCTACATGCCTAAGGGTAACAGACAAGAACAATATCTGTCACATGAGTTTTCCATCAGAGACATGTGCAGCGAAGAAGAAAATACATCAGAAAACTCTTTAACAATCTTCAGACATGGCTTAGTCACTTTAGGATATGAGCATCACCAAACCAGTGACAACAAACAAATCATGATTTGAAAATAAATCAAACCAATAAAGCAGAACCACACAGGTCTGCTATTACCACTCCTTCCATCTTCAAACAGAATCATATCTCAGACTGTTCCAAATGGTTCATCCTCCACTTCAAGGGACCATAGAAACACAATATGAACCAGCCTTGTTCAAACAATTCTTCAGTACAAACCTTTTACCTTGCACATAACTAGAAAGTATCCCCCATGAATCTCATCCAGAAACAGACAGGATGCCTGCTCTGATACCAATTGAAATTCTGGTGCAGCAGACTTTGATGTCTTATAGAGATGTCGAGACATCTGATCTGACATTTAACAAACAGGCAAGGTAAAACAGTGCAGGAAACATAAAGAACACGAGGAAATTGTTTACACAGTTTGGTGTTACGCACCTACATCTGGAGGCTTCCAAGCTAGGGATGAAACCCACTATCAGTAGTATTAATTTAGAGCTAAACTACTCCGTTTACAACTCCTCATTTAATCACTACCCAATGCAATTTCTACCTAATAACCTCTTAGATATGAGAACCCCTCTCACTCCCCCTCAATCACACACGGTGATAATAACAATAACAAAATATACAGAATCAGAAGATACACTTCTATCACAAACTACCTAAGACTTAAAGCAATTTTCTTCTAGCTTAGAACACACCTTGGAGTTTCTTCATAGATTCCTCCAAGAATAATACATGTTGCCTCTCACCTAAGGGTTTCAAGGAACATGGTGATCATCCCACAAACCGGGTGGTTCACTATATCTAGCCCTAATGATCAAATCCTTACTAAATTCAGCTAACTTTATAAACTAGGTTACAAATCCTTATTTATAACCTATACCCAAACTGGACTTGGGCCTTCAAACAACAGTATATCAGTTGTAACAAACTACAGAAAACTTCTACTACAAGCAAGGTCTTCAATCCTTAGTTTCCTGATTTTTCTCCTTAACTTCTGATTGAATCTTCTGGACCCTTAAAAACACGCCATATAGGTTGCATAATATTCTCTGAAAATTTTGCATCCTTCACAACAGAACTGGACTTCATTTATCAGTTCAGTAAGTGTGATGTCAAATACCTGATGTTAGAACATCTTCTTCAACATGTTGTTTCAGTTGTTGAATTAGTTCATAACAACATGTTCTGACATTTCAATAAGACTTCTTGTTGTACCAGTTCTTCTTATTCAAATTAATCATCCTATTGTATATTACATTATTGATGCTATTATTTGTTTTACAAAAATTAAGTCAATCCTCAAAACTCAAAAATTTACAAGGTAAGTGTACGCCTTTGTTTCCTCACTATTGGTCGGCGAAACACTTTATCTTGGGGAATGACTCTTACGTTTATGAAGAGAGTGAATTTTCTATAGAGCATTCTTTTCAAAAGAAGAATTTATTTGCTTTGTTATATCATGGGGGTAGTCCCTTCAGACGAAGCTGAAAAAATGTTAGAAAGGCCTGATAAATGTCTACCTTTTTGTGGGGTCTTGTTCTCATGAAGGGTTTCGGGCCTCCTTTGGTAACTCAAAATATTCTTTGTGTTTGCATCGCGATAACGATTAAATTTAACAAGTTTGGTAAACATAAAAAAAATAAATGTACGAGTATACATATACAAATCTAATTATATCATATAGACAGTATGGACATTATGTGCAAAACTCAAAAACAAAGAAATTATCACAATGCGACCCAATAAAAAACACCCACCCTCAGTAATAGCGCCATTTTGCCTAAACGATAAAGAATCAAGAAAAAGTAAGTATTTTTATAGGTTATATCATATCATCTCCATAGGGATCAGTGTTATAAAATTGTCGTTTGACAATTTCTTGCGTTTATGAGTTTGGGGTTGAATTGGGTTGGTTTGTATAAATGGTAAATGCAGAAATTAAACATATAAACAGGAAATAAATAAATTCTTCGAAAATGAGAGAAATCTCGGGATTGAACTTCATATACCCATCAAATACTTAAACTTACTAACCAATTTCACTTAACCTAAAATACTTCATCATGTATCACTCATACAGCGGTTATCTCTAATGCAGAGTGAGATATCAACGATATTGTTCTGCACTGGCAATCTCTCAGCGCAACAATAAACAACACTGAGGCATTAAGAGTCTATACCCAAGTGATTCTTAAGCCTAAATCTATCTCTAGAGTTTAGAATCTAATAGATATTCATCCTAAGTCTAGATTCAAACCGTATATGTCGATAGTAACTCAAACCAAATACTTAGCAAACTAAAAAGGATAAACGTCAATAAAGATTTGTAAAGAAAGCTTCATACAACATTATGCGTAATAAATATACATACAAGACAAAGCATATTTACAAATAAAACCTAACAAAATAGAGATTACAAAGAGAGAAAAAGAGATAAATCAACATTTATCGAGTTGTTAGGATGATTGGTGAGAATCCACCTCCAATCCGACAAGTTGCAAGTTCCATAACTGTTGTAGAATCATCAAGAATCAAAAGAATGTTTGGTGATGGAGTGGGAGCAAAAAATACCCAACCATACCCTAAAAATGTGGTTTTGGACCTAAATATAAGTTTATGCCCTTGATGGCACTGCTCGACGCTCAAAATAACATTTTTAGAGCAATTTCACGCTTCTGGAGCGCATTTGCACCGCCCGGCGAGCTCGGGGAGCTGCTGACAGAAAATGGAAAAATTCACCACTATTTCGACCATAATTGGATAATCGTAACTTCTATTTGCGCTCGATCGAAATTGTTGAAAAGCTTATTCAATACTCTATCTAATAATGACTAAATATCAATGCTTGAATATATACAAAAATGAGATGAAAACAATTAAACTCAATTACATTTACACAATAACGCAATATATATACTATAACATAAATAATACCGAATATATACTAAATTTGAGGTTTATTAACTTAAAGCAAACGAATAAAGCTGATGAATGCTAATTATTCACACTCAAATTCACAATAATTTAGCACTCGTCACATCATTGCAGGTCTTCCTCTTTCCTTAGGATCTCCTCAAAATGTTTCTCTCTTGGTTGTTCCTTCGGGCTCACATGAGAATCTCGGCTATCACTCTGCTCCTTCTCGTGATCGTTGTGATTCAGTCTTTGAAGAGGACAATGAATTATTTGCCAATCTTTTTGGGAAGTTCCTATGAGAAGAGTTGACCTCACTGGCTCATTTTACTAGGCAGGCTTATGATGCCTTCTCCCTAGTTGGGTCTGACTGTTGGGAAGCTCTTTGGATAGACCGAGCGCGTGAAGAAAATAATCGCTGGAGAGAAGCGTGAACAATTTAACTTCCCCACATGATACATATTTAAGGGAACTGCATAAAGTTCACGCTTCTCTATAGGAGGTACATAATGTTTTGGCCCCGTTCATCTATTTCATATTATTTTGAGGGAGCAAACCTGGCCAGGTCAGATTCTCCAAGCCGGTTGTCTCTATTCTTGACTAGGACCCTTATGTTCGTATGTTTTATTTATTTATATGCTCCTCTGGAGTGTTTGTAATTTTACTTTACTCCTGTTATCATTGAAGTTCTTCCCTATTCATGTTTAGAGTATGTTTGTTCTATCGCAGATATGATTTCACCCTATGGCGTCGTGGTTTGTTTATATACTTGCAATGTATGAAGACTTTCTTTTGCCATAAGAGTATCAAATTAGGAATATTAAAATGTAAATAACCTTGAGTTGTTACCAATCTTTTTGGGAAAGTGATGTTTAAATTTTGTCGGGTTTTATATCCCTGCTCGTAAACAATTTGTTCATATTGTTACCTTTTTCAAACTAATTTATATCGTGCTTCTTTAATCATGACTTTCCATCTTGTTAAAGTTGGAAAGTGTTGGGGATAGATTTTGAGCTTTTAAATCTTTCGTGAATCTAGGTTCGGTTAACTTACTTATGAGTATGGCTCGTGAAGATATGCGCATTTTATTCATGAGATATTGTCCAACTAAATGCGACCATGCTTCGATCTTGCATTCACAATAAAAAGAGGGGATGAAACCTGCTAGATGACGTCACAAAGGACCATTCTCGGACAAGAGTAGAGAATCCATGTCCTTGCCTTCGAGGTAAAGCTCGGATCTAGGTGGACGTCTCCAAACTCCACCCTTTTCGCCCTTGGATTGTCTAGATTCAAAGGGGGTGCACCAGCTACAAATAAATGCATGCATGTATATCTTTGACATGAGGTATTTAAATGTTGTATTCAGACGTCCAAAGCGTCTTCTGTAACATTCTAATATTTTATATACTATATTTTTATTTATTTTAATAAGTTTTATTATTTATTCAAGTATTTTAGTAGCTATTTGGTGTGATCTATTTATATAAATAAATAATAGAAAGAAACTAGGCTAAATAAAAATAAAATGTATATATTGTCTTTACTACAATCGTATGTCTGAATGAATATACAAAACTAATTACTCATAACTATGCATGTGGTGTTGCTATTATTATAAGCGAAGTTGAAAAATGCATGATGTTAAGAGTGAGAAAAGGTGGATGAATATTGATTGACGTGGGAGTCATGTAGGAAAGTGGATACAGTATGCTAGTAACCATGTAAGTTATTGGAAACACATTAAGCGGAAATAAAACTAAATTAATGACTAAGTGAATTGGTTCCTAAAAATAAGGGGTAGCTTGACTAAGGGAGAATTGAATAAACCTAGTAAACAAATCCTTATATCCTACCTCATTGAAAAAGTCACGGCACATCTCTATAATTCTTCCTGCTATTTGTTTCAATGGTATAACTTTTATATCACTTTTCACCCAATTTCCAGCCTTATAAAGAAAAATCCCTTAACTCAATTTTGTCTCAAACACACAAAAATATACCGACTATACTTTTCAGCTCACAAAGATACATCACAACAATAGTTTTATCCTCTTCTCTATTTCATATTTTGTGTAGAAACTCTCAATCTTAAAGGTATTATATTCTTTTCTTTTTCTTTTTCTTTTTAAAAGCAACTCTTAATATTGATAGGGAGTACTAGGGGTACTCTAACCCATACAAGAAACAAACAGATAACTATTGCTACCTATACACAGAGAGCTGGACTTTTAAACCACTCGTAGAAAGTAAACTTCAATTTATCCTTAGTTTCTATAGACAACCACCACCAAGAAAACCACAATATGTTAAAAAATAACTCTTCCAAATCACCTTCTATACTGTTAAATATAATATCATTTCTTAGCTTCCAAATGTTCCAGAGAATTGACAGCCATAGGCTTCCCACCGTCGAACTTCCCAGCTTTCCGGACAGCACTTCCACACACATCAGCAGATGGCTACTGCAATCATATGCTTCTTCAAAATCCACTTCCAACCATCTTTGTACCCTACACCAGACCTGCTGCAGCACCGGACAGTCAAGCATTAGGTGGTTCAGAGTTTCTGGTTGTTGTTTGCAAAATACGCACCCAATTTCGTCGTCCCGAATTATTATACCACGCTTCCCTAGCTGATTCCTAGTTGGTAATCTATCCTGGATTATCCTCCAACCAAAGATCTTCAGTTTAGACGGAACCTTCGAGGACCAAATGAATTTTAATGCTGACAGTTGTGATTCATCCAGCAGCCTAGAGTCATAGTTTTCCATCAACAGTTTGTAGCACGATCTGGTTGTAAACCCCTTCGAAACATCGTATGGCCATATTACCTTGTCGTTGTCAGTGTCAATTGGTTTAAACCCTTTGAGCACTTCATTCAGATATTCTTATTAATTTCTTTTATTTCTTCATAGTTCATACCTGTCCTAATTATAAAAAAATAATGTATAATCTCTCTTTTAGAAACACTCAGCACTCGACCGTTGAATCAAATCGTAGGACATCAAAAATTCGGTATTATTAGTGAAAGGATCTAAGGTAAGGGCTCTTTCCCCGTATATTCATGTTACAAAAGACAGTATTGTAGAATTATAGTAGAATCTTGATCTATTAAAATTAAAATAATTATAAGAAAAATATAAGCATTAATATATATTTTCTTGTTTTGGTTCATTTATAACCTGTGTGTATTTAAGTTGCTTTTGTTTCGTTTCTTTACCAAAACACCATTAAATTGCTACTAAATTAGAAATAGATATTTTGGTTGAGATAGATGTATTCTGCCTGGATTCTTATGTATGTTAGTAATAATTGTTTTAAAATATTCTTTAGTAATGTTGAATTCTAAAAGAAGAAAGACAAGAAAATATATTGCTATGAATAACGATCTGCATGTGCCGATTTAACAGGTCTACAAGTGATGACATGGAGCGCTACTACACTCACGGCTAAGCATATACATTTATATGTATTCTACATATCATAATATTACTGTTGGGTGTATGAAAAATAATATAATATATGAATTAGTTATACTTGTATATAATGTACGAATAAGTGTGATTTGTGTGGAATGAACTAAGTGAAGCATAACTAGATATATACATTTATAATATATAAAAGAGACTAGTTCCTGGTGAATGAGTTGTCGATAACTATTTATATACTTTGAGACATGCATCATATAAATTATGTTAGTCTTTGTGGTTGCATTTGTGGCAAGTTCGACACTTTTTGAGCCTTTGTGGCAGGTGTTTTGACGACAAGTTTAATGTTTTTCGAGCCTGTGTGACAGGAATCTTTGTGACATGTTTGACGATTTTCAGATTTTTGTGGCAGGAGCCTTTGTGGCAGTCCCATTGAAATGAGTTTATTTATCCGGATCATTTGTGTCTCATATAGTAGTCTTGATCATATTGCGTTGCATATAATATAAAAGAAAATATTATTTATATTTTAATTGATGAAGTGATTTGTTTTTATTTTATGATATTTTCTTATGGTGATATGATTTAATATGGATGTGGAATTTGACCCTTACAATTATCATTTTAGGTACTCATGGAGAAAAGTATGATTGAGTGTGTTGCCTGAAGCGCATTTAGGGAAAAAATAGGGTCTTTTATAAAATTAGATTTATTTTATAATTTGCCATTGTGGTACAATATATTTATTTAATTTATTTCAACATTCGAATTTCATTTGAAACGTAGATATTGTTTTCTTCTGCCAGAAATTTTCAAAATATTACTCCATTTTATCAAATCTATGTTTCTTCAAAATTTAAGTTAAATTATTGTTATAATTTTTTATTTTTATTAAAAAAAAAGAAGATATATATAGATGCATTTTAATAGGAAATTTTCAAATAATATTTGGATTAAAATTCGGGATGTGACATCTTAGAAAGCACGTGCCCCTGGAAGAATTAGTTGGTGTAGTTGGACGTGAAAAGCATATCGACAATTTTGTTTTAATTTATGATTTATTAAATTTTTATATTTTTTTAACTTTTTTTATTAAAATTAAATAAATACTAAATATAATTCATGTCGTTCAAATAATGGTAGCTAGCAAATGCCGGATTCGGACGACCAACTTGCAGACAGTTTAAATGGGTTTTCTCATTACACATTTGTAATTCTCTTGAACTCTGAATTTTCGAAAAATGCTCCTCTTGCACCATCTAAAATTTAAAATCCAGACACATCCTATATCTTTGTTCGGATGATACTATTTGGACAATTCTCTATCCTCGAAAAATGCTTCTCTATCATTGGTGAAGGGAATGCTGAGTCTATGTTGTTTATTTTGTTTATTGACAGCATCTAAGCTGATGATATACCTCATTCATTTGTTTAACCTAATGAAAGGTTACAGAAAATTCATCAATGTTTCCAGGATCTGAGGAGTAACAATCATGAAGAATTCTACAAAACAGTATCAGCAGTATAATTTCTACTCTTTCACACTTCCTACTTATGCATTAAAAGAACAAAATCTGAAAAAATTGTCCTTCTAGTTTAACCCTAAACCTAGATAAATATATTTGTGTGTTTTCATTTTGACAGTGTTATTTATTTTACTCTCTTTAAACTAAATACTCTCACCAAGTTTTGTGTAGTACTAGTACAGAACAAAACTGACAGATAAGTGATCAAGTGGAGAAAAGAAAGCTTTGTGTTTTCATCTTTTTTGAAATAATTTGTACTATCCAATAACTGAGTTAAACCTTTTCATTTTATTATTAATTCACTTTCCAAATGGGTGCAAAAGTATATCATGGCAGATAACACTGATTTTCTTTGACTGATACTCACATGTGCAGCAACAGATGTGCTTACCCTACCCTTGGGCCCCTACTATCCTCTCTACCAATATCTTCTTCTTTTATGTTTTTATTCAAAAGCTACAGATTTATTACTTATTCCTTTTCAAAATGACTCTCGCTTTAGCAAAATTATTTTGTTTTAAAATTACTATCATTTTCACTCTTCAATGCAATAATGATTACTATTTTTTCAATCATGCCCTTTATTTTTTACTTTCTACACTACTTCCAATATATTAATAGGATTAATTTTATAAATGTGTAATATTTTATGACAACATCATTAAATTTCTTAATTTGTGTACAAAAACCTTAAACAACAGTCATTTTAAAATGGAGAGAGTATATTTAAGTACGAGTAAATATGTCAAAATCAATTTTACTGGGTAACAAGTAAGCAATGTTTGATAATCCTTGGCAGAGTTTGTATGATTCAGAGAGAGACCCCACTGCATTTCTATTTTACTCGACTGAGACCAATACTGAGTCAGTATTTTTCTGAGACCGAAGTACATGATTCAATATATGACAGAATAATTACTGAGAATTTTTGTTTGTGCTCTAAAGTGGAGCTACCTAGTTTCTAGATATGTTTATTGGGTTTGTTATTCAATTCCATGGTGGTGAAAAACATATATGTAATTTCGAAAATGCCTTCGAAAAATGAGAAATATACTTCTAATTTGTATTTTATATAATTATAATTTATTATTTTGAGATACATCTTTCAAAAAGTGAAAAATGGAACCGAAAATATACTTCTGATACAAATCGAAAATATATTTCCGGTTTTCTCTCAAAGCAAACAGGATCACCCCCAAGTGGCATGAGCCACTTTTTGGTTGTTTTTATTTATAGTTGAAACCGAAAATATATTTCTGATTAGTACCGGAAGTATATTTCCGGTTTTTTGTAAATGCAATTTAAAAACGGTGCGTACCGGAAATATATTTTCGGTTTTCAGGAGTATTTTTGGAACTTCACGTGATGCCTAAGAAAAGCATGGGGTGGGTTAAGAAATCCACTTATCAAATAATAAACCATAGTATACCTGGCACCCCCAATTTTTGATATTCCAAAAATATCCCTTAAATTATTTATTCAAAAATTTTACTTTTTTGAAAAAAAAATTTACTGTTGAGAAAGTTGTGAAAAAAAGTAAATTTTCGGTACGTAGACCAAATTTCCGATACCCTTTTTTGGTGGAAATTCTTTGTATTTTACAAATTTTCGGTACCAATATACTGGATATTTCCAAATTTTCGGTGCAATTTATCGGATATTTTCTAATTTCAGGTGCGATTTACCGGAAATTTTAAATACATGGTATATTTTTTAAAATTACTCACGTACCGGAAATCTCGCACATTTCCGATATACAAGTAATACCGGAAATTCCATATTTCTGGTATACCGAAACTTTTGTTGAAGTCTGAAATTTCCAGTATGGCAGATGAAATGTTATATTTGTAGTCCTGAATCGGCTGCTTCAGCTTCTTCTACAGATTCATGTACTGATCTTACGCAGTACTTCATCACCGATAAGGTATACTATACTTGACTTTAAACGCATTTTTATTTTATTTTTTCTAAATTGATCTAATTTAGCTAATTAAACGTTTATGTGAGATTTTTGAATCACAAGAGAAAGTTCATGAATGGGCACGGTCAATTGGAAAAACTCATGGTATTGTTGTTGTTACAATTCGATTTGGCACTGCTAATGCGATGGAGGAAGGATAAATTGATTATGGACTGTGACAAAGGAGGTAATAACAAAGAAAAATGAAGTTGTAGCTCCTTCTGATGGAAATTATTCTATGAGAGTTAAATGCCCATTTAGACTGAGATCTATTCTGAGTGGTGATGGTTGGAAGTTAATGGTAAGATGTGGGATGCACAATCATACACTAGACAAAGAATTAGTAAGTCATGACATTGTGGGTCGTCTAAAAGAGGAAGAAAGAAAGTTTGTGAATGACATAACGAAGTACAACATGGCTCCAAGGTACATCATTTCTGCTTTGAAAGACAAACATCCAAAAAACCTCACCAGTATTATCCAGATATATAAAGCTAGAGCAACATACAGAATGAGCAAGAGAGGTGCAATGATAGAAATGCAAATGTTATTGGGTCTTGTTCACCAAGAGAAATACTTGTATTGGTCTAGAAATAAGGATAACTCAGATATGGTGGCTGATATCTTCTGGACAGACCCTGATTTTGTGAAGTTGTTGAATATGTTTCCTATGGTGTTGATTTTTGATTGCACGTACAAAAAAAAAGGTAAGAATTCTAATTTTAATTTCATCACATCTTAATAATTGACGTTGGGTTGTTGAATGCTTTGCGTTTTTTAATTGTGCATGTACCAGATACCATTGCTTGAGGTTGTTGGTGTTACATCAACAAAATAGACGTTCTTAGTTGCTTTTGCTTATTTGGAACATGAAAGCGAAGATAACTTCACATGGGCGCTAGAGAGGCTGAAAGAGTTGTTTTATTCTGAGAAGTTGCTACCAAATGTCATGGTGACGGATCAGGAGCTTGCATTAATGAATGTCATTGAGTCGGTGTATCCAAATGCTTTTCATATGTTGTGTATGTTTCATATTTCAAAAAACGTTAGCATGAAGTGTAAGGAGTATATGAAATCAGAGAGACAGGAACATGTCATGGATCAATGGAACAATATGATGTATTCAAATACATAAGACGAATTTGATGTACATCTGAACCATTTTGAGAGTGTTTGTGGTGATATTCCATTATTTGTGAAGTATGTGAAAGAAACATGGTTAACACCATATAAAGAAAGGTTTTTTGTTGTATGGACTAACAGAATCACTCATTTAGGGAACACAACAACAAATAGGTACATTCTTCTAACATGAAATATGTTTGTGTTTATGTTAATGCATTAAATTTCCATTGCTTATTTAATGTGTTTATGATTTCTAGGGTGGAATCTTCACATTGGAGATTGAAAAACATGTTGACTACAAGTCGTGGTGATTTATGTGTAAGTTGAGATGTTGTGAACATAATGTTGAAGTTGCGTTAGGTTCCATAAGAGCGTCGTTTCAAAAAATTGTCCTCAACATTGATCACATGTATAACACCCCATTCTATTCTAAGTTGCACAGTTTTGTTTCAAGACAGTGTATACAACTCATTGAAAAGGAACTTGAAAGAGTCAAATATGTTGGTGCAAGCAAGGAGAGATGTGGTTGTTACATTAGAACAACACATGGGTTACCGTGTGTGTGTCAGCTCTTAGGTTTTCAGATCCTAGGCACACCTATACCTTTGGAAACAATTCATGTGTTTTGGACGCAATTGCAAATTGAAGAACATGAGTTGAGTCTTGAAGGGAGAAAGTGGGATTTAGAAGAGGAGTGCGACGAGTTGAAGAAACAGTTCAGTACTCTGGATATTGTGGGTCAAAGGGTGTTGAAAAAAAGTATGTGACCTAGCTTATCCATCAACAACTTCAATGTGTCCACCGCCAGTGAAATATAAGTCATCAAGGAGAGGAGTTAAAAAGAGTAGAAAGGGTGCGGAAAGTGATGTGCATCGTGATCCAAGTCAGTGGGAATATGTTGAAGCTTCGTAAGGGAGTCAGACTACGAAGAGATCATGCACACAACCAAGTGGAGTCAATCGTCAACCGCACCGATTTATAGGAAACCTTGTACCAAATCTGCAAAAGGCGAGTACTTGCCACAGTTTTCTGCTTTCTTTCATCCTTACATCAAAGACATTATTTATGTCGAACTAGATGGAAATTGTGGTTACCGTTGTATTGCAACTGCATTGGGATGGGACACAGGTGCATGTTTTGATGTTATGAGGCAGTTAGATACTCATATCCATCAACACGAAACATTGTTTTCCAAGGTGTTCTACGTCACTATGTCTTATGTTAGGAATTCATTTATCGTGAAACACTTGGGTCCTCAGGGTAAGGACAAACAGATGTCGGTTCCAGATATGAGTTACCCTATTGCTTGTAGATATGGTGTTGTTTTTGTTTCTTTTTCCATGAGTATTAACACGACAATTTTCCCTCTTCCCATACCTCCACCCCTGTACACAAGTCGTCATATAATCGTTGTTGTTGGGTTTTGTCAACACAAATCATTGGATTCTGATAAAATTGAAACCCGGTTGTCTACTGCCTCCCGTCACAAAGAGTTGGAGGGATAATTGTTATGATGTTGCAAAAGGATGAGAATCAGCATATGCGGGTCGGTTCAGATATTGGGCAGTATTGTCTGGGGAGTGACTGTATTTTATTTGTAATGCATCTATGTATGACATTATATATATATATATATATATATATATATATATATATATATATATATATATATATACCACGGTTTGATATTTTATCGTGCATTTTATTTAAGTATAAGTTTATAAGTGTAAAAGATTTAAAAAAAAAATTTAAGAACCAGTATTACCATAAATTTAAAATTTTCGGTCTATTTTGAACTGAAATACATACTGAAAATTTAAAATTTTCGGTACTGTTTTGGTACTGAAAATTTAAAATTTCGGATATTTATTTTAACTAATTATGCATTTCGGAAATTACAAATATACGGTACTAGAAATTTAAAATTTTCAAAATTTTTCATCAAAGATGGTAAAATGATAACTATTGCAGAATTTCCGGTATTCATCACGAAATTTCTAACATGTACCAGAAATTACTAAATTTCCAATATTTTTAAAAGATATTTTGATAAAAACACCATTTATAAGAAATGTCAGGTATAACTGAGGGAGTAACATGAAAAATTCTCATAGTTTTGTCACAAGAGTAATTTTATAAGCTATATTCTATAAGTATAAACAAATTTCAAAAAGAAAATATATTAGTTTGAAATTTTAACAAATTAAATATAATTATTATAATGATAGTTTTGTCATTCAAATATTAAATATATCACACTTTTATTTAACTTGTATAAAAAAACTATTAAATTATTCATGAATTTTTGTATAAATTTAAAATCTTAATTTAAGAGTGTCAATGTTTTTTTTTATAAAATTACTTAAGTATTTAATTAGTTTATTAAATAGGTATTTTCTTGTAATTATTAGAAATTCAAAATGTTATTTTTTAAGTGATATTGTAATTTTCTGTAACAATATTTTACACTATTATAAATAATGTTTCTAACATCTAACACGAAATGCTTTTACTTCAACATTAAATATGAGGTGAATAAGGTAGACCCCCTCCTTGAGGTGAACCCATGACCGTTTGATTAATAATAACAATTTATCCACTGTACCATATGATTTTCATATTAAATATGTTGCATTAAACTTTATATATTATATAAGTAGTTTACATGAGTATTATTTAATTATAAGTATATTTACATGAAATTATTTGGTTAAGTTCTATAGATAAATGTAAATAAATTAATATTTATTAATTAAAATAAAACGAGAAAATTAAAATTTTTTGTTATATTGTTTGATATATTAATTTCAATTTATTTTTAATTAAATTTTATTTTTAATTTCTTTTTAAATAATAAAATAAATAAAATATATTGAAAGAAAATAAACGAAAGTAAATAAAATATATTTAATAAAATAAAATAAAACTAAAAGTAAATAAAGAAAATATTAAATATTTGAATAAATTTATTAAATAATAAACTGAATAATTTAATATGTTTAATATTTTTATTAATAATAAACTGAAAATAACGTAAATAAATTAAAAATATATTTATTTAAAAATGTTAATAATTTTTTAATAATAAACTGAAAATAACGTTTAAATTTTTTAAAATTTTGAATAAATTTATTTAAATATTTATTTGATATAAAATAATATAAATTAATAAATAAATATATTTTATTAATATTAACAATTTATTTACAATTTACATTTAGTTTATTTATTTGAAAGTATATTAAAGATATTAAATATAATTTTACATTAACTAATTGAAATGTTTAAATATAATTTTGCGTTTATTAAACATATTAAATATAATTATATTTAACTAATTAAAATGTTTAAATATAATTTATGTATATTTAAATAAATTATTAATATATATATATATATATATATATATATATATATATATATATATATATATATATATATATATATATATATATATATATATATATTGAAACTAATATAATTAAATTAATTTATAAACTTGAAACTAATATAATTGAAATAAATAAATATTTAAATCTGAATTATATATTTAAATCTGAAATTATATTTAAAACTGAAATTATTATAATTAAAGTTAATTATATCAAGATAATTATATCAAGATAGTATATAAGATAAGATAAGTATAATAAACTAACAGTATATAAATACATCAAGTTTGCATTATAAACAAACAAAGATTTAGTAGTTGAGTTGGTATACGTACTATGACTTTGTTAAGTATGTCTTAGGATCAATCCCTATAAAAGCCGACACTACCCTTATGTCATGTCATGGTTGTTTTTGGGATTCGCCTGGCTGGGGACAAAATGATTATTAACCATTTATTTTGTTTTTAAAAATTGTTTTAAATTTCTTAGGTATTTAGATAAAATTTAAATTCCCTCAAGATGTGGACTTTAGATCTTCAAATTATTAGATATAGGTGAAGATTAAATATTGGGTGCAAGAATATTCTCTACGAATCTTGCATGCATTTGTTTCTGGTGAAAAAATAGTAAGATAATTAATATCAATAATCAAAAATATTTTTTTGTACAAATAAAAATTTAATAAAACAAACCTTGAACTCAAATGATTTTTTCTCTTGCAATCTATCGTAGAGAACTTTTCCAAGAGTTCTTAGGTTCAAACGCTTCCTTTGTTTTATTTAGGTTAGATTTCCAATATTGTAAGAGAACTTTTATATTGGATTTCCCTTAATTTTCACGCAAATCACTAATGGCTAATTTTTGAGTGTTGATAATCTTTAAATGGACGACAAATATTTATTTAAGGTTGTTGAAAATAGTGAAACATAACACTTAACTATCCTCTCGATTTTGAAATAAAACTGATGGGTTAGATTATTTATTTATTTACAAAAGTAGTAAATTATTTACCTATAGATTGTATGCAAGAAATATTCGCAGAATGTAGAATATTAAAACTACATTGTATGCAAGAAATATTCGCAGAATATCAAGATTGTTTACCCTAAATATTAAAAACATAGCATATTCAAGTTCCATACAAGATGCTAGAGATATGTTTTGCTGATATTTATCTTTTGAAAAGTTAAGTTCCCTTCTTTGTTTAAATTTTTAAAGCTTGAGCTCCCTTCATTGTTTAACTTGGAGAAAGAATAATTTTCTGTACTTGCAATCTATCAAATAAGCAAAAATGCAACAACAATTCTCAACAAAAAAAAATACAACACCATTTTGTGATATATATTACAAGGGCAAAAAAATATTTTGTTCTAGATAGAAGAATATTGAAGATTTTTTCTGTCTTACAATCTATCCTGAATAACGATGCGAGTTGGACGGCTTCATATTAGCACGGATTATGATAAAATTTGAGTGTTGCTTTTATATAGTAAAATATGACTATTATACCTCTTGACTTAATTATAAACCCGAGGTAACATTATTATTTATTATTTTTTAACTACCACATCGGTTAAGGTTATAAAACCGGCGTGATAATTATTATTATTTATTATTTTTTGAACTATTACCTCGGTTAAGGTTAAAAACCGAGGTGTTAGGTATTATTATTTATTGTTACATTGTCTACGCATAATATTAAAATAAATCATTTTCAACAAATCTCTTCAATGGTTTTTCTGCACTTGCAATCCATCATATAGGTGGTGATGCTTGAATATCAGAACTTTGCATCCAAGATTTATTGTTGATGCTATCAATATTACTACCTTCACTAGCATATACAATTTGCGTGCTTTGAATGCATTCAGTTTCTAATAAGGTGTCTGTTCCAAAAAATTGAAAAATATTTTTTCTGCACTTGCAATTCATCAATAGTGAATTTTAGTAATAAATCGTAGTTGTTCAAAACCTTCAACAACAAGAACAACAACATCAACACAATTGTTTGAGATGAATTGCAAAAAATGAAAAAGTGTTTTGTTCAAAGTAGAAGAACATTATTTTGGTTTTGCAACCCATCCCAAAAAAAGGATGCATTCGACGGTGGGGCGACTACAAATAAGATAACATTAGGGTGGAATATGTTCAACGAGTGTTTTTATAGTAAAATCTGATTATTTTATCCATCGGGTTATTAAATAAACCGAAGGGTTAGATATTTTATTTTACACTTGTAAACAAATAAAAACATAAAATGCAGTAGCTGAGATTCGAAGAATGTCTAGAATGGTATGTCACATCGATTTTTAAAATAACCGAGGAAATAATTTATTTTTTTTATAAACAAAATATGGTGCGCCTTGTGACCGACAACATTTTTCAGACATTTTACTTCAGTCGAACTGATCATAGTCTTAAATGTAATATTCTTCGACAGAGGAGATTTCAAGATCAGATTATTCTACGTTTCGAACAATTTTAAAACTCCATCTTTCATGACAACTGAGAAACCTTTTTCGACCAGTTGTCCATCACTTAGTAGGTTACACTTTATTCCAGGTACATATAGCACGTCTTTGATCATATTTTTCCCTCCATTACTCATTTAAAATATTATGTAATCAGTACCTTCTGCTTGCAACGAGCTGTTATCAACACCCTGGCCTTCTTTGAATCATCAAAGTCTACCAACTACATCTTTTAACCAGTCATGTGATTCGAGCAGTCTGAGTC
The DNA here is from genome assembly GCA_021764765.1 of Vicia sativa. Classification (NCBI taxonomy): domain Eukaryota; kingdom Viridiplantae; phylum Streptophyta; class Magnoliopsida; order Fabales; family Fabaceae; genus Vicia; species Vicia sativa. The sequence continues at coordinate 88,580,944 of CM038796.1, read as the reverse complement.
GAGAAACCAGATCTTGGATTTGATATGGTTATCTCAACTGCGCTCATAACCACCATACCCTCAGAATCATTTGAATCTTGGTGTGCAAGGTTCTCTCCTTCGTCCTTTCCTGCCGATCCATTGTCTTTCCTCTACAGACAATTCTTTGCCAAATGACTCCATTTTTCATAATTATAACATTGCACACCTTTTTATCTTCCTTTTCCTTTTGATAGTTTTCTCCTCCTCTTTTCGAGGATTTAGAAGCCCTATCATCAACTCGATGCTTATGAGGATTCGACCAAGACTTCTTACCCTGAGTCTTGTCGAACTTGCCTTTGAAGTTGTTGGAACCACCATCATGACCGAGCCAACAAATCTTGTATTAAAACTTGAACTCATTTCCTTTCAATAATTCTAATCTCATGTGCTTCCAACGAACCAACCAAATCTTCCAATTTTAGGGTTTCAAGCTGATCGAATTCTTGAATAGCTACGATAACAGGATCAAAGTGAGAGGTCACCGTATGCAATACATTCTTAACTATCATCTTAATATTTAGGGTTTCACCATAATCCTTCATAAGATGGACGAGTTTCTGCACCTTTAACACATACTCTACAATCTTTTTGTCTTCTCTCATCGACAACAGTTCATATTGTCGACTCAAGGTCTGCAACTTAACAACCTTGACTTTTTCATCTCCTCCATAGTACTTGACAAGAATATCCTTCTTATTGGCTTCGCTATGGGCAGTTTTTTGTGAATCGCTTACATCTGCAGCCAGCGTAGAAATGCCATTAGTAACCACTTATAGGATTTCTGGAAAGCCAAACATAGATTACATCTATTTTCTCCATCGAATCCAACTCTTACTGTCAAGAGTTAGAAGACAATTCAGAATGTTATTGTTACCATTCATTTTTGCAACGATTGATTGAAAATAACCCATGATCCCAAAAATACGATCTTTGATTGTGGTTCTTGAAAACACGATCAAAAATCTAACCGGACCTCTAGATATCAATTTGATAGTGTGTAAAACACTTTTAGTAAGGAGGGAAAAAAAAAGAAAATAAGGATTATATTATTGACTTACATTGTTATAAATAATGATACAGACTAATATATTTATATACAACTAACTTGTACACTAAATAAGATAATATTACAAAACTATATCTAATATTTCAACATTAGTAACATATTCAGAACCTTACAACTACAAACAAAACAAAATGCTCTAATTGAAATTTAGTTCAAAACCCTACAACAATAAACAATAACAAACAACAACACACTATCTAAATTTTGTTCAAAACCTACAACAACACACGAATAAAAATTCAATTCAGAATAAACAATCAACACATGTTGAACAATATTTGGAATTTTCCTTAGTCCATGATGAAGGTGAACCGTAAGAGTAAGATATTGCTTATTGACATTGAAATTAAAGTTAAAGCCTTAAAAATGGTGTTTGAATTTTATCTTAGAAAAATAACCGATTTGAGTTATTACCTTGAAAAGGTACGATACGTTGGAACAATTGATCGCAACGATTTCAATTTATTTTGTTTTTTTAGTTTATTACTATTAATAATATAAAAAATGATTTGTTAAAAAACTAGAACATAAAAAATTGCCAAAAGAAAATGTTACTTCAATATTTTTGGAGAAAAATTAAGGTGGAAGACCAAAACTATTTAAAATAAAATAGAAAAATCTTTTGATAAACAATATTAAATAGAAAAGAATAAAATTGTAATTTAGTTAATATAATATAATATTATTATTAAATTATATATTAAATATAATATATCAAATAATTTTTATTTTATTTTAAAAAGTACAAATGCACTTAACACGACAAAATATATGTACTATATTATATTATTATTATTATATTTTATTTTTATTTTACACTGCATAAATAAGAGGTGAGAGAGAGATAGGAGAGAAGTAACAATAGAGTAATATTTTTATCGAGAAATATTAACATGGATACAAATTTAAATATGAATTTTTTGGCATGCTTACATAAATGCATAAATTAAAATAAAACAAAATTAAATAAATATAATTAAAAAAATTTCTTAAATTTTTGTTTGATTTTGTGTGTCCAAATATTTTATATTTGGGTTTTGTGCCTAAACAAGTCTTTATCTAGTTTTTTCTCTTTTGCAACTGAGAAAAATAGGGTGAGAGAATGAAATATCATGATGTCTATTTATAAATGAACCATCTTTTATATTTAAAATACAAAATTATCATAATTTTTCCTTATAAATTTTAAAATACCGTCTTTTTAAATAAAAAATTTATTTTGAGGTGCACCGAACAATTGAATGGACGGAACTTTCAATGTAATATTTTTTTTAATTTTTTTTTTTATAGATTTTCTTACGAAACTTACTCTTATGGAATTTTCTGCACTTTCTATGAGTATTAATTTCTGCATATAAAAAGAAATTATACATTCATTATATTTTTATTGAAAAATAGTAAGAATTAGTACAAGTACATAGACAACGTTATTTTTTACTTTAGGCAGCGCTTTAAAGCGCTGCCTAAGCCCGCACTGCTCTAGGTTTAGGCAGCACTTTGTTTCAATGTAAAAGCGTTGCCTAAGGTTGATTTTAGCCAACGCTTTTTTTCATAAGTGTTGCCTTTTGACTACCTTAGGCAGCGTTTTTTTAGTCAAAAGTGTTGTCTATTGTTTACTTTAGGAAGCGCTTATGAAAAAAAGTGCCGCCTAAAGGCAACTTTAGGCAACACTTTTTTAATCAAAAGCGCTGTCTATTGATCCCCTTAGACAACACTTTCTTAAAAACGCTGCCTTAGGCCTTATAAAAATTCTCTTATTTTCCGTTTTAGGCAGCGCTTTCATTGGTTCTCTTTAGGCAGCGCTTTTGTATATAAGCGCTGTCTAAAGTCAACGACTTTTTTAAATATATTTGACTTATTTTCCCATAAATCTGTAATTCCATAAACATGTAATTCCATTACAACATTATATACCATTATTGGCCTTTATTTCAACAAACAAGCCTTTATAAACATAGAAAACAATCCAAAATATATACACAATTATAATCAAAAAATATATACACCATTATATTATAGTTCAATACACATAAACCATTTGTTATAACATAACCAAAATCAACCCTAACATATAACATAATTTTTCTTAACACTTTTCAACCTCGAATACCTTATATGATTCTTTGCTCAATAAAATATTCACACAATTCCTCTTTGATTTCTTCCAACTAATTTTTCGTGTAATGAGCACACTTGTATTCATCAAAGTACTACATAACAAAACATAATATGCATGATTTCGTTAAAAGTAATAAATTATATGAAATATCCGATAAATATTAAAACAAATCCTAAGTTATATCCATACCGTGATTGGAATCTCTATTCGATCCAAATGAATGATTTCTCTCATAAATCTCATAACAAAGTATCTGCAATCTATACCGTTGCGTTGTTGAGCACACCACATAGAAAAACAAATAAGAATATATAGTTGTCTTGTTTTATCAAGTAGCATAACTATTATAAGCAAAATTATGGAAATTAATATATCTGCACTTTGATCCATGTAATATTGCTTGATTTAGACTGTGGTACTCGAGCTTCTCTTTGACATCAGAATACTTGTATTTCTCTAACAAAATAAAAACTTATATTTAGAACAATCTCACATAAATAATTAAATATATAAATACACACAAATATTTAGAACAATATCACTTACGTATCAATCATTAACATCATATCCAGATAATTTTCCCAATCACCATCTACCGAATTCAGATAATAGACCACTTCTTTTATAGGATCCACAGCAACCAACAACCAGTGACGCCTATAAATTAAAACAAAATTTTAGATGGAAATTTTCTACGCAAAAAATACGAAGATTAAAATGAACTTAGAAAAATCTAACCCTGTAGGAATAGTATTATACGCCCAAAGATACAAGCTTTTTGTACGGCTGGCCATGAATCTCCCGACTAAGTGCTCTCTTACTGAATTTGGATCATTAAATTTTTTTTGTCCGTTGACATAGGAGGAAGACACAAAATGGAATTTGTTTGACAATTGATTCCCGCGCATCAATTTGTCATACAAGAACCTTAAATAAAAACATAATAAATATTAGACTATTTTCATTGAAATGTGTAAATAAATTGTTCAGTTAATTAAATAATAGATTGATCGCATTATCGGATGTATGAGTGTACAACACCAATGCCTAATTTTGTATGCTGAAAAATTTGTTCCATGTCCTCTTTTGCAACTATTTCGAAGCAAGAAAAACCAAAGATACCTTCCTCCATATCCATTTGACGAATAGCACCATTCATCAAATTTGATGTTCCCATAAGTGTTTCAAGACACATCCGAAATTGAGGTACAAAATCTTTTGAATTCGGATCATAGAATTAACACTTTCAATGTACCTCTTTTTGTGATGCAATAGACTCGTTGTGCCGCAAAATCTATTTATCCTTAGATGCGGGTTTTGTAGGAGTCTAACATAACCATGTAAAAAATGTACATATTGATTCAGATTGATATTTGAACACTAAAAGTTTCATAATGATTTTCAACATATCTGATCATCTACGAAAATAAGGTCTGAGGGCCATGCAACAACAATCCTATTGCATCTCGCAACAATGTTATCTCTGAAACAATGTCAGGTATTGGTAGCAACGCATCCAGATCTAATGCAACATCGACCAATAATTTCAGATGTCCATCAGGGAGCGGTCTATGGTGAAGTAAATCTCCCAAAGTATTATGTGTTTTTCCCTTGACAACTATGCGATAAGTCGGTGACAATAAATATAGCTGACAAGATGAAATGCCCTAAACTAATAATAAATGTGACATTGTTAATGTGTGTGTGTGTGTGTGTGTGTATATATATATATGTATATGTCAATTAAATAAATTACACGAATTTAATTCCATAGTTATATATATTACCTCAGGAAATTTCGTTTCAAAATCACAATTAATACTATCTTTCTCACTAGTATCCTTGATCCCTAAACCTTGCCCTTTTGCCTGACGTCTTTCTTTATCCTTTTCCAGCTCATCAATTTTAGCCTTTAACTTTTCCAGCCCCTCCATCACTTCTTTGTTGCTATGAACTTTCCCCTTTTTCTTGATATCCAAAGATGTTGGAGTCACCCCAAATCCCTTACCCCTCACATGACCGGAGTACTTAGGAACGTTTAACACTCGACTAAGTAAGCTCCTGGAATCATGCTCTTCGCCTAGAGTTAAAGATTGAGATAGACTCTCCTGAATTAATTCAAGGAATAACGATATACTTACACATTTTTGATAAATTTGTTGCACATCTTCCTTAACAACTCCATCCTTGCCAACACGAGCATTCCGCCACAAAACATGTTCCAAAAGTGATGTTTCTTAACTTTTTCCCTCATCCAACTACACGTCAAGAGAAATAAAGTAGTAATAAGATCAAGAATATAACACACGATAAATAATTACATCAAGTATATCATAGCATTTAACAAGTACTTACTATTCTTTGTTGTAAGCGTGCATATCCTATGCACCTATTTTTGTATGGATACGATGGACTTGATGCTCTTTCACGATTTACGAAACTCATAGCCTGAAATTTTTTGTCTCTTCTTTTGGATTTAAAACTATTCCATTCTTCAGGTGAGACAAAGTCAGCATAACTTTTTGGATATTCTCCATCAACATAATTTCCATCGGCATCCTTAAGGTACTTTCTTGTTAAAAAAGTTTGAAACCCTCTATGTCCTTTTCCGGCCAGTTGAAGACAATAGGTCTCTTGATTATCATCAATGTTAAAACACCACTAAAAAACATACATTGCATGCGTTAGTAATTTAAAGACATATTCGTCAACAAAAACAAAAAACAACAATTATGGTACCTTTATCTCACTCCAAATTTTATCTTTAGCGGGTTTCAACTCTTTGTTACTCCAATGATCGCAAGTGATTGGAACCTCTCTTCGTACAAGGGAACCAATATAACTTGTCAACTTTGAACCGTTGGGATCAATTAGTTGGTTTTCTTGATTCCAATGTACGCCATACTTGACTCCTCTATCTCTGTCACGAATGATTGACTTCATGATGGTTATTCCTCGTCTAATATCCTTCTCGACACATCGAACTGTTTCATTTCCATCATTATCTTGAATTGTGTCATTTAGAATAAACAATATAAAAACATAAACACGTTTAGAAAATTCAAATAGTATTGAATGAATAAACACAATATAATAACGTAAACACAAGTACCATCATTATTAGAAGCTTCATGTGGTGGGTTGTCCTCGTTACTAGCCATGTGACCTGTAATAAAATGACTGTTAGAAAATTAATGTATAGTATTGAATGAATAATCACAATATAAAAACATAAACACAATATAAGCACATAAACACAATATAAAAACATACACACAATTACCTTTTCACTAATGTCTCTTTCTTTTCTTGGTTTGAGTATGGATTACTTGCCTCTTAACAACGCGGAATGATGGGTTGATCCAAATTCCCTCATTATGATCCTTCCTAATATATGATTCATCCGCTATAGTATTCTCATCTTGATAATTTCTTCTATATGACTCATTCTCAACATTAAGATCACTTTGATCTACACTTTTATCGTCAATCACTTTGTTAGATAAAAGTACTGTAGACCATTTCGTACTTTTTGGATCAGTGACATAGAAAACTTGTTTAGCTTGAGAGGCTTGAATAAAGGGCTCATCTTTGTAACCCACCCTATTAAGATCCACTTGTAAAAATCCCGATTTATCCATTTGTATACCACCATTAAGTATTCAATTGCAGCCAAAGATAGGAATATGAAACTTCTCATAATCAAACATCCAAATGTGTTGGGTAACCCCAAAATATGACAAATTTGCATATTCAGGGTTTAGGTCTTTCATACTTGAAATGTGCATTACTTCAGCTACTAGGGTGACACCACTATTTTTCCTAGTACTTTTATCATCATGTTCTTTGGTATACAATGTGTATCCTGATAACACGAAAATGTATCATATATTTACCTTGATTTACATAGATTATATCTTTATTTTATCTTAATTTTGTTGCTTTATATTCGTATTATGCCGGTATTTTCTATGTTTTCAGGTTTTCACTATTTATAAGGCATGTATGAACAAAGTCACAAAAATGGAGAAGAATCGAGCTTAAAATCCACAAAAAAGAGCAAAATAAATAAGCATGGGTGTAATAGAAAAATGGGAGGTGAAAGTATTGAAGAAAAGAAATAGAACGCGCACGCAGGCCCAGCCCACGAAGATGCGTCCCCCTCAGCCTCAGCCCAACAGGTCTTGTAGCGACGTCACAACCCCTCAAGCAAGCTATAACAGTCGCCACGCATCACAAGGCGAGGCTTCCTCACCAAGCAAGCCCATAACGACCGTCACACCTCCCATAACGACCGTTACCCATTAGAAAGCGAGAAAATCTCAACAAGCAAGCTTGTAACGACCGTTACAAGCCCTAGCGACCATCACAGCTTCCCCAACATACCATAGCGATCGCTACAGACGCGTTTTCGTAGGAGAAATTCTCTCAACATCCTACTTTCAAAGCGAGCATCCTACCTTTATAAATAGGGCCTCAACCCTCACTTTTACACACCTCTTACACACCTCTCTCTTGGCCTCTCTCTTCCTCTCTCGTCCATTTTCCATCAGAGTTTTTATTCTTTTGTTTTCTATGCATTAAATATTTTCTCGTAATAGATTCCACATGTAATACGGTGAATTGACTTTGAGATTTTTGTATCGCAAATGTGCGGATAGCAAGAGTCTCCACCGACTTTTCTTTTATCCAATTAAGGGAAGGTGAAAAGAACAGGAAAAGACCTTCGTTAGATTCTGAGTAAGGGAGAAGGTTATGAAAAGGGAAGGTATTAGCACCCCTTTCCATCCGTAGTTATCTACGGGCTCTTAGTTGCTCTTAGATCATTTTCAAAAAGTGCTTTCTGTGTGTTTGACAAAAATGTTTTGAAAAAGGTATTTCGCTTTGACTTTGTAATGATTCATGTAGGAATGTATACAAAGTGTTCGGAAATGTTTTTATTTTGAAAAGAGTTTGAACTTTGACAAAAGTGTGAGGTGTGAAAAGTATTTTGATAGAGCAAGCAACTAAAAGTCTTATTACCTACTCAGAATGGTCGTTTTCGTGTTGTTTTACTTTCCTTTAGAATAGCGCTATCCATACCATTAGTTGGTAGGTAACCCTATTCGTTGGATGTAAGCGGGACATTCGAAGGGACTTCGGATGGTCATAGAAGGCAACTTGTAGGAAGTATCCTAGCACATTCGAAGGGACTATCATCATTTATCGTAGGCGACAATCGAGGGTCAAGATCATGTATTCGTAGGCGACACCGTGGGTCTATGATCTTTGTATCGAAGGGACTATGATGATATGTTTTGAAGGCAACGGTGCTAGAATACCTCTACGTTCGAGGGACTTGACCATTTGTATTCGTAAAGGCAACGAGAGAGAATTACCCTAAGGGGTGCATGTGTGAAAAGAGTGTGTCAAATTCAGATATGTTATCTTGAAATTATGAGTGATCTATGTCCAATTTTATCTTGCCATACACGCCTAATTACTAGCAGTTTATAGGGTGCGGAAAGTAAATTGCGGAAAGTAAAGTGCGGAAAGATAAATTCCTACGCTATTACATGGCTTTGGGGCAGATACATAATGAGAGTGCAGAAAATAAAAGCCCTAATTAAACTATTACATCCCATAGGCAGTTACATAATTGAAAAGAAAAGAAAGAAAAATCGTCCGAAACGGTACAACCTGTGAACAGATACAGAATCGGGAAATACGAGAAAATTGCATAAGAAGAAAATGTTAGTAAAAATAATTATTTTTGAATGAGAAAACGTTTTTGTGTTAGTAATGACATTAATATGATAAGATATTTTTTTGGGAATTTTTGGAATTGATTTGATAATTTAAAAGCAATTAAAAGTCATTTAAATGATTAATTAGAAATTAAATTAAATATGCATGCAAAAATAATAATTTTTATATTAAAAATTAAATAAACATTTTTTTGATGATTATGCAAAAAATAAATATTTTTGGTGTTTTTTAGATGCATGATAAAAAATATTAAAGATAAATTAAAATGCATGAAAAATATTAAAGAAAAATAGAAAAATATGAAAAAAAAAGAGTTAGTTTTGCAAAAGAGAAAAACAATTGGTCCTGACCAGGTTCGAACCTGTGACCATTGAGAGAATCTCTTCATCCTCACGCCTTTACCACTGAGCCAACGTGTACTGGGTGTCTAGAAAATACAAACGTGTGAATATAAACAAATACGTGTCCTGATTATAACACCAAGCCTAATCAACACGCGTGGACCCCAGTTGGATGGAATGGACGAATCAGAACGCTGGATCACGCCACGCATGCTCATGTCGGTCAAACCACGTCAACGATGCCGGAGCCCTAGCTCCGGTCGTCTTCTCCGGCCAACCTGAAATCGAAACCTACAAAATACGAAGATTAAAAGGCAAAGGGATACCCTACCCCCCTAAATCGACCCTTGCGAATCCAATGGTGGCATTAGTTTCGATTGAAAATACCTCTAACTACCAGTTCGAAGCTCATTAGTTTAAGATCCCTAAACATGGCAAATCAATTTTCTGACGTTCAAGCTATGCAACGATGGCCCAGATCTCATCCATGGAACCTCATAAACACATTAGAGTGGTTAGTTTCGATTAAAACAAGCAGATAATAAAAATGCAATTTCAAGAAAATTTTGAATATGTATGAATGTGTATGGCTCGATTCAGGCAGCTTTGACCATGGCTTTTGATGTGTACTTACTCAAACTTACCCTAGGAACACAATGGAGTGATTGAGAGAGGCTGAAAGTGGCTGGAATTTGAAATTCGATTTTGACAATTTTGTGAAATTTTTGAGCAAAGTAAGGGTTGTTGTAGGGGCTAGGGTTTCGTCCCTTGTGATGTGCAATAGGCTGAGTATTTATAGAGTGAAGAGTGAGTGCAAAGAGAGTGAAAAAAGATATGGTATTCAATGTAAAATTAATTCCTTTCAAATAAAATCAAATTTTGAGAAAATTTGATTTTCTCTTCCATATGCAAGCTAGCACGAATTTGGCAAGTTGTGTGGGCTATCTTGGACCTCAAGTTTGATAAAAATCCAATCCATTTGAAAATATATATTGTTTTCATATTTTATATAATTTAAATTTGAATTAAATGGTTTTAAATTCAAAAATAAATCAATAAAATAGAATGTGGTCATGGCAAGGCATCAATAGGTCACAAATAATATTATGATCAAGTTTGGATCATAAAATTATAGGCCCATTTGGAAAAAATTGGATTTTGACAAATATCTCCTTTTGTGCAATTGTTCAAAAATGCCCAACTTCTGTAAGGTGTATTTTGCTCAATTTTCCACATATTTGAGTGTTCTTGGACTTTTTAGAAATCTCTAAGTGTCCTCTAACCAAACTCTTTAGTTTCATCTCAATTGGAGTTTCCATGCTCAATAAATCTTCAAAACAAAAAGTTGACTTTTTGTTGACTTTGAAAAGGACCTGTAATGTTTTGACCCATACCTTCCAAATGAAGCATTTTTTGAACATTCTTGTGAGACATGAAGTTGTAGAGAATTGAATTTCCTTCAAAATTAAAGGTGGTGGAAAAATTTCTGAGAAATTATGAAGAAGCTATGCTCAGTCAAAGTTCAGTTGACTTTTCACTAAAAAACCCTAATTTGGAAAGTTTGACTTTTGAGCAAATCTTGAGTTTTCCTGATGAATCATGATCAACCCTTGATCAAATGATGAATGTAACTTCAAAATGAGGATGTTGACCAAAAATCATAAAGTTTGACTGTATGTAGACCACAGTTGACTTTTTGTCCAATACAACTGATTTTCAACCATCTGAGCAATTGTCTGAGGAAACTTGACTTGTAAGGCTTGAAACTTGTCATGGAGATTCTTTGAAGCATATGAGGAGGCATGATGACCATTAGAGATGTTGGAATTCCATCTGGATCTGAGAATTGCCAAACCCTAGTTTGGGTTGATTGTCTAGGAGAGGGTTTGTCTGATCAACCCTTGAGGAATCCTTGAGTATGGATGTATGAAATGTTTTGAGGAATAGGAGGGAAAATTTTGGGGTATGACACCACACCGGGATCTATTACGAACCTTTGTTTAGCTCTAACTAATATGGTAGAGATAATTCTTTTCCCGTTTCTTTTTGTTATTTTGATTATTGTAAGCGAAGCCTACCGATCTGTGGAGGAATGCTTGTATTAGAAGACTGATTTATTTCAATTTCCATTATTTAATTCAAGGTTCCCTTTATCGTTATTATACTATTATTTCTTTCTTATTTTATTTTCCAAGATCATGTTTAGTATTATGTTTTATTACCGTAATTGCATGTTTATTTTCCTATCCATGTATGACTAAATAGTTTAGAGTCCGGTGTATGAGGACCGTTGTTACTAACGGGACTCAGTAAAAAATAATAGGTGCGAATTTATGATTAGGATTATGTTTTGGTTTTAATTTCCAAGTCTAATTTAAATAGCTTTGTCACGAGAGTGAGAGGTTATTTAACACGATTTTGTCACGAGAGTGAGAAATCAATTAAGGTGAGATCCGACACTGCGAGAGCGTGGGGGTCGAACTGGATAGTGGAAATTAGGCAACAAATCTAAATACAGCGAGAGCGCTTTAGATGTGTTTAGGATATTATTGGCTTACAAAATATACCTCTTAGTTACCGGGCGAGCGAGAGCAATATCTTGGGATTAGGAAGTATGACTTTAGTTAATATCGCGAGAGCGTGAGGCGGAGTCTTTAAGTTGGTATATTCTACGAAATTAAGTTCTAGTCGTAATTAGTACCCGTTTTCTATAAGTCTTTCAGGAACGCGGAAGTCATATCCCGACCTCGTTTTAGTATTATTTTCTAAGTTCATTTATTTCAGTTTTAGTTCTTAGTTTCCCCCAAATCCAATTATTCATTAACCTTACATTTACAAAGTAACGATAAGTTAAAGTAGTTGACATTGGTCTCTATGGTTTGACAATCTTTTATATTACTTCGATATTTCCGTGCACTTGCGAAATTTACCCATCAAGTTTTTGGCGCCGTTTCCGGGGACCAACAGTCACTATTGTTTATTTATTATTACACCGTATAGACTAAGGTACTCTTACCTTAATTATTATGTATCACCCAAATTTTTTCTACAACCCCCATTCTCAGTATTTCGAGGTATCACCAGAATCCCATAAATCTGACCTCGAAATACTTATGGAGAAATTTGTTGCATCACCAACTCTCTCTCACCCAAATTACCTCTACAACTATCAATCAAATCATTTTGAGGAATCGCAAGAATACCAAATATCTGATCTCGAAACATCATTGGAGGATTACAATGCGACGCTAACCTATCCCCAACCAAATTTCCTCTACAATCAACACACCCAATATTTTGAGGAGTCGCAAGAATACCAAAATTCCACTCTCGACGCATTAATGGAGGATATGACTGCGACATTAACTTGCTCTAGACTAGAATAAATGAAGATGGAGCGATTTATGGAGATGCAAAATGCGATGCTAACTCACTTTGAGGAACCACAAGAATCCTATAATTTCAACCTTGAAATATCAATGGAGGATTTCGATGCGATGTTAACTCACTCTAGGCTAGAATCTGTGATGGAGCACATGGTAGAGACACAAACTTTCCACAATGAAGAAGTAAGAAAACAAAGTCTCGACAATAATGAAACTCTTAGGCAGCTGAACAATGTGGTTGAGTCCCTAGCGACTCACAATGAGGCATTAGAGGCCAAAATCTCCATGATTTCACAAACATCTTTAGGTCCCTCCACTGAGTAGAATGTGTATGTTGTAACAACTAGCAGCGGAAAACAAATTGAAAATTCTAAGGAGAGTAATAATAAGGTTGAAGAGAGTCATAATGAGGTTGAGGAGAGTTCTGGTGAGAAAAGGGTAGAGATTGAGAAAAATCCACCAATATCATCCGAAAGGGAGGTTTTAGAAGAGGTGGAGAAGGAAGAACCTCTTGGTGTTCCTCCTCCCTATACCCCACTGATTCCTTTCCCGCAAAATTTTGTGGAAGCTTAGGTAGACTCCTAATCCAAAATGTGTGTGGAGGTATTGAAAAATATCCACACCAATGCACCTTCATATGAGGTCCTTGTTATACCCCAAAATTTTCCCTCCCACTTCTCAAGACAATTCACATCTCAATTCTCAAGGATTTCACAAGGGTTGACCAGACAAATCCTATTCTAAGCAATCAATCCAAACTAGGGTTTTTCTATTCTGAAGTCAAGATGGATTTCTAATACTTCAAGTGGTCATCATATCTCATCATATACCTCAGAGAATCCTCATACCAAGTTCCATGCCTTACAAGTTTAAATTGCTCATCCAATGGCTCAGATGGTTGGAAATCAGCTATATTGGACAGAAAGTCAACTGTGGTCAACATACAGTCAAACTTCATAATTTTTGGTCAACATCAATATTTTGAAGTCATATTCATCATTTGATCAAAAGATGATCTTGATTCATCAAGAAAAGCAAAGATCTGATCAAAAGTCAAAGTTTCCAAATTAGGGCTTCTTTAGACAAAAGTCAATAGAACTTTGACCAAGCATAACTTTCACATACTTCATCAAAAATTTCTCCACCAAAGCTCATTTTGAAGAGAACTAAATTCTCTACAACTTCATGTCTCACAAACTTGGGCAGGAAATGCTTCATTTGGGAGTTATGGATCAAAATATTACAGGTCCTTCTAGAAAAGTCAACAAAAGTCATCTTTTTGCAAAGAAGTTTTCATGAGCATGGAAACTTCAATAAATATGAAACCAAAAGGGCTATTTAGAAGACATCTTAAGCTTTCTAAAAAGTCCAAAAACACCCAAAAATGTGGAAATTTGAGCAAGATATAAATTGTGCAAGTTGGACATTTTTGAGGAAGTACATGAAGAAAAATACTTGGCAAATTAAAGTTTTTTCTAAATGGGCCTAAGTTTTCATGATCAAAACTTATTCTTGAGATTATCCATGACCTATACACTCCTTGCCACACATCTTCCTTATTTATTTAATTTATTTTTGAATTAAATATCCAAAATTCAAATTTAACTAAATAAAATACAAAAATAAAAGATAAGGCAAGTTGGGCTTGATATTTGCATGGCTTGGGGTCCAAGATAGCTCATTACAAGTTATCAATTTTGTTCAAGGAGAATCAAGGCAAGATTGATCCATTTGTGGAAAGATTTGATAAAATTTTCAATCAAATATTTTTGCATTCAAGGAAATATTTTTCCACTCAATGCTTGACCTAATACACTCTCCTATATATACCTAGCATTCTTACAAGACAGAGGGGATTTTAGAACGACCTCTTACACGGATTGCTAGCCTATTACAAACCCTAGAAATTTCTCAAATTTTTCTCAAAGTTGGCAAAATCGTGTTTTGATTTCGAGGCAGATTCAAGCCTTTCCAGCCACTCATTCATGTTCTTGAAGTTCCCAGGGGTTGACTCACATCATCACACGATCCCAGAACGCTCTAAATCAAGCATCCCACACTGCTCTGGTTTGGTAAATGTCTCAAAATCATTTCTCTTAATCCATGCATTACTAACTGTTTTTTTTGTGTTTGTGTGATCTTAGGATGTTGTTTAGAACAGGTACAACGTGTTACAGGTGAGCTTTAGGGCTTAAATCACAAAATACCATTGTTAGGGCACAAGCTTAGTGAAGTTTCAGATTCAACGATGCAGGTAGTTTTAGGACAAACAAACCTTACCATCGTGATCGTAGGGTCCAATATAGTCAATCTGGGCTTTTACTTTTCATTAATTGATGCATTTTAAAGGTTTTTAGGATTGATGCAAACCGGAGAAGACGACCGGAGCTTTGCTCCGGCGCTTCTGACTCAGGGACCAACAACACTTACATGTTTATGAGTCCAACAGTATGAATGGATGTATCACTGCCCTAGCGGTTCACCTTGCGCGTACTATGTCACTCTCTCTATCAGGTCGTGGTTTCAAACCCCATCTTTTTCTCTTTTATTTTCACTATTTGCATCGTGTAACACCCCCTTCTATTTACCCGCATTTTATAAATAATAATCAGAGTATTTAATCATAATCAAGAAGGCGTCACAATTTAAATAATGTAAATCATCAATACAGCTGTCATGCTTTCACTGAAGAAGACTTATTAAATAAATAATGCAAAAGATTATGTTTAACAGCGGAAATGAAACATAACCATAATTCCGAATACGTCACTCATAGTATTCCAGGATATTTAATCAAAACACAATTCCAAACTATTAAGAAAATATCCGTTTAAAGGATTCAAACAACCGTTCCCCAGTGTTACATCTACCAAAGCACGACACTGACACGCAGACAAATTAATTGACTCTATGCTAGAGCTATCCTCACCAACTCCAATGCAGCTAATACTTCGGATCTGAAATTGTTGAGTAAGGGTGAGATCTTAATTCAATATAACATGCATTATACGTTTTTAGAACACAACAGAATAATCAGATGTGTTAATCCATAAATCGAGCATAAATCATAGTCAATTCACCAGGCAATTCACACAATGAACAGGTATATAATCAAACAATGGAAATTGCAACACTGGAAACCATCCTAGCATGTTACAATCCCATATGCAATGCAGACTCTATGCATGTGGTACCAAAACATGAACCGAGTTTACACACCGCTCCGTTTACATGTGGATAGACAGTGTAAATTCATGATTCGCCCATAGCTATTGGGTCAAGAATCCAGCCTCACTACCTCAACCTCCGGGTAAGTCTATTGGCTCAACCAGTTCACTTCCGCACAATGGGAATGAACCAAATCAACAAATGTTTATGCATGCATCATAAAAGCATGCCATCATCATTTCACATATCATGATATCAATACAAATCACATCATGTCAAATCACCAGTGTATCTCATTCAATCAAAATGAATATCAAATATATAACACTGTAAGCACCAATACCTCATCAGGTAACTCATACCATTCATAATAGTTCCCATTATCCTTAACTACTCATTCTTTTCAAAAATCGGGAGCGCGACTATTTTTAAAATAATTTAGCAAAATAATGTTTTCTCTTTTCAAAAGGTGGTATTTTAAATTTAAGAAATTCAAATCGGAGTTACGGTTTAGAAAATATGAATCTTTAAAGTTTTGGAAATTTTGGAAAAATGTACATGGAACCCGGTTCCTACCTATACAGGAACCGGTTCCTGAAAGTTTCAAAAATGTACTCCCTGGTTTTTGTATGGGAACCCGGTTCCTACCCATACAGGAACCGGTTCCTGAGCCTAATTTTCCCAGTTTTTGCAAATTAACACTGGGAACTCGGTTCCTCCCCACAGGGAACCGGTTCCCACGACCTATAACAGCATTTCTGCTACTTTTTGACAGCATTAAGCATCCATTATCCTTTCCAAACTTTCAAATACGATTTGGTACATTAGGAACACCATTTCATCATCATTTCACACCATTATAACATCAAACAACACGGTTTATTCATCCCTATCAGTTATTTGACATACTAATGATCCTAATTCCAACACCGACACAAAATAAGGTTTATTCCTATAATTTATAATCATCAAAATTCAAACTCTCTAACATACCCAATTATCCCTATGATTCCCAAAACCCATAAAACATGTTAACCGAACGAAATCACCCCTTACCTCGCGATGATTCTTGATTTCTCTGGTCGACTTTCCTCTCTTTCCTCTTCTCTCCAATTCTACGTGAAAGCAGTTTCTCCAAAAAGACTCCTCTTTTCCTTATTTTCCTTTTTATACTCCTTTTAATATTCCTTTTTAATATTCCAAATAAAACAAATAATTAAAACTTAGTAACAATAGAGTGATTTACTCCTCACACCCACTGTTACTCTGCACACCTCCAATCCTTTCTTCATTAAATGACCCAATTAATCCAAATAAAATTAATACTTAAGACTTTAATTAATTAAATAATTAAATTCTCACTTATTTAATATTTCAATTAAATTGGGGTGTCACACATTGCAGGTTTCAAGATCTCCAGAAGTAATGCCTCCAAAGCTCCACTGGTCTCCCAAAGCTTGACGAGTTCCCCAGAATCCTCCAAAAGCTCCAACTTCTGGATGGCCCCAGATGAGAAGTCCCAAGCTCCGGGGACATCCCAAATCGAGTCTCCGAAGGGGACCCTTTCCGCGGACATCCCAAGCTCCAACTTAGATCTTCTCACGGAACCCGGAGCTCTAGCTGGGCCCAAGAAGAGACCTCCGGCTCCGGGACTCTCTCGATCTGAAACCACAATGTTTGGACATGCTCAGAAGAATACACACCGTTAGTTTCGGATGCCCCTGCTCCACTCTCGAGCCCCTTTTGGGATAGCTTTAAAGTTCGTTTTGGTTTTCATATTTTTATTTATTTTTTGCTTTTCTTTTCTTAAAAAATAATTAATTAATTAAATTAGTAATTAGGTTAATTAATTAGGTTAATTAGATAATTTCACAAATACCTTTCTTTTAACTAATTTAATTAATTTAATTTAGGTTAGTATTCACTAATTTTTCTTAATTAATTAAAATCAATTTGAATTAGGTTGTTTTCACATAAACTCTAATTTTCAAAATACCAAAAATACTAGGACTTAGTTTTTTTCCCACTTAAATCATTTTCCCTGCTATTTATTTTCTTGCGTTTTAAATTCTAGAAAGGATGTATAGGTTGCAAGTTTATTTTCATGTAATCGCGTAGGATTTTATTTTCCGCATTTACTTTCCGCACCTCCTATTATGTATCTGCCCCAAAGCCATGTAATAGCATAGGACCCTTTACATCTTTTGCTTGCTCAAATTAAAACATCTTTTTACACCTAACACTTTCTCAAAATCTTTTTCAAAATACTTTGTATACATTCCAGCGTGAATCATTACAAAGTCCTTTTCCAAAACAAAACATTTCCAAACACTTCGTATACATTCCAGCGTGAATCATTACAAAGTCAAAGTGAAATGCCTTTTCAAAAATATTTTCAAATACACACACGAAAACAATTAAAGTGAGCTAAAGCAATTAAGAGCCCGTAGATAACTACAGATGGAAAGGGTGCTAATACCTTCCCTTTTCATAACCACCTCCCTTACTCAGAATCTAACGAAGGTCTTTTCCTGTTCTTTTCGTCTTCCCTTAATTGGATAAAAGAAAATTCGGTGGTGACTCTTGCTATCCGCAACATTTGCGATCCAACGCAAAACAAACAAGTCAGTTCTCCCATCGTGTTACAGAACTGGTGACTCTGCTGGGGAAAATAAAGAGAGTTTACCTTAGGGTCTTTAGATCACTTTATAATTGTTTGATTTGTATGCTTTACTTTTAAGGGCTTCTTGGGTATTATACATGTGGGGGATCCTACACCCGGATCCAGGTTTCCTTAGGTAAGTAGCAATAAATCATCGCGACCGTTAGGCGTATACCAAAACGGTCAACATGATGGCTACGTTAGTGCGACACTTTAGATTTCCTGATGCTCCTCATGTCTAGTTGAGGAAATTATTTGGCGTCTGCGTGGTGTCATCAGCACTAACTGAACTTTTAGAACCCTAATTGACCCATCTTGGCCATTAGAAGGTAGTGAGATGGCCAGCTTTAGTGTAGACTGAGGTTAGTTGATACTCGATGCTACGCTCATTAAGATTCGACTTTCGGGATGTTTCGTTCGACCACTTGGTAGTCGTATTGAAATAAAGCCTACGAGAAAGATCAATGATATGAGATTCCTAGAACCCGGTTACTATTGTAGGACAGGTTGAACCAACTCAAACTTTGGTAGGGTAGACACCTATACCTCATGCAAGCCTTAAACCTAGGGCTATTGTGTGATTTGTTTGTGCTTGCTAGTTGTTTCAACATGACATCATGACATCATAACATCATATCATTTCTAACTATTTCAAGGACCTAGGAATTTATCTTTACTCTATTTTGTAGGATCATGGCCTCCAAGAAGACCATCCGCATCAACTTCATGGGTATACCTTTTCAACTCAAAGAATTAGTTTCAGAAGTTCCCGATCGTGCTCAGTTTATCAAGAGACGTGGTTATTTGCTTGACTTGGTTACCTCCGGTTTTGACGAAGATATGATGCACATCGTATTCCAGTTCTTCGATCCGAAGTATCACTGCTTTACATTCCCAGATTATTAGTTGGTGCCTACCTTGGAAGAGTTCTCTATGCTACTTGGGATACCTATCCTTGATCAGATACCATTCACCGGTTCTAAAAGAGCTCCGAAATATGAAGACATCGCATCAGCATTACATCTAAAGCGATCATACATTGAAGCCAATTGGGAAATAAGAAGCGGAGTTAAGGGTTATAGCTTGCTAAGTTTTTGATAAATAAAGCTCGAGAATTACTCAAAGCTATGAGTTTCCATGCATTCGAAGACGTTTTGGCCTTGCTAATCTATGGCTTGGTGCTATTTCCTAATCCAGACCAGTTCATAGATGTAAACGCCATCAAGATATTCCTCACTCGTAATCTTGTGCCTACCTTACTTGGGGATATTTTGCATTCTCTCCACACTCATACTATAAAAAGACAAGGAACTCTCATGTGTTGCATACCGTTACTTTCTAGGTGGTTTATTTCGCACCTTCCTCAATCAGTAATGAAGAACGAGCAAAGATTGAAGTGGTCTCAAAGGCTGATGTCACTCTCTCACTCAGATATCTGTTGGTGTCTTTTTCCTTAAAAGGACTTCGCTTTCATTGAGCGTTGTGGGGAATTCCCTAATGTACCACTCCTTGGCATAAGGGGAAGTATCACTTACAACCCTTCTCTAGCTCTACGTTAGTTTGGTTATGCTCGGAGAGATGGTCCTCATGATATGCTTCTCCAAGACATTGTGTTTGACTACAATAGCGATCTCCAGAATTACCATCGAAGATTTGTACACGCTTGGGGCATGGTAAAGAAGACTGATACCAAGACTTTGGGACAAAAAAATTCCATTCCTTTGGAACCTTACCTCAAATAGGTTTGAGCTCGAGCTCAAAACCTCATGATTCCGTTTACACCTATGCTACCAGTGATTATGGAACCTGTTGCTATAGGTGACGAACCCTACACCATTCTCCATCCAGACATGCCTACTGATCTCGAAGACTTGAGGAGATCCTGGATTCAGCTTAAAGAAGAAAGGGATACATTCGAAGCCCAATGTTATGTAAGTGAAAAGAAGGTATTAGAGTTGACAAAGCTACTTCACGAGGAGCGAAACATCAACACCAAGAGGAAGCGCCCATGGGAGACCTAAAGCTCTAGGAATTTATTTTTTATTTGTTTAAACTTTCTTTTATACTTGTTAAAAGATAAACTAATAAAAAATTTGTTCGTGCTTGTCTAACAAATTTAAATTCCTAAGGTCCTTGAAAACATTGCATTGCATTGCATAGCATCATATATCATGGCATAAAAATTTCATAATAGGTACATTGAAGACCGGTTTTCTTATCCTCTCGCTGTTTATTTCAGCAGAAATGGCTCTTGAACAGACTATCAAAGATCTCCAGGCTCAGAATGCTCAATTCCAGGAGATGTTCACCAACTTGGTCCAAGTCCAGAAGGATCTAAAGAAGCTCATTACTAGAAATAAGAAGACCATCGATATCCTCAACATGGGAAGAAATCACAAGGGTCCAGCTAGGGTGGTCAGCCGGTTTGAAATCTCAGACAAGAGCGGTGAAACTGAGGGAAGTGTCAAGAACAGTGAAGGAAGCCATCATGGGTCTGAAAACGAAGATGAAGACTATGTGAGCGAGCAATATCCTCCTGACAACGACAAGTACAAGCAACTTGAAGACCGTCTGAATGCTGTGGAAAATCTGAAAATATCTAGGCTGAACTTTGATGATCTGAGTCTTGTCCCTGGCGTGGTAATTCCCCGCAAGTTCAAAGTTCCTACCTTTTCCAAGTATGATGGCATCTCTTGCCCAAAGTTGTACCTGAAGTCCTATGTTCAGAAGATCCATCCTCATACTAAAGACAGGAAACTATGGATCCATTTCTTTCAAGAGAGTTTATCCGGAACACAGTTGGAGTGGTATTATCCGCTAGAGAATACCTATATTCACACCTGGAATGACTTAGCAGATGCTTTCTACAAGCAGTACCAGTGCAATGTCGAATTAGCACCTACCCGCATGCAGCTACAGAACATGTCTATGGGTCGTGATGAGAAGTTCAAAGAGTATGCTCAGAAATGGAGAGATCTAGCAGGAAAAGTGCAACCACCCTTGTCCAATAGGGAGTTGGTTGTTATGTTCATGGAAACGCTGACAGGCCCATTCTTCAATCATCTGATTGGAAACTCTTCAGCCGGATTCACCGAGCTGATATTGACAGGTGAACGTATTGAAGCCTGAATCAAGAGCGGAAAAATATAGGTAGAATCATCTTCAATTGCTGCGAAGAGATCTTTTGGTGGTAAGAAAGAAGCCAATGCTGTGTATGGTCAGAAGAGCCATGACAAAGCTGATCGTACTCAATCTGTGGGGCAGCCGTGATCTCCAATCCTACACCAGCGCAACCTCAACGAGACAATGCGTGTAGCCAGAACGCGCCACGGAGACAGTTTACGAAGATCAACATGCCTTTGTCACAAGCATTGCAGCACATGTTGAAAGTAGAGTTGATTACTTTGAGGGATCCTCCTCAACACGTCGACACTTCCTCTCCAAAGTACAATCCTAATGCAAGGTGTGCATACCACTCCAACTGCCCAGGGCACGACACCAACAACTGTTGGGCTCTGAAGAACAAGATTCAAGACATGATTGTAGCAAGAGAAATTGGATTCGACCCTCCCGTCGAAACTCCGAATGTGATCAACGCACTAATGCCTGACCATGGTAAAAGTTCCAATGCTATTGACGATAACTCCTATGTTTATGATGTGAGCAAGCTGACAATTACTCTGATGATTGTAAAGAAAGATTTGCTTCAAGCCAGTGTGTTTCCAGGATGCCCTGATGATTGTCGTTGGTGTGCATATAAAGCTGACGGATGTGCTTGGTTGAAGAGGCGTATTCAACGCATGATGGACAACCGCGAAGTGCTATTTCTAAAACCTTCATTTGTGGAAGATCTGTGCGAAGAAATTTCTAAGGATTTGAAGATCGAAGACGTGAGCGAAGCCATACTAGAAGTCTGGGATACCGTGGGGAATCCAAGTGGGAAGTTTGATTTCATGGTTAAGTACACCGCTCCTGAAAGCTATAAGATTCCTATCGAAGACATCAAGGAAACCGGGTGGGGAGACGATTTCCCAAAAGAGTATGATGATGTGAATACAATAAGGATCACCTCTGCCGATCCTGTGCCTAGAGTGGCACCTCTCATCATTACTTCTCCCAGGCCAATTCCATATTCCTCTGACAAAGCTATACCTTGGAATTATGGAGCTGAAGTTTACTATCATGGCGTCAGACAAGAACCTTTGACCATAGAAGACATTGCAGTTGAAGCTACCAATCCTAAGATTGACAACATCACCGGATCAAGCAAGGTAACTCGAACCGGAAGAGTATTTTCTCCAGAGATCTCTCCTTTAAAAGATACTGCTACGCCAGCTCGCATTCCTGCTATCGAACCAGTTCCCGAAGCTAGAGGGAAAAAACCAGTAACTCATCCTGCTCAGACAGAAGTACCAAAGGAAGTTGCTAAAGACACCTCCAAGCAAGAAATGGAGGAAATTCTGAAGATCATCAAGAAGAGCGACTACAACGTCATGGAACAGTTGGGACAAACTCCGTCCAAGATGTCTATGCTAACTCTGCTATTATGCTCTGAGGCTCATGCTAAAGCCTTAGTGAAGTTTATGAAGAACGCTCATATACCGCAAGACACTACTGTTGATCAATTCGAAGGTTGTATCGCTAGCCTGACCGTCAATAATGGTTTAGGCTTCTCTGGTGCTGATTTGACTCCTTCCAGAAGGAAACACAACAAAGCCTTGCACATCTCCGTTGAATGCAAGGGTACCACATTGTCTCACGTGTTAGTGGATACTGGTTCTGCTCTGAATGTTTTGCCAAAGAGCGCTTTCGACCGACTTAATGTTGAAGGAGTGGTCATGAAGCCCAGTGATATAATTGTAAGAGCTTTTGATGGTTCTAAACGAACAGTACTTGGAGAGCTCATCCTGCCAGTTAAAGTCGGTTCTCAGACTTTCGACTCTACTTTCTTTGTCATTGACATTCGTCCAGCTTATTCTTGCCTACTTGGACGCCCTTGGATACATGGGGAAGGTGTTGTTACCTCCATCCTACATCAGAAGCTGAAGTACCCAATGAAGGGGATGATTGTTAGAGTATGCGGTGAGGAAGAATATATGGTAAGCCATCTGCAGTCATTCTGATACCTCGAAATGGAAGGTGAATTCATCAAAAATCCCTGTCAAGCTTTCGAAGCAATTCCACGAGTCATGCTTGTTGACTCTCTTGTCACTCCTGAAGTTACTAGAGTTCCACCAAAGATGGCCTCACTAAAAGACGCCAAAGCTGCAGTTGAGGAAGGAGGTTGTGCTGTTTGGGGTCAGCTCCCCAATCTCCCGTTCAAATTTGACAAGACCGGTTTAGGTTTCACTACCAAAGGTCAGAAGATGATACGCCACGAACGTGCCGGCAAACTTCCTTTCCATATCAGCAAGAGCGAAGTCCATGCCATAGAAGACGACGACAGCGACTTCGACATCAACAACTGGATTTTCCCAACTCCAGACAATGGACTCAGCAATTGGAGGATTGAAGACGTCATACCAATCTCCTTTAGACAGGAGTAATTGCTTTTTTGTTTTCTGTTATGCTTTTCGTTTTTTATTACGTTCGGACAATAAACTTAAAAGCCTAGTGTCTTGCTCGGGGCATCACGACTCGTTTGTGAGGGTTATTGCTTGTCATTTGTATATTTTCATTCAATAAAATCATTGGACTTTTGCATTCAAATACTTTACTCTTTCCTTTCTTTTACTTTATTACCCCTTCAAAAGCTATGTGTTCTTACACACACCCACATGATACACTGCATATTCACTCCGAATCTCGTCGATAACAGCTTTGCTATTGCTAAATATGACTTCGATAGTCCGATCTGCCAAGCCGAAGACGAAGGTGAGGAAGATTGTGAAGTGCCAGGAGAACTTGTCAGGATACTACAGCAAGAAGAACATGTTATACGGCCACACGAAGAGCTAGTCGAGGTTGTGAATCTGGGTACTGACGAAAAAAGAAAAGAAATTAAGATTGGGGCAGGTCTTGAGAACAGTGTTAAGAAGAGATTGGTCCAGATGCTACAAGACTATACCGAGGTTTTTGCTTGGTCTTACAAAGACATGCCAGGTATAGACATTGACATTGTGGTACACCGACTACCAACGAAAGAAGGTTTTCCCCCCGTGAAGTAGAAAGTCCGTCGTATGCGTCCTGAGATGTTAGAGAAAATCAAAGCCGAAGTTATGAAACAGTTCAATGTCGGTTTCTTAGCCATAACTTCTTATCTACAGTGGGTTGCAAACGTGGTACCCGTACCTAAGAAGGATGGTAAAGTGCGAATGTGTGTGGACTACAGAGATCTGAACAGAGTAAGTCCGAAAGACGATTTTCCACTTCCTCATATTGATGTATTGGTTGACAACACTGCTCAACACAAGGTTTTCTCCTTCATGGATGGTTTCTCCGATTACAATCAGATTAAAATGGCTCCTGAAGACATGGAAAAGACTATTTTCGTTACACAGTGGGCCATATTCTGTTACAAAGTTACGCCATTCAGACTGAAGAACGCTGGCGCCACATATCAACGTGCCATGGTGGCTTTGTTTCATGACATGATTCATCACGAGACAGAGGTCTACGTCGACGACATGATAGCTCGATCACTGACTGATGAAGAACATCTCGATCATTTACGAAAGCTATTTGATAGACTAAATAAGTACAAACTAAGACTTAACCCCAACAAGTGCACCTTTGGAGTCAGATCCGGTAAACTCTTGGGATTTGTTGTCAGTGGTAAAGGTATTGAAGTTGACCCTGCCAAGGTAAAAGCTATTCAAGAAATGGAAACTCCCCGTACCGAGAAAGAATTCAGAGGTTTCTTGGGACGATTAAACTAAATTTCCAGATTCATCGCACACCTAACAGCTACTTGCGAGCCAATCTTTAAGTTACTGAAGAAACATCAAGTAGTGGAATGGAACGACGATTTCCAGACAGTTTTTGACAAAATCAAGGAGTACCTACAGAATCCTCCTATCCTAATGCCACCTTCTAAAGGAAGACCTCTTATCCTGTACCTGACAGTATTAGAGAACTCAATGGGGTGTGTGTTGGGGCAACATGACGAGTCTGGTCAAAAAGAGTATGCAATATACTACTACCTTAGCAAAAAGTTTACCGACTGTGAAACAAGATACTCACAGCTTGAGAAAACTTGCAGCGCTTTGGCTTAGGCTGCTTGCCGACTAAGACAGTATATGTTGACTCACACTACTTTGTTGATCTCCAAGATGGATCCGATAAAATACATATTCGAGAAGCCTGCTCTCTCCGGAAGAATAGCAAGATGGCAAATGATCTTGACCGAATATGACATCTAGTATACTACTCAGAAAGCGATCAAAGGAAGTGTGGTAGCCGATCATTTGGCTCATCAAGCCGTAGATGACTATCAGTCTATGCATTTCGAGTTTCCAGACGAAGACGTTTTGTTAGTTACTGATTATGAAGAACCAGGATCGGACGAAGGACCTGAACCAGGATCCCGATGGACCATGGTCTTTGATGGAGCCTCAAACGCACTTGGCAATGGCATTGGCGCCATCATTACGTCTCCTACAGACGGACACACGCCTTTCACCGCCAGACTATGTTTTGACTGCACTAACAACATGGCCGAATACAAAGCGTGCATCATGGGTATTAAAGCTGCTATTGACCTAAGAATCAAATTCCTGCAGGTATATGGAGACTCAGCTTTAGTGATCAGTTAGGTTAAAGGCGAGTGGGATACGAAGCATCCAAATCTCATTCCATATCGAGAGCATGTGTTGAATTTGATCCCTTACTTCGGAGAAATCACTTTCAATCACATTCCACGAGAAGAGAATCAGTTGGCAGATGCATTAGCTACCATGTCGTCTATGTTCAAAGTCAGATGGGACAACGAAGCTCCCCAAATCATCATCGAAAAATTTGATGAACCAGCATACTGTTGTGAACTCGATACAAAAGAGAAACCTTGGTTCTACGAAGTGAAGAGGTATCTTGAGACTCAGGAATATTCCGCAGGGGCATCTGTCAATGACAAGAAGTTCTTAAGAAGACTCGCATCCAAATTCTTCCTCAGCAACGTCATCTTATACAAGCGCAATCACGACTTGTGCTTACTCCGCTGTGTAGATCAGAAAACAGCGGAATGAATCATGGAAGAATTACATGAAGGCGCATTCGGTACCCACTCCAGTGGACATACGATGGCTAAAAAGATTCTAAGAGCAGGTTACTATTGGTCCGCCATGGAAGCCGATTGCTACCGCTATGCTCGGTCTTGTCACAAATGCCAGATATACGCAAACAGAGTGCATGTGCCTCCAGTACCACTAAATGTTTTGCCCACTCCATGGCCTTTCGCAATGTGGGGCATTGACATGATTGGGGAAATCAAGCCCACCGCTTCCAATGGACATCGTTTCATCCTCGTTGCAATTGACTACTTTACCAAGTGGATAGAAGCAGCCTCATTCGCATCCGTTACCAAGAATGTTGTGGCTCGATTCATCAAGCACAATCTTATTTGTCTGTATGGCATCCCCGAAAGGATCATCAAGGACAATGGTACCAACCTCAATAACAAAATGATCACCAAACTCTGCATGCAGTTCAAGATTAAGCATCACAACTCTTCTCCATATCGGGCAAAAATGAACGGCGCAGTGGAAGCCGCCAACAACAATCTCAAAAAGATCATACAGAAGATGATAGTGACTTACAAGGATTCGCATGAGATGTTGCCATTTTCCCTCCACGGTTACCGCACTACAGTACGAACATCTACAGGGGCAACCCCCTTCTCTCTTATATACGATATGGAAGCAGTCCTGCCAATAGAGATTCAGATACCCTCAACCAGAGTCCTCCATGATGCAGAATTAGGCGAAGACGAATGGGTCCAGACACTCCTTGACCAGATCAACTTGATCGACGAAAAACGGCTCGCAGCCATCTGCCATGGACAAATATACCAGAAGCGAATGATCCAAGCATTCAATAAGAAAGTCAAACACCGAGTCTACCAAGTCGGTGATCTAGTAGTCAAGCGCATCATCCTTCCACAAGGTGATCCTAGGGGCAAGTGGAATCCCACCTATGAGGGACCATTTGTAGTCAAAACAGTATTCTCCGGCGGAGCTATGATACTTAGCACCATGGATGGAGAAGACTTTCCACACCTTGTGAACGCAGACATAGTAAAAAAACACTACGCATGAATGAGACCCGCTAGGCCGATCGGCCTAGGGAAAAATAAGGGCATCCTGGCGAACCAAAAAGGTTCAGGAAAAAGTTAAGGATATATATACAAAAATGTACACTTGGCAAGTCGAAAACCTGCAAAGGCGGCTTGGGCAAAAAAGGGTATCCCGGTAGACTGAAAACCCGAAAGGGCGGTCTAGGCAAAAATTAGGGATTTAAGCGTACAGCTATGTCTTGTCCAGATCACTTACTTACAGACTACGGTATTATCAGCTTCAAGATTCAAATGGCGCAAATCAATTCAATCACTTTCTTCTTACAACAAGGAGATGAGATAGTCGAAATATATGAGCAATAACATAGTTTAAACTCGACAAGATTGTTTCCACATAGCTTTTTACTATTATGACAATTTCCTCTTAATAGGATATTTGTCTCCTGTATACAAACTGCCTGAATGTAGGCCACTTTTCAAAATTAATGCAAATTCCTCTTTTACAGTGCTAATTTTATTGTTGTTTGCATAAAGTCCAATGTTTGCTTTGAATGATTATATGCATCTAACAATAAACATCCGTTCACAAACATACGAAAAGTGAACAGAAACAGTAATTACTACAGCCTCTAGGAATTGAGATGACGACCAAAGTCACCCATACATCCCCACAGAGTCACTTTCATAAGCAGTACATCCGCGGGACCATGAATCCCCACAGAAACATTGCTTTCCCTACAAAGACAAATCCTCTTAAACGAAGAATTACAATCTTCTCCTTAACAGTATTCCAATACTTCAAACTTCATCACGTTAGTCCACGAGTAGTGATCATATCAACATCATCACGTTAGTTCCCGAGCAGTGATCATATCAACTTCGTCACGTTAGTCCCCGAGTAGTGATCATATCAACATCATCACATTAGTCCCCGAGCAGTGATCATATCAACATCATCACATTAGTCCCCGAGCAGTGATCCTATCAATGTCATCACGTTAGTCTCCGAGCAGTGATCCTATCAACTTTATCACGTTAGTCCCTGAACAGTGATCATATCAATGTCATCACGTTAGTCCCCGAGCAGTGATCTCATCAACTTACCTACATCCGCAAGTCATCATATTACATCAGTCTCCAAGAAGTAAGGGGTTGTTTCACATCATCCCTAACAAGGTCTATGCACAAGATCCCCAGCCGAATATCTCTCGATCATTGCTATTCTTCCAACAGAATTAATATCCAGACTCGAGATTTGGTCAGATAGTGCATCGGAGGAGTCTGAAGCATCTCTTTTTTCTCCCAGTCAGGGTTCCAACAACCCTATCCCCAGGCGAACATCAGAAATTTCCAGCAGAACGTTCTTGTCTTCTTCAAGATGGATATGTTTTGAAATACTATAGCATTTGTATTCATGCATTGTACATGAAAGTCATAACATGAGCATTCACAAGCATTATCATACATTGGCATGTATCATAACCTGCATAGGACTAACCATATCCTGTCAAGGTTTTATTTCCCCAGCAGGTAAAAGTTATTCTCCAAACAAAAGGTCAAAGATTAATACCCGAAACAAGACAGGAGAACTATCTGAACAACCACACAAATTATTTTCAGACAACGGATTATGGATCAACACCCGAAACTAGACAGGAAAACTATCTGCATCCTGCCAAGTATTCATCTCAGAAGTAGCCAAGACGAAGGTTTATTCTAACTCTCTCTTATTATCAACTGCCCCGGATGGCATCTTTAAGCCCATCTTCGACTACACATCTTCATTACCCTGGATGGCATCTTTAAGCCCATCTCCGATATTTCTCTCATCTAAAAGATAAACACAGAGTCTGGCATACGACTCACTCCCCAGCATCAGCTTCTCCAAATGGCATCTATAATCCCACTCTAACGCATAGTCAACTGATGATCCCACTCCATACAACAACGAGTGCAAATTTTTAGGTGTACTCGAGTGTTCAATCATCTTCTACCTTCAGGTCACGAAAGGCAAGCATACCAATCTAACCCTATCGGTACAAGAAGATTGAACAGGGGCAACTGTTATACCACAAAATTTTCCCTCCCACTTCTCAAGACAATTCACATCTCAATTCTCAAGGATTTCACAAGGGTTGACCAGACAAATCCTATCCTAAGCAATTAATCCAAACTAGGGTTTTGCTATTCTCATGTCAAGATGGATTTCTAATACTTCAAGTGGTCATCATATCTCATCATATACCTCATAGAATCCTCATATCAAGTTCCAAGCCTTACAAGTTTAAATTGCTCATCCAATTGCTCAGATGGTTGGAAATCAGTTGTATTGGACAAAAAGTCAAATGTGGTCAACATACAGTCAAACTTCATAATTTTTGGTCAACATCAATATTTTGAAGTCATATTCATCATTTGATCAAAAGTTGATCATGATTCATCAAGAAAAGCCAAGATCTGATCAAAAGTCAAAGTTTCCAAATTAGGGCTTCTTTAGACAAAAGTCAACAGAACTTTGACCAAGCATAACTTTCACATACTTCATCAGAAATTTCTCCACCAAAGCTCATTTTGAAGAGAATTCAATTCTCTACAACTTCATGTCTCACAAACTTGGGCAGGAAATGCTTCATTTAGGAGTTATGGATCAAAACATTACAGGTCCTTCTAGTAAAGTCAACAAAAGTCATCTTTTTGCAAAGAAGTGTTCATAAGCATGGAAACTTCAATGAAGATGAAACCAAAATGTCTGTTTAGAAGATATCTTGAGCTTTCTAAAAAGTCCAAAAATACCCAAAAATATGGAAAATTGAGCAAGATATAAATTGTGCAAGTTGGACATTTTTGACGAGGTACATGAAGAAAAATACTTGGAAAATTTAAGTTTTTTCTAAATGGGCCTAAGTTTTCATGATCAAAATTTATTCTTGAGATTATCCATGACCTATACACTCCTTTCCACGCCTCTTACTTATTTATTTAATTTATTTTTGAATTAAATATCAAAAATTTAAATTTAATTAAATAAAATACAAAAATAAAAGATAAGGCAAGTTGGGCTTGGGGTCCAAGATAGCTCATTACAAGCTGTCAATTTCGTGCAAGGAGAATCAAGGCAAGATTGAGCCATTTGTGGAAAGATTTGATAAAATTTTCAATCAAATATTTTTGCATTCAAGGCAATATTTTTTCACTCAATGCTTGACCTAATACACTCTCCTATATATACCTAGCATGCTTACAAGACAGAGGGGATTTTGGGATGGCCTCTTACACGGATTGCTAGCCTATTACAAACCCTAGAAATTTCTCAAATTTTTCTCAAAGTTGGCAAAATCGTGTTTTGATTTCTAGGCAGATTCAAGCCTTTCCAGCCACTCATTCGTGTTCCTGAATTTCCCAGGGGTTGATTCACATCATCACACGATCCCAGAACGCTCCAGATCAAGCATCCCACACTACTCCAGTTTGGTAAATGTCTCAAAATCGTTTCTCTTAATCCATGCATTACTAACTGTTTTTCTGTGTTTGTATGATCTCAGGATGTTGTTTAGAACAGGTACAATGTTTTACATGTGAGCTTTAGGGCTTAAATCACAAAATACCATTGTTAGGGCACAAGCTTAGTGAAGTTTCGGATTCCACGATACAGGAAGTTTTAGGACAAACAAACCTTACCATCGTCATGTAGGGTCCAATATAGTCAATCTGGGCTTTTACTTTTCATTAATTGATGCATTTTAACGGTTGTTAGGATTGATACAAACTGGAGAAGACGATCGGAGCTTTGCTCCGGCGCTTCTGACTCAAGGACCAACATCACTTACATGTTAATGAGTCCAACAGTATGAATAGATGTATCACCGCCCCAGCGTTTCACCTTGCGCGCATTATGTCACTCTCTCTATCAGGTCGTGGGTTCAAACCCCACCTTTTGCTCTTTTATATTCACTATTTGCTGCGGGTTTCGGATCTCGATAGCGCCTCGAAGCTCCGACACGGGTCTCTAACACCGAAGCTCCGACCAGGTCCCCAGCGAATCCTCCGGCTCCGACACGGATGGCTAGATGAGAAGTCCCCAGGAGCTCCAACTTCCGGACGTCCCAGATCTAGAGTCTCGAGGCCCGGCTTGGACCACGGCCGGACATCCCGAAGCTCCGACAGGCGCCTCAAGATGGAACCTCCAAGCTCCAACGGACTATCTCGATCGAAACCACAATTTCTGGACACGCTCAACAGAATACACACCAGAAACTCCAGTTTCTAGATGCCCACAACGCTCCCACTCTCAGAAGCCCCAACTTCTGGGATAGCTTCTGCCAGAAGTTCGGTTTTTTAGTTTTTCATATTTTTATTTATTTTCTGCTTTTCTTTTCTTAAAAAATAATTAATTAATTAAATTAGTAATTAGGTTAATTAATTAGGTTAATTAGATAATTTCACAAATACCTTTCTTTTAACTAATTTAATTAATTTAATTTAGGTTAGTATTCACTAATTTTTCTTAATTAATTAAAATCAATTTGAATTAGGTTGTTTTCACATAAACTCTAATTTTCAAAATACCAAAAATACTAGGACTTAGTTTTTTTCCCACTTAAATCATTTTCCCTGCTATTTATTTTCTTGCGTTTTAAATTCTAGAAAGGATGTAATGGTTGCAAGTTTATTTTCATGTAATAGCGTAGGATTTTATTTTCCGCATTTATTTTCCGCACCTCCTATTATGTATCTGCCCCAAAGCCATGTAATAGCATAGGACCCTTTACATTTCCGCAATTTACTTTCTGCACCTATTAAACTGCTAGTAACTAGGCGTGTATGAGAAGATAAAAATCAACATAGATCACTAATCGCAAGATAAATATCTGAAAACAATACACTCTTCTCACACATGCACCCCACCTAGGGTATTCTCTCTCGTTTCCTTATAAATGGTCAAGTCTCTCGAACGTAGGGGTATCTTAGCACGGTTGCCTACGAAATATCATCATAGTCCCTTCGACTTAAAAGATCATAGTCCCTCAATGTCTCTTAACGAATACATGATCTCGTCCCCCCGATTGTTGCCTACGAGAAGTGGTGATCGTCCCTACGAATATGCTAGGATATCCCTATAAGTTGCCTTCTATGACCATCCGATGTCCCTTCGAATGTCCCTTTTACATCCAACGAATAAAGTTATCTACTAACTAATGGTATGGATAGCTTTATTCTAAAGGAAAGCAAAATAACACGGAATCGACCGTTCTGAGTAGGTAATAAGTCTCTTTTTCTTGCTCAAATTAAAACATCTTTTTACACCTCACACTTTCTCAAAATCTTTTTCAAAACACTTTGTATACATTCCAGCGTGAATCATTACAAAGTCCTTTTCCAAAACAAAACATTTCCAAACACTTCGTATACATTCCAGCGTGAATCATTACAAAGTCAAAGTGAAATGCCTTTTCAAAAATATTTTCAAATACACACACGAAAACAATTAAAGTGAGCTAAAGCAATTAAGAGCCCGTAGATAACTACAGATGGAAAGGGTGCTAATACCTTCCCTTTTCATAACCACCTCCCTTACTCAGAATCTAACGAAGGTCTTTTCCTGTTCTTTTCACCTTCCCTTAATTGGATAAAAGAAAAGTCGGTGGTGACTCTTGCTATCCGCAACATTTGCGATCAAACACAAAACAAACAAGTCAGTTCTCCCACCGTGTTACAGTCCTGCATAAAAAGAGAAAATATGAGGACCATGAAACAAGGGAAACCATTAGAATTAAGAAGGGAAGCTTAACATTTGAGATGATGGATAAAATAACTAAGCGTAAACTCGAAAAGTTGATACTTAAGATAAATCCAGAAGCACCACCACAAGTTCAAAAGAGTGAACCATCCCACAGAAGAAAGAAAAGAAGAGGTGAAGGATATGTGATATGGCTTGATAAGTGTCCATGGAAGCCGAAGATTATTAAAAGTTCGCTCGAGGATTCATTCTCGAGAGGACCATCATGAGTGCTTACACTCCTGAACCGTTGAGCTATTGACGTTAACCAAAGCGCTGCGTGGGAGGCAACCCACGAGTTTTCAATTAAATATTTTCCTTTTACTGTTTGAACTTTCAGAAAATAAAGATATGGATCGCATGTCATGTCTCGACCATATCCAGGAAAAAGCCTATAATTGATCATCTCAAAAATGATTTGGTGCCCAAAGATATTCCTACGAATGTCGTTGCTGCTGGTGACACCGATGGTGAGTATGGTACTTCCTCCGAAAATGAGCAATATGATGAGCGGCTTCAGGAAAGAGAAGTTTTAGCAAATTCAAATATCTCGTAGTACAAGACGTCGGAGTAGAAATGGTCAACAAAGACATGATCAACAAGGGAAGAACCAGAGAAAAATTGGTCGTTGTAGCACACAATGTCGTTCATTCAGGTTCTATTTTTCCTTTTTCTACCTTTTATCAAAATATTGAGGACAATGTTTGGTTTAAGTGTGGGGGAGGGATTTTACCGCTTTGATTTATCACTTTTTAGTTTAATTTATTGCTTTCTAGTTTATTCGATGTTTTTAGGGATTTATTTGTTTTAAGTATTTTGTCGAGTCATTGCATGCGTTGTCGAGTCTTTATACGTGATTTTCAGTTGTTATTGAATTTCCCCGAAATTTTGTTATTGAATTTCCCCGAAATTTTAAAATTTTAACCTCCAACGAAAATTTTCTTTTTGATGCATGGCACACACACTCTGAAAGTATATAGGTTGTCAAACTTTAGGTTGTGTTAGAGAAACTTGGGAAAGTTTCTATAAAATCAATATCGTTAGGACACCCTAAACCCTCTCATTATGTGATATCTATTTGGGTACACATTATGTCGATACCATAGGCTTAAGTTTTCAAAGTAGCTCTTAATAGTTTATATAAGCAGTCAGCATCATCTTAAACACAAACTACGTAGGGAGTCAATGAATATAAGTGAATGATCCCATTTTTAATAAATAAATGATTTAATAGAAAATAACCTTCTAAGTTAGGTGACCTTCACCCGGTCATTTAGCCTAACGGTTTTTACACCTATAAGGATTTAAAACTAAGCACCCATTTTTGGTTGGTCTAGTGGTCGCTGGTACTGGACTTGGTAGGGCGGGCTATGGTCCGATCCCCCGCAACCAAAATTGGGAAAAATGGGGCTTCACCGCTTAAATACCAGAACCCCGTGCTAAAAACAATAAAAGAATCATAGTAACTAACCGATTTCCCTAATATGTGCGTGTACGGGTAACAGGCTTAATGTGATTGCGCTTGAATGAAAAGAGTGAAAGAAAAACAAGAGATATAGGTTGAGTTATAATGGTATGATTTGAATTGGTTTGCATCAAGAGGGAGTCTTTGAACATTGTGTCTTTATAGTATCCTTGGCGTTCACGATTAGTATCCATCGATCTAACATTAGCCTAGGAGCCACGTATAACAAGGAGTCGTGTCGTTACTTTGATTCAAAAACCATGCTTAGTCATTTTCTTTTACCGTCTTGGTTGATTGCTTAAGGACAAGGAATGGTTTAAGTGTGGGGGTATTTAATAACACGAAAATGTATCGTATATTTAGCTTGATTTACATAGATTATATCTTTATTTTATCTTAATTATGTTGCTTTATATTCGTATTATGCCGGTATTTTCTATGTTTTCAAGTTGTCACTATTTATAAGGCATGCATGATGAAAGTCGCAGAAATGGAGAAGAATCGAGCTTAAAATCCACAAAAAAGAGAAAAATAAATAAGCATGGGTGTGATATCAAAATGGGAGGTGAAATCATTAAAGAAAAAAAAAATGGAACGCGCACGCAGGCCCAGCGCACGAAGACGCGTCCCTCAGCCCAGCAGATCTTGTAGCGACCGTCACAACCCCTCAAGCAAGCTATAACAGTTTCCACGCATCACAAGGCGAGACTTTCTCACCAAGCAAGCCCATAACGACTGTCACACCTCCTATAATGACCGTTACCCATTAGAAGGTGAGAAAATCTCAACAAGCAAGCTTGTAACGACCGTTACAAGCCCTAGTGATCGTCACAGCTTCCCCAACAGACCGTAGTGATCGCTACTGAGGCGTTTTCGTAGGAGAAATTATCTCAAAGTCCTACTTTCAAAGCGAGCATCCTACCTTTATAAATAGGGCCTCAATCCTCACTTTTACACACCTCTCACAAGCCTCTCTCTTGGCCTCTCTCTTCCTCTCTCGTCCATTTTCCACTAGAGTTTTTATTCTTTTGTTTTCTATGCATTAAATATTTTCTCGTAATAGATTCCACACTGGGATCTATTACGAACCTTTGTTTAGCTCTAACTAATATGTTAGAGTTAATTCTTTTCCCTTTTTAATTTGTTATTTTGATTATTGTAAGCAAAGCCTACCGATCTGTGGAGGAATGCTTGTATTAGAAGACTGATTTATTTCAATTGCCATTATTTAATTCCAGGTTCCCTTTATCGTTATTCTACTATTATTGCTTTCTTATTTTATTTTCCAAGATCATGTTTAGTATTATGTTTTATTACCATAATTGCATGTTTATCTTCCTATCCATGTCCGACTAAATAGTTTAGAGTCTGGTGTATGAGGACCGTTGTTACCAAAGGGACTCGGTTGAAAATAATAGGTGCGAATTTATGATTAGGATTCTGTTTTGGTTTTAATTTCCAATTCTAATTTAAATAGCTTTGTCACGAGAGTGAGAGGTTATTTAACACGATTTTGTCACGAGAGTGAGAAATCAATTAAGGTGAGAGCCGTCACTGCGAGAGCTTGGGGATCGAACCGAATAGTGGAAATTAGGCAACAAATCTAAATACAGAGCACTTTAGATGCGTTTAGGATATTATTGGCTTACAAAACATACCTCCTAGTTACCGGCGAGCGAGAGCAATATCTTGTGATTAGGAAGTATGGCTTTAGTTAATATCGCGAGAGCGTGAGGCGGAGTCTTTAAGTTGGTATACTCTATGAAATTAAGTTCTAGTCGTAATTAGTACCCATTTTCTATAAGTCCTTCAGGAACGCAGAAATCATATCCCGACCTCGTTTTAGTATTATTTTCTAAGTTTATTTATTTCAGTTTTAGTTCTTAGTTTCCCCCAAAACCAATTATTCATTAGCCTTAGATTTACAATGTAACGATAGGTTATAGTAGTTGACATTGGTCTCTGTGGTTTGACAATCTTTTATATTACTTCGATATTTCCGTGCACTTGCGGAATTTACCCATCATATATGTTAATTGCATATGCACTATAATAAAAAACAAGAAAACTCGGACCATATGCTAAACATCTCAACCTTTCTATAACTGAAGCGGGATATGAATCAATACTTGAATAAATATGATCCTTGAACCATTGTATAAATCTATGATTGTGCTCGAGTACTATCCAACTTTCATTTTTATTCGAATTTAAACCCCCGGAGTTCATGCTTGTATATTTCAACATACGAATCAACCTCATTGTCATTGTGCAGAACATACAAATGTACCTGATCCCGTTCAGCCCTTGACACTGTGATAATTTTATTTCCAGTTAACTTTTTTCCTTCCTTTATTTCGAAAATATGAGATTTGGGTAGTCCAACGGATTGAACATTGGACAAATATTCAGTGCAAAACTCAACTGCTTCTTCAATAATGTATTGTTCAACAATACAACCCTCTGGCCTACTTCGATTTTTCACGTACCCTTTTAATATTTTCTACAACGCTCAATAGGATACATCTATCTCATATAAGCTGGTCCACACAGTTGTGTCTCTTTCATAAGATGAACAACAAGATGTACCATTATATCAAAAAATGAGGGGGGAAAATACATTCCAAGCTCACATAAAGTAATAACTATTTCTTTTTTCAATACTGGTAAGATCTCAGGATCGATCACCTTACTATAAATTGACTTGAAGAAAAAACACAATTTAGTTATGGCGCTTCTTACTTTATCTGGAAAAATAGAACGTATACCTATTGGTAGAAAATTCTCCATTATAACATCACGATCATGTGTCTTTAAACTCTTTAACTTCAGGTCTTTCATAGACACACGTCTTCTAATGTCTGAGGAGTAACCTTCTGGAACTTTAACTTCACTCAAAAACTTACACACTATTTTTTCTCCTTTCTAGATAGAGTATAAGCAGCATGTGGTAAATATGTTCGTCTTCCTTTCTTCACGGATCCTAATTCAATTCTTATTCCCATCTCTACCATGTCCTCCCTTGCTTTAAGGCCATCCTTAGACTTTCCTTTTATATTGAGTAACGTACCAATAACACTTTCAAATACTTTTTTTCCAATATGCATAACATCAAGAAAATGTCTTATGTACAAAGATTTCCAATATGGCAATTAAAAAAAAAATCAACCTCTTCTTCCACCAACCTGTGACAACTGTATGTGCAAAAGGCTTGCCAAACTGAATACTCACATCTTTCACCTTTTCAAAAATTTGATCACCTGTCAATCCAGGTGGAGCTCTACATTTTTCGGTATCTCCATTAAATGCTTTTATTCATCCACGATATTGATGATTAGGATTCAAGAATCTACGATGACCGAGAAAGACATTCTTCTCACAAACTCTCAATCGCATCGTATCGATTCCATCTTCACAGACAGAACATGCTTTTTCACCTTTAATGCTATACCTACATAGATTTCCGTGTGTTGGAAAATCGTTAATTGTGACAAACAACATCGCCCTCAAATTGAAACTTTCTTTCCTATATCCATCATAAACCTCCACACCGTTCTCCCACAAAATCTTCAAATATTAGATTAAAGGTTTCAAGTATATGTTTATGTCATTCCCTGGTTGTTTAGGCCCAGAAATTAACATAGATAACATCATGTACTTACGCTTCATACATAGAACTAGAGGTAGGTTATAAATCATAAGAATCACAGGCCATGTGGAATGTGAGATACTTTGAAGACTATGCAGGTTCATTTCATCCTTAGATAACGCCAAGTGAAATTATTTTGTTTCTCCTCCAAAATCAAGATAATCATTATCACTTTTCTTCCATTATGGTGCATCTGCCGGATGCCAAAACTTTCCATCAATAATTCTTTCATCTGCATGCTAAGTCAAGTGTCTTGCATCAGTTTCACTACGAAACATGCATCTAAATCTCGGAATAATAGGAAAATACCATAAGACTTTTGTTGGAGATAATTTTTCTTATATCGAGATAAACCGCACTTAGTGCACTCATTCAACGAGGAATATTCGTTTCCAAACAAAATGCAATCGTTTAGACAAGCATGTATCTTATCATAGCTCATGCTAACAGAGCACAACATTTTTTTTGGCCTCGTAGGTTCGATTAGGAAGAACATTATCCTCAGGAAGCATATCTCTCAAAAGGGCTAATAACTCTGTGTAACTTTTATCCGACCATCCATTGCACGCCTTTAAGTTGTACAACTTTAATACCGCAGTAAATCTTGTGAATTTGGTGCAATCTTTATACAACGGTTACTCTGCATCGCTTACCAACCTCTCAAACATTTTGGGACAATCCTGAAGATCTTCTTCAAGTGCTTCTGCAATCTCTTCGACTCGATCATAATCGTATGTATCCGTGACATTGTCGTATGAAGCATATGTCGTATTACTTTTCACCCCCAGTTCAACATTCTCGTTGCTTTTCTCACCATGAAATATCCAGCACATATAACTTCGATCAATTCCACGCCTCAGTAAATGCGATTTCAATCCATTTGCGTCAACCCGACCCACATAACAACAACCCAATGAAGGACATTTCATTCTAATGGGGTCTTCAGTGTGTTCCGTAGAAAACTTAATGAATTCTAATACCCCATTCTCATAATCTTTTGACAATCATCAATCGGCAAACATCCATTTTTTATCCATGGTTTTACTACTAAGTAAGCTAAACAAAAAAAACTAATTAGGGCACAAAACGATATAATGCGTTTCTGTCAAAATGCAAAGTATACACGAAATGTATTCGGAGCAAGCAAACACAAATACTATAGTACATATCAGGCTAGGAAAGTACCAATATATTCACGCAATTTCAGACAAATTCATCACACATTAAACTGTCTCATAAAAGAGAATCTCACTCACACCAGTACCAGTAATTTGGAAGAAATTTACCTCGAATTCAGGGAAACACAGGGAATGAGCGTTGAATGTCGAACTCGGCCGGGAAACGCTGCTAATTCAAAGGAAAGAAAACTTCTATTATAAAAAATTTCAAATCATAAATGAAACAAGAAGTACGAATTCACATTGTAACATCAAAAATCGAGTATGAATTACATTATTTTCTACCAAAAAACCACAAAATGATGAATTAGTATTCTAAACAATCACCTAATGCATATTAAAATGTTCCTGCCACTAAAAATACTTAAGAATCAAACATCTAACTAAAATTTAGTTCAAGAACCTTTTAACTTCTACAGATGGGTGACACATAAAATTCAAGAAACCTATTTTATGACTTTCTTATTCTTCAATTAACACAAGATTTGTTAAGTTCTAACCATACGAAATTCAAAAGAATTATCTACCACTAAAAACTATATGCTACAAAGAAACTTTGAACTTGCAATCAAACTAATGCCAACAGACAGATTTACATATTTCTTTCCTTACCTTCATACTTTATTTTATATGCTAACAACATACTTTTACTCAACGACTCCTTCAAAATATCTCAAATAACAAAACCCAACATTTAAAACTCAAAACCATGCATTTTAACTTAAGAACTCATCACTAACATTAATCTAAAACAAAGCTTCAAAACTTGATTCAAACGAAAACATCATATCATCAACGTTTTTCTTCCGATTTCAAACCACCATAACACTATCGATTAGGATCAACAAAACTGAAATTGTTATCAAAACACACTAATGCCGACACAAATAATTTCTACCTTCAAATCAAACACCAAAATGGATAATGCTAGCACGAAATCATTTGAAACATTGACATGCTTTAACACGTACAACAACATTTTCGAGAATTCAACACCGTTTTTTCTAATTATAACTCAAAGAACAATCAAAACAGCATGAACATTTTAACTCTAACAATCAACACAACATATCGAACACAACCTCAAAATGTTTTCAGATTTTGTGATAAGTTTCTACAATATAACATATTTATATCCGACATAGAAACATTTCATCACAGTATATTTATCAACACAACAAATTGAACATTCCGACACATTTTTTTGTAGCAACATAAAAGTTTAGAACTCGAACAACCAAACATACTGTCAAACCATTCAGTTTTTATCACAGATTATCATAGTAAAATGGTTATCAGAGAAAATATATAGCATCACAATTATGGAGGCAGGTAATAGAGGACCGAATTTACTAGAATGTGGTTGAGATTGTGCTCAACCGCGTTGAAGGTTGAGAAGCTGGAATCTACAATTGAAGAACTGGGCAGAACAGCAACGACGAAGAGCAAGAGCTGTTGTGGCGTAACCGATGAAGAACTGGTCAGAACAACGAGGAATTACAGCGAAATAGGTGTTGATGAGGACAAAGAGACGATGGCAGTGAGGGTGTGGTGTTGTTAGATGAGGAGAAGGATGGTGAGCCGTAAAGAGAATGAGGTTGGGCGATGAATAACGTAAATGGTGAGCGTAAACGATGAGGTTATGGTTAGAGTATTCGACGGAGGAAGAAGAAGAAGAATGAAGGGGTTTCGATGGAAGAAGAAGAAGAATAAAGGGGTTTCGACGGAAGAAGAAGAAGAGTGAATGGGTTAACGGGTAAGGGTTTTGCAGAGAATAATGAAGAAAAATAGGAATTCTGTTTTATTTTCTAAAAAATTAAAGGCCTTAGGCAGCGCGTTTGCCTGAAAGCGCTATCTAAGGGGGGGGGGGGCTAGCAACGCTTTTCAAAAGCGGTGTCCAAGGGATGCCTCTAGCAGCGCTTTCTGAAATATCCTTAAGTAGTGCTTTTTTAAAAGCGCTTTCTAAAGGGGCCTTTTAGCAGCGCTTCCACAAAGCGATGTCTTAAGTGATCCTTAGGCGGTGCTTTTAAAAAGCGTTGTCAAAAGGTAACCATTAGGCAACGCTTTTGCTGAAGTTTCTTTGAATATTTCTGTGTTTATTTTTTTTATCTTTAGGCAGCGCTTTTAGAAAAAAGCGTTGTCTAAAGTGCGCTGTCTATTTTCATTTTTGGCGTAGTGATAGAAGATTCTATATGAATACATTTTCGTAGGGGTGCACATCAGATCGAAACGATTCAGATTTGGGTCCAAAACTTCAATCTAGCTCAACCCTCAGATGACATGTACTGGCCCAATTCCGACCTAGTTAACCATCTGTTTTTTCGAGTTTAAATTAGAACAGGTTTAGATGATTTAACCGGTTTATTTCGAATTTCATTTGTAGGGCTTATACAAAATTCAGCCCAAATAATAAATTCAATAGATTTTTTCTATTTTTTAATTTTAATTGGGTCACTCAATTTTCAAGCCCATTTACAACCCACTATGATTTTTATTT
This sequence comes from Vicia sativa, assembly GCA_021764765.1. NCBI lineage: Eukaryota > Viridiplantae > Streptophyta > Magnoliopsida > Fabales > Fabaceae > Vicia > Vicia sativa. The sequence continues at coordinate 88,538,639 of CM038796.1, read as the reverse complement.
TTATTTTAAAAATTAAAAATTAAAAAATTAATTGATATTTTATAAAAATTATCTGTTGATTATTTGAATAAAAATTGTAATAATTATTTCAAAATATGAGTTATTTTGTTCCATTTATTCATATAACATTATTTCATTTTTAAAAAAAATTGGACTCAATTAAAACCCTATATGGTTATTGTCACACCCTAAATTTCATCTTGAATTTTTTTCATCTAATTCATTTGCATCCATTATCCTTTTATTATTTAATTTAAATATCAATTTTATTTACTATTGAAATGTCATGTTTTGATTACTAAATAATTTAATTTTTTTTTAGAAGATAACAAACGGTTAGATTTTGTTTCAATTTGGTTACATTTTATAACCCATTGTTTTTAAAAGCTAATTTCTAATCAAATATCCATTAAGTCCACTTTACGTCCATTAAACTCATTTTGTTACTCACTCACATCAATTTTGTTCCATTTAAATTTTTATTGTAATTATTAAATTGACTAATTTTTTATTTTAATAGATAGTAATATAATAATTATATCGGTTTCAACATTCATCCTTTTTACATAGATTAGAGTTACAGTCCATACTTGTTTCTTTAGGTTGTTTTTTTTACACTAATTTTATTAGTACATAGTACACCTTATATAATTACTGTATAGATTAAAAATAAAAAAATGTGCTTGGCTTTGTTGTGCGGTCTCCACCACCATCTATGTACCACCTATACAACCTGCAAAAAAAAACAAACTAGTACAGAAGTTGCAGATTTACATTATTTATTTACTTTGTTTTTGTACATAGAAATATCTTTAAGAAAACTCAAAAAAAAAAATGTTGTTACTGTTTCAAAACATTTCCACTACTCCTTGCCACCACCTCTTGTACCACCTGCAAGACAAAACAGAAAACCAGTACAAGTTCTCCTCCCACTACCCTTGCCTCCACCACCATCTTTGTACCATAATCTGCAAAACACAAAGAAACAAATTCAAAAAATAGTACACATACAGCTTGTAATACAATTCCACTCACCATTACACTACTCTCCAAATTGTTAATTTCCTCCACTATTCCACTACCTCTAACCTTGTACAATTTTGTACCTCAATCCTTCCTTCCCAAGCTTCTCCATCCAAATTCCTCATTTGCCCTCACTCTTCCTCTTCTATATAAGACACCCAAAATCCTTAAACCAGGGACCCCTCGGTGATCGCTACCTTAACCAAAATTCTGTCCAAAACCAACCTCTCGCCAACCATGAGCAGAGAAAACTGATACAACACCTCAAAACCCAAACACTAACCATAAACTAAACCTTTAAACTTTATCACAAATCACATAAAATTTGTCACCACAGTATCAATAGTCACTCCTTTAACTTCACCTCCACCTGTTTCACCGCCTAACACCCTCGTTTTCCAACTCAAAACCAAACTCAGACCACCCTCAAAGCCAAAAGAAACAACCGTGGATCCAGATCCAAACAGAAATCAAAAGAGACGAAAGCGATGAGGATTTTGAAGCAAACATACCTGGTCTAAAACAGATTTCGTACACAATGTAACCCTCACCAAGTTCTTGATTTTTGTTTTGTTATTTTTTGCATCATTCATGTTAATCTGTTGTAACTTTTGATTTGGGGCTTTAGGGTTTGATCTGGGGTTTGGATTATGTTCATTCATGGCTGTTTGTATCGAACGATAGAGTGATGGCGTGAGAAACACGAGAGAACAGAGGAATACGATGAAAAAAGTGAGAGAGTTTGGAACAAGAGTGATAGCATACCGATGACGCAAGCATGAGAGAACCGTGTTTTCCTTTTGTTTTTTTGTTAATATATAAGTAATAATTAATATTTAATAAAGTTTACAAACATAGTGATAAGGAGTGACGGCTAGGACTTGTGTTCTTCTAGGTTTAGATTTTTTCTTATAGCATTTGGGTGATCCAAGTGGGCCTTTAGCTTGGCCCACTTATGTGTTCTTACTTGATCATCACTACTGGTTTGTTTAATACACCTCCATGATAACAATTTATTTACGCTTACTTCTTGATAATTAAAAAAAACAAACAGTAGTTATTTCATTTGTTAATTTATTTTAAATACTAGAGATATATTCGGACTTTAATTCGTTTCTAAAAAATATCAAAATAGTTTAGCTTATTACCTCTTAGAATATTTTTTCTTAATTATTGAATTATTGTTTATTTCATTTGTACATTTATGTGGATTTATAATTATCGATTCATCCCCATTTGTAAATTTGTACCCCCATTCCCCACATGATGTAATAATTAGTAAATATTTTATCGCGTTACCATTTAACTATTCATTCACGTGTGCACAAACCAAAAACATTTCAAACTAATACTCGTGCGAGCCAATTTTAACCTTGAGTCGACAAAGCTTAGAAGCGTCGCAACGGCCACATATTTGTGCACACACCACGCTTGCTCTTGGGCTTACAATGAAACATTGATTGATTTGTTAAACATTATTTAATTATCTAATTAGGTTATTTAAAATTGATTAGCCCATCTAATTAATTTTATTAAACTAATTACTTGATTAAATTTCGTTTAATTAGTCGATTAAATTTATTTCGTGCATGCACCTACACAATATCAATTGCTTTATCATTTGTGCAAGCCACCTTGTATGGGCTTTTAATTTATTTACTCGCTTTATTTCGTGCTTGAATATAATTATTACCTGTCTCATTTCCATTCTCGCACTTTGGTCCATATACCAATTTTAATCATAGCCCAAATCAATTCTCTTCTCATCATTCAAGACCTTTCATAATAAATTCTCAAACCTCAATCCAATGTCGAGTGATTCTTCTCAAAAATATTTTCATAAATAAATATTCTACTTCCCTCTTCCGGTATGGTAGTCGGTCTGTTTGACCCTCGATCGTACGCTTGGTGTCTTTAATTGAACTTTAATAAGTGAATCCCGTTTCACCTCACTCTTTTCTTAATAAACTTTTTGGGTAGAAAAAGATAATTAGGATGGTTCTGTCCACTCATCCGAGTACTTGGGGCGTTAGCCGTTGAACGCTTATGGTCCAATACTTGTCTCCCACAATAAAATCAATTCAAACTCATCAAACCTTGCCCACGTGCAAGTCCCTTTTTCAAACTCACATCGCTCACACGCGATCTTCCATCGCTCACACGCGAATTGCACTAGTGATGTCTTATCGTCCACGTACGATTAAGCTCCTATTTTACAAATAAAATCAACCAACCAACAAATGTTCTCACAACCGAGAACTACGTATGCTCTGACTTTTCCATCGCACTTGGGAAATACGTATGCACGAGATTCTAACATCTTGGCGAGCACACTTTCAAAAAACTAAAACATGTTTCTTTTTTCTTCTCTTTTATCGCATAATAATTAGAAGATTGCAAATTTAATTTTAAACACACAAACACGCTTAGAACTAAATGGGTCCCATCGATATGATGGATGTGAGGGGTGCTAACACCTTCCCCTTGCATAACCGACTCCCGAACCCGTATCTCTTGGTCTCGAAGACCATTTTATTTCATTTTCATTTCTTTGGGTTTTATCTATATTTTCCCTTTCCTCTTTAGGAATAAATAAAGTTAGGTGGCGACTTCATTGTTTCATTTTGTTCGTAATCGAATTTTTTTCGATTAGCGTCTACAGTTTGGCGACTTCACTGGGGAAAATTTTCTCAAGCGAGTCAACCCTAGTTTAGATCTTTGCGTGTTTGCGAGTTTACTATTTTACTTTGTTTTCTTCTTGGTGCTTTAATTATCACTTATGTTTATGTTTCAATAATTTATTTCTTTATGCCTTGTTTATTATCTTGTTGATATATTTATTGTGTGGGGCTATTATGGATTGAATCATTTATATTATGAGATAAGCCCAATACCAAGGCTTGAGTGCACCAAAATTAGAGTGGTTGCGTAGTATCGATTTGCTAGACGGAAATGTCTTGTAAGTTGGTGCGAAGACCACACCTAGAGTAAGGTTCTTTCGAAGAAGTTATTGTCGATTGCAAGTTATTTTTGCGTTGGCAATAATGTTGTTAGAAAGGATTATTTCTCTAGTTTAGGAATCCTTGGATTTTTGAACCATTGGACCTCTCTTTGAGCATACCATTTTGAGAATATTGTTGGCTCGCAAATGTTTAATCGCGATTGATAACAATATTTTCAAAAAGGATCGTTGACTCTAAAAGCCATAAAACCTTACACAGTAACCTTGTGAGGGGGTTCTTGGGTAAAAGCCTTTAGCCATCCTACAATAGGGAGCCCACCTAATTAGGTTATCCTGTTACCCGTTTACCAGTACCATCCTTGTTTCATATATGTGTGAATCTGTTACTGTCATTATGTTACATTCCATATGTGACATTTCATCCCATAAACATCATTATTGTATATCAAAAATGTATGCATTCCACATTCATCATCATGTGTGCATTTCACCATCAAAATACTTATTCCATCTATTTCCATTCATCCAGTTAACAAAGCAAGCTGATTCCCCGACACCGCTACGAAACCAGAGCTGCTGTCAAGTTGAGAATGGAGAATCTAGAACAACACAATGTCGAATTTAGGATGGAGATTGATGATTTGAAGTCCGGAATGACCAAGCTCACAGAAATGTTGCAGGTGATTATGGTCAGAACTGATCCACCTCAAAGGACTGTCATCTCTGAAGTCGATACTACTGTTGTGGAGCCACCACAAATTCAGAATGTTGCTACCACTTGGCCAGAATTTGGTCTACCACACAATTATTCTCCACAATATGAAATTAATCATGGAGTGGGTCAATCCGCTCAACAGACTGTTCAGATGCCTGTGGTCACAGAACAACGACCAATCATCCACACCATACCTCAAGTTCCCTTTGGAAATCACTTCACATACCAAGCTGATGGCTCCCAGAATGGAGATCAAGTGCAGAATGATAAAGTTGAAGAAGTGAAAGAAAAGTACAATGCTATTGAGAAGAGATTGAAGGCTGTGGAAGGAAATGACACTTTTGGCTTCGATACCTCTAATCTCTGCTTGGTTTCTGGCTTGACTATGCCTGCAAAGTTCAAAGTCCCTGAATTCGAGAAGTATAAGGGACTTACTTGTCCAAAAGATCATCTGACCATGTACTTCCGAAAAATGGCTGCTCATGAAAAGAATGACAAGCTACTTATTCATTGCTTCGGGATAGTTTGACGGAGCTTCTCTAAAGTGGTATATGAGCCTAAAGAGAGAACATCAACTCTACAAGGGACTTGGTTGAAGCATTCTGAAACAATACAAGTTCAACTTGGATATGGCCCCGAGTGAGCGTTGCAAGCTATGACTATGAAAGACCAAGAAACATTTAGGGAGTATGCTCAACGTTGGAGAGAGTTAGCATCTCAAGTCAACCCTCCTTTAGATGAAAAGGAACTCACAGGCATGTTCATGGACACTTTGCATCCAATCTTTTATGAGAAAATGGTTGGAAGTATATCTTTTGGCTTTGCTGATTTGGTTACCATTGGTGAGCGAATTGAACAAGGTTTGAAGAATGGCAAAATTGTCAATACTACCGGATCATCCAACAATAACAATGCTAAGAAATTCCCTGGTATCTTCCAGAAGAAAAAAGAAGGTGAAACCAATGCAGTCAGTGGATCTCAGACACCACAACCTTACCAACCTGCAGTGGCTCAACAATCACCATTCGTGCCATATTATCCATACCGTATGTTGCGGACTCAATACCGCAACCTAACTTTGCTTTGCCTCCATACCAACAGCCATGGGTGGCTCCTCCTCGAATGCTCCTCGATTCCTCGGTGAATGCTAGGCCAAATTATCCACAAAATGCTCGTGAAATGCTCCTCGAATCGAATCGGCAAAATAGAATTCCCGCTACCAGTGAATGAGGCTCGCCGCATTGATCCACTTCCAATGACCTACTCTCAGTTGTGGCCATACTTGGTCAGTTCAAAGGCAATAGAGCCCAGACCTACTCAGCCTAAGACATCGAATTTTCCTATAGGGTACAACCCTAATGTCAAGTGTGATTTTCACAGTGGTGTGGCAGGTCATTCAATTGAAGACTGCAAGGTTTTGAAGGAAAAGTTCAAGATTTGATTGATAAGAAATTACTCACTTTTGCGGACACCCCTCAAGTGATCGACAATCCCTTGCCATGAGCAGTGCCAAGCACAAGCGACTCTCCTAAAGCCAGTTATTAGACGGGAAAGCTCATCCTTGTTACTGATAGTCATTAGGCCTTTTATTATTTCATGTTGCAATTTTCTTATTTGTAATTTGCTAGTTTGCATTTGAACTTTGTTATCTTTAATCGTAATTTTAATGAAATGAGCATTGCATCTTTTGAGTTAATCATGTCATTTTCTGGTTTTTTACTTTCTTGTTGTCACTCCAAAATTTTCAAAACAAAAAACAATATTATTTCTTCCGCCTCACCTTCTTTCTGTTTAAGCAAACATTGGAGGGAGGATGATGATAAACAAATACCCAATTTGCAACAGTATGCTTTCAAATAAGACTTTCTTGATGATATCTGAGACATTGCTTCAAATCCCCAAACGGTGGAGATATAAGGAAGATAATCCTCGTTAACCCCTTCGAGCCTAGAAGTAGGAGTTTCTTTCTGCAAACAGTTAAAACCCTTAATCTTAACCCAGGGCAGGGTAGTTGTTCAGTTAAAGCATTTGATACATTCAGTTTCTAAGAGAATCATGTTATCATGGATCATTCCAGATGCCTTCACAAAGGTGAAGAAGTGAAGAATTCAAAGATTACAATGGTTGTTCCTCAAAGAACCATCAATATGGTAGTCACAACCATCAATTTCTCACATCAAACAGACAATTATCGCACAAGTTGTTCAAACAAAAAGGGACGTATAAAAAAACAACAACAAAACAAAAGAATCAAAAGAAAGGTCACCAAAGATCCTCAACAAATGCAAATCAAGAACAAGCTTGTGTGGCTTCCAAAGAAGAATAGGTGACTGCCACCTCAAAGAGCATTGGTTCCCAAGCAACCACGTCGTCATTTTTAATTCCTCTTGGAAGTTGAATCAGTCAATTAACTGAACATAGGAATTGGAGAATGTCACGAAGATTGGGTTGGGTACAAATCAAAATTTGAGCCTTCTATCCTTTGTTTCTTAAACCGTGAACCAGACCACGATACAACCTTCAAAAGACCTAATTGAAGCAAGGTTTCTTTTGAAAGCATACTAAAGCAAGGTTGCGTTAACCTGACTCCTCAGTGTTTGCTAAATTCATTTGGTGCTGATACCACGTTGTCACATCGCTTTTTCACATCTTGAATTTCAAAATTATCATTGTGTCCTCATCAGGATTTACCTTTTGTTTATAGCAATTTCATTTCAATAAATGATTTACTTTCAAAAGTTTTGCATAATCATCGATTTAAAGTTACCATGGTAAGAAAACAATTTCATTTGCAAGTTTAGCACTTCACATCAAGAGAATTTCATCAGTTGAAGAACTTCATCAACTGCGAAGTTATCCCACTAGGGGCAAGCCATCTCTTCAAGAGATGATCACAATCAAAGGCATTCCATTTTCAAAGTTCCAAACATTGGGGCATGTCATCTTCAAAGATCAACAATCCCTGTTGACCCAAACATTTTCGAGGACTCAACATTCTGGGGCATTTAAGGCCAAGACATATCCATCTTCAAAGATGCTCACAAGCATATCAATTCAAATCATCAGCAATTTCTGATCTCACAAAAAGTGTCGGGAAGTCATGCTTGCAATATCCTACCAAAGGACCACCTTTAGAATTCTTTCTCATTTCATCTTGCCTGTGACTCTCAACCGGAGCACTCGCCCAAACATTCATATCAAATTTCTCAATCATACACGCATGCATTCATTAATCATGCATTAAACCGCACATACCATTCATGGGGCATCCACTCATTACATAAATATTCAAAAAGCTTAAAACCTTGCTCGGCATTTTCCACTGAAAACCAAGCTCTACCATACAAAAATCCAATTCCCTTTGGCCACGTCCAAAAAACCATTTCATACATCGATCATTCATTACAGGCATCATTTCATAGGCGTCGATCCATTGATTGAAGTTGTTATCCTTTTACCCCTTGTTCAACCCACTGGTTGGATTTTATCATTATTTCCTGGTTAATTTGAATCAACCCACTGGTTGAGGATAACCTTTCACTTCTTGTCAACCCCACTGGTTGAATTTAATCATTTACTATCTAGTTAATTCAGAGCAACCCACTGGTTGAGAATAGTTTTCCAATTCACCTTCATCAATCCACTGGTCGATGTTGATTTCCTTTCTTACTTTTCGAACTCAATCCACTGGTTGATATGTCGTGTCAAATTTCATTAACCCACGTGTTGATGTTAAGTTTTGTTGTCTACTTTCATTAACCCACGTGTTAATATTAGTACTTATTGGTTGACTTTCATTGATCCACGTATTGGTGTCAGTCTTTATTTTTGTCAATCCACTGATTGAAAGTTTTTGTTTTGACTATCGTCAATCCACGCATTGATGTCAGTCTTTATTTTTGTCAATCCATTGATTGAAAAGTCTTTGTGTTTACTTTCATTAACCCACGTGTTGATGATAGTCCTTTTGTTTTAACTTTCACTAATCCACGCATTGGTGTCAGTCTTTATTTTTGTCAATCCACTGATTGGAAGTCTATGTGTACCTTCATTAGCCCACATGTTGATGATTGTACTTGTTGTATACTTTCATTAGCCCACGCGTTGATGATAGTTCTTTTTTGTTTCAACTTTCACTAATCCACGCATTAGTGTCAATTATTATTTTTGTCAATCCATTGATTGAAAGTTCTGTGTCGAATTTCATTAACCCACGCGTTGATGTCAATTCTCCGTTGTTTACTTTCATTGATCCACTGGTTAATATCAGTTTTATTTCTTGTTCTTTTCGAATCGATCGATTGATCAAGGACGTCATATTGTTTTTCATCAACCCACGTGTTGATGATGTTTCTTTCACAGTTTATCTTATTCCCGCATAGTTTACTCTTAGTTTTCATTTCCCCAGTAAAATCCATACATTCATGACACATCATTTCATCGCATTACATATCATTACATTTTGCACCAAGGACGAAATTAGGGTCTTTTTGAATTTAATTACTTTCAACCATTGATCCACGTTATCAAGCTGAAAGATAATTAAATAGGGACAGCTGTCACACCCTAAATTTCATCTTGAATTTTTTTCCATCTAATTCATTTGCATCCATTATCCTTTTATTATTTAATTTAAATATCAATTTTATTTACTATTGAAATGTCATGTTTTGATTACTAAATAATTTAAATTTTTTTTAGAAGATAACAAACGGTTAGATTTTGTTTCAATTTGGTTACATTTTATAACCCATTTTTTTTAAAAGCTAATTTCTAATCAAATATCCATTAAGTCCACTTTACGTCCATTAAACTCATTTTGTTACTCACTCACATCAATTTTGTTCCATTTAAATTTTTATTGTAATTATTAAATTGACTAATTTTTTATTTTAATAGATAGTAATATAATAATTATATCGGTTTCAACATTCATCCCTTTTACATAGATTAGAGTTACAGTCCATACTTGTTTCTTTAGGTTGTTTTTTTTACACTAATTTTATTAGTACATAGTACACCTTATATAATTACTGTATAGATTAAAAATAAAAAAATGTGCTTGGCTTTGTTGTGCGGTCTCCACCACCATCTATGTACCACCTATACAACCTGCAAAAAAAAACAAACTAGTACAGAAGTTGCAGATTTATATTATTTATTTGCTTTGTTTTTGTACATAGAAATATCTTTAAGAAAACTAAAAAAAAAATGTTGTTACTGTTTCAAAACATTTCCACTACTCCTTGCCACCACCTCTTGCCACCACCTCTTGTACCACCTGCAAGACAAAACAGAAAACCAGTACAAGTTCTCCTCCCACTACCCTTGCCTCCACCACCATCTTTGTACCATAACCTGCAAAACACAAAGAAACAAATTCAAAAAATAGTACACATACAGCTTGTAATACAATTCCACTCACCATTACACTACTCTCCAAATTGTTAATTTCCTCCACTATTCCACTACCTCTAACCTTGTACAATTTTGTACCTCAATCCTTCCATCCCAAGCTTCTCCATCCAAATTCCTCATTTGCCCTCAATCTTCCTCTTCTATATAAGACACCCAAAATCCTTAAACCAGGGATCCCTCGGTGATCGCTACCTTAACCAAAATTCTGTCCAAAACCAACCTCTCGCCAACCATGAGCAGAGAAAACTGATACAACACCTCAAAACCCAAACACTAACCATAAACTAAACCTTTAAACTTTATCACAAATCACAGAAAATTTGTCACCACAGTATCAATAGTCACTCCTTTAACTTCACCTCCACCTGTTTCACCGCCTAACACCCTCGTTTTCCAACTCAAAACCAAACTCAGACCACCCTCAAAGCCAAAAGAAACAACCGTGGATCCAGATCCAAACAGAAATCAAAAGAGACGAAAGCGATGAAGCTTTCGAAGCAAACGTACCTGGTCTAAAACAGATTTCGTACACGATGTAACCCTCACCAAGTTCTTGATTTTTGTTTTGTTATTTTTTGCATCATTCATGTTAATCTGTTGTAACTTTTGATTTGGGGCTTTAGGGTTTGATCTGGGGTTTGGATTATGTTCATTCATGGCTGTTTGTATCGAACGATAGAGTGATGGCGTGAGAAACACGAGAGAACAGAGGAATACGATGAAAAAAGTGAGAGAGTTTGGAACAAGAGTGATAGCATACCGATGACGCAAGCATGAGAGAACCGTGTTTTCCTTTTGTTTTTTTGTTAATATATAAGTAATAATTAATATTTAATAAAGTTTACAAACATAGTGATAAGGAGTGACGGCTAGGACTTGTGTTCTTCTAGGTTTAGATTTTTTCTTATAGCATTTGGGTGATCCAAGTGGGCCTTTAGCTTGGCCCACTTATGTGTTCTTACTTGATCATCACTACTGGTTTGTTTAATACACCTCCATGATAACAATTTATTTACGCTTACTTCTTGATAATTAAAAAAAACAAACAGTAGTTATTTCATTTGTTAATTTATTTTAAATACTAGAGATATATTCGGACTTTAATTCATTTCTAAAAAATATCAAAATAGTTTAGCTTATTACCTCTTAGAATATTTTTTCTTAATTATTGAATTATTGTTTATTTCATTTGTACATTTATGTGGTTTTATAATTATCGATTCATCCCCATTTGTAAATTTGTACCCCCATTCCCCACATGATGTAATAATTAGTAAATATTTTATCGCGTTACCATTTAACTATTCATTCACGTGTGCACAAACCAAAAACATTTCAAACTAATACTCGTGCGAGCCAATTTTAACCTTGAGTCGACAAAGCTTAGAAGCGTCGCAACGGCCACATATTTGTGCACACACCACGCTTGCTCTTGGGCTTACAATGAAACATTGATTGATTTGTTAAACATTATTTAATTATCTAATTAGGTTATTTAAAATTGATTAGCCCATCTAATTAATTTTATTAAACTAATTACTTGATTAAATTTCGTTTAATTAGTCGATTAAATTTATTTCGTGCATGCACCTACACAATATCAATTGCTTTATCATTTGTGCAAGCCACCTTGTATGGGCTTTTAATTTATTTACTCGCTTTATTTCGTGCTTGAATATAATTATTACCCGTCTCATTTCCATTCTCGCACTTTGGTCCATATACCAATTTTAATCATAGCCCAAATCAATTCTCTTCTCATCATTCAAGACCTTTCATAATAAATTCTCAAACCTCGATCCAACGTCGAGTGATTCTTCTCAAAAATATTTTCATAAATAAATATTCTACTTCCCTCTTCCCAGGCGTATGGTAGTCAGTCCTGTTTCGACCCTCGATCGTACGCATGGTGTCTTTAATTGAACTTTAATAAGTGAATCCCGTTTCACCTCACTCTTTTCTTAATAAACTTTCTGGGTAGAAAAAGATGATTAGGATGGTTCTGTCCACTCATCCGAGTACTTGGGGCGTTAGCCGTTGAACGCTTATGGTCCAATACTTGTCTCCCACAATAAAATCAATTCAAACTCATCAAACCTTGCCCACGTGCAAGTCCCTTTTTCAAATTCACATCGCTCACACGCGATCTTCCATCGCTCACACGCGATCTTCCATCGCTCACATGCGAATTGCACTAGTGATGTCTTATCGTCCACGTACGATTAAGCTCCTATTTTACAAATAAAAGCAACCAACCAACAAATGTTCTCGCAACCGAGAACTACGTATGCTCTGACTTTTCCATCGCACTTGGGAAATACGTAGGCACGAGATTCTAACATCTTGGCGAGCACACTTTCAAAAAACTAAAACATGTTTCTTTTTTCTTCTCTTTTATCGCATAATAATTAGAAGATTGCAAATTTAATTTTAAACACACAAACATGCTTAGAACTAAATGGGTCCCATCGAGTACGATGGATGTGAGGGGTGCTAACACCTTCCCCTTGCATAACCGACTCCCGAACCCGCATCTCTTGGTCTCGAAGACCATTTTATTTCATTTTCATTTCTTTGGGTTTTATCTATATTTTCCCTTTCCTCTTTAGGAATAAATAAAGTTAGGTGGCGACTTCATTGTTTCATTTTGTTCGTAATCGACTTTTTTCGATTAGCGTCTACAGTTATTTTAATTTAGAGCATTATTGTGTTAAATTATTCCATACAAAATATTAAATTATATTTTGTCAAAAAAATTGTTTTCAAGTTAACTTTAAAACACACCTAATACACATTAAAATATTTTGTAAGTGAGTCACTCCTATTTATCAAAAGATTAACGGAAGAGTGAGTTTGAAAGCTAACCTTCTAGACTAACCATTGAACACATTTTAAATTCATGATTGTGTTTTCATTTCAGAACTCAATAAAGAATCATATGTTAAGTACTGGACTAATCCGCGTGATAATAAGTTTACCTCCAAGACCGTAAGTTTGTTAGAAATTTGTCACATTTCAATAAAGTTATATTTTAAACTATTTATAAGGTTTAAAATGACGTAAAATATAAATTTTATTAAAATAGGAATGACAACAACAATAATAAAATTGGACTTCTAAGACTTCTAGGGCAGCAACATGGACACGTGTCTTTAAGAAATTATGCTCCTGCTTCAAATAAAATAAGATATACGATACGTGTTGAATCACTCTACGATGTCTCAATCTTTCTTGATTGTCAAACTTTTATCTTAAATTAAACCAAAAAAGTTATATCATTATTCAAGAAATCAAATCCAAATGACATAACAACAAAATCAAATAAATTATACATATCAGAAAAATCTAAAAAATAACTTCTATAATCCGTCCGAAAATCAACTTCCATACCACTAAACAAAAACAAAACAAAAAACAAAAAATTTGTTGTATTTCAGATATTATTAATTTTTTATTAGCATAGATGCGTTAGAAGTAATTCATATTCAAAAGGTATTTGGGTTAATTAGAAGCAGAAGCTTTTGAGGTATCGTCCTAGAAGCATGTTTAGCTTATGGAGTCCTAGTTTGCTTGTTAACTTAGTTACTAAGTTACTTTTGTTAGAGTCTGTGTGACAGTTTGTTTTTTGTATATAATCAACTTTTGTAACTAGGGCTTTATTAAGATTTTAATATACAATTTCTTCCTCAACAATTTTGTTGTAGCCGACATTTCTCTCTCTCTCTCTCTCTCTCTCTCTCTCTCTCTCTCTCTTCCATTTGTACCATCATCTTCAACCTTTGTGCACCAATAATTGGTATATATAGCTTTTGGTTAGATTCGCAACGAAACACTAGTGTCTGGTGAAATCCAAGTTCTATTTAAGTTTCAGGGCAAAAAATAAAGATGAGCAGCGAAAAAAGTTTAAATACTAAACGTTCGGTGTTGATGGAAAAAATTGGAATCAATGGATGATTCAAATGTGTGTGTTGTTAGGTGCTCAAGATGTTCTTGATCTTGTCACTAGAGGTTATGTTCAAGTTGTAGCATATGCGACGGAGGAACAGAGAATTACACAGAGAGATACGAGGAAGAATGACCAAAAGACGTTGTTCTACATCCATCAGTGTGTGGTTTCAAATGTGTTTGAGAAAATCACTGATTCAACAACGACGAAGGCTGCATGGGATACTAACATGGTGCAACTATAATTATGTGTTAGTGAAGAAGGTGAAGCTTCAATCTCTACGTAAGTAGTATGAGAATATTAACATGAAGAACAATGAGAAAGTACCTAATTACATTTATAGAGTGATTTTAATCAAAATGAGATAAAATCATGTGGAGAAGCTCTTTCTGAACAAGTAATCATTGAGAAGATATTGAGGTCTCTTAATACTCAATTTGATTACATTGTTGTAGCAATTGAACATTCTAAAGATCTGAGCACCAAGAGAATTAAAGAGCTGCAAAGCAGTCTAGAGGCACAAGAGTTGTGTATGACTGAGGGAACTTATGAAAGAGAGGTTGAGAAAACTCTGAAAGCTTCTTTTGTCAAGAAGGACAAGAAGCATTCTTTGTCAGAAACCAAAAATAGACATGGTGGTAGTTCTTAGATGTCAGAAGCCTTCTTCTCTGATGAGAAGAAATGTCATAAGGGAAAAGAGAAGTTTGACAAGAGAGTTGTTCAACGTTACTGTTGTAATATGTTTGACCACTTTGCTAAAGATTGTTGGTCAAATAAAGAAGAATAAAAAATAGCCAGAGAAGATTTTGATGATGAACATGTGCTATTAATGACTTATGAATCTATTGAGGAATATGCGTGATTGACGTTTTATGATTATGAAGAAGGCTTGAATATAAGTAAAAATCAGAAGATAACTCTAAATTTGAAGTCGAGTCTGATCCTGAAGATGAGTCAGAATTAGAAGATGATTCTAAAGTAGAAGTCAGCAGAGACGTCATTGTAAAGGAGTTAGAAGCTTGGTGTAGATTCTATATTTTTAGGATTGGCTTTATATTTGGTAAAACTAATATAGTAGCAATAGGTTAAATATGATTTATAACATGTAAGGAGAAAGCAGGTTGAACTTCTATTTAATGAATAAACATGTTATGTTGAAGTGTTTCAACATCTGGAACAACATGTCAAAGAAGATGTCACGACATCGTGCCTGAGCTGAGAAACTGAAGTCTGTTACAGAAATAGAATATTCCTAGGATATTGTATAATCCTATGTGGCGCTATATTGACAGGTCAAGGAGACTTTGTAGGAGAATATGTTGCAGAAGTGTAACAAATTATTTGTTGTTACTTGGAGCATAAATTATTTGGTGTCTTCTACAGTTGTGATGTTACATCTCCATGTAGAACATTCTTTTCTTTACATTCTTTGCTTTTAGTCTTAGATAGTTTGTGATAGAAGTGTGGCTTCTACTTTTCAAGTGTTGAAGAGTTATTGAAAATGAAGTTGTTGATGCAGTGACTGAGATGTTGACTGCTAGACATCACTGCAGTGATTGGAATTGGAATGGGGATATTCCATATCTAAGTGAGGTATCTTAGATATAAGGGAAATTAGGTAGTGATTAGACATTCGGAGGTTGTTACCTGTAAACCGGAGGTTGTTTACATAAAATAATACTACTGATAGTGGACTTCATTCCTGGTTTGGTATGCCCCCGGATGTAGTTTTGTTTGAACCGAACTGGGTGAACAATTATGTGTTATTCTTTTGTTTTCTGCATTGTTAATTGTATATGTACTACCTTGTCTATTTTTATCATGTCAGATCAGATGTCACGACATCCTGAGTATGTTGTCACTAGAATTTTAATTGGTATCAGAGCAGGAATCCTGTCTGTTTCTGGATGAGATCCATGGGGGATACTTTCTGGTTATGTACAAGGTAGAAGATTTGTGTTGGAGTGTTGTTTGAACTAGGATGGTTCATATTTCCCTTGAAGTGGAGGATGGACCTATTTGTGGAAGACTAGTGTGGATTGAAGACCAGCCTGACCAGAACTGTTGTACCTTCTTGATAAAAGAAAGTATGAAGCTGAACAAGAGGAGTTTATAGTCAAAGGCTTTATGCAGGAGTGGAGACCTTGGATTAATCTAAAGATTAATATTTAGCTATTATTGAGCAAGATAGCAAGATTGTCAAAACCTTCATGCGAGAGTGAAGATATTGATAAGGTAACTCTTAAGCTCATGTGTGTTTTTGTTATGGTAGTGGTGATGTCTAGTCTATAGCTTGGTGAAGAAGCTACTGTATGTAGGGTTGATTTATTTTCAATCCTATTTTTCCTTGTTGATGCTTAAATTGGATAGCAAGCATCATGTGTAAATTTTATTGAAGTATTGTTATATTCTGATGCATGACACTTGTTGTAACCCTTAAAGTACTAGAAGAATTATAGGGTTACTATTCTCTCAACATAATATTTGGCAGAGATCTTTAACTACATTAAAAGTGTCAAAGATACTTGATATTTCCCTCAAGTTCACTCATAAAGACATTTATTAGTGGAGTTAATAAGAATCAATTGATCAATACTCCTCATGCATATCTGCATTTTGTTTTGAAGACCTTGAAGATTATCAAGGATAGTGTGGAACTGATGTTCTATGGAATGTTAGAACATAATATCAACAGGTATGCAACTTCCAGTTGAAGAACAGATGTTCTGGGTGCTAAAAAAATGTAGTGTGAGTACATATGTTTGGAACCTACTCTGTATATAGAAGAGGAGACATCTGCCCTGTATTAGTTGATCAGGACACAATCAACAAGTTATTTACTCCAAAAGTTAATTTATTTATGACCAAAGCTTATGGGAGTATATAAGTTGAGCTCAATGTACTTAACATGATTCATAAAGGTATCTTCTACAATCTGTTTATGTGAATTCAAGATGAGCTTGTATTTGGAAGATCCTTCTGATCAAAGGAAACAGAATTATGGAATTCTATTCATGGCCATGGAACATAATCTGTTTGAAGTACTGTGATTCAACCACAATGATTAATGGTCCTAAGTGTTGACTACCCTAAATATGTCTCGAAAGGGTATGGTCTAGAAGAACCAAGGGAGACAACTTGCTTGAAGAATCTGCATATTCTCGTTTCATGCCATGAGTAACTCTGTTCCAAAAACCTAGTTGAGGGAATCTCCTATATAGGTACAGACTGTGGCATCCATTATCTCAAAATCAGAATGAAAGTATGAAGAAAAGCTTATTGAGATGTGGCTTATGTTATCCCCATGGTTATGTTAATTGTCTAATCCTGGAGCTTGATCAGTGGATGTAAGTTGTGCTTCCTATGTCCCCCCCAAAGTGTTATTGATGAGTTATTATGGATGTTCCCCCCAGAACCATAATAAAAATATATGATGTCGTATCAGATGTTGGAATATCATCTCAGTGTCTTCAAAGTATGTATTGTTCTCTGGAAGTAAGTGTAATTGTGAAGAAGTAATCAGTCAGGATCATCTAGTGTGAGTAGATAATTCTATCTGACCAACTGGTAGGTACTTTGATATGAGACTAAGTACTTATTAGTATAAAGCCTGAATGCCAAAATCATATACTCTGTCAGGAGCTGAGTATTTGTCTGATGTATTTATGATATATTATGAACTGAATGTCAAAATTAAGTTCATGTTAATCTTCACAAATTTAGGATGTGTGGCAACTTTATCTGGTGATTATATTAAAAGCTGATTCAAATATCTTGATGGGAGCTGGATATTTGTGTGATAGCTGTCTAAATTCAGAATCAAAAGTAATGAAAAATGTGATGTAAAGAAAAGAATGTTCTACATGGAGATGTAACATCACAACTGTAGAAGACACCAGAAATTGAAGAGAAGGTAGATAAGAGTTAAACTTATCTTTTGAAGACATATCTTTGGTCATACGCATGGTTGATAATGAGGTTTCTTTTATCACAAGTAATAGAATATGGAAATCTATATCTTGTATAGCAAGCAAACTAAGGATTCCAAATTTGGAAACTGTGGAAAATTCCAAATAGAATGATTCTAGTATTATGAGGACCAAAATCAAATATGTCCTTATTTTGTGTATCTCAGGGGGGTAAGGGGTATTGAGATCAACAAAGATAGTGTAATTCTGCTTCTAATCATATGGAAAGTCTTTTAAAGACAAATCTTTTCAAGCCAGAAGAACAATGTCGGACAAGAAGTCATGACATATCTCAAGACATGTTTTATCCTTAAAGACCAGCAGGGATAGTTCTTAAAATTTTCATCTAAGACGTGTATTGATGGTGTGTATCATGTGTTCTAACTTGGTGCATGTTTTGGAAATTGTCAGTTCCAAAATAAACAGGTTGTATTAAAGTCATTCATTTCCTTCAGCCAGTGCAAAAATTCACCTGATGCGGTTCTTATTGAAGTAGTGTTTCTCGACCAAGACAATTGTTACAATCTAGGTATGTTATTTTAGTTTCTCAGGTATTTAGAGTGTATTTTTGTTTCTTTTTCTTCCCTTCACTTTGTGTTGTGTCTTCGTTTGTTTTACTCTCATGTCCTTCGTTCGGAGATGGGTAAGTTTAGAGTTTGTGAAGGTTATGTTTGTCAACTTGTGGCAAACATAGGGAAAAGGGTAATGTTCAGACGTTATTAAGTCTGAGGTCACTCTTTGCAGCTATTTTTGAAAGATGTTGAATAAGATGTCCTATTCTAAGTCTATTTGTTCTTGCAGTTTGTGCAAGTTTTTGTTTCGTGTCTTGTTTTAAGTTATGAACACAAATTGTATATTGTGTTCTGAGTTATCCAATATAGAGGTCTGGTTCTCTATGCCTGTAAATGGATAGTTCAAGTATTTGTTTATGTTAGTGAGTTTCCTCTTGTGCTCTAAAAGAGGATGTTGTGTCAATCTATGTCGTAGCATAGTTCTCAGTTTGAGGGGGAGTATTTAGTATTTTCTTCCTCATGTGCATCATGGCCTCAATTTTGTCCTTCTCTATGAAGAAGATGTCTGTGGTGCTATATTTTCAGTGCTATAGTGAGTTCACCTTCAATAAGGGGGAGAAACCGTGGTCATGGTATGTTATCTTTGAAGAGAAACTTTTAAGGGGGAGAAACCGTGTGTGATCCGTGGGATCCTTAAGAGAGAGAGAGAGAGAGGGAGAGCATTGGATTTGGACTACCAGAAAGATGTCCTAGTATGATGTTTCAACATCATAAACGAAGACTAAAGACTGTTGTAACACCCTTCTAAAACCCCCCGCGGAATATAAAATTTATTTCAGAGTAACATGTCATCAAGGATGCTACAACTCATTATAATAAAATTTACGCATGTCATGCTTATTTGAGGAACATAAACCAATTAAATAATTGAAATAAACATGTTTAACACAGCGGAAAGTATTCATAGTTCTTGGATAATTCAAAACATCAACAATAAGGTCACACACTTAGTTCCACAAAATTATTATCCAATTAAAGCATTAAATCAAAATAAGAGTTTAATAATAACTCTAAACAAATGAACGTTCCCCAGTGTTACAAATCAGAGCATGACACCAGACTCGATAAAATATAATAGTCTAGCTCTACGAGCTATCCTCACCAAAGCGCCTAAGCTGCTAACTTCAATAAGAAAATGATCAACAATAAGGGTGAGACTAAATCACAATTATTATACGTTATTAGCTCATAAATAAAGAGAATTTCATAAGAAAATCATTTAACCCTATTCATCATATTTCAGATTTATCATTTTATTTCCAAACAATACATAAGTCAACAATCCATAATAACATACAACAATCACGTTATAACATTGGAATTCTTCCAATCATATTATAACACATAGAATTAATGCAATGAAAACCGACTCTATGCATGTGGTACCAATTGTGAATTAAATTCACTACATCGTTCCATTCCAACCCGGACACTGTTATCACCCTCCGTTCCATTTCAACCCGGACACAGAGACTCCTCACCGCCCATTCCAACTCGGACACGGTTATGGAAATTTCACTAATTCCTCACAATGGGAATTAGCTACTACAAAAATGATATGCATGCATGCATGCACATTGTAGCGGCAAAAACTGCGAGTATAAGCCATTGAATTGACTTAACTAAAAAATTAACAAAAGAGTCTCCGCCGCGCTTTTATTTTATCCAAAGGACTAGGAAAAAGAGCGAATAAAATTCGAACAAAAAGATTAGAGATCTGGGATCGGGGGTTAGTTATGCAAAGGGAAGGTGTTAGGCACCCAAAGCATCTACGATACTCCGCAGGAACCTTTTTGAAAATTTGTATATATGTGCTAAAAAAGAGTATGTACAAAATGTATGGTGGGGGGAGAAAAGAAGTATTTTTTATAAATTTTGGCTTGATAGAACTTCCAATGAGTTCCAGGCATACATACCAACAATGTGCAATGTTGAAATCAAAACCAAGTAGTTAGGCTAAAAAAGACCAAATTGTGTGTTGATTGATTTTAAGAATTGATTTTAAGAAAATGTTAGTTTAGAAAAGCTACAGAGACGTCAAAAAGTTTGAATGAGGTTAGGTGTTTTTTAGTCTTATGAGAAATGGTCAAAATATTATTAAATGGATTGAAAGTTTATTAAGAAAACAAAATTTAAAAATTCATGGACCTAAATCCAAGTTTTTTTATGAAAGCGGTTTAAGTTTTGAAAACAAATATCCTTTGAAAAAGAGAGAAGATTTTGAAAATTAAAGAATGGGAAGGAGATGAAGAGGCTAACCTAAGTGCATAAAGTAAAAGGTAATGGTAAAGAAATGTCTAACCGGGTGAGAAAGCTAGTACTTGACATCAAGATCCAATACCACATCCCATCCTTTGGATTACCACATAAATAACAAATTACCAAACAAAAAAACCAAGCTTCAGATACGTCAATGCCTCAGGTGAATTCTCTTGTCTTAAGAAAAACGGGCAGAGTAACGACTGTATTTTGAGGAAATCCACTCTTAATCGAGTATAACGGAATAACCTGCATACAAAGATGATAACCAGGCAAGACAAAATAATACCAAGGGCACAAAAGTCTCCAAGCTGAGGTAAAGGTCCTAATCCTAAGTCCAAAGATCAAGCTCCAAGCACAAGGATAGTAACCAAGTCAAATTATAAGTTTTTTATGTCTAAGTTGAATTATTAGGTATTTTAGAAAAGAAATATAAAGCTCAAGTGAGTAAATTAAAAATAACAAGAAAGTAAAATGCTCAAATGAGCAAAGGAAAAATGACATGAAATGTAAATGCTAAAAGATAAAGGTGCATAAAAATAAAGAGCATAAGAGTAAATGCGGAAAGTAAAGAGCGGAAAATAAAAGGCAATTAATTAAAGGTTAGCAAGATGACCATCTTGAAACTTGTCAAGTATATCATCTAATTATTAGTAATTAGTCGTCAGCAAGGTGACCATCTTGAAACTTACGCATGAAGACTTGCTAGAAGCTTGACAGAATCAACACGACCACACGATAAGTTTCAATTGTTTTTTGTCAAGTATATCACTGGTTTTAGAATTATCATATCACTTGATCAAAGATGATTGAGAATTTCAAATGGACAAGGTTAGTGGAAACTTGCTAGAAGCTTGATTAGAAATCAATGCGGCCACACGACAAGCGCCACAGATGTTGAACCAAGACCAAAGCTCAAGTCATCTTTTGGGACTTATGTTATAACATTAAAGCTCATACCACCAATTGATCACTTTTTCCGAATCGAGACAAAATAAAAATAAGATGGAGAAGAAGGAATAAGTTCCAAATTTATTTTGCATCGGATGAATTTTATTTAGTCTAACTTCGTCAAAATCAATCAACTTTCCTGGTGGATTTGGTCAAGAGACCTATCAACACCCAAATTCCATTGATGTTGAGGAAATTTGTGACTCCAAATTAAATTAAAAAATCAGCAAAATAAAATGAAAATAAAAGTCTAGCAAAAGAATTAAAAGTAAATTTGAAATTAGGTTATTTAATTGGACTTTATTGATGAAATACATAAATAGTATTTTTTTATCAAAATAAAATTCCAAGAAAATTACTCAAAGTCAAACAGAGGTCAACAAGTGTTGACAAATTTTTTTAGAATTTTTCTAAGTCAAAAGCTATTTTTAAAATAAAAAAGAAAATGATGAAACGAACCAAAAATAGCAAAAAAGAAATAGTTAAATGAGAAATAAAATAAAATGAGGTCACCAATATTAGTCAAATGACCATTGGATCCTTCCATAATTTTTTGGAATTTTTTAAATGTCAAAAAGTATTTTAAAACAATTAAAAACATCAAATAAAAGATAAAAATCATAAAAAATATCAAATATGAAAATATGAAAATAAAATTATGAAAAAATAAAATCAGAAAGATAATATTTCAAAATATTTTTGTGAATTCTTTCATAATTTTTGGACTAGAAATAAAGTTTATATAATTTTTTGAAGTTTAAAACATTTAAAATATAAAATTAGAAAATAAAATAAAAGCAGAAAAAATGTGGATCATTTGATCATAGTCAAAACACATTAGTAAGCTAATCCAATGGATCAGATGCGCTGTGCTTGATATGGACCTCTTCGGAAATCACACCGGATCACCAATTAAATTAAACTTTAAAAAATAAAATCAGAATTAATGTCACGCGTTGGATGGAGTCTGACTCACAAAAGTAATCAGATTCAAGGGATCACATCACGCGGGTATGGTAAAATCAAACACCATATCCAATTCAAAAAATTACACGTTAGGCCCTCATTGGTTGAAGACAGACACGTAGGTCGTCTTCAACCTCCTGCCATCCTTCATGCTCAATTCTCAAACTGTAAAATCAATAGGAATGGGTGGTATCCTTGGATTCGTCTCTTCAAGACGATCTTAAACACATGCTCGCGAAAAATTTATTTACACTGAGTGAAGAGAATTTTGGAAAAAATCTCAAATAATAGCGAAAAGGATTTTGATGGATTTCTCAGTCAATACTTGATGAAAATGCAAACGGTGAAGATCACAAGGATCAAGGAGATGAGCAGAGTGCAATGATGTTTTATTTTGCAAGATTTGATGGAGATTTCTACATAAACGAAGTTCACTTTTAGAGCTCTGAAACTGGACTTGGATAGCACGACTCAGGAGGCTTCAAGGCACGATTCTTGTTCTGTTAGCTTCAATGAGGCTCAAGGAAGAAGAATCAAGGGTTAATTTCAAACTAGAAGTGGTCTAAAAGTGAAAATGAAATCTCAGAAATGTGAGGTTTGGTGTGAGTTTGGCAGTGATTTTCTGGCTCTCCAAGCTTGATGAAATGAGTGGAATGTGTCCCTTATTTATAGGAGAAGTGAATGGAATCAAAAGGGAGGGTGACTGATGCAATTTAGAGCAAAATCGTATGCACCCGTGTTCATGAAGAAAGTGTGACTTCATGTGCATCAAAACT
The DNA here is from genome assembly GCA_021764765.1 of Vicia sativa. Lineage (NCBI taxonomy): Eukaryota > Viridiplantae > Streptophyta > Magnoliopsida > Fabales > Fabaceae > Vicia > Vicia sativa. The sequence continues at coordinate 88,515,083 of CM038796.1, read as the reverse complement.
CAATCATTATTTGCATTTTGATGTGCTAATTAATCATGGAAATTTCCTAATCACAATTAGTCACGAAAGCAAGGCTTAATTTGGCTTAAAATCAAGTTACACGCACAAATGCACAAACTAATGGTGAGTGTAAAACAGGTTTTGGCTCAAACTTTGAACTAAGACCAAATCCAATTCCCTCGTGTGTTTCTTGATTTTTCTTGAGCCAAATGAAGTATTCAAAGAGTATAATACAATGAAAAAATAATCAAATCAAATCAAATGGATGCTTGAGTTGAGAGATTGAGTCTTTAGGATTCTTGCAAAATCATTGATTTTTCTGGCCAGGCCTTGGTCAAGCATGCCACTTTCTAAAAATAACCTATAATGTTTCTTCTTCATACTTGTCCTTCCACTCAAAATTTGATCTTAATTTTGAAATATTATATGAAGTAGCCTCCCAAGGAACATTTGGCAAAAAGAATCACTCAAAAATTCCAAAAATTGAGAAAGTTATGATCTTGTGAATTTGATGAAAATTTGTGAAATGACCTATAGTCTTTTGACTTCTTCAAGCAACTTTCAAACACTTCCAATATTCAAGGCTTATATGGAGATAAGGTTCACATCTTTAAGATTTTTGTGCAAAAATGATGACCTCAAAATGATAAATGATGATCAAGATATGTTCATTTGAAGTTGATTGACCAAAAGCTGAGGAATTCATCAAGGACTCGTGTTCTATTGACCTCATAGGCAAGTTTCCAAGAATTTTATTTTCTCACCAATTGATATAATTTGTATTAGACATCCTTAGGTTCATTGTGAAATAAAAATAAGCTCAAGGAGACAAGAGGTGACCAAATTATGATCCTTTGGAGTTATACAAGATAGATGAAGCATCAATCTAGAGGGTGGACAATCATAGACTTCTAAAACAATCTTTTCATCAATTAAAATTCTTAGATACAAGCATATTAAATTGGAAGTCCTCTTAAGAATCAAATGGCTTTGAATTCATCCACAAACTTCACACAAACATCAAGATATGGTCCTCAAAAGTCCAAAACCCTAGTTTCAAAAGAGATGACCATAGGATGGAGAATTCTTTTAATTTGATGATCTCTTTCAAGCATGAAGCATACATTCAAGATAAGAGAGAATGGTTGATGATAATATAAGTCTACAATGAGAGAAAATACTTTCAAAATCTTGAGAATTGATGAGAGAAGGCATGAAAATACACTCATGGACCTATCAACCCTTTGAGGAACTTGTGCATCATTCACCTACAACATTTAGAGAGCAAAGTATACACATCATGGTCAGTCAAATATCAATCATCACACACAAGCAATAATCACTTCCACAAGGTGCTTGGTGATCTCCCAAAGGGAAAACCCTACAGATAAGAGAGAGAGAGAGAGAGAGAGAGAGAGAGAGAGAGAGAACCAATTTATGATCTTTGTGCAATGCAACTGTATGAAGTATGAGAGAATCTTAGGGGGAAAATTGGGGTACAACACACATATTTAAAGCATGCATTATCAACACCGAATATGGTAAAAACTTTTATCATAAACAACTTCCAATCATATACAACATAAACAAGCAATTACATTCACAACTCGTAATGTTATCACAACATACACAATTCAGCAACATCGTGTATTCATAACCACACCACAAACACCACACTGTCACATGTGTTCACCGGTATGCACACATTGTATAAAACAACATAATTAGATAAAAATCGGGACTTTTAAAAATAAATCGAGTTACTGCCAATTTTTCCATTTCATAAAATAAAACATTTTATTTAAGTCACAATGTCCAAAACAATGATTAAAATAGACTTACGATTTAGAAGATATGAATTTTTTTTAAATAAAGTATTTTTCAAAAAGCTTAACTCGTAACCGATTACCACCAGGAGGGTAACCGATTATCACGAATCCAGAAGCATGATTTTTTCCTTTCAATAACGAGGTAATCGGTTACCACTCCAGGGTAACCGGTTACCCAAGCCAAATATACAATTTTTCCATAACGCAACACAGTGGGAATCAGTTGCCACCATGGGGTAACCGATTACCACGAGACCTGTAGCAAAATGCAGTATTTGACAGCAACAAGTTATCCAAAATCATTCCAATTCCGACCCCAATCTTATGTAGCACCAAAACATCTCTACAAACATAATTATAATGCATTTTTATCATGGTTTAACATCATATAACAACTCTATAACATCAATTTGACTCAAATTCACCAAAATCATGCATTAGGGTCTAAAATTCCTAACCTTAATATCCTAAATTGGGATTCCTAATCTACTCAATCCATTCCTATTATCCCAAAACCTATAAAGCATAATAATCGGAGAAGTCATCCCTTACCTTAGCCAAATTCTTGAGTTCTTGAATCCTCTTCTCTTTTGCTCTTCTTCTCCTGTACGTTCTTCTCTTCTCACACTTTTGTTCCAATTTTCCTTTTCTTTTATAATTCCTTATATTAAATAATATAATAAAATATGATTAGTGATTTTTCTTATTTTCACCTCCCTTTCTCTACTAATCACACTTAAGCCCATTTCCTTTTCTCTAATTTCCAACATTTATTTAATTTTCAATAATTCTCCAAAAATCCAATTTAATTACTTAATAATTTAAAATTCTAAATTATTAGCAATTAAAATATGAGGTGTTACAACTCTCCCCCACTAAAAGAGTTTTCGTCCTCGAAAATATACCTTAAACGAATAATTCTGGATAGGTGTCCTTCATTTGACTCTCTAGCTTCCAAGTAACATTACCACCTGTTGGTCCTCCCCAAGCTACTTTTACCAATGCTATTTCTTTACCCCGTAATTGTTTCAATTTCCAATCCTCAATCCTCATAGGCAATTTTTCAACATTCAGGTTATCTCGTACATGTACATCATCTACTTGGATCACATGAGATGGATCTGCCATGTACTTCCTCAACTGAGACACATGAAACACATTATGCAAATTCGCAAGTGTCGGCGGTAAAGAAATCCAATAAGAAACCTCTCCAATCCTTTCTGTAACCTGAAATAGACCAATAAAATACGGAGTCAACTTCTTTGACTTCAAAGCTCGACCAATACCATTCATAGGAGTAACTCGCATAAACATATGATCTCATGCACTGAACTCGAGCGTCTTTCTCCTCTTATCATGATAACTCTTTTGACGACTTTGAGAAGCCTCCATCTTCTCCTGAATCATTTTGATCTTTTCTGTAGTCTATTGAATAATTTTAGATCCAATCACAACATTTTCTCCAGATTCATACCAACACAAAGGTGTCCTACACCTCCTACCATACAACGCCTCAAATGGAGCCATACCAATACTCGAATGGAAATTGTTGTTGTAGGTGAATTCAATCAAATTTAAATAACTATCCCAAACTCCACCTTTTTCCAACACACAAGCACGCAACAAATCCTCTAACGACTGAATTGTCCTCTCCGTCTAACCATCTATCTGCGGATGATAAGCAGAACTCAATATCAGTTTAGTACCCAAGGCTTTCGGCAAACCTTCCCAAAATCTATATGTAAACCTCGAATCTCTATCTGACACAATACTAGAAGGAATACCGTGAAAACTCATTATCTTCTCAATATACAATTGAGCCAACTTCTCCATCGGATAATCCATCCTCATTGGTATAAAATGCGAAGATTTCGTCAACCTGTCCACAATAACCCAAATAGCCTCATGATTCGTAACTGTCCTCGATAAACTAGACTTGCATAAATCCAGATGGTTTCTGATGTTCAATCTTTGATTTCTGACAAATCAAACAAGTATACACAAATTCTGCAATCTCTTTCTTCATTCCCGGCCACCAAAACAACTTTTTCAAGTCATGGTACATTTTAGTAGCACCAGGATGAATACTCAACCCGCTATGATGTCCTTCTTCAAGAATACTCTTCTTGAGTTCAACAATATCTGGTACACAAACTCTATCACCAAACCTCATAACGGCATTCCCATCAATTCAGAAATCACCTCCTTGACCTTGGTTGATCAAAGTCAATCTATCAACTAAACCAACATTAGATTTCGGTCCGATTCTAATTTCATCCAGAATACCACTAATCAACTTCAGCATACCCAGCTTAACACTATTAAGAGTTTTTTCACATACTAGACTCAAGTCTCTGAAGTGTTCAATTAAATCCAATTCGCACACCATCAGCATAGACATATGCAAAGATTTCCCACTCAACGCATATGCAACAACGTTTGCCTTACCAGGATGGTAATTCAAACCAAAATCATAATCCTTCAGAAATTCCAACCATCTCCTTTGCCTCATATTAAGCTCCTTCTGATCGAAGAGATATTTCAGACTCTTACGATCGGTAAACACCTTAAATCGAGAACCATACAAGTAGTGTCTCAAAAGTTTCAAAACAAATACCACAACCGCCAACTCTAAATCATGAGTTGCGTAATTCCTTTCATGAACTTTCAATTGCCTTGAAGCATAAGCTACTACCTTCTGATTTTGCATCAAAACACCACATAAACCCATTAGGGAGGCATCACAATATACGATAAAAGATTCAGCCAAGTTCGGAAAAATCAAGATCAGAGCACTAGTCAATCTTCTTTTCAACTCTTGAAAACCCTTTTCACATTCAGAATCCCATACAAACGCTTGTCCTTTTCTCGTCAACTTAGTTAACGGCAATGCCAACTTCGAAAATCCCTTAATGAACTTTCTATAGTAACGTGCAAGACCAAGAAAAATACGGATCTCAAAAACAAATTTTGGCGCCTCCCACTGAGATACTGCTTCTACCTTCATAGGTCAACAACAGTACTGTTCTTAGAAATCACATGACCAAAAAAGCTTACTTCACTCAACCAGAATTCACATTTGGATAACTTCACATAAAGCTTCTTGTCTTTCAGTAACTCTAACACAATTCTGATATGTTTCACATGTTCTTCGTCATTCTTTGAATAAATCAGAATATCATCAATAAAGACCACCACAAACTTATCAAGATACAGATGAAATATCTTGTTCATATACTCCATAAAAACACCAAGTGCATTAGTAACTTCAAACGGCATAATAGAATAATCATAATATCCATACCTCGTTCTAAATGCAGTCTACTGAATATCTTCCGCTTTTACACGAATCTGATGATATCTAGACCTTAGATCAATCTTATTGAATACACAAGCTCTAACTAATTGATCCATCAAATCATCAATCCTCGGTAATGTATACCGATTCTTGATTGTAACTTTGTTCAACTCTGTAATCAACACACAGTCTCATAGAACCTTCTTTCTTCTTAACCAACAACACAGGAGCACCCCACAATGAAACACTTGGACGAATAAATTTATTTTCAAGTAGATCCTCTAATTGACTCTTCAATTCAGCTAACTCAAATGCCGACATGCGATACGATGCCATCTACACAGGACTAGTTCCAGGAATTAAATCTATAGCAAATTCCACTTCTCTCTCAGGTGGCAACTCGCTAACATCTTCCGGAAAAACTAATGGGAATTCACACACAACTGGTAATTCATTACTCTTAGCCTTCCCTTTCATTTCCATTAAAGCCAACAACATAAATACCATTGCACCTTCATTAACAGCTTCATTCACTTGCCTAGCAGACATAGTCAAGTCCTCGACACCAACAGCTTCAGGGAAGATAATAGTCTTCGCAAAACAATTAATATGAACCCGGTTGAATTCCAACAAGTTAATTCCAAGGATGATGTCAAGTTGTTCTAACGGTAGTCATACTAAATCCATACCAAAACCCTACCAAATATTTCAATAGGACAATTCCTACACACAAACGAAGTAGTCACTGAACTCGACGCAAGAGTGTCAATAACCATACTTCCTTTCATATAAAATATATCCAATTTTAATCCTTTAGCATATTTCAAAGAAATGAACTAATGAGTCGCTCCAGTATCAATAATCCTAATCAAAGGTGTGTCATGAATAAAACATGTACCTTTAATCAATTGATCCTCATGATTAGTCTCTGACCCATATAAAGCAAACACTTTTCCACCAGACTGCTCCTTCTTTGATTTGGTACACTGCGGACGAGTATGACCTTCTTCCCTATAGTTGTAGCAAGTCAATGGCCTTGTTCTGCAATCATTAGCTAAATGTCCAAGTTTTCCATATTTATAACACTTCTTCTCATCACTCTTGCATTCCTGAATGCAATGCCCATATTCACCACATTTGTAGCACCTAATAGGAGCACTAGAGTCTCCCCCACTAGGCCTTTTCCATCCACCAGACTTCTGGTTACCTTTGCTATTGGCTTGCCACAATCCATATGCTGCTTTCCCTTCTTGTCAACTATCCCATGAGAGTGTGATCTAGTATTTGTAATACCCTCTTCCAAAATCCTGGTACAATCTACCAAATCAGGAAACCTACGAATTCACTGACACCTGATACCTTGCTTGATTTCATCACGGAGACCATTTTCAAACTTGATACACTTAGAAAATTCTCCCGCCTCATCATTTTTATAATGATCATAATACTTAGCCAATTTAGTAAACTTGGAAGCATACTCACTGACAGCCATATTTCCCTACTTAAGCTCCAAGAATTTAATCTCTTTCTTTCCCCGAATATCTTCAGGAAAGTACCTCCTCAGAAAAGCCCTTTTAAATGCAGTCCAAGTTAGTGCAACACCATCTTGCTCCATCTCAGTCCTAGTAGAAACCCACCAGTCATCAGCCTCTTATGCCAGCATATGAGTACCATATCCCACCTTAAGGTCCTCAACACAATCAATCACTCGGAATATCCTTTCAATCTCCTTCAGCCACTTCTGGGCGCCTTCAGGGTCGTGTGTGCCTTTACACAAAGGAGGGTTGTTCCTTTGAAAATTTCCCAGCTGCCTATCTGCACCAATACCAGCTCCATTGGGGTTTCCTCCTAGCACACCAGCAAGCATTCCCAAAGCCTCGACAATCACAACGTCGTCTCTTCCGTTACCTCTTCCAGCCATCGTTCTGAGAATACACAAAACAATTCTCATTAGAACACAAGTATCGACAGTGTTACCTTGCACTGGTCGCATATAAAAGGAATAATGACATTAAGACACTGGTTACAATGACCGACTATGCTCTGATACCACTATTGTAACACCCTTCTAAAAACCCCTGCAGAATATAATATTTATTTTAGAGTAACATGTCATCAAGGATGCTACAACTCATTATAATAAAATTTACGCATGTCATGCTTATCTGAGGAACATAAACCAATTAAATAATTGAAATAAACATGTTTAACACAATGAAAAGTATTCATAGTTCTTGGATAATTCAAAACATCAACAATAAGGTCACAACCTTAGTTCCACAAAATTATTATCCAATTAAAGCATTAAATCAAAATAAGAGTTTAATAATAACTCTAAAAAAATGAACATTCCCCAGTGTTACAAATCAGAGCATGACACCAGACTCGACAAAACATAATAGTCTAGCTCTACGAGCTATCCTCACCAAAGCGCCTAAGCTGCTAACTTCAATCTAAAAATGATCAACAATAAGGGTGAGACTAAATCACAATTATTATACGTTATAAGCTCATAAATAAATATAATTTCATAAGAAAATCATTTCACCCTATTCAGCATATTTCAGATTTATCATTTTATTTCTGAATAATACATAAGCCAACAATCCATAATAACATACAACAATCACGTTATAACACTAGAATTCTTGCAATCATGTTATAACACATACAATTAATGCAATGAGACACCGACTCTATGCATGTGGTATCAATTGTGAATTAAATTCACTACACCGTTCCATTCTAACCCGGACACGGTTATGGAAATTTCACTAATTCCACACAATGGGCATTAGCTACTACAACAATGATATGTATGCACATCTTTAAAGCATGCATTATCAACAAAGAATATGATAACAACTTCTATCATAAACAACTTCCAATCATATACAACATATACAAGCAATTACATTCATAACTCATAATGCTATCACAACATACACAATTCAGCAACATCATGTATTCATAATCACACCACAAACACCACATTGTCACATATGTTCACCGGTATGCACACAATGTATAAAACAACATAATTAGATAAAAATCGGGACTTTTAAAAATAAATCGAGTTACTGCCAATTTTTACATTTCATAAAATAAAATATTTTATTTAAGTCACAACTTCCAAAACTGCGATTAAAACGGACTTACAGTTTAGAAGTTATGAATTTTTTTTAAAATAAAGTATTTTTCAAAAAGCTTCAGTGGTAGCCGGTTACCACTAGGAGGGTAACCGGTTATCACGAGTCCAGAAGCTTGATTTTTTCCTTTAAGTAGCAAGGTAATCGGTTACCACTCCAGGGTAATCGATTACCTAAGCCAAAAATACAATTTTTCCAGAACGCAACACAGTGGGAATCGGTTACAACCCTGGGGTAACCGGTTACCATGAGACCTGTAGCAAAATGCAGTATTTGACAGCAACAAGTTATCCCAAATCATTCCAATTCCAACCTCAATCTTATGTAGCACTAAAACAGCTCTACAAACATAATTATAATGCACTTTTATCATGGTATAACATCATATAACAACTCTATAACATCAATTTGACTCAAACTCACCAAAATCATGCATTAGGGTCTAAAATTCCTAACCTTAATATCCTAAATTGGGATTCCTAATCTACTCAATCCATTCCTATTATCCCAAAACCTATAAAGCATAATAATCGGAGAAGTCATCCCTTACCTTAGCCAAATTCTTGAGTTCTTGAATCCTCTTCTCTTTTGCTCTTCTTCTCCTGTACGTTCTTCTCTTCTCACACTTTTGTTCCAATTTTTCTTTTCTTTTCTAATTTCTAATAACAAAATATGATTAGTGAGTTTTCTTATTTTCACCTTCCTTTCTCTACTAATCACACTTAAGCCCATTTCCTTTTCTCTAATTTCCAACATTTATTTAATTTCCAATAACTCCAATAATTCTCCAACAATCTAATTTAATTACTTAATAATTTAAAATTCCAAATTATTAGCAATTAAAAATATGGGGTATTACAACTATCACTTGTAAAGTTCGAAATATGATAAACAGTGACTACTGAAGACTTCTAAATTGCTGTTGTTGAATTATATTATTTAAACCCTTGTATTTTTTATTATGCTTCTGTAATACAAAGGTTATGTAAATTAGTTTTAGCCAAAATAATCCAAAGGGGGAGATTGTTGATTCTATATTTTTAGGACTGACTTTATATTTGGTAAAACTAATATAGCAGCAATATGTTAAATAAGATTTATAACTTGTAAGGAGAAAGCAGGTTGAAGTTCTATTTAATGAAGAAACATGTTGTGTTGAAGTGTTTTAACATCTGGAACAACATGTCGAAGAATATGAGAAACTGAAGTTTGTTACAGAAATAAAAGATTCCTGGGATATTGTATAATCCTATGTGGTGCTATATTGACAGGTCAAGGAGACTTTGTAGGAGATTCTGTTGCAGAAGTGTAACAACTTATTTGTTGTTAGTTGGACCATAAATTATGGAGATATATTCTCATGGAGATATATTAGGAAGATTTTGTTGAAGACCTATTCTTGTGGAGAATATCTTGGAGCAATTTTAGCAAGCTGTTTGTTATGATTTGAAGACTCAAATCCAGTTGAGTAATAGGTTATAAATAGAAGCTTTGTAACCTAGGTTCTGTACAAGCCGTGGTTTATTATAATGTAGTTTTTAGGGCTGAGTCTGTAGAGTGAACCTCCCAGATTATGGGAAGGCCACCATGTGTACACCTCGAAGCCTATAGGTAAGAGGGTGTTATGTTCTTGGAGGAAACTGTGAAGTAACTCCAAGGTGTGTCCTAAGTTAGAAGCATATTGCTTTTAGTCTTAGATAGTTTGTGATAGAAGTGTGGCTTCTACTTTTCAGGTGTTGAAGAGTTATTGGAAATCAAGTTGTTCATGTAGTGACTGAGATGTTGACTGCTAAACATCACCGTGGTGATTGGAATTGGAATGGGGATATTCCATATCTAAGTAAGATATCTTAGATAGAAGGGAAATTGGGTAGTGATTAGGTAGACGGAGGTTGTTACCTATAAACCAGAGGTTGTTTGCATAAAATAATACTACTGATAGTGGACTTCATTCCTGGCTTGATATGCTCCTAGATGTAGGTTGGTTTTAATCGAACTGGGTGAACAATTTTGTGTGTTGTTCTTTTGTTTTATGCATTGATAATTGTATATGTACTACCTTGTCTATTTTTATCATGCCAGATCAGATGTCACGACATCCTAAGTCTGCTGTCACTAGAATTTCACTTGGTATTGGAGTAAGTCTCAGTCCACTTTTGAAGATAGTTCAGAATCTGAAGACTCTGAAGATGAGTCCGAGTTAGAAGACGATTCTGAAGATGAGTCAGAACTTGAAATTTCTGAAAAAGAGTCAGAGTTAGAATATAATTCTGGTGACTCTGAAGATGAGTCGGTATTCGAAGGTGATTCTGAAGATGAGTATGATTATGATCTAGATTTTGATGATGGTCCAAAATCTGGTGGTAATCATGTTTCTAGAAGGGAAAAATCTAAAGATGTAGGCTCTAGAGGACAAGCTTCTGGAGGTAATCATGTTTCTGAAGGTAGTACTTCTGAAGGTAGTGGTTCTGGACGAGATCTAGAAGCTAACATTATTCCAGGTTCTATAGAAGATTCAGAACGAGTTAAGAAACCAAATAGAATCATACAGATACCAAGAAAGTTTGTAGAATTCGACATGTTGCAAGATATCGAAGTAGACGCTGAAGGAGAACTCATTCAATGTGTCATGTTAGTATATTCTGAACCAACATGTATTGAAGAAGCTCTCAAGAAGAAAGTGTGGCTGAATGCCATGAAAGAAGAACTTGAGTCTATAGAAAGAAACAAGACTTGGGAGTTGACTAAGCTTTCATGGGATAAGAAATCCATCAACGTTATATGGGTTTTCAAGGTGAAATTAAAGCCAAATGGATCAATTGGCAAGCACAAAGAAAGGCTAGTGTCTAGAGGTTTTTTTTCCAGAAATCTAGGCTAGATTACTTTGAGGTATTTAGACATGTAGCTAGACATGAAACAATTTGATTGGTGATTGCGATAGCTGCAAATAGGATATGGCATTTGATGCATCTGGATATGAAGTCTGCATTTTTGAATAGTCCGTTACAAAAAGAGTTATACGTGTCACAACCTCCTGGATTTGTGAAAAATAATCAGGAAGGAATTATGTACAAGTTGCATAAAGTCTTGTATGGATTGAAGCAATCTCCCAGAGCTTGGAACTTGTAGATTAATTCATTTTTCAATAAGTAGGGGTTTTATAAGTGTGAGATGAGTATGAAGTTTATGTGCAGTATAGTTTTAGAGGACTTATAGTTCTGGTGTGTCTCTATGTTGATGATATTCTGCTAACAAGAAGTTGTCTAAAAGTAGTCAAGTTCAAGAAGGTGTCGATGAATGAGTTTGAAGTGTTTGACCTAGAAAAGCTGGTATACTTTCTTGGGATGGAAGTATTGTACTCTGAGAAGGGTATAATTTACATCAACTAAAGTATGGACATGAGCTTCTAAAGAGATTTGAGCTAACAAATTACAAGACAACAATCACACCTACTAAAACGAATCACAAACTAGATTATGATGTTGAGGGTGATGATGTATATTCTACAACTTTCAAATAGTTGGTTGGTTCGTTGAGGTATATGTATAACACCAGACCTACCATTTGTTATGCGGTTGGAAGGGTGAGTAATTTTATGAACAAACCAAAGTGGTCACATTATCAGGTTGTTTTCAGGATTCTAAGGTACATTAAAGAGACACTAAGGTACGTAGTGTTGTTCCCTTCTAGTGTTGAATCAGATGCAAAGCCGATATATTGCTCAAACTCTGATTGGTGAGGAGACAAAGTTGATAGAAGAAATACTTTTGGATATTTCTTCAAATATTTAGGAAGTCTCATTTCTTAGTGCTCTAAGAAGTAACATCTGGTTGCGTTGTCAGCCTGTGAAGCAAAATACATTGTAGGTGCTTTGATTGCATGTCAAGTTGTTTGGCTGATGATTTTGGTGTTGGATCTGAAGATCAAGATTAGAAAATATGCGAAGTTGGTGATTGATAACAATTCAGCTATAAATCTTGCCAAGAATTCAGTGTTGCAGGAAAGAAGCAAACACATTGACACGAAATTCCATTTTTAGAGAAGTCAAGTCTAGAATGGAGTGTTAGAAGTTGCACACTGTAGCACCCAGAAGTAACTTGCAGATGTTCTGACGAAGGTTGTTAAGATTGAATACTTTATCCGTCTAAGGGATAAAATTGGTGTTGTAGAATTTAGTTAGCTAAATATGAATTAAAGAATGATATTTTAAGTAATTCATATTCATAAATTATATGTGTTAATAAGAAACAGAAGCATTTGAAGTTGCTTTCTAAAAACATGTTTAGCTTCTAGAGTCTTAATTTACTTGTTAACTTAGTTATTAAATTTATTTTTTATAAGAGCTTATATTTTGTGTGTAAACAATTTTATAACTAAAATTTTATTAAAATTTTAACATTCAATTAAAAAAATTTCTTATAACCTCTCTTTCTTCAATTTATACAATTTATACAATCATCTTCAACATTTGTTCACCAACATGAATATCACTAAAGTTAAATTGAGAAGAGTAATTTCTTGAATCCTAATCTATGTCTAATCTAGGAAAGACATGCTTCGTACTTCTTGTATTAAATAATCATGAATGCTACGGTAGTTATTTATTTTATTTTTCCGACAAATCTTCTCGGAATAAGAAAACACATAGTTTCGGTCTTTATACGCTGTTAGCAGCATGTCATAAGGGTTGTTATTAATCAATTGTCTTTAATTTCGACTAGAAGACACAAGTCATAGTCAACTCCAATGTAATATATTGTATTTTCTTATTTGTAAATTATTACAATAAAATATAAGAAAACAACTTAAAATGTTTTTTCTTTATGGTCAAAAACAAAAAACTTACTATACACTTTTTTATTTATTTATAAAAGTTAATAAAATACCAAATACTAAAGCTTCTCTTAACAACTAAAGTTATTTATTTTGTAAACAAATTGGTTTTAATAAATCTATATAAATAATAATAACTTTAATTCTTACAAAGTTATAAAACTTTAGTGGCACTTTTTTATTTGACATTTTAAAAGTGAATTTTAAAATTTTAATATATTACTGTATTAATTAAAATTTTATTTACATTTTTTTCATGATCAATATTAAATTTATTGAAACGACTAATCCAATTTAAAAATCAATTCTAATATCAAATAGTTTTAACTCCATCTCAATCATAATTGTAAGGAGTCAAATATTTTTTTAATTAATCACAAATAAATACTCTCAAATTTACCCTCTAAAACTAATTAAGTTGAAATATTTATCAAATGAGCACTTTCTTAATACCAAACCAATAAACTTTGTTAACCAAAAATCAAGTTTTTTTTAAGTTCAAAATAAAATATTTTTATTCTAAATAATTTGAAAAATCATTTAAAAAAAATTACAGTTTAAGAAAAATATAAACCATGGTTGAATTTTCTTATACTAATTTTTGAATAGATATCTACTTTTTATTTTCTTAAAAATAAATTTCTACTTTTGATATAATTTGAATATATTTATGTAAAATTGAGTAAATTTCATATTTAAGTTAAAAAACTATAAATCCTAATTTCTAATAAAATCAATTCTAAAACTAGAATAAATCGTATTAAAAAACAAAATATCTCAAAAAATCAATTCAAAATGAATTTTCAACTTTTAAAATTATTTTGACCATTCCAAAAACCAAACCAAACTAACAAACATTTCATCATTCCCAATATTCTTTTTCCCACGCATCCTTTTTGTATTCTACAGAATATTCATATTCTCAGAACAACAACCAAAAAAAACCAAACATGCTTTTCAATTCGATTTTGTTCTGTCATTTCATACTGATTCTTCTTCTTCTCACTTCTTCATATGCTTCTGCTTCTTCCTTCTTCACTCTTTCCACCTTCACCTACCCTCAAACTACTCTTGTACCCTACGGTTCTAGCTATATCAGAGGTGAATCATCGAATTCTCTCTCACCCTTTTCGTTATATGTTTCAAATTTTCTGTTTTTAGTGTTCATCAAGATTTTCAGAGTGTGACTTTTAATGGGTCGATGTTCAATTTCGATAGTTTTTAGCTGAATTTTTACTTGTGTAATACTACTTTATTATTGTTTCAACAATAATAAGATGTTATGAATGATCTTACTTTGTTCTCTTGATGTTTTGTTGCGAACCAGTTGATATACCCAAGTGGTTTTCTGCAGTCTCCATTGTATTGACCTCTGATGTAGACCTTGTAAGTATGTTACTATCTCTAATTCTTAAGCTATTATGAAGTGCTTAAGGAAATAAGCTGAAAACAAGTTATGGACAATTCATAAGCTCTTTCATACAGTCCTTTAAGTGCTTATGCCAGGAAATAAGCTCAAATAAGTAAATTCAAACAAGTCCGTAATCGTTTTGTTGAATCGGCTTTTATGAATTTACATGTTTGCCTCTCTAATTGAGCCGTTGATGCGTTGTTTTCAGGATTTTGCTATAATCGATAGGGTTCCGAAACATTCGCTGCCGATAATATGCTTTAGAGATGGAAGTCCTCCTCTACCTGATGCTTTAAACACATCTCTGAAATTATCAGCTGTCTCAGGTAGAAGCCACACCTAAATTAATTCAATCAAAGTTAGTTTAACTCCTTTATGAATATTTTTAGCTTGTTCATCAGCATGATTGAACCATTGTAGCCCTGATAAATTCTTTTTCTTCATAAAATTTCTGTCGTGATTTCTAGAGTAGGTTCTTCTTTTGGTTCAGAAAAATGACTTATTTTTGAACTGCCAATTTATAAATACTCTTTTCTTCCTGTCTTGCTTTAGGAGTAAATGGTCTTGATATTGAGCAGTGTTTTCCTATGGAGACAAATATCACTATGAAGTTAACTAATGAGCTGGTAATGTTATAACAAATAAGTCCTTTTTACTTCTCGTAGTAACCAATAAACATAAGAATTTCTGTTCAGATATCTCCAGGTGTTTGGTACATTGGTGTTTTTAACGGCTTTGGAGATGCAAGAACTCAATCCAGGATGGTAGGGTTACTTATCTAAATATCACTTATGCTCGATTTTGCTTATTCAATCTCTTAGCAAACTTCTCTACTTCTGCAGATTATTCGAGGTCCGTCGTACTCCTTTAGTGCCAATATAAGTGTGGAAGCTTGCACAAATTCGATGATGAGTGGGGAGTTCTGTAACAATACCATCAATCCACTTTCATGCGCAGCATCGGACGCCTATAATTCTTTGAAATCTACAATGAAGAAACCAACTATTGAAAATGCGATGACCTGCAAAAGTAACTTCAAAACTTTATGTGTTGAGGAAGGTGTACCAAACTTATACTCCTTGGATATAACAAACGCAGTAGAAGAATTAACCATTACAGCCGGAAATATCAAATTTAATAATACATCTTCAAGTAACGCTTCTGGCGCAAGCAATGTTAAGTTATTATGTTTTGCTCGCCACGGCGCAATGCCTACAAATAGTTCATACGATTATTCCAGTGATTTAAATAAATCCCCTCTGGTTATTCATTCTCCACTGATCGGTCGTTGGTACATTAGAGTATTACCGGTAAATCTTACAAAAACAATTCGAGAGACTCATGACGGTGATGCAAAAGTTTGTTATTCCCTTGAATCACAAATGCTTCAGTGCCCATTTGGAAAAGCTGGACAGAATTGTACAATGAGTAGCTACGCACTTCAGGTAGTATTGATTGTTAGACAAGTCACTGTATTCGTAGGAATAATTTATTGACGAGAATGTTTTTCTGCAGACAGTACTAAAAAGAGGTACAACCCCGTTTGAATCATATTATTTGCCTATTGGTGAAGGAGCGTCTTCTGCAAAATTTCCTATTGAGCCACTTTTTAACAACTCATCGAAATTCGGAGAAACTAGCGAAACTTGGATTTACTTTACTCTTGACATTCCTCATGGTGCTGCTGGCCGAAATATTCACGTACAGCTATCCTCAGATACAAAGATCAGTTACGAAGTATATGCAAGACTCGGTGGATTGCCTTCTGTTGGTATCCGGGACTACTATTATGCTAACAAGACATCGAAAAGCGATCCATCCGTGTTTTTCATGCTATATGATTCAAGTGACAAAAATATTGATTTTTACTTAATTTATGCTAGAGAAGGAACTTGGAGTTTTGGTCTAAGACATGTTAATGCTAGCAGTGATTCTTTGAAGCAGAAAACTATCATGTCTATTTCACTTGAAGGATGTCCAAACCAATGCTCCTGTCATGGAGACTGTAAAGCTGCGTTCGATGCTACTGGATTGACGTCATACAGGTTTATGCTAAGCCCATTTGGTTCTGTTTACATTTCTTTTGTTTTCTTCAAATTAAGAGAATTGCATAAAATAATCACATAGTGTGTTTGAGAGTTTCGTTCCCAATTGCACGGTTTCTGATTGTTTTGCAACATCCTCAGAATATCTACCATTTTTAATATTGGCCTTTTGGATTCAGCTTCTGTGAATGTGATCGAAACCATGGTGGCTTTGACTGTAGCATCGAAATTGTATCACATAAAGGTGATTATTGATTTTTAGAACTTGATGAGCTTTATTTATATCAGTGTTTTGTTATTGTTTAATCTAGCTATTGAAATTTTTTGTAGGCCACATACTTCAATCAATTTTTCTGATTGGATCAAATGCCGCGGCCCTACTTCCTGCGTATTGGTCGCTTCGACAGAAGGTAGCTTTTTTCCCATGGAATTATTTCGCCTCGGATTCCCAAGAATCACTTCTATGCCCACTTAAAATGCATAGTATCTGAATTTCCAACGGAACCGATATGCAGGCATTTGCAGAATGGATTTTATTCACTGCCAGTGGAATTGCAAGTGGAATATATCACGCATGCGACGTAGGCACCTGGTGTGCATTGAACTTCAGTGTTCTACAGGTTACACATCTTTACAGATCCGTCTTTCTTACTTACTCTATCTTTAAACTCATATTTTTATATTTTTTGAACATTTACATTTACTTTACAATATCGACATTTCAGTTTATGGACTTCTGGCTCTCTTTCGTGGCAGTGATCAGCACTTTTGTATACCTAGCTACCATCGACGAAGTACATAAGCGGGCAATCCACACAGCGGTTTCTATCTTTACTGCTCTCATAGCTGCAACTAATGCAACCAGGTAAGTTGAACTAGGATCCATTAGAATTGACTTATTCGAGATTATTTACAGGCATAAACACTTGTGAGATTGTTCGAGAGTTTAAGGAAGAAAATTATGAATGTCTATGATATTTGTATATCAGTCTAAAGATCTTTAAGTTTTTGTTCACGTGCAGGTCTTCGAATGTTGTTTATGTGATTGTTATCGGGGCTCTTGGTCTTCTTATTGGATGGTTGATAGAAATGTCATCAAAATATAGGTCTTCTTCCTTTTCATTTGAAGTCTCCCCAAATTTCCATCAAAGGTAAACTCTAGTATCTTGTAAATTTCCTAAAGCAGTCAGTCAGTCGTCCCTCTGAACCACGAAACCAGATTAGTTGGTTCATTAAGTGGATCCGAACTGGTTAGCGCACTTGACTATATATGAAAAATAGTAATAATGGTGAATTTTCTTGCAGTTTGTTAACCATAAAGCTATGGTTATATAATCTTGTGAAGGCACTTATTAGACGGTTCCGTTGGGGTTTTATATTGGCCGGATTCGCCGCTTTAATCATGGCAGGAATAGGTTGGACACTTGAAACAAGTGAGACCTATTGGATTTGGCATAGGTATTAGTATTACAATAATACTCTACTTTATCTTCTATCTCTTTTGTTTCTCCCTTTTTATGACTCATTCTATTTGCTCTTTTTCTAAAACTGTTACAGCTTTTGGCATGCTACAATATACACATCTTCTTTCTTCTTCCTTTGTTCAAAAGCATCTATTGGGGATGCTGAGAATCGGCCACCTAGAAGTGAAAGCTATGAACTAGCTCGTCAGGATTCATTTTCAAGAGAATAGTTAGTACAACATTACATGGAATTGGTAGATGCAAAAAGGAATTGGAGGCGGTATAGTTGACTGATATAGCTCATAGACACCTACCAACAGATGTTGGTATAAAGGTTTTTCTTTATACTGTCAATCAATCATAAGTATCGTATTACTAAAAATGTATGTATGTTCAACTTTGGATGTAATTATTTTTGAAGTAATAGTTATGATTGATTATGATTTGTTGACTAGGTAAACATTTTTAATCCTTAGAATAGAATATTACACTTTTTCTTCTTATAAGTCTATGGGGTAGGGAGATCAATGAATAAAAAAGAAGGCATAAATTATAGGTTACAAGCTTTGAATTTTTTATCATGTAATTATAAATTTATATTAATAGCCTGTAAATTGTATTATATGAAGAGATGTATTGTTCAAAGCAAATCAACATAACTTGATTATGCTGGTTATTTATTTATTTATTCATTTGAATGATAGTCTTGTTATTTAATTTGGTTGAGCTCTATACATTATATCCCTCTCAAGCATGCTGTTTTATTTTATAAACAAGTTTAAATATTCAAATCATTACTATGTTTGGTCATAAATAAAAAATGTCATGTGGTGAGAGCTGTTGAAAGTAATCCCTTGTGTCGAAAAGATTTAATTTGATTTGATTTAAAAGTGTGGAAACAGTTTGTTACACAGATTTGTTTTAAATTTAGATATATTTGACATAGATGTAAAATAGAATATTTTGGGGTTTTATAATTTTGGGCATTAGCTAACCTAAATCTATAAATAGAGGGAGTAACTCCTATTTTTTTTGTAATAAATTCGTTCGCAGTATTTTCCAGTTGCAAAGTGAAAAATAAAGTTTTCCACAGTTTGTGGGCAGAGAGAAACTCTGCAGAAAATAATTCTTTCTTTTTTTCTTTAATTTCTTTTCAGTCATTGTTATTGTGTGGTGATAACAATCTTGTTCATCAAGATTGATAGAAATTCATCATATGTTTTGGTGGATTTTCAACATCTAGTATTAAGAGCTCCGGTTAAGCGATCAAGGGAAGAAGAAGATCATGATGGCGATGAATTCCGCTAATGGAAATTTTCCAGCAAGTCTCCAAATTCTTAAAGGAGATAACTTTGAGAATTGGTGCAAATAGATGAAGGTTACATTCGATTTTCAAGATCTTTGGGATCTTGTGAAATATGGAGTAGAACCACTTGATCAAAGAGCTTCAGAAGTGGAATACAAAGAATTGAAGAAGAAGAATTATAAAGCTCTCTTTATAATTCATCAATGTGTCATCCCAGACAATTTCGAAAAGGTTAGTGATGTAGAATCTGCAAAATAAGCTTGAGAGATTCTTAAGAAATCGTTTGGAGGTGCTGAGAAGGTGAAAGAGGTAAGGTTACAAACTCGCAAAAGAACGTATGAATTGCTTCAGATGGAAGATAACGAAAGCATATATGATTTCTTCACTAGGGTTACAAGACTAGTGAATCAAATCAATACTTGTGGAGAGACGTTAACAATAAGAGATGTTGTTTTAAAGATCTTGAGATATTTTGCTCCAAAATTCGATCACGTGGTAGTTGCCATAGAAGAATCGAAGGACATGTCAACTCTATCGAAGGAAGAACTTCAAGGGACGCTTTAGTCTCATGAACAAAGAATGGCTGAAAGAGATGCATACAAATCAAAGAGTGATGTGGCTCTGCAGGCTCAATCAATAAAAGACAAGAAAGGCAAAGGAAAGTGGTTCGACAATAAAGGTAGAGGTGTGTCGCACCCCAAAATTTACCCTATTCTTTTTATTGCGCGCAAATGCATTCCCATCAATGGCGTTACGATTATGGGCTTGAAGTGACTCACAATGTTTCTGTTACAAGCCATAGGAGATGTTTGCATTTTCAATCAGTCCGAGGGATTTAAGAGCTACGAAGAATCAACAATCTCCTGTGCATCTTTTAAGGTTTAATATTTTTGGGCCATCTAAATTTTGGTATAGATGAAAGATGCAGAATACTTGGAATTTTGGTTCTTTAGGAATTTTGTAGTGGATTTTTGGTCAAGAGAAAAGCCAAGGTGAATTGAGGATTGTGAGTGTTGGTTTTGTTCAAGATTTTGACTCAAGCAATTTGGGTGATTTATTTGAGAGTTCATGGATTTAAATACGGATTGAGTTTTGTTAATCGAATTGTTCTTCCCAATTTTCCCATCATCTTTAGGTGTTTAGAAATGTTCGGATACTTAAACGTTTCTGGAAATATTTGGGAATTAAAAGTTCAAGACAAGTTCATTTTTTTCTTTTTTTCTATCCATTTATTACCAAGGTTGGTTTATGGCATGAGAATTAAGACATGGAATCACTATTATTTGCAACATTCATTTGGATACTATTTTTTCCAAGATAATGACAAGTTCAAAATTAGTGTACAATTTTGGCATTCTTATTCAAGATTTAATTTAAAGTTTGAATTAAAGTTCCAATTGTATTGATATTTCACAAGGTTACAAATTTGATAAAGATCTTACATACTTTCTAAGGATGCAAAAGAAGCCAAAGTCCTAAGTTTTCTAACTAAGTTACAATGTAAATTCTAATAGAAATAATCCTATGCTAACAAATCTCCATTCTTGCATCTCTTTATCCTCCATCTTCAAGGTTCCCATCATGTATCCAAGTTGCCCAAGCCTTGCCATCTCCAAAACTCACCATGGTTCATACATGAAAACAAAGAAAAGAATGGTTAGCAATACAATTCAAGCATAAACAGAATTATTTCAAGCAATTTGTCTTATAACTCATCATTAGGGATGGTAGCAAGAATCAGAATACAGGGGGATTTTCAAATTATGTTCAAGCTCTAATTACAGCCTCATACAATTGGAATTATGTTTTGATCATTGGCCTAGGGTTTCTCTCTACAAATCACAACAAAGTTGGTTCACAAAGAGAAAGAAACTCAGATTTTCATCATAGTTAACAAGATGGCACATAATTTACAAGCAACCTCACAAATTTTGGATCATTGGCTGAAAACAGACCTATTGCAAATCACAACAGTTTGGTTCACAATAGGGATAAAACCCAAAAGCAGCATATGTATAAAGCCAGCAGCAGTAAAAGCAGAGAGCAGCAGAGCAAGAGCAGACAAAACTAAAAATGTCAAAGACAGTAAGCCACTTTATTTTTCCATGGGTCCAATATATCACAGTTCAGAACATAATATGTCAGAACTACAAAAATATCAAGACAACAAGCCCAATTGATAAAGCAACAGCAGGTTCATGGTCAAAAATAGCAGAACATGCAACAGAACAGCAGAGCCAACAATAGAAAAAGCCAAAATACTAGTTCCAAAACATAGTTCCAACCCTAATTTCCCAAGAGATATAACAAGCAGCAACTACACGAACAAAAGGGAGGAGGAACCAGAAGCAAAATTCAGTAACTAATCAGAAGCATCAATCAGAAAATCACCAAACAGAAGCCAAACACAGAACAACCACCTAAAACCCCAAGCCACAAACAAAACCATTCCAGGAACAATCCGAACCAGAAAATCACCATACGAAGCCAAGCAGAAACCAAGAAACACAACATAACAGCCATCTAAACCCCAAGCCAGAACATAAAAACCCTACAACTATCATCATTTTCTGCTTCCTAATCCCTTAAGAAAAGCAAAACAAGGCAACATAGCAAAAAAGGTAAATAAGAAGGATCTCACCAGGGGGTTGCGGTCAGAAACCACCGTCCTCCATCGTTTATGTCTCCAATCACTGCCCGTTCCATGAAATAGGCTAGGGTTTGTTTCTGTTCCGGTAGACTTAGGGAGTTTCGACCCAAATCTAAAAAAACAAGTTACAGATTAATAATCACGAGAGATAGACGAAGAGAGAAATGTGAAAAAAAATCATGATCGGAGCAAGCCGCCGTCGTGAGGCGATTTCCAGCGCGGCTACAGAGCGATTTCCGGCGAGGGTTTGCGTAGAGAGAGATGAGAGTGTTCTGATGCATTCAGAGAGAGAAAGTAAAATAACAAATGAAACATTGTTTACTGCTGCTTGTTCCTTTTTTTAATTAACTTGTCTGTTTTATTTTTAATTAAGTTTTAGTCATGGTGGTGACACTTGTCACCACCCTTAATTAAAAACAACCTTATTTATTTATTTATTTATTATTTATTTATAACATGTTGTCTTCATGATGTATCCCTGCCATCTCATGGTCCATTCATTTCAAAGTTTTATTGGTCTTCTAATCAAGCGGTCAAATTTAACCCTCTATGATGCATCTTCTCCTGGTGTTCCACGCTGGATTTTCTCCGAAGGTTTATTGGGCCCTTTATTTGGGCTCAGGACTATTATCTCTGGTTTTCTTTTCGCACCCCCCAAATCTGCTGCATATAGGCTATTTCTGAACTCAATCTTTTATTATTATTTATCTGCAAATAAACTATGATAACTTGTATTAAATAATTATTAGCCCTTGATAATTTTATTTGACAAATTCTGATTAAACTATTAGTCGATTTTATCAAGTAAAAAAGATCTAGTCTAACAATTATTTAAATTCCTAATTGTATTGTTTGGTAATTATTTATCCGCTTTATACACTTATACGATTTATTCACCATTATATACGTCATGCACAATTAATATAAAGACAATTATGATTTCTCTTGATTGGCTCATAAGCCAATTTCTTAAAGGGTCTCGTAGTTGGGGATGGGCATGGCCATCCTCACAAGATTAATTAAAGCCCTTGTTGCTTTGATTAATCATAACCCGAAAACATTTCCATATACCAATTTTCCATGCACCAGGGTCTCATAGTTGGGGATAGGAGCACCTATCCTCACGAGATTAATTAAGTCCATATACTTAATTAATCATAACCCAATTCCATTTCTCCCTTCTTCGCGTACCGAATCTTAAAGCACTTTCAAAAATCAAATTAATTAATTGAACTTGTTTTTTTCTAAATTAATTTTCATAAAAAAATATATATTTGGATGGGGTTTGTTTAAATTGTTAGATGATAGCCTAATGATTTAAAACAATTGAAGTTTTTTAGTTTGTTAGATGATAGCCTAATAAGCTAAGAAACTTCTACCCATGTTTTAATAAATAAAAAGTTAGTGTTGTGACATTCGGTTAAATTGTTAGATGATAGCCCGACGGTTTAATTGAAGTTAAAGTATTTGGGTCGTTAGACGATAGCTTAATGATTAAAATGCTTGTATTCGCACGCTTAAGAAATGTGAACTTTGTTTCACTTCATTGTTTTCATAATAAATATTTTGGATGAGAGATGATTGGTTGAACTTGCTCGCCAATTTCGAATACTTGAATCATTAGATTATAGCCTAATGTTTCAATATTTGTCATCCACAACTTAAAATCAACTCAACTCATTCAAATTATTTTGTCGCTCATACGCGATCATCAAAACTCTTTTCTTACAAAGAGTGTGCAATAGCCATTTCAAACACGAACAAGGACTTAAGCTTTTCAAACAAACCAAACAAGTCCAAATTCAAGCATTTGAAATGTCTAATGCACGATTTTTCTTATAAAATCAACACAACCAATAAATACCTATTTAAGAAGAACTACAGAGTTTTGACTTTCCCATTGCACGAGGGAATACGTAGGCACAAGGTTTTGAAACCGCGACAAACTCAAAATAATAATAAATAAACCCCGTTTCTTTTATTCCTCGATCATAACTTATGAATTAGCAATTTAATACACACACAAACACTTAGAACTAAATGGGTCCCATCGAGTACGATGGATGTAAGGAGTGCTAATACCTTCCCCTTGCATAACCGACTCCCGATTCCATGTCCTTTGGTCACGTAGACCGCCTTATCTGCATCTGTGGGGTTTTATCTATATCTTCCCGTTGTTTTTAGAACAAATCAAATTAGGTGGTGACTTCATTGTTTTTAAAACAACCGATGAAAACCAGTCATCACAGCTGGCGACTTCACTGGGGAATTATTTTTAAAATTTTTTTTTTACTAAGCGAGTCAACCCTAGTTTAGTGCTTCGCATGTTTGTGTGTTTGTTATTTGCTTTCTTTTTAATGTTATTTATTGTTCATTGCCTTTTATTTCTCTATGCTTTATATATTATCCTATTGATATATATTATTGTTGGGAGCTTATTGGTTATGATACATAGATAAGCCCAATACACAGGTTTCTAGGTAACATTTAGGATAAAGGGGTTACGTAGTCTAGGTCCCCCTGACTCCTTTGTCTTGTGGATCTAAGCGAAGACTCCGGCTTAGAGTTGGTTGTTTTAAGGAAGTTTTTTGCCCCGCACGATAGTGCAGGACATCAATTTCTGGACAAATGGCCTATAACTCTAAGTTGTTCTTTAAGATATCCAAACCGAGACCGACTGCTCAAAAATAAAGGATTTTGAGTATCCCTTTAAGAGCCGTTTCTTGGAGTATACTTTTGGAAATATTATCTCCACGTAGGCCGTTCACGTGATGATAATATTTGTTAAAAAGGAATCTGAGACTCCAAGAGACATTTAGCAAAAAAACTTTAGAACCAACCATGTGTGGGGTTTTTGTTGCGTAGATGTCAAAGCCATGACCAACCTACCTTGTGAACCGATTCTGTCCATTTCTTTATCATACATTGCATGCATTTGCATAAGTTGATTTAGCATATAACTTTTATTTTCAGGGAACCTTATAAGCTTTGATTGTGCAGTAAGCAAAAGAGAAGAATGAACCCAACAATGAAGAACGTTCCTCATCTCAAGTTCAAAGAGTTGAAGATTGGAAAGTTGGTGACTATGAGTGACAAGATTCCACCTGTCAGTAGGGCTTACTTTGGAAAGAGGTTTGGGAATATTTTGGATTTGTTAACTACCAACACCAACACGGAAGCTTTGGTTGCTCTGGAAAAATATTATGATCCACATCTTCGATGTTTTACGTTTCGAGATTTCCAGCTTGTTCCTACTATTGAAGAGTATGAAAGAATTCTTAACTGGCCTTTGAACAATGATATCCCTTTCATCAATATAGGGGAGGATTTAAATAAGGATGAGGTAGATGCTGCTTTGTCTCTTCCTGTCAGGGAGGTGGCACTGTGGGTTACAGATAAAGGCATTCTCAAACAGAATTTAGAAGATAAGTTATCAAGCTTGAAAGTACAAGAAGATTGGCCAACCTTCAGTTCCATCCTAGCTTTGCTCATCTTCGGTGTAGTCATGTTTCCAACCAATGGAAGTGATTATGTGAGTACTTCTGCTATCAGTATATTCACGTCAGGGAATCCTATTCCTGCTTTATTGGCCGATGTTCTTTATCATCTCCATGAGAGGCACTTGAAGAAACGAGGTGTGGTCTTGTGTTGTTCTCCCTTGTTGTATTTATGGTTGAAATCTCATATACCCCAGAGTGGACCATGGGAAAAGATTATGAGAGGTTTTACATGGCCTCAAAACTTTGCTTCACTCACTGCTGATGGTGTTTTGTGGCATTCTCCAAATTGGGGATTTGTTGATATCATCACACATTGTGGAGGTTACTCTAATGTTCCTTTGATTGGGTCTGTGGGCTGTATTAACTATAATCCAAGATTGGTAACAAGACAATTGGGATACCCAATGGAAAATGAACCAAGGTCTGAGCACTTGGAAAGCTTCATTATACATGAATTTGGCCAAAAAGATCGTAATGAGGTAAGGAAGATCTGAAGAGCTTGGAATCAGATTCATAGAGAGAGCAGGGAATTGATCAAAAGGGGTGGTATTGATGGACGATCCTATCGCCAGTGGGTTGTATATAGAGTAAAAGAAATCAAGTTACCCTATTGTGTGGAAGTTCCTTTCAATCATCCAGAACCCGTGGTTACTCATGTCCCGGTAGAAGAGAGCATGAGGCTTTAAGAAATCATTAGGAAGATGGAGGAGGAAAGATTGGAGCTACGAAGTGTTAACTCTAGTATTTCGTATAAAGCTAAAAGATTAGAAGTTGACCTCAAGGAAGCAAAAGAGGAGTTGGCAGGAAGAAGAAAGCAAAATGAAGAAGATGGAGAGCCTATACTGAGGTATTCTGAAGACTTGGAGAGTGTTGTGAACGGGATAAGAGATCTTCGCCGACAATTGAAGACTGCTCAGCAACAGAGGGGAAAAGCCTACCGAGATGAAGAAAAGGCTCTTGAAGAAAAGGAGGCTTTGAGAACACGCCTTGAAACCAGAATTTCGGAACTAGAAGCTTCTACGGTACGAACTAATAACATGCTGAACAATGAGATAACGGAGAAGGAGGAAGTTCATATTGCTCGGGAATTAGAGTTGGCTGAGTTGATTGAAAAGACCCAGGACTTGAAAGTTGCAAGAGAAGAAAGGGATAGAAACAAAGATGCTTATGAAGGCCTCAGGGAACAATGCCAGGGGTAGATAGATGAGATCCATAATTTGAATCGGGTTTTGGATGAAAAGGACGAAACAATGTCCTTTTTAGAAGAGCATAATGAGTACTTCTATAGGAGATATCGTGATATGGTGGGCATGTGTAACCGCTTGGTTGTTAATGTGCCTTGGAGACTTAGGTCGGCTCTAGAAGATCTCGAAGATAATCAGGTGCCCCCAGCTGTGAGTGATTTCCTCTTCCTTTTCCAGGATGTGATGAACAGGTTCAAAGCCGAGACCAAGGATTTGAAGCCTCGTCGTGGGAAATATTTTTAGTAGGATAGCATTTGAATTACTTTATGTCATCAAACTATGGATGGATATTGTAATATTTTGAATTCCTAATCTGTATTTTGCTATGTTGTTGGAACTTGGTCAGTAACAAAGACATGCCTGGCGTTTTGGTTTATATAAGAACTTGTTGATTTGCGATTCCAGTTGATTCTTTGTCTGAATGTTTTGCTAACTGCTAACAAACTTATGAGAAATTCCCTGAAATTAAAAGAAAATTATTCATATATTTTTCACATGCATACATACGTAAAAACGTACATAATCATGCACCTGTTACCAGAAAAGGTTACTCATTTTTTTATCTCGCCTCACACAGATTCAAGCTGACTACTCGACACCCGTACGGAATGAGGGCTAACGCAAAGAAAGCAATGGATCAGTATGAAACCAGACAAGCCGCCATACAAGGTGACATCGAAACTTTGAAGTCCAAAATGGACCAGTTGATGGAAATGATGACTGCTCAATATATGAGGGAAGAGGAGCGGCATTCTGCTGCTTCAGCCTGCATACCTACAACAAATAATGCAACTACTACGTTCCTCCCACTGTTACGGGAAATGTGAGAACCCATCGAGGTGGTGGCAATGCCCCATTGCCAGGAGTGCAAGCGCCTAATCCGTTACTCTATTGGATGCCTGCTGACTTCTTCAATGGAGCTGACAACCAAGGTATTGCTGCTGCAGCGCATGTTGCTACCCAAACTATGGGAAATGATGAGCAAGAGCGAGGTGAGGATGAGCAGGAAAATCACTGGTCTACGACTCCTCAAGCGGATGAGGACCTACAAGACGAGTATATGAGACAGTTTTACCAGAATGTTGCACCTGTGGGCAATCCTACTCCTTTTCAAGATATGGCTACACAAAAGATGTGCAAAGAACTAGCTGAGCAAGTGAAGTAGCTGAGAGGGAAAAATACTGTTGGTATGAGTGCGTTGGACATGTGCCTTATCCCTGATGTTGTCATTCCACCAAAATTCAAAGTACTTGACTTTGAAAAATATAAGGGAGTAAGCTGTCCCAAAAATCATCTGAGGATGTATTGTCGCAAGATGGCGGAACATGTTAAAAACAACAAGTTGATGATTCATTGTTTTCAAGATAGTCTCTCGGGGGCATCCTTGGACTGGTATATGTAGTTGGAGAAGTCGAATATCCGCTCTTGGGATGATTTGTCTGCCGCTTTCTTTAAGCAGTACCACTACAACACCACTATGGCTCCCAATCGTGTACAACTCTAGAACATGTCTCAGAAGGAAAGAGAATCTTTTAAAGAATATGCTCAAAGGTGGAGGGAGGTAGCCTCGAGGGTTCAACCGACTTTAGCAGAAAGAGAATTAAATGATTTGTTCATGGGAACATTGCCGGTGCAATACTACGAAAGATTGATTGGAAGTAATTTTTCTGATTTCTCTAATCTAGTGATGGTGGGTGAGAAGATTGAGGAAGGTTTAAAGACTAGTAAGATATCTAGAGAGAATGCGGGGATGTCTATAGTGAAGAAGCCGTTTAATGGCTTTAAGAGGAAAGAAGCTGAATCCAATGCTGTGTATGAATCAAGGGGCAGAGGAAGAGGAAGACAGCCAGCTAGACCTGCTCCGATTCAGGTCCCATATATGTCATATCCTTATGTTACTGCTATGCAATTTTCTGGCATGTCGTATCAGCAACCCATGCAAATGCAGATGCCTTATTCAACTCAGGTTCCTCAGAATCAAGCTTCCTAACAACAACAAGCTAAAGGTCGGAACAAGGGTCTAGGTCAACAGATGAGCCCACATTATCATAAGTACGCCAAGGAAGAGATACAGCCTATTCCAATGACTTACACTAACCTGTTGCCATATTTGATTCAAGATGGAAGAGTAGTGCCAAGGGAGTTAAAGCCTGTTCCTGGGCCACCCAAGCCATGGTTTAATGAGAATGCTAGATGCGCTTTCCACGCCAATTCTCCTGGCCACACCACAGAGGATTGTTTCGCTTTTAAATGCAAGGTTCAGGAACTAATTGACAGAAAGCTGTTGACTTTCGCTGACATCCCTGTCATACCCCAATTTTTGACCTAATATACCACCTTACATTTGCATCATTGCATCACTAACAATTCAGACAGCATTAATCGGGTGTAGCATTCACAGGTCAAAATTAGGGTTTCATCAGATTTTCATCTGATTCAAGAGACAACCAATTAGGGTTTGAGTTTTACTCACCTCATTTGATCTATCTTGATCAAATCATCAACCTCTGATCATCAGATATCCATCTTTTCTCACTGATCAATTGAGGATCGACCAATTAGGGTTTTGGTCGAGCATGATTATTCTCTGACTTTTTGAACAATAAATGACTTTTTTGGCTAGATATTGGTCATTATATCTTAGATACAACATCCTGACCTAATTTCTGGATTCAAAACATCCCAGAAGTTCACAGACTTCATCAGTCAATTTTAGAAACATCTGATGAAAATTCATCTACACAGAAAAGTAAAACTTTGACTTTTGGTCAAATTTTTCAAAACAAAACTTTTTCCATCATCAAAATACTTCAAGTGATCCATCATGATCATAAAAAATCAAAGAATTTGGAAAAGTCACCAAAAAGTCAAAAGTTCCAACACTTAGAAAAATTTCTAAGTGTTAAAATTTCTTATTTTTTCCAAACTTCATGGCATTTTTTCACATAGTTCCACTTTGATTTGGAAAAAACTCAAAACATGAAAGTTGTAGCTCTTGAAACAAGCTTTCCAAAATGTCCAAGAACTCTCAAATCCATGGAGTCTAGCTATACTTTTGAAATTAAAACATAAGGCTCCATGAACATGATTTTCAAAGTTCAAAACTTCAAATTATGGGTCATTTTGTGATTTCTTCATCTAGAAGCACTGCCACCTTGCCAAATGAAGTTTAGAGCTGATAAATATCAGCTAGAGATAATTGAGAAGAGATAAGATCAAATTGAGATTTTTACACATGGTTAAAAAAGGAAGCTTCCTTTTCCTTTTTGCAAAAGTCTTTCTTGCCCTTTAAGGCAACTTCAAATTACAATGCCATGTACTTGTGCCTAATTGTTCAGAACTTTTGACCTATAAATAGAGGTCATGTTGGCCATTTGAATCCACACCAAAGCAATGCAAGTTCATGCTTTCCTTCCACTTTCTCCAATTTCTTGAATTATAGTTCAAAGTGAGGATAACTTGAAATTTTGAAATTTAGTGGAAACTATGATGAACTTTGGTGTCAAACACATTTCATAATCAATATCAAACTTGTCTAAAACATAAAAGCAACATGAACTAAGCCAAAACTCAGAATTACATGTCATGCTTTTCAAACTTGAACAAACTGCCTAAGGATTCGAATTCTTGGTTAGGCTTGATTAACTTGTGTTCCAAGCATCCAAACATCATCCATGAACATCATAGGGATGATGCAGATCCATTACAACAATCTGTAACAACTTTAACATAGAAACCGAGCTTCCATTTTCAGTTGATGTAGGTGGACTTGGTTGGAGTGATTCAAAGTGATTCGAAGCAAGCAGACCATTCCTACACCTTCTCTAACATCTGTTGAAGCTCAAACAATCATCAAATCCATTCTGGAAACACTCCAACATCATCTTCGATCTCAACTTGAACAGGTGAGAACTCAAACTTCAATATCATGATTCCTTGCATTTATATGAAAAAACGCTTGGCCAATTGTTTTCTGCACTTATCACGATCCTTAGCCCTCAAACAATTTGAAAAATCATCAACTACACATCATTTCAATTAGAAATTTCAGTTCTAGGGTTCTTCACGATTTCTGGAAATTCAATCGTGTTAGACCAAAAATAAATGCAATTAACATCCACCATCGTGTTCCTTGTGAAAAATCGAGAAACTTTCATGTTTACTTCATCCAATTCCATCAAGAAACAAGGATTCTAGCTTGGATTGAAGAATCTGAGAATCAAAGATGAAGAACAGGGCTTCGCGCGTGTTCTTGAGTTTTCAAATTTAAATTTTCCAATGTTTTATTAACACGTGTTTTGATTCAAAAACATAAAAGCACGCTTGTCCCAGTGGTTTCCAGCACGCTTGTAGTACTTTCTGCCACGTAGCCACCCCAATGGTCATGGGTTCAAACCTCCCATGAACCATTTTTTTTCAAAAACTCTTTATATTTTTCTCATTTTTCTTACAAACTTCAACATTTTTTTTAACCAATCAAAACTCCTCATTTTGAGGTGATTTTTTGTACACTTGTCAATAAATGTATCTATTTTATGATAGTGCAAAAATTTTCAGAAAAAACTTTTATCCGATTATGTTTTGATCGAGCCGAAAACGGTACTTTTGACACTTTTCAAACCACCTTTAAAAGGTAAATTTTTCAAACTTTCGACTTCCGATTCTTTTCAAAACTTCTCATAGATAAACTTCACATTTCAAAACACTTTCAAAATCATTTCTTCAAAACTTTTTTTCATCAAACTTACATCTTTTTACCATGATCGATCCGATTTAAACGATAAAATCGATTCGTTTTCTCTCGAATTTCTTAATCGATCATGGGCCTCCCTCACGGTGTAAGTCCCATAAAATTCTTTTATGTACATAATATTTCTTTGTACATATCAAACTCTTTTCAGATACATGCAAATTTTTATCTGTACATAACACAGATACTTTTTATACTCAAGTACAGCAAACTTCTATCATTTGTTTTCACTTCACTTGTGTATACACAAATCAAACATTCTTTTATGTACATACATTTTTTCCTTGTACATATCAAATTCTTTTCATATACATACAAATCTTTGTCTGTATATAATACAGATACTTTTCACAGATAAACTTCGATCGTTTGTTCTCCGTTTCGTTTGTATATACACTGAATACCATTGGTATTGAAAGGAGCATTATTCCCTGTGAAACTGCTTTTAAACCAATGGGCCACCCTTATGGTGTAAGTCCCAACCCTCCTATGTACATCCATCTTTCTCTGTATATAAATCCTCGTTCGTGTACATACTTACTTCCTTGTACACAATTCAGACTTGTAAATAACCAAGTTACGCTCGTTTCAGACGTTCGTTTCGCAGACACTTGTTTATATTTCCTTCATAAACTCTTGTAAATAAACATCATGCATTGTTTATATTTCCTTCATAAACTCCTGTGAATACATATCACACACACACACACACACTTGTTTATACAACTGTCTAGTTATAACATAACAACTAGTCTAACCAATAGGTTCCCCACAGTATAGCCTCCGCTTGGGCTTTATACAAGATAACTCTCCCCACAGAGTTCAGCCTCCTCTTAGGCTTCATATAAGAAAACTCATTCATCTGAGTTTAGCCTCCGCTTAGGCTTCATATAAGACACACTCCCCTGTTGAGTCAGCCTCCTCTTGGGCTTCGTTCAAAAGAACTCCTCATTGAGTTTAGCCTTCTCTTGGGCATCATACAATGAAAGAGGAAATCCTTATGACCTCCTATTGGGCTTCCAATACAAAGAATCACCCACGTTAGGATAGAACCCAAAGAGTATAATTTCCCGGTGAAATTGCTCTTAATTCCAAAAGGATGGTTTCCCGGTGAAATCCCTTTTAAAGACAAAGCCAGCCATACCCTATAGCTTCCTCTTGAGCTTCATACAAGGACCCTCGATGACCCTCGGAATGCCTCCTCTTGGGCTTACAATACAAGGACCCATGGGCTTCTTAAAAGCATCCCCTTAATCCAATCAATTTCTCCTCGAGATTTAGACATCTATCATCTCTATGGAAGAAGTATCTCATCTATCACATCACCTACAGTCAAAAACTTTTCAAACCCTTTTCAAACAAAAATATCTCTTAATTGTAAGTGGTAACGCTTGTACCCTCAAGCAAAACACCCAATACTTACAATTAAAAGATTCAATCATTTTTCAAACATCTTTCTTAAACATGTAAGTGGTAACGCTTGTACACTCAAGCAAAACACCTAATACTTACGACGAAAGATTTCAATCAATCAAACTTTTCAATATGTATGTGATGAACTAGATTAGATACATTTTTCATTAAGATGACATTTGTCTGTCTCTTACTAACATCCCGTTGCTTTCCACTAGCATAAGTGGGAACTACGATTGCTCGACTTTCTCAACATCCTTTTGAGAATACGTGAGCACAAGGTCTCATCCTTGTCGAGCAAATTTCTTTCTCCCTCGGACCAAACAAACCATAGATCCACAGATCCGAGCTACAAATGCTCGATTCCCACTAGGGATATGTATGCGAAATCCAAAGATCTTTGCGAGCACAATAATAACAAACACTAAGATCCCACATAATCTATCTTTCTTAAAATCCCAAAGGAGAAACTTTCCCAATCATAGAAATAGCAATTAAAAAACACACAAACATATCAAACATATCCATATATAAAGCTATAGATAACTATATATATTTAGGGTGCTCCATCTATTCCCTTTATATAACAAACCCCCTTACTCAGAATCTCCCCAATGCGTTGCGTCTAGTTTGCGCTAGTCGTTACGCATATCAATATCAATTGAGGGTATTAACAGCTTTCCCCTTTTTCATAATCATTAAATCATCTTTCTTGTGTTGAAAATAATAAAGCTTGATGCTCATGCATCTTTATAAACAAATCAAAAGAGTAAATCGTTTGAGCGGAGGATCGAATTCATATTCGATTCCTCTAGGCGTCCCCTGCGAGAAAAAATGGCGACTCTGCTGGGAGTCGAAACTTTGATTTTCAAAAATGTGACTCGCAAGAGCACCAAGCTTTTTGTTTTCAAAAGAAAAGAAAGGGATAAACTTTCATATTATGCATATGTCATTTTCTTTATTGTGTGTTTCGCGATTTCAATGATGGAAAGAAATCCTAACCAGTTTAAGAAACATTTTTAAGATCTAGGTGGGGGTATTAATACGTGAGAAGTCTCAATACTTACGTTAATATCCCTCTCGGTGGAGGTTGTCTTGGGGTATTTGTGTTTAGCAAGTATTTGCGAAGACATTTTTCTTTCAAGGGACTTGCAAAGTCGAGTTGGTCAGAACACATAACCCATCCCGCCATTTAGGGTGTAGTGAGATTATTCGGGCGTAAGCCTAGAGTAGTGTCATGCGAGACTACGATCAGGCGAGTTTCTCTTGAAAAATATTATTGGACCATCGAGTATTCAACAAATCCGATAATATTTCAAAGAGGAGTGTTGAGCCTGTATTATCAGTAGAACCCGTTTCACAGATGAATAAGCCCTTAGAACTTAACCACGTTGATTCTTATCGTTGGCCTCATGCTCGTGACTTCGAACGCTTGACCATGTGTATAACTACTAACCATGTTTGCCGCATTCATGCATTCATTCATTCAAAAAAAAACTTCATTTCTCTTCCCATTTCCAAAGAATTTAGAGATTTTTTCTTTGTAAAATATTTTAGGTTAGAGTGATGGACGTCAGAGGAAGATTCACCAAGAGATACAGTTTTAGAATTCCTGACGTAGGGAAGTTAAAAGAGCTAGCATCCTTGGTAGAAGATCCCTCGGATTTCAGCAAACGCTATGGAACTCTTTTAACTCTTCTAAACACTAACGTTGATGAAGGACTTCTCAAAATTTTCGTTCAGTTTTACGATCCAGTCTATCGCTGTTTCACTTTCCCTGATTATCAGTTGATGCCTACTTTGGAAGAGTACGCGCATATCCTAGGCATCTCAGTATCAGACAAAGTACCTTTCAATGGTTTGGAAGCC
The DNA here is from genome assembly GCA_021764765.1 of Vicia sativa. Classification (NCBI taxonomy): domain Eukaryota; kingdom Viridiplantae; phylum Streptophyta; class Magnoliopsida; order Fabales; family Fabaceae; genus Vicia; species Vicia sativa. The sequence goes on along the minus strand of CM038796.1, from coordinate 88,480,323 downwards.
ATTCCTAAATCACCAGTCATTGCAACGACGACTCACTTAAAGAAATCTGAGATAGACAAAAACCTAACTACCAGAGGAAAACTCTTAGGACTAACTTCAAAGTTCCTAATGGAGAAGGCTCTCAAATTCTCTGCAGCTGGTAGTATGGTAGCCTTTGAAGCTATTTTAGCTTTACTCCTCTATGGATTGGTGTTGTTTCCCAACGTCCCAAATTTCGTTGATATCAACGCCATAAGGATCTTTCTGATTGGAAATCCCATTCCTACTCTACTTGGTGACACGTACGTCTCTATTCATCATAGAAATCGTCAAGGAGATGGAACTATCGTGTGTTGTGTACCTCTGTTTTTCAAATGGATTATCTCACACTTGCCTAAATCTCCTATCTTCCGCGAAAACAAAGATGAATGGCATTGGTCTCGAAGACTCATGTCTCTTACAAACGACGATATCCATTGGTATACCTTGGCAGATAATGAGATGGAAATCATTGAGAGCTGTGGAGAATTTGCCAACGTACCTCTCATTGGTACGAAAGGAGGAATCAACTACAACCCATTCCTGGCAAGACATCAACTCGGATACGCAAACTCTAGTAAACCTCTTGGTTTTACAGTAGAGAGTTATTTCTATCACGAAGGAGAAGATTCCCAAGGATTGAAGGCTAGAATGATCAGAGCTTGGCATCACATCCGAAAGAAAGAAAAAGGTAAAGAATTGTGTAGCCATGAAACCTACACCTTGGGTAAAGAAAAGAAAAGGAATTTCAATGCCTTACGCTTATGAAGAACCCATGTTCTCAACCGCTTCAAATTAACAATTTTTCCCGTCGAAACTATGGGAGAATACCAAGAAGCTTTGGCCAAAATAAGGTTTGTAAAAGAGGCTTTGGAAAACAAGTTCCTTAAGACTAATCTTGAGAATGAGAAGCTCAAGAAGCAAGTCAAAGATCATGAAAAGACGCTTTATTTCCAGGATGAATGGCTCATGGAGAAAGATGAGAAGATTAAATCGAAAGATAACGCAATCCAGAGATACGTCAAAGAAAGGAAAAGAAAGCTTGAGGAAATGACAACCAGCGATCCTGCTCCCGACAAGTGGAAGAAAGTCATTAGCAAGCTAAAAGCCGAGAAAGCTGAACTGAAAGCTCACTATGGAAAGGAAATCCTGAAGTTGAAACTGCATCAAGCCTTTGGATCTTCATCCGACGAAGACATTTGATTAGTTCAATTTAGTTTGTAATTTTATCATTTATTTTATCATTTGTGTGAGCAATGCTCCAAAAAACAATATTGTTGTAATCTTCTTTCAATAATCAATAAATGTGTGTTTTCCATCCAAATATTTGCCAAAAATTTCTCTTTAGCATAAATTCTTTGGAAATCTTTCTTTACAATCATAATCATGCATCATACTTTGCATTAAAGTCTATTGTCTAGAGTCTGATACTTGAACAGTTTGAACAGATAGGAAAAGATCGCCAAGCTGTCTCATCTTAGAGTTTCTCGACCGCGTCCACAGCCAACTCGAACGTACGATACAAGATCAAAAAGAAGAAAAGTAATGGAAGGATTTGAACAAGAGAATGTTGAACTTCGTAGTACAGTAACAACACTACAAGAAGAAGTGGAGAGACTCACATCTTTGGTCAACTCATTGGCCACAGCGCAAAGTCAACAAGCAGCATCGAGCAGTCAAAACCAAGCAGCGATCTCAGAAGACACTACTACTCGGTTTCGGTCAGTCAGTAGTTCACCTTTCAGTATGCCAGAAGGCTATCCATGGGGCATGCCTTTCAACTTTGGCATCGGATTTCGCCAACCGACTTCTCAAACAACCACGCTTGAAATACCTACTTTGCAGCAAAACTCTACATTTACTCCGCAACGTGGAGTAACTCTTCCACAAGTAACAATACCGGTTTCTCAACCAATTATGACGAACTCAGCTTCAGTAGTGCACGCTACCATAGACGAAGAAGTTCACCATACTCCTGGCAATAACAGGAATTCCTGTGGCTCGATGGAAAATCTCCAGGAACAACTCCTCAAAATGCAGCTTGAAATTAAAACAATTCGTGGAAAAGAACTTTTTGGGAAAAACGCCCAGGATCTTTGCTTAGTTCCTCGCGTAAGGATACCCGCAAAATTCAAAGTCCCTGATTTTGAAAAGTACAAGGGAAACTCCTGTCCACAAAGTCATCTCACGATGTATGCCAGGAAAATGTCCACATACAACGACGATCACCAGTTGCTAATCCATTACTTCCAAGATAGTCTCACCGGTGCCGCACTGAAGTGGTACATGGGATTAGACAGCGCGAGTATCCAAACATTCAATGACTTAGGTGAAGCATTCATACAACAATATAAGTTCAACTTGGATATGGCTCCCGATAGGGACCAATTCCGCTCCATGTCTCAGAAAGAAAGAGAGACATTCAAAGAATATGCGCAACGATGGAGGGAAATTGCTGCCCAAGTCAACCCGCCCTTGGAAGAGAAAGAGATGACTAAGGTATTCTTAAACACTCTTGGCTCATTCTACTATGAGCGAATGATCGCTAGCGCTCCTGGAGATTTCACCGAGATGGTGAGCATGGGAATGCGATTAGAAGAAGGGGTTCGAACCGGACGCCTAACCAAGGAAGCAGGATCTTCTAGTGGAACTAGGAAGGTGGGGATCAGTTTTCCAAAGAAAAAGGAACATGACATAGGAATGGTATCCCAAGGGAAACCGCGTAAGAATGTCAGTCAACAACGATAGGTAGCTGCCATAGCACCCGCCGTCAACACAAGTCTAAACACAGGAATTGCTCCGCAATTTCAACAAAATCAACAAACTCAACAGCCTCGTCAACAGGCTCAGCAGTTCAGCAATCAAAACCATGCGCCTCGGGTAACGCAATTCGACCCAATTCCAATGACGTACACAGAACTTTACCCTGCGCTAATAGAAAAGAATCTGATACAGACAAGATCACCACCTCCGGTTCCCGAAAAATTGCCATGGTGGTACAAAGCAGACGTATCTTGCCCTTTTCACCAAGGAGCACCGTGCCATGACCTTGAGCATTGCATAACATTAAAGCGATAGATTAGTAAGATCTAATCTTCTTTCCTTCAAATACAAGTCGAGCGTGCAAGCCAATCCGCTTCCCAGTCATAGTGGACATTCGGTGAGTTTGATACTAAGAAATACAGACAGGTATCTTGTCACAGACGTAAACCTGATCAGAGGAAACTTGGTGCATCTCCATGAAGCATACAGTACAATGAGCACCTTCACTAAGCACGATTACGCAGCTTGCCACATCTTCTCCTAGGATCTTCAAGGATGTCCCACCATAAGCGAGACATTCGATTGTTAGACATGGTGACCTACGGATCTGAAGAGATGACCATGCGTAAATACTGAGGGCATTTTCCGCATGAGCTTTTAGTCTCAGATATCAACTCGGAAAATCCCGAAGTAAACGTTATCATCCCTTGTTTCAACGTACCCAAACATGTGGAGATTGAATGCAACAGTTCCAGCACCCCAGAGTCTCCTTTGGTGATTTGCCTACCCGGTCCTGTTCCATACAGTTCTACCAAAGCAATTCCTTACCAATACAATGCAACCCTGATAGAGGATGGGAAGGAGAAACCCATGCCTACTCTTCCAGCTAATGTCAATATAACAGAAATCGGACGAGTGACACGAAGTGGACGAGTACACACTCCGTTGCCACCAAGACCGCTTGCAGCTCCTGTTGTTAGACAAAATCCAATTAACAGATCTTCCGAGAATCCTGCAACGATTCCCGCTGTTAACCCAAGCACAAATGCCGGTCCTCCTGATAGAGCCGATGTCAACGCAGGTTTTGATGAAATACTGAAATTAATCAAGAAAAGTGAATACCGAGTCGTGGATCAACTGATGCAGACTCCTCCAAGATTTCAATACTGTCTCTGCTCCTCAACTCCGAAGATCACCGAGAGGCTTTAATGAAAGTATTAGACCAAACCTATGTAGACCATGATGTGACTATAGACCAGTTTGGAGGTATTATCGCCAACATAACAGCTTGTAATAATCTAAGTTTCAGTGACGAGGAACTTCTAGAAGAAGGGAAAGATCACAACTTGGCCTTGCACATCTCGATGATTTGCCAATCAGATTCCCTGTCCAATGTATTGGTAGATACTGGTTCATCTTTGAACGTAATGCCAAAAACGACACTCGCTCGTTTGACTTACAAAGGGACACCAATGAAGTTCAATGACATAGTAGTAAGAGCTTTCGATGGATCAAGGAAGTCAGTTATTGGGGAAGTAGATCTCCCGATGACAATTGGTCCGCACACTTTCCAAATTACTTTCCAAGTCATGGACGTGCCGTACTTATTGTCTACTAGGAAGACCTTGGATCCACGAGGCGGAGCGATAACTCTCCATCAGAAATTAAAATTCACAGTAAATGGAAAGTTGGTGACCATCAGTGGTGAACAAGCTTTGCTTGTAAGCCATTTGTCCAGTTTTTCTTTCATCACATCTAATGACATTGAAGGAACACATCTCCTCGAACATCCGTTAGAAGATGAATCTACCAGCAAAAACAGATCATCTATCTCTTCATATAAAGAAGCGGCACAGATAGTGAAAGATGGCAATGCTGAAGGATGGGGACAAGTAATCAAACATCAAAACGAAACAAAGCGGACTCGGGTTCACACCGTATTCTCCAAAGACAAGCAAAGGATGAAGCACTTCGTCCAATTAAAGAAGTCTTCAACAGTGGGGGTTTCTTAAACCCTGTTCTCCAAGAGGTTAGCGTTGTCACCATTGAAGATGATGAAGAGGATCCCTCTGAATCTGAAGAGTGGAGCACTTATTTAAACAACCCTGAATATGTGTCTCAAGAGGAATTGTCGCCGATCGATCAATTCAAAGACATGTCCTGCGACATGAAAATCCACCGTCCCTTCCAAGTTTGGGATAACTTGGGAGAACCCGTGGTAAATTTGACTACATGGTAACATATCTTACTCGAGAATCAGAATCGAAGATATACAACCCACAGGATGGGGTGATTCTTTTGAGTATGCTAGTCAATCAGAGGAGGTATACTCGTCTTCTCAGTCTAATCAGCCAATCGAGGTCCCGAATGAAGATCTCTGCTTTAACACGCCTGTGGAATTCACTAAACCAGATCTGGATTATCACTACATCAACATGATCACTGAAGATCAGGAGTACGATTCAGGATACGAAGTGGAAAGTGTTGCCGACAACGAGTCTCTTCATTCAGAAGATTGGAGGGTGCATCCTCAGAATTCAACACAAAGATCAATAGGAAGCACATATGCTATATCCCATACTTCCCGATCTGTTCATCAAGCGGAAGAAGACTGCTTTAGCAGCACGAGAGGCAAAGTCCATCGTCCAGAGTCTTCAAAACCTGCTCAAACAACGACCAAAGTCTACTCAAGGGTTAAACCAAAAGGAAAATTACCAGAGTACCTCGACTTCCAAGGAGTTCGTCACTACTGGAAACCCGTTGAAGTTCGGACTAACGCTCCTAGTTCTAAGTAGTTTATCTTTGCTTTTGTTTTGAACTCTCACTTCGCCCAAAGTGTAGAGATGTTTTATAGGGTTTAGCTTTTAAATAATTTCTCTTTGTCTTGCCCAAGACGAATGAGTTTGTATTTTAGGGCCCTGTTTCATATGGTGAATCATAAATAAAATGCGTTGTTTTGATTCCACACTTTGTGTTTATTTTTCATTTTACCCTTTCCTGGAAATGATAATCCTAAAAAACACAATAAAACAAAAAAAATCTTCAAAAAAAAATAATAATCTGCATACACTTTCACATTAACTTTTTTCAAAAAAATGATAAGGAGTTAATTAATCAAACATAAATCGAATATGCAGATTAACAGATGGACAAATCCATTGAAAGCAATAACTCTATGCCCTCTCCCAACTTTGAAATCCCCTGTGAAGTTGCCGAGGAAGAAGTTGAAGAAGAGATCCCAAATGAAATTTCTAGACTGCTAAAGCACGAGGAAATGATCATTCAACCTCACAAAGAACCTCTGGAAGCAATCAACTTGGGTTCTGAAGAAGACAAAAAAGAAGTAAATATCGGAGCTTCACTCGACAACAACGTCAAGGGAAAACTGATAGATCTTCTCAAAGAATATGTTGATGTGTTCGCTTGGTCCTACCAGGACATGCCAGGGTTAGATACCAGTATCGTGGAACATCATTTGCCATTAAAGCCGGAGTGTTCACCAGTTAAGCAAAAGCTGAGAAGAGTTCACCCTGATATGGCCGATAAAATAAAAAAGGAAGTTAAAAAACAGCTCGACGCAGGTTTCCTCGTCACTTCTGAATATCCTCAATGGCTGGCCAACATAGTACCTGTCTCCAAGATAGACGGAAAGGTCCGAATGTGTGTTGACTACCGAGATCTGAACAAGGCAAGTCCGAAAGACGATTTCCCGCTTCCGCATATTGACATGCTAGTGGATAGCACTGCAAAATTCAACGTCTTTTCCTTCATGGACGGTTTCTCTGGTTATAATCAAATCAGAATGGCTCCCGAAGACATGGAGAAGACATCCTTCATCACGCCGTGGGGCACTTTTTGCTACAAAGTAATGCCGTTTGGATTAAAGAATGCAGGCGCAACTTACCAAAGGGCGATGACTACTCTCTTCCATGACATGATGCACAAAGAGATCGAAGTCTACATGGACGACATGATAGCCAAGTCTGACACTGAAGATGAGCATATAGAGTATCTCTTGAAGTTGTTTCAACGACTAAGGAAATTCCAGCTCCGCCTGAACCCTAACAAATGCACCTTTGGGGTAAGATCTGGAAAACTCCTAGGTTTCATCGTCAGTCAAAGAGGTATTGAAGTGGACCCTGACAAAGTCAAGGCTATTCAAGAAATGCCTACGCCACATACGGAGAAGCAAGTAAGAGGATTTCTCGGACGGTTGAATTACATCTCCAGATTTATCTCTCAAATGACTACTACCTGTGGGTCGATATTCAAACTTCTCCGCAAAAATCAAGAAGTTGTATGGACAGAAGATTGTCAAAAAGCTTATGACAGTATCAAGGAATACCTGTCAGAACCACCAATATTGATCCCTCCAGTGGAAAGAAGACCATTAATCCTGTACCTTACCGTGCTAGAAGAATCCATGGGCTGCGTGTAACACCCCCTTCTATTTACCCGCGTTTTATAAATAATAATCAGAGTATTTAATCAAAATCCAAGAGGCGTCACAATTTTAAATAATGTAAATCATCAATGTAGTTGTCATGCTTTCACTGAAGAAAACTTATTAAATAAATAAGGCAACAGTTATGTTTAACAGCGGAAATGTAACATAACCAAAAATTCTGAATACAACATTCACAGTATTCCAGAATAATAAACTAAAACATGAATCAAAACGTTAAGGAATTCCAGGATATTTAATCAAGACACAATTCCAAACTAGTAAGAAAATATCCGTTTAAAGGATTCAAACAACCGTTTCCCCAGTGTTACATCTACCAGAGCACGACACTGACTCGCAGACTAATTAACTGACTCAATGCTAGAGCTATCCTCACCAACTCCAAGCAGCTAATCACTTCGGATCTGAAAATGTTGAGTAAGGGTGAGATCTCAATTCAATATAACATGCATTATACGTTTTTAGAATACAACGGAATAAACAGATACATTAATCCATTAACCAAACACAAGTCATAATCAAATCACAAAGCAGTTCACACAATGAACATGTACATAATCAAACAATGGAAATTGCAACACTGGAATCCATCCTAGCATGTTACAATCCTATATGCAATGCAGACTCTATGCATGTGGTACCAAAACGTGAACCGAGTTCACACACACCACTCCGTTTACATGTGGAAAGACAGTGTAAATTCATGATTCGCCCATAGCTATTGGGTCAAGAATCCAGCCTCACTACCTCAACCTCCGGGTAAGTCTATTGGCTCAACCAGTTCACTTCCGCACAATGGGAATGAACCATAATCAACAAATGCGTATGCATGCGTCATCAAAAGCATGCAACATTAATTCTCAGATCATGATATCAACATATATCACACAATGCCAGTTCATCAATGTATCACATTCAACCATAATGAATATCAAGATACAACATATGAAGCATTAATATTTTGTCCGGTAACTTAGACCAATGGTAATAGTTCTCCAATATCATTAACTACTCACTCTTTTCAAAAATCGGGAGCTCGATCATTTTGAAATAATTTTAACAAAATAGTATTTTTCTCTTTTCAAAGGTAGTATTTTAAATTTAGAAAATAACATCAAAACGGCACTTTCGAATCGATTACGGTTTAGAAAATATGAAGTTTTAAAGTTTTAGAAGTTTTGAAAAATACACATGGAACCGGTTCCTACCTATCTGAGGCGGTTCTGAAAGTTAAAAATATCTCGCTCCTGGTTTTTGTATGGGAACCGGTTCCTACCTATCAGAACCGGTTCACGAGCCTAATTTTCCAGTTTGCCAATTTAACACTGGGAACTCGGTTCCTCCCACGTGAACGGTTCCCACGACTAATGATGTTTTCGCAACTTTTGACAGCATTTTGCATCCATTATCATTTCCAAACTTTCCAATACGATTTGGTACATTAGGAACACCACTTCATCATCATTTCACACCATTATAACATCAAACAACATGGTTTATTCATCCCTATCAATTATCTGACATACTTATGATTCCTAATTCCAACACCGACACAAAATAGGGTTTATTCCTATAACTCATAATCATCATAATTCAAACTCTCTAACATACCCAATTATCCCTATGATTTCCAAAACCCATAAAGCATATTAATCGATCGAAACCACCCCTTACCTCGCGATGATTCTTCGATTTCTCTCGGCGTCAGCTTTCCTCTCTTTTCCTCTTCTCTCCAATTCTACGTGAAAGCAGTTTCTCCAAAAAAACCTATTTTCCTTTTCTTTTCCTTTTTATATCCTTTTAATGTTCCTTTATTTATTCCAAATAAAATGAAATAATAATAATTAGTAAGGTAGAGTAATTTACTCCTCATACTCACCAATTACTCTGCACACCTCCAATCTTTTCTTTATTAAATGACCCAATTAATCCAAATAAAATTAATACTTAAGACTTTAATTAATTAAATAATTAAATCTCACTTATTCAATATTTGATTTAAATCGGGGTGTCACACTGCGTACTTGGACAGCAAGATGACACCGGTAAGAAGGAGCATGCCATTTACTACTTGAGTAAAAAGTTCACAGACTGTGAAACTCGTTACTCCATGCTCGAGAAAACATGCTGCGCTTTGGTGTGGGCTTCAAAACGTCTCCGCCAGTACATGATCAATCACACGACTTGGTTAATCTCCAAAATGAATCCAATCAAGTACGTCTTTGAAAAGCCTGCCTTAACGAGAAGAATTGCTCGATGGCAGATGCTGCTATCTGAATATAACATCCAAGCTCAAAAGCGCGGTCAAAGGAAGCATTCTCGATCACTTGGCTTATCAGCTGCTCAACGAATACCAATCTCTCAAATTTGATTTCCCAGACGAGGATGTTATGTACTTGAAGATGAAAGATTGCGACGAACCGCTACCCGAAGAAGGACCAGATCCAGAATCTAGATGGGGCCTAATTTTTGATGGAGCAGTTAACGTTTTTGGCAATGGAATTGGGGCATCATCATCACTCGAGGGTTCTCATATCCGTTTTCCACCGACTACTATTTGATTGCACCAACAACATTGCGAATCTGGCTTGCATCATGGGTATCGAAGAAGCCATCGACTTGAGGATCAAGATCCTTGACATATATGGAGACTCAGCCCTTGTGATCAATCAAATTAAAGACAAGTATGAAACTCATCATCTTGGTCTAATTCCTTACAGAGATTATGCAAGACGTTTGTTGACTTTCTTCAACAAAGTTGAACGCATCATATCCCTCGAGATCAGAATCGAATGGCAGACGCCTTAGCTACTCTATCTTCCATGTTCAAAGTCAACGATTGGAATGATATGCCTAAGATCCGCATCAGACGCCTTGAAAGACCTGCATATGTGTTCGCAACTGAAGCAGTCTTTGATGATAAACCGTGGTTCCACGATATCAAACGTTTCCTTCAAACACGAGAGTACCCACTCGGGGCATCGTACAAGGATAAGAAAACCCTAAGGAGGCTTTGTCGAAACTTCTTCCTCAATGAAGATGTGCTATACAAAAGAAACTTCGACATGGTTCTGCTCAGATGCGTCGACAGACAAGAAGCAGACACGATCATCAATGAAGTACATGAAGGGTCCTTTGGAACCCATTCAAATGGGCATGCAATGTCCATAAAAATCTTGAGAGCAGGGTACTATTGGATAACGATGGAATCTGATTGCTGTAAACACGTCAAAAGATGTCACAAGTGCCAGATCTACGTAGATAAGATCCATGTACCGCCAACTTTACTCAACGTTCTCTCTTCTCCGTGGCCTTTCTCCATGTGGGGCATTGACATGATCGGAATAATCGAACCAAAAGCGTCCAACGGACATCGCTTCATTCTAGTAGCTATTGATTACTTCACCAAATGGGTCGAAGCAGCATCTTACGCCAACGTTACAAGACAAGTGGTTGTGAGGTTCATCAAGAACAACCTCATTTTCCGATATGGAGTTCCAAGCAAGATCATTACAGACAATGGATCAAACTTGCACGAAATGCTGCCATTTGCTCTGCATGGGTATCGTACCTCAGTACGCACTTCAACAGGGGAAACTCCCTTTTCTTTAGTATACAGCATGGAAGCAGTGCTCCCCGTAGAAGTTGAGATCCCGTCAATGAGAGTTCTCATGGAAACAAAACTATCTGAGGCTGAATGGTGTCAAAGCAGATACGATCAACTGAACTTAATTGAAGAAAAGCGCCTGACTGCTCTGTGTCACGGACAACTATATCAAAGAAGAATGAAGAAAGCTTTCGACAAAAAGGTCCGACCTCGTGAATTCCGAGAAGGCGACCTCGTGCTTAAAAAGATTCTATCTTTTCAACCAGATTCTAGGGGCAAGTGGACTCCTAATTATGAAGGCCCATACATCGTCAAAAGAAGCTTTTCTGGCGGTACTATGACTCTCACAACCATGGACGGTGATGAACTCCCGCATCCTGTGAATGCTGATGCAGTCAAGAAATACTTTGTCTAAAAAAAAAAACAAAAGAACAACTCGGTAAGTCGAAAACCCGAACAGGGCGGCTTAGGCAAAATAGAGCGTCTCGGTGGATTGAAAACCTGAAAAGGAGATCCAGGCAAAAATTAGAGACAATAAACAAAAATTATCCTGATACATTGAAAACCTGAAAAGGCAATCTAGGCAAAAATAGGGATATAAAAAATGACAAAGTAACTGCAATCAGTCCGTACTTCGTCAATCTGAAGAATCTTCCGCCAACGGACTTCAATCAAATCTTCTGAAGCAACAAACACAGTTTGGAATTCAAAATTGTTAGGGATAATAGTGGTTATTTGCTTTCAATGTAGCCTTTTCCCAATAAATTATCATTTCCAACTTTTGTAAATAACTCATGGGATCACGCCTTTGGCTGATTACCATTCTATCAATAAATTTGAACCTTGTGCCTTTTATTTGCAATCCTTACTTTATTCTGTTTTGCAAAATGACGCTTTTATTGTGAAAATCACTTTTTGAAACTAAAACGATTTTAAATGAATTTTTACTTCAAATTTTTGAAACAAAAGCGAAATTTTCCTTTGAACTATGAACACCGAAAGAACTTCAACAGTTCCTATGCGAGTGTTTCAATCTCCGAAGGATAGAATGGTTGCTACGGAAGTCTTCTTTTGCTCAGCAGAAATCATCAAAGGACGGTATTCTTATCCAAAAAAAGAATTCCCAACAAAGTTGCCAATGAAATGCCTTTCTCCGAAAGTTTAAAGCATGCAACTCAGATCCTTCATCAGCAACGTCTACACCATTGCTGCGGATATTGCTAAGTATTTGTTCGAACTGTGACGTGGTCCTTTTCCCAAATGCCTCTTTAGTGTCTTTGTCAAGTATTGTTAGCATGCATATAACATTCATGACATTCATACATAATAGCATCATTCATGCATTTTTGCATTCCTCAAAATGTTTGCTTTGATATCACTGGTTTAAATCACACTTACTCATGTAAGTACAATCATATCCCCAGTAGATTATCCCAAAGCAGAGAAATACATCTTTTCTCTCTCCTGTTCCCCAGCTGAGATCATTCCTCATCAGGAACAAAGTCTTGATTGACTCCTTTCTTTCCTTCATTCTGGATAGAACCACATCTATAATCAATAAAGCGATAGCAATAGCCTCATCATTTGAGCCGCTTATTTCTTTTTCATTCTTAAACTTGTCATGAAAGTTTGTTCTTCTCAACAAAGTCAAATCACGACCGTACGAGAAATTCCCCAGCAGTGGTCTTTCTGTTTAAAAGAAAACCTGTGTCTTCCGATCAAAATGCCCGCGTCTTCTCAAAAGAGAGATCCTCGGCAAGATTTTATTCAAGAAAGTAGAAACTCATTTGAGTTCATTTCTTTCACTCATTATTCACAAGGCTGAATACCCAGTAATATATCTCAAAGATTTACCTTGTTATAGTTATCACTTTGCTGATAATTGGTAATATCTTCAAAATTCATTTGAGATCCGTTTCCATCATTTGTCTGATATTCACAAAGCTGAATACTCAAACAAAATTTCTTAAAAGATTTACCTTGTTATAATTATCACATTGCTGATAATTGGTAATATCTTTATACTTCATTACCATAAACTATCACAAGGCTGATACTTGGTAATATCATCTTTAATTACCTTAAACATTGTCATAACGCTGACAGAAGGTAATCCCTTTGTTTCTCAAAGTGAAACAGATATTCACATGTTTTGTGAATCTCTTTTTCCCCAGCAAGACGTATTGCATGTTTCCCAACAAACAGGATCCTCTTTTCTTAAACAAGATCGAGTCATCCTCACAAATTTTTCCCCACCATGTGATTTCTTTGATATTTCTCTGGGTGAAACTTTTTTACAATCATTTTTGCATCATCTGCATCTTTTGGTATCTTAGGTCCAAAATTTGCGTATTCTGATATTTAAGTCTCTTTACACCTATCAAAACAAAGATATTCATCTTCATCTTTCAGGTTAAAGAAACTTAAATAGGGGCATCTGTCATACCCCAATTTTTGACCTAATATACCACCTTACATTTGCATCATTGCATCACTAACAATTCAGACAGCATTAATCGAGTGTAGCATCACAGGTCAAAATTAGGGTTTCATTAGATTTTCATCTGATTCAAGAGGAAACCAATTAGGGTTTGAGTTTTACTCACCTCATTTGATCTATCTTGATCAAATCATCAACCTCTGATCATCAGATATCCATCTTTTCTCACTGATCAATTGAGGATCGACCAATTAGGGTTTTGGTCGAGCATGATTATTCTCTGACTTTTTGAATAATAAATGAATTTTTTGGCTAGATATTGGTCATTATATCTTAGATACAACATCTTGACCTAATTTCTGGATTCAAAACATCCCAGAAGTTCACAGACTTCATCAGTCAATTTCAGAAACATCTGATGAAAATTCATCTGCACAGAAAAGTCAAACTTTGACTTTTGGTCAAATTTTTCAAAACAAAACTTTTTCCATCATCAAAATACTTCAAATGATCCATCACGATCATAAAAAATCAAAGAATTTGGAAAAGTCAACAAAAAGTCAAAAGTTCCAACACTTTGAAAAATTTCTAAGTGTTAAAATTTCTTATTTTTTCCAAACTTCATGACATTTTTTCACATAGTTCCACTTTGATTTGGAAAAAACTCAAAACATGAAAGTTGTAGCTCTTGAAACAAGCTTTCCGAAATGTCCAAGAACTCTCAAATCCATGGAGTCTAGCTATACTTTTGAAATTGAAACATAAGGCTCCATGAACATGATTTTCAAAGTTCAAAACTTCAAATTATGGGTCATTTTGTGATTTCTTCATCTAGAAGCAATGCCACCTTGCCAAATGAAGTTTAGAGCTGATAAGTATCAGCTAGATATAATTGAGAAGAGATAAGATCAAATTGAGATTTTTACACATGGTTAAAAAAGGAAGCTTCCTTTTCCTTTTTGCAAAAGTCTTTCTTGCCCTTTAAGGCAACTTCAAATTACAATGCCATGTACTTGTGCCTAATTGTTCAGAACTTTTGACCTATAAATAGAGGTCATGTTGGTCATTTGAATCCACACCAAAGCAATGCAAGTTCATGCTTTCCTTCCACTTTCTCCAATTTCTTGAATTATAGTTCAAAGTGAGGATAACTTGCAATTTTGAAATTTAGTGGAAACTATGATGAACTTTGGTGTCAAACAATTTTCATAATCAATATCAAACTTGTCTAAAACATAAAAGCAACATGAACTAAGCCAAAACTCAGAATTACATGTCATGCTTTTCAAACTTGAACAAACTGCCTTAGGATTCGAATTCTTGGTTAGGCTTGATTAACTTGTGTTCCAAGCATCCAAACATCATCCATGAACATCATAGGGATGATGCATATCCATTACAACAATCTGTAACAACTTTAGCATAGAAATCGAGCTTCCATTTTCAGTTGATGCAGGTGGACTTGGCTGGAGTGATTCAAAGTGATTCGAAGCAAGCAGACCATTCCTACACCTTCTCTAACATCTGTTGAAGCTCAAACAATCATCAAATCCATTCTGGAAACACTCCAACATCATCTTCGATCTCAACTTGAACAGGTGAGAACTCAAACTTCAATATCATGATTCCTTGCATTTAAATGAAAAAACGCTTGGCCAATTGTTTTATGCACTTATCACGATCCTTAGCCCTCAAACAATTTGAAAAATCATCAACTACACATCATTTCAATTAGAAATTTCAGTTCTAGGGTTCTTCACGATTTCTGGAAATTCAATCGTGTTAGACCAAAAATAAATGCAATTAACATCCACCATCGTGTTCCTTGTGAAAAATCGAGAAACTTTCATGTTTACTTCATCCAATTCCATCAAGAAACAAGGATTCTAGCTTGGATTGAAGAATCTGAGAATCAAAGATGAAGAACAGGGCTTCGCGCGTGTTCTTGAGTTTTCAAATTTAAATTTTCCAATGTTTTATTAACACGTGTTTTGATTCAAAAACACAAAAGCACGCTTGTCCCAGTGGTTGCCAGCACGCTCGTAGTACTTTCTGCCACGTAGCCACCCCAATGGTCATGGGTTCAAACCTCCCATGAACCATTTTTTTCAAAAACTCTTCATATTTTTCTCATTTTTCTTACAAACTTCAACATTTTTTTTAACCAATCAAAACTCCTCATTTTGAGGTGATTTTTTGTACACTTGTCAATAAATGTATCTATTTTATGATAGTGCAAAAATTTTCAGAAAAAACGTTTATCCGATTATGTTTTGATCGAGCCGAAAACGGTACTTTTGACACTTTTCAAACCACCTTTAAAAGGTAAATTTTTCAAACTTTCGACTTCCGATTCTTTTCAAAACTTCTCATAGATAAACTTCACATTTCAAAACACTTTCAAAATCATTTCTTCAAAACTTTTTTTCATCAAACTTAAATCTTTTTACCATGATCGATCCGATTTAAACGATAAAATCGATTTGTTTTCTCTCGAATTTCTTAATCGATCATGGGCCTCCCTCACGGTGTAAGTCCCATAAAATTCTTTTATGTACATAATATTTCTTTGTACATATCAAACTCTTTTCAGATACATGCAAATTTTTATCTGTACATAACACAGATACTTTTTATACTCAAGTACAGCAAACTTCTATCATTTGTTTTCACTTCACTTGTGTATACACAAATCAAACATTCTTTTATGTACATACATTTTTTCCTTGTACATATCAAATTCTTTTCATATACATACAAATCTTTGTCTGTATATAATACAGATACTTTTCACAGATAAACTTCGATCGTTTGTTCTCCGTTTCGTTTGTATATACACTGAATACCATTGGTATTGAAAGGAGCATTATTCCCTGTGAAACTGCTTTTAAACCAATGGGCCACCCTTATGGTGTAAGTCCCAACCCTCCTATGTACATCCATCTTTCTCTGTATATAAATCCTCGTTCGTGTACATACTTACTTCCTTGTACACAATTCAGACTTGTAAATAACCAAGTTACGCTCGTTTCAGACGTTCGTTTCGCAGACACTTGTTTATATTTCCTTCATAAACTCTTGTAAATAAACATCATGCATTGTTTATATTTCCTTCATAAACTCCTGTGAATACATATCACACACACACACACTTGTTTATACAACTGTCTAGTTATAACATAACAACTAGTCTAACCAATAGATTCCCCACAGTATAGCCTCCGCTTGGGCTTTATACAAGATAACTCTCCCCACAGAGTTCAGCCTCCTCTTAGGCTTCATATAAGAAAACTCATTCATCTGAGTTTAGCCTCCGCTTAAGCTTCATATAAGACTCACTCCCCTGTTGAGTCAGCCTCCTCTTGGGCTTCGTTCAAAAGAACTCCTCATTGAGTTTAGCCTTCTCTTGGGCATCATACAATGAAAGAGACAGGAAATCCCTTAACAGCCTCCTATTGGGCTTCCAATACAAAGAATCACCCACGTTAGGATAGAACCCAAAGAGTATAATTTCCCGGTGAAATTGCTCTTAATTCCAAAAGGATGGTTTCCCGGTGAAATCCCTTTTAAAGACAAAGCCAGCCATACCCTATAGCTTCCTCTTGAGCTTCATACAAGGACCCTCGATGACCCTCGGAATGCCTCCTCTTGGGCTTACAATACAAGGACCCATGGGCTTCTTAAAATCATCCCCTTAATCCAATCAATTTCTCCTCGAGATTTAGACATCTATCATCTCTATGGAAGAAGTATCTCATCTATCACATCACTACAGTCAAAAACTTTTCAAACCCTTTTCAAACAAAAATATCTCTTAATTGTAAGTGGTAACGCTTGTACCCTCAAGCAAAACACCCAATACTTACAATTAAAAGATTCAATCATTTTTCAAACATCTTTCTTAAACATGTAAGTGGTAACGCTTGTACACTCAAGCAAAACACCTAATACTTACGACGAAAGATTTCAATCAATCAAACTTTTCAATATGTATGTGATGAACTAGATTAGATACATTTTTCATTAAGATGACATTTGTCTGTCTCTTACTAACATCCCGTTGCTTTCCACTAGCATAAGTGGGAACTACGATTGCTCTGACTTTCTCAACATCCTTTTGAGAATACATAGGCACAAGGTCTCATCCTTGCCGAGCAAATTTCTTTCTCCCTCAGACCAAACAAACCATAGATCCCTGTAGATCCGAGCTACAAATGCTCTGATTCCCACTAGGGGATATGTATGCAGAAGATCCAAAGATCTTTGCGAGCACAATAATAACAAACACTAAGATCCCACATAATCTATCTTTCTTAAAATCCCAAAGGAGAAACTTTCCCAATCATAGAAATAGCAATTAAAAAACACACAAACATATCAAACATATTCATATATAAAGCTATAGATAACTATATATATTTAGGGTGCTCCATCTATTCCCTTTATATAACAAACCCCCTTACTCAGAATCTCCCCAATGCGTTGCGTCTAGTTTGCGCTAGTCGTTACGCATATCAATATCAATTGAGGGTATTAACAGCTTTCCCCTTTTTCATAATCATTAACTCATCTTTCTTGTGTTGAAAATAATAAAGCTTGATGCTCGCGACATCTTTATAAACAAATCAAAAGAGTAAATCGTTTCGAGCCGGAGGATCTGAATTCATATTCGATTCCTCTAGAGCGTCACCTTTTAACGCGAACAGTCCCCAACATTGCTAATAACCCGTTGCCGGGGCATGTGTCGTCATCAGTGAATGCTTTGGGTGAAGAAGGAGGAAGTCTGATCATGGATGTAGATCAATTGAAGAAGGCTGATTTATTGAAAGGAGTTCATGATAATTGTTTGATTTTCCAAGTCAATCCAGAATACTGTGCAGAATCAAGAAGTATCTACAAGGATTAATGTGTCAGCATTTGATTTAGTTTAGCCGAGCTCAGATTGAAATTGAAGTAGATGTGGTGGTTCCGCTCATCAACAATAGGAGACTTCATATATCTCCGACGGTCCCTATCAAAGAAGAAGAACCTATTACGACGGTAGAGCCAATGATGGTTTACCCGCCCATTCGTATTCCTTATGAAGATACTAAAGCTGTACCATGGAATTACAAACCTAAAGTTGTTGTGGGTGGTAAACCAATGGTTTTAGGAGAGTCTAGTGTTGAAAACATCACTGGTATGAGTGGCATGACCTGTAGTGGTCGTATTTATCACCAGGATTCGATAAAGAGTAGAGCTGCAGAGAAAGCGCTGGATGTTCCTCCGAAGAAGGATAGAGTTGTTGATTTAAGTGCGGAAGAATTGAAGGATATTTTTAAACCAAGTGATGAGACCTTGAAAATCATCAAAAGGAGTGACTACAAAGTGGTTGATCAGCTTAGTCAGACTCCAACAAAGATTTCGATCTTATCTTTATTGAAAAGTTTTGAAGCCCACAAGATGGCCTTGTTGAAGTTCCTTAACAATGCATACGTGGATGAGGATATTACAATTAATCAATTGGATGTTTCTATTTCAGGTTTAAATGATGGCAGTTGTTTATCTTTCACCGATGCGGATCTCCCTCCAAATGGAGTTAATCATAACATGGATCTTTATGTTTCTGTTGCCTGCGGTGGAACGACTATTGCTAGAGTGTTGGTTGATACAAGCTCAGCTTTGAATGTGATCCCGAAGACAACCTTGGCCCAATTATAGGTGGAAGGGGCAATTCTGAAACCTAGTTCTCTACTTGTAAAGACTTTTGATGGCTCCCGCAGGATGACGGTGGGAGAGATTGACCTCCCGGTACTTATCGGACCTCAACTGTTCAATATCAATTTTCAAGTGATGGACATCTTTCTAGCTTATAGCTGCTTATTAGGAAGGCCCTGGATACACGGTGCTAAAGCTGTTACTTCAACTCTCCATCAGATGTTGAAGTTCTTGTTGAATAACCAGGTGGTGGAGGTTAGTGGTGAAGAAGACTATTTGGTTAGTCACTTGTCTGAGTTCAATTATGTGGATGTTGGAGACGAGGTGCACGAGTCTCTCTTTCAAGCTTTAGAAATTGTGGGTACTGTGCAAAAAGAGATCAAGTCTGCTGAGAAGCCCAAGGGTAACATGGCCTGCTGGTAGGATGTTAAGGCCCTTATCGACGCTGGAAATCTAGAAGGTTGGGGAATAGTGTTAGATGTGGCGGAAAAGAAAGATAAGAGTGGACTCGGCTACCAACCATCCCCCAAGATCAGTGAAGGTTCAGAGATAGGAAAAGGGAAGATCCCTCGTCTTGAGGATACTTTTGTTGCGAAAGGTTTCCGTTCCGAAAAGGCTATCAATGCCATTGATGACGATGAGTGTGCAGCGGAGCTTTCTCAGATGGTGTTCCGTACTCCTCCCAGTGTTGTCCCCAAGAACTGGATCGTCAAGGATGTTACCCCCCTCATTTCGTTGTCAAAGTAATTTCTTGTTTTAAAACAAAAAATCCTGTGCTCTGCCCAAGGCACAAAGGATTGCTTTGTAGGGCTTATTTCGTTAATGAATGAATTTTATCTTCAATAAAAAGCACATTTTGTTATTCAGTTTGAGATCCTTTTTTATATCGTTTTTACTTTGTTTTCCAGTGCGTACTAATAAAAACAACAATGTTTTCATTGATTTTTGTTAAAAATATACATACATATCTAAAAAAGAAAATCAATCATTTATGCAGATCACCTGAAACTGAGCTCATTGAACATAGCCATGCTATAATTCTTTTTGACTTCGATTTCCCGATCAACCAAGCTGAAGACGATGGTGAGGAAGACTATGAACTCCCTGAATAGTTAACGCATCTGGTTGAGCATGAAGAGAAGACGATCCAACCTCATCAAGAACCAGTGGATGTGATCAATCTGGGGACTGAAGAGGATCGTAAAGAAGTCAAAGTTGGAGCTTCTTTGGGGCAAGAGATAAGAGATGAGTTGGTCCTCTTGTTGCAGGAGTTTGTAGATGTGTTCGCATGGTCGTACCAAGATATGCCCGGACTTGACACAGATATTGTTATGCATAAGCTACCGCTAAAACCTGAATGTTCGCCTGTAAAACAAAGTCCGAGGAGAACACATCCAGATATGGCTAAGAAGATTCGAGACAAAGTCAAGAAACAGTTCGAAGCCGGTTTCCTTGTTGTGTCGGTATATCCAGATTGGATTCCCAACATTGTTCCTGTCCCCAAGAAGGATGGAAAAGTTTGGATGTGTGTGGACTACAGAGACTTGAACAGAGATAGCCTTGTAATACGGTAAGCTGACTTTGAGATTTTTGTCTCGCAAATGTGCGGATAGCAAGAGTCGCCACCGACTTTTCTTTTATCCAATTAAGGG
This sequence comes from Vicia sativa, assembly GCA_021764765.1. Classification (NCBI taxonomy): domain Eukaryota; kingdom Viridiplantae; phylum Streptophyta; class Magnoliopsida; order Fabales; family Fabaceae; genus Vicia; species Vicia sativa. Next base: position 88,459,681 of record CM038796.1, on the reverse strand, counting down.
AAGGTGAAAAGAACAGGAAAAGACCTTCGTTAGATTCTGAGTAAGGGAGAAGGTTATGAAAAGGGAAGGTATTAGCACCCCTTTCCATCCGTCCGTAGTTATCTACGGGCTCTTAGTTGCTCTTAGATCATTTTTAAAAGTGCTTTCTGTGTGTTTGACAAAAAAGTATTTTGAAAAAAGGGCATTTCGCTTTGACTTTGTAATGATTCATGTAGGAATGTATACAAAGTGTTCGGAAATGTTTTGTTTTGAAAAGAGTTTGAACTTTAACAAAAGTGTGTGGTGTGAAAAGTATTTTGATAGAGCAAGCAACGAAAAGTCTTATTACCTACTCAGAACGGTCGTTTTCATGTTGTTTTACTTTCCTTTAGAATAGTGCTATCCATACCATTGGTTGGTAGGTAACCCTATTCGTTGGATGTAGAAGGGACATTCGAAGGGACATCGGATGGTCATAGAAGGCAACTTGTAGGAGTATCCTAGCACATTCGAAGGGACTATCATCATTTTTCGTAGGCGACAATCGAGGGTCAAGATCATGTATTCGTAGGCGACATCGTGGGTCTATGATCTTTGTATCGAAGGGACTATGATGATTTGTTTGAAGGCAACGGTGCTAGGATACCTCTACGTTTGAGGGACTTGACCATTTGTATTCGTAAAGGCAACGAAAGAGAATTACCCTAAGGGGTGCATGTGTGAAAAGAGTGTGTCAATTCAGATATATGTTATCTTGGAATTAGAAGTGATCTACGTTCGTTTTTATCTTGCCATACACGCCTAGTTACTAGCAGTTTATAGGGTGCGGAAAGTAAATTGCGGAAATGTAAAGTGCAGAAAGATAAAGTCCTACGCTATTACATGGCTTTGGGGCAGTTACATAATAAGAGTGCGGAAAATAAAAGTCCTAACTAAACTATTACAATTTTCCAAACCTGCAAAATACGTGAAATCAAAGGCTAAGGTTAAGGCTACCCCCCTAAATCGGGGTCTGCGAATCCAATGGTGATGTTCGTTTTCCTTGAATCGATCTGCAACTAGGGTTTCGAAGCTAGCAGTTCTAAAAAACCCTAAACATGGCAAAACGTGTTTCAGACGTTCAAGCTTCAAAACGATGGTCCAGATCTTACCTATGGCACCTCATGAACACAATGGAATGGTTAGTTTCGATTAAAACACACAGATAATAAAAATGCAAATTCAAGAAAAATATGATTATGTATGTTCGTGTATGGCTTGATTCAGGCAGTTTCAACCATGGTTCTTGCTGTGTACTTACTCTACAATACCTCAGGAACACAATGGAGTGCTCAAATTGGATTGAAAACGGCTGGAGAATAGAATACGAATTTGCCAACTTTGAAGAATTTTTTTCAAAATAAGGATTGCTTGTATAGGCTAGGGTTTCGTCCTCTTGTACTGTGGATGTGTTGTGTATTTATAGAGTGAAGAATTGGAGCAAAAAGAAAGAAAAAAGATATGCCATTCAATGCAAAATAATTTTCCTTTCAAATAAAATCAAATCTTTTGAAAATTTGATTTTCCCTTCCATGTAAGAGCTAGCACGAAATTGGCAAGTTGTATGGGCTATCTTGGACCTCAAGTTTGATAAAAATCCAACCCAATTGAAATTATACCTTGGTTACATATTTTATTTAATTTAAATTTGAATTAAATTCTTTTAGATTCAAAAATAAATCCAAAAAAATAAAAGGTGGTCGTGGCAAGGCATCAATAGGTCACAAATAATATTATGATCAAGTTTGGATCATAAAATTATAGGCCCATTTGGAAAAAAATGGATTTTGACAAGTATCTCTCTTTGTGCAATTGTCCAAAAATACTCAACTTGTACAAGGTGTATTTTGCTCAATTTTCCACATTTTTGGGTGTTCTTGGTAGAAATCTCTCGATGTCCTCTAAACAACCTCTTTGGTTTCATCTCAATTGGAGTTTCCATGCTCAATAAAACTTCATTACAAAAAGTTGACTTTTTGTTGACTTTGAAAAGGACCTGTAATGTTTTGATCCATATCTTCAAGATGAAGTATTTTTTGACCATGCTTGTGAGACATGAAGTTGTATAGAATTGAATTTCCTTCAAAATGAGAGGTGGTGGAAAAAATTCTGAGAAAGTATGAAGAAGTTATGCTCAGTCAAAGTTCAGTTAACTTTTTCTAGGAAACCCTAATTTGGAAAGTTTGACTTTTGAGCAAATCTTGAGTTTTCTTGATGAATCATGATCAACCCTTGATCAAATGATGAATGTAACTTCAAAATGAGGATGTTGACCAAAAATCATGAAGTTTGACTGTATGTTGACCACAGTTGACTTTTTGTCCAATACAACTGATTTTCAACCATCTGAGCAATTGTCTGAGGAAACTTGACCTGTGAGGCTTGAAGCTTGACATGGAGATTCTATGAAGCATATGAGGAGGCATGATGACCACTGGAGATGTTGGAAGTCCATCCTGATATGAGAATTGCCAAACCCTAATTTGGGTTTATTGTCTAGGAGAGAGTTTGTCTGATCAATCCTTGAGGAATCCTTGAGTATGGATATGTGAAATGTCTTGAGGAATAGGAGGGAAAATTTTGGGGTATGACAAGCCCGAAGGATGATTTTCCTCTAACTCACATTGATGTCTTAGTTGATATCACGGCTCAGTCGTCTGTGTTTTCTTTCATGGATGGTTTCTCAGGATATAATCAAATCAAGTTGGATCCTGTAGATATGCTGAAGACGACGTTTACTACCCCTTGGGGCACCTTCTGTTACAAGGTCATGCCATTCGGATTGAATAATGCAGGGGCAACTTATCAGAGAGCCATGGTAGCCTTTTTCTATGACATGATGCATAAAGAAATAGAAGTATATGTGGACGATATGATTGCCAATTCTCAGACTAAAGAGGAGCACATTGTTCATCTAAGAAAGCTGTTTGATCGATTGAGGAAGTATAAACTTCGTTTGAATCCCAACAAGTGCACTTTTGGAGTTTGATCTGGGAAGTTACTTGGATTCATAGTGAGCCAGCGAGGTATTGAAGTGGACCCTGATAAAGTGAAGGCTATTCAAGATATACCAGCACCAAGAATGGAGAAAGAGATCCGTGGTTTCTTGGGATGCTTGAACTACATTTCCCAATTCATCTCGCATTTAACAGCTACTTGCGAACCTTTGTTCAAGTTGTTAAAGAAGGATCAGGCCATTATATGGAATGATGATTGTCAGCGGGCATTCGACAAGATTAAGGAATACTTGCAAGAACCACCAATCTTGATACCGCCTGTGCCCGGAAAACCTCTCATAATGTACCTTACTGTACTTGAAGGATCCATGGGTTGTGTTCTAGGACAACATGACGAAACGGGAATAAAAGAGCATGCAATCTATTACTTGAGTAAGAAGTTCAGGGAGTGTGAAAGTCGATACTCTTTGTTAGAAAAAACTTGTTGTGCTTTGGCATGGGCTGCCTGCCGTTTGAGATAGTACATGGTGTGTCACACTACAATGATAATATCCAAGATGGACCCCCATTAAGTATATCTTCGAGAAACCAGCTTTGGTCGGAAGGATTGCACGTTGGCAGATGTTACTATATGAATATGATATTCAATATGTAACCCAGAAAGCTATCAAGGGAAGTGTGGTATTAGAATATCTCGCTCACCAGCCCATGGAGGATTACCAGCCAATGAAATTTGATTTCCCAGACGAAGATGTTATGTTCATCAGAGACTGTAACATTCCTGGACCAAAAGAAGGACCTGAACCAGGATCCCGGTGGGTGCTTGTGTTTGATGGTGCATCCAATGCAGTAGGTCATGGAATCAGGGCAATCATTACTTCTCCAACAGGATTTCATATTCCCTTCACCGCCAGAATTTGTTTCGAGTGTACCAACAACATGGCAGAATATGAAGCTTGCATCTTTGGGATTGAAGTAGCCATTGATTTAAGGATCAACATCCTTGAAGTTTATGGAGATTCAGCACTCATTATTTGTCAGGTCAAAGTTGAGTGGGAAACTCGTAATGAAAAGTTAATCCCGTATAGAGATCATGTCTTGAAGCTGATACCGTATTTTGATGAGATCACTTTCCATCATATTCCTAGAGAGGAAAATCATTTAGTTGATGCCTTAGCCACTTTGTCTTCAATGTTCAAGGTCAAGTGGGCTAATGAAGCGCCTTCTATCATTATTGAGCGTCTAGACGAATCTGGTTATTGTATGACAATTAATGGAGAAACTGATGGTAAACCCTGGTTTTATGATATCAACCAATACATAGAGAAAGGCGAGTACCCAGAAGGATTATCTATCACTGATAAGAAGACTTTGAGGAAGTTGTCTACTAACTTTTTCTTAAGTGGTGGTGTGCTGTACAAGCGAAATTTTGATTTGGTCTTTCTCAGATGCGTGGATAGACACGAAGCAGATCAACTTATCAAAGAAATTCATGAAGGTTCTTTCGGTGTTCACGCAAATGGGCATGCAATGGCGAAAAAGATTCTTAGGGCTGGTTATTACTGGATGACCATGGAAACAGACTGTGTTGTCTATGCAATGAGATGTCATAAGTGTCAAATTCATGCTGATATGATGCACGTTCCGCCCTTGCCTCTGAATGTTTTGACTTCTCCATGGCCGTTCGCTATGTGGGGAATAGATATGATTGGAATGATTGAGCCGAAAGCTTCTAATGGACATCGCTTTATACTGGTTGCCATAGACTATTTCACCAAGTGGGTTGAGGCTGCTTCATATGCGAATGTGACACAACAAGTAGTTACCCGATTTATCAAGAATAATATAATTTGTCGCTACGGTACTCATAGCAAGATTATTATTGACAATGGGACAAATTTGAACAACAAGATGATGAAGGAGTTGTGTGACACCTTTAAGATAGAGCATCACAACTCGTCGCCTTACAGACCGAAGATGAATGGCGTTGTTGAAGCAGCTAACAAGAATATTAAGAAGATCCTTTAGAAGATGGTGAAGACGTATAAGGATTGGCACGAGATGTTGCCTTTTGCTTTGCACGGGTACATAACATCTATTCGCACTTTGACAGGAGCAACACCTTACTCTCTCGTTTATGGTATGGAGGTAGTACTTCCTATAGAAGTTGAGATTCCTTCCCTCAGAGTTCTGATGGAAACGGAGTTAGAAGAAGCAGAATGGGTTCAGAATAGGTATGACCAGCTCAATCTGATTGAAGAAAAGAGGTTGACAGTAATTTGTCATGGCCAACTTTACCAGAAAAGAATCAAGAGGGCTTTTGACAAGAAGGTACGTCCCCGCATGTTCAAAGTGGGCGAATTGGTGCTAAAGAGGATAATCTCTCCACACAGAGACCCTCGCGGGAAATGGGTGCCGAACTATGAAGGACCATATGTGGTAAAGAAGGTTTTCTCGGGAGGAGCTCTTATTCTCATCAACATGGGCGAAGAAGGGTAAATGTCCCGGTGAACCAAAATCTAAAGAGAAGATGGTTCACGCAAAAGTTAGGGAATGTGTAAAGACATAATGCGGTAGTGTGCTTTCTGTGTCACAACAGAAGCTTAGATGGAAGGGATCAGTCCAATCACCATATTCAGAAGCGAAATGAAGAGTAGCAGTCAGGAGGGAGAATAGCATGTTTTACGGTTCAATGAAGTTCGGTTTCAATCTTGTTGTTGTTTCAAGAAAAATGTGTATAGACTTACTCTTTCTTGTATGTTCCTCCTAAAGGAATGTGCATCCTTATGTACAAACTACTTATGAGTTATTCTTCTCATATTTTAAATAAAAGAATTGTTCAATTGAACTTTGTCTCTGATCAGTGCATTTTCATGCACATTCTTCCATGTTTGTATCTAAGAATTTCCTTGTTTTCCTTTGATTATTTTTATATTTTATATTGTTTTTCTACTTTATTCTATTTTTGCACTTATTTCATTTTCGTATTTAATTTTCAGCATTTGCATTTCATGAAACATTTATAACTTGAGCTACATGAATCAGATTGAGGCGTTTGACCATGCGTTGGAAAGCTAAGAGAAATAGCTACAACTCTCTAGTTGTGGCCAGAAGCTTATTCGGACTGTAGCAAGGTTGAAAAAGTCGTTGAAGTTGCAGCATTTTTTATATTTAAGTTTTGGGTCATTTGTTTTGGGTGCAGGTTGTGTTTTGACCGGTTGGGTTATGACCGAATCCTTGTCCTTGCTATACCTAGCAGCCGCTACAGTAATTTGGGATGACCTTTCATTATTCAGAAAAAAATACTTTTTGTTTTTGACGATTATGATGAGGAACTAAACATCCAGAGTCGATCTAGTGTATTCAGGTTCCAACACTTGAGATTATTATAATGTTAATTTCAGTTTAATTCCTTTCAATAATATTTTGTGTTATTGTATGCTTAATTCAATTGCATAAAATATATTGATTCAATTTGGTTGATTGTATGATCCTAACTTATACTCATCGCGTTTGCTTAATTCGTTGTTGTGTCTGATCAATCATGTTTGCTTAATCCATGAAAATTTATCCCGTTTGCTTAATTCGGACAATAGGATCGTACATCTCACAAACTTCACTGCGCTTGTCACTGGGTTTGTATCCAAATAGGAATAGACAATCTGCTTCAGGTATTAAAATTATAATAATCGATGGTAGTAGGAAATCGAGATTGACTTATTTTATAATCACTTATTTTAAGCGCTTATTTTACGCTTTTCTTAATCGATCACCAAACCAACCCCCTAATTCGATTTACCTTCGGTTAGTAATAATCAAGAATCCTTGTGAGACGATTCGAGTCATTGTCGCTATACTACGTTTTCAAAAATTACTCGTTTTGATTCGCGCGCGACAGCGGATCAGTCTCTTTTCCTACCTTTTATCTTTTTTGCCTGTTTAGCTTAATGTCGCTGTTATTTTAGATAAAAATTAAAATCATTAAAAAATGGTGAAACAATAAAGCTTTTGAATAAAAATTTGAAATCGTTTTGATTTACAGAATGTCGGGGAATGATTGACTTCCTAAATATTGCGCCTGTTTCTTTGAGTTGAAAGTACCTCCATACTCATCATGGTGATTATAAGGAATCAGACATTATCTTTCCTTTGAGGGACTCGTGTGATAGCAATCGTGGTTTGGTAATGGTTGTTACCCTTCGTTCAATTTCCAGTGGTATCGGGAATTCAGCTTGATAAACCAATACATCAACCAGTATATTCGTGCATTAATTCATCCATTCATTCATGTCATATTATATTCATGCATAAATCTCAGCCGAGACTTGGGATGGTTCAAGATCAGCAAATTGTTTTCCTCAGCAAAATCGGACTCCAAAGACTATAACAATTTAGTTCTTCTCCCCAGCGCAAGTTGAACGCTTGGTCGAAAGATAAATTTGAAGTGGTGTCAACTCTCAAGTTAAGTCTCTTCCCCAGAGAAGTGATTAATCATCCCTAGTGAACTCACGTGTCAACGGAAATATCCACTTAGATCTCCCCAGTGTTGTTCCCCATGGAGTTATCTTTAGAAATTCTTCCCCATTTGAGGCTCCATCTGCTCCCCCAAGTGAGCCTTCCTCAGCATGGATTACCGTTGCGATTTCTCAGTTCTTATTCTTAACCAAGATCTGTTCAGAGTTACCGATCTTCGATCTTCGAAATTACCGACCATGTTCTTTTGGGTCCAACTCATCCAGCTTGGGGCATTTCTATTATTGTTTTTCAAAGATTTCTATCTTTCCTTCTACGGAGATTGTCGTGGAGACTTTCAAGTGGTAGATCAACATTCAGAAATTGGTATCAGGAGATCATACACTCTTTACATTAAAGCAAAAAAATCATCATCATGCATATCATACTCGGGTGTTAGCTCCGATTAACTTTGTTGTAGGTTTTTCTCCAGCACAAGTGGTATACTTGTTTGGATCTTAATAACTGATAGTTTCCCCAATAGAGATTTCTTCCCCAGCGAAATAATTGTCTTTCATTGGACCCTAATTGTCATCAAAATTATCAACCGGGAATTCCCCAGTGACGTTTTCCACACGGTTTCCTTATGGAGTTTCCCCAGCGAAGCTTCGTTCACTCCCAAGAGAGTCTCCTTCAGGAAGGGTTATTACAACATACTTGGTATTTTCAAGAATTCTTTCGTACAAGAATCTTCTCAGCAAATTCTAGTGGCAGTGATTTCTGCAAATTTGTTTCTCTGAGCTGTTCTCAGAAGATCCTGGAAAACTTCTGGTGTGTTTATTTCCCCAGTAAGTTTTCAAATACTCAACAGATAAATGTCCACCAAGTAGTACGTTCATTCAATCTCAGAATATTTCTCCAACTCAGAAGTTGATCCACATATCCACTTGCTACAACGTATTGTCTGTACAATGCCAGCAAATTGAAGCTTATTACCATAGAAGTTTTTCAGTCACATGTGCTGAATCAGACTCTTCTATCACCGACAAAGCTATATGCATACAGGTTAAAGATCTTGTCAACTTGGAAGTTGCTCAGCATGTATTTACATGTTCCTTAAGATCTCAACGACAGAAATGTCGGAAACAAAGATTTACCGACTTCTTAAACATCTATATCACACCAGTGTGTTGGATATTGATTTGTTCTGCTGGTAACTCGAAAGTTACATGGTCAAGATATTCAGCATGCCATGGCTCCTGGCACCTTCGTGCACAACAATTCTGATATTGTTCTAGCCATATATCTCCGTTAAAGTCTGCGGGTATTCTTTAACTCTTTGGGATCTTTAGACCATTTCTCAATTATCTTCTTTGGGATCTTCAGACCATTTTTCAATTATCTTCTTTGGAATTTTCAGACAAATTCTCGATCATATATTCGTTAAATTTTGCGGGTATTCTTTAACTCTTTGGTATTTTTCTGACAATTTCTCAATTTTATCTTCGTTAAGGTCTGCGGGTATTCCTTAACTCTCTGGAATTTTCTGACAACTTCTCAATCATACTGAATCTTTAATTTATCTTATTTCTTTTCGCTTGAGAAGTTCAATTTCCTTCTTATAGCATTTTCGTTAAGACATCCTAAGATGGCTTAATCTATTGTTTTGCTTTTCGCTTGAGAAGTTTGGTTTCTTTCTCATAGCATATTATTTAAAACCATTTGTTTATTTGCTCATTTTGGTTACTCGGATTATCCCCTGTGTTTTTTATCTCATGGTATTCTTAGTTGTTATTGTTGTTGTTAGGGCATTCTGTTGGTGCTTAACAAGTTTATTTTGCTCAAGCGTCTCTTCCCTGACCCTGTGGTCAAGAGATATTATCTGGTATTGGTATCCCGCGTAGGGAAAATTTTTGGGGTTCTTTGGTATTCAATCCTCTTCCACCTTGAACGTTCAAAAGCTGTCAATCCTTCCTCACTTATCAGGTTTAAGATGATTGAATAGGGGAAACTGTCGCACCCCAAAATTTATCCTATTCTTTTTATTGCGCGCAAATGCATTCCCATCAATGGCGTTATGATTATGGGCTTGAAGTGACTCACAATGTTTCTGTTACAAGCCATAGGAGATGTTTGCATTTTCAATCAATCCGAGGGATTTAAGAGTTACGAAGAATCAACAATCTCCTGTGCATCTTTTAAGGTTTAATATTTTTGGGCCATCTAAATTTTGGTATAGATGAAAGATGCAGAATACTTGGAATTTTGGTTCTTTAGGATTTTTGCAGTGGATTTTTGGTCAAGACAAAAGCCAAGGTGAATTGAGGATTGTGAGCGTTAGTTTTGTTCAAGATTTTGACTCAAGAAATTTGGGAGACTTATTTGAGAGTTCATGGATTTAAATACGGATTGAGTTTTGTTAATCGAATTGTTCTTCCCATTTTTCCCATCATCTTTAGGTGTTTAGAAATGTTCGGATACTTAAACATTTCTGGAAATATTTGGGAATTAAAAGTTCAAGACAAGTTCATTTTTTTTCTTTTTTCTATCCATTTATTACCAAGGTTGGTTTATGGCATGAGAATTAAGACATAGAATCACTATTATTTGCAACATTCATTTGGATACTATTTTTTCCAAGATAATGACAAGTTCAAAATTAGTGTACAATTTTGGCATTCTTATTCAAGATTTGATTTAAAGTTTGAATTAAAGTTCCAATTGTATTGATATTTCACAAGGTCACAAATTTGATAAAGATCTTACATACTTTCTAAGGATGCAAAAGAAGCCAAAGTCCTAAGTTTTCTAACTAAGTTACAATGTGAATTCTAATAGAAATAATCCTATGCTAACAAATCTCCATTCTTGCAATTCTTTATCCTCCATCTTCAAGGTTCCCATCATGTATCCAAGCTGCCCAAGCCTTGCCATCTCCAAAACTCACCATGGTTCATACATGAAAACAAAGAAAAGAATGGTTAACAATACAATTCAATCATAAACAGAAGTATTTTAAGCAATTTGTCTTATACCTCATCATTAGGGATGGTAGCAAGAATCAAAATACAGGGGGATTTTCAAATTATGTTCAAGCTCTAATTACAGCCTCATACAATTAGAATTATGTTTTGATCATTGGCCTAGGGTTTCTCTCTACAAATCACAACAAAGGTTGTTCACAAAGAGAAAGAAACTCAGATTTTCATCATAGTTAACAAGATGGCACAGAATTTACAAGCAGCCTCACAAATTTTGGATCATTGGCTGAAAACAGACCTATTGCAAATCACAACAGTTTGGTTCACAATAGGGATAAAACCCAAAAGCAGCATATGTATAAAGCCAGCAGTAAAAGCAGAGAGCAGCAGAGCAGACAAAGCTAAAAATGTCAAAGACAGTAAGCCACTTTATTTTTCCATGGGTCCAATATATCACAGTTCAGAACATAATATGTCAGAACTACAAAAATATCAAGACATCAATCCCAATTGATAAAGCAACAACAGGTTCACGGTCAAAAATAGCAGAACATGCAACAGAACAGCAGATCCAGCAATAGGAAAAGCCAAAATACTAGCTCCAAAACACAGTTCCAACCCTAATTTCCCAAGAGATATAACAAGCAGCAACTATACGAATAAAAGGGAGGAGGAACCAGAAGCAAAAACCAGTAACAAACTAGAAGCATCAATCAGAAAATCACGAAACAGAAGCCAAACACAGAACAGCCACCTAAAACCCCAAGCCACAAACAAAACCATCCCAGGAACAATCCGAACCAGAAAATCACCATACGAAGCCAAGCAGAAACCAAGAAACACAACATAACAGCTATCTAAACCCCAAGCCAGAACATAAAAACCCTACAACTATCATCATTTTCTGCTTCCTAATCCCTTAAGAAAAGCAAAACAAGGCAACAAAGCAAAAAAGGTAAATAAGAAGGATCTCACCGGGGGGTTGCGGTCAGAAACCACCTTCCTCCACCGTTTATGTCTCCAATCACCGTTCGTTCCATGAAATAGGCTAGGGTTTGTTTCTGTTCCGGTAGACTTAGGGAGTTCCGACCCAATTCTGAAAAAATAAGTTACAGATTATTAATCACGAGAGAGAGAGAGACGAAGAGAGAAATGTGAAAAAAAATCGTGATCGGAGCAAGCCGCCGCCGTGACCGCCGTGAGGCGATTTCCAGCGCGGCTGCAGAGCGATTTCTGGCAAGGGTTTGCGTAGAGAGAGATGAGAGCGTTCTGATGCATTCAGAGAGAGAAGTAAAATAATAAATGAAACATTGTTTACTGCTGCTTGTTCCTTTTTTTAATTAACCCGTCTGTTTTATTTTTAATTAAGTTTTAGTCATGGTTTAGCATGGTGGTGACACTTGTCACCACCCTTAATTAAAAACTGTAATAAAAAAAACCTTATTTATTTATTATTTATTTATAACATGTTGTCTTCATGATGTATCCCTGCCATTTCATGGTCCATTCGTTTCAAAGTTTTATTGGTCTTCTGATCAAGCGGTCAGATTTAACCCTCTATGATGCATCTTCTCCAGGTGTTCCACGCTGGATTTTCTCCGAAGGCTTATTGGGCCCTTTATTTGGGCTCAGGACTGTTATCTCTGGATTTCTTTTCGCACCCCCCAAATCTGCTGCATACAGGCTATTTCTGAACTCAATCTTTTATTATTATTTATCTGCAAATAAACTGTGATAACTTGTATTAAATAATTATTAGCCTTTGATAATTTTTATTTGACAAATTCCGATTAAACTATTAGTCGATTTTATCAAGTAAAAACGATCTAGTCTAACAATTATTTAAATTCCTAATTGTATTGTTTGGTAATTATTTATCCGCTTTATACACTTATACGATTTATTCACCATTATATACGTCATGCACAATTAATATAAAAACAATTCTGATTTCTCTTGATTGGCTCATAAGCCAATTTCTTAAAGGGTCTCATAGTTGGGGATGGACATGGCCATCCTCACAAGATTAATTAAAGCCCTTGTTGCTTTGATTAATCATAACCCGAAAACATTATTGGTCCATATACCAATTTTCGATGCACCAGGGTCTCATAGTTGGGGATAGGAGCACCTATCCTCACGAGATTAATTAAGTCCATATACTTAATTAATCATAACCCAGTTCCATTTCTCCCTTCTTCGCGTACCGAATCTTAAAGCACTTTCAAAAATCAAATTAATTAATTGAACTTGTTTTTTTCTAAATTAATTTTCATAAAAAAATATATATTTGGATGGGGTTTGTTTAAATTGTTAGATGATAGCCTAATGATTTAAAACAATTGAAGTTTTTTAGTTTGTTAGATGATAGCCTAATAAGCTAAGAAACTTCTACCCATGTTTTAATAAATAAAAAGTTAGTGTTGTGACATTCGGTTAAATTGTTAGATGATAGCCTGACGGTTTAATTGAAGTTAAAGTATTTGGGTCGTTAGACGATAGCTTAATGATTAAAATGCTTTTATTCGCACGCTTAAGAAATGTGAACTTTGTTTCACTTCATTGTTTTCATAATAAATATTTTGGATGAGAGATGATTGGTTGAACTTGTTCGCCAATTTCGAATACTTGAATCATTAGATTATAGCCTAATGCTTCAATATTTGTCATCCACAACTTAAAATCAACTCAACTCATTCAAATTCTTTTGTCGCTCATACTCGATCATCAAAACTCTTTTCTTACAAAGAGTGTGCAATAGCCATTTCAAACACGAACAAGGACTTTAGCTTTTCAAACAAACCAAACAAGTCCAAATTCAAGCATTTAAAATGTCTAATGCACGATTTTTCTTATAAAATCAACACAACCGATAAATACCTTTTTAAGAAAAACTACGGAGTTTTGACTTTCCCATTGCACGAGGGAATACGTAGGTACAAGGTTTTGAAACCGCGGCAAACTCAAAATAATAATAAATAAACCCCGTTTCTTTTATTCCTCGATCATAACTTATGAATTAGCAATTTAATACACACACAAACACTTAGAACTAAATGGGTCTCATCGAGTACGATGGATGTAAGGGGTGCTAATACCTTCCCCTTGCATAACTGACTCCCGATTCCATGTCCTTTGGTCACGTAGACCGCCTTATCCACATCTGTGGGGTTTTATCTATATTTTCCCGTTCTTTTTAGAACAAATAAAATTAGGTGGCGACTTTATTTTTTTAAAACAACCAATGAAAAACCAGTCATCACAAGGTGGATACAACATTTCGAATGGTAGAGAAAACCATAACAAAGAAAATGTGTCAAATCAAAGAAGACCACAATACCAAGACAACCAAAGAGGTGGTGCTGGAGGTTGTTTACTGTGGAAAATGGTAAGCAACTGTTGGTCCTCCCAAAGTCCTAAAACTAAGGGTTACTCGCAAGATCGACCAGTTGATCTTAAGACATGTGTTAAGATTTTTTGAGATTATACTAGTTCTGTCGAAATCCTTATCGAAGAAACGGTTTTCTAAGACTAAGGGAACAAGTATAATGGATTTCCACACTATGATTAGACTCGACTGAAATCCATTTCTACACAAGAGGAGAAGATTAACGAAGTTATAACTCCTGCTCAAACGCAAGTCAATAGGATGACCATGGATTCTGCAGCTGCAAGCAGTGTAATCTCGACAGTTGAAACAGAGATTATATCTCTTAAAGCTAAAGCTGAAAACTTTGAAAATCACGCTTTACGTCTCCAAGGAGAAATGCTATCTTTCCAGAACAAATTTAACCATTTCTAATTTTTTTTAATTATTATAATGTAATCTCTTTAATTCCTTTTGTAATATTCGAACAATGGCTTTTTAGCCACTTTTAATACAATGTCTTTTCTTTTTGCTTTACATAATACATTATGCATTCTTAATTTGCTGGTTTCGACATAACTTTTTCTAGCTTGTTATTTCGAAATCTGTTTATACTGTCAAAACTTTAATTTCTTGAAGAATAGGCTTATACTTTTTCAAGTACCCACTATTTACCCTTAGAATTCGTCGATCTGGGGAAAATTCTTCAAGCTCATAGGCATTGTTGGAAAACACTTGTATCACCTTAAAAGATTCTATCATTTCTATCCATAGGCAATACTACTTTCCAAACCAAATCATCGACAACGAATACCTTATCCTTTACTTTCTTGTTATAAGCTCTGGCAACTATTTCTTTCTATCTTCTCAATGAATCAAGAGCTAACATTCTCTCTTAATCCACGTCGACCAGCTTATCTGCCATCATATTCCAGTAATCTTCGGATGGTATTGCATGCTGTCATTGGATTCTTACTGATTGAATATGAATCTTCATGGGCAACACAACATCATGTCCATATACAAGCCGAAACGGAGTAGTTCCTGTTGCTTCCTTAGAAGAAGTTCTACATGTCCATAAGGCTTGATCTAGTGTTTTATGTCAATTCTTTGGCTTCTTTCCTATATGCTTCTTTGAAATTCCTGGCAGCAGATACGTGATGTCATAGAGAATGTTATGACACAGTATCTGACACTCTGTTAACAATTCACACAATAAATTCAAACAACAGTAAAGAACACAATAAATTGTTTACCCAATTCAGTGTGTAACTACACCTACATCTGGGGGCTACCAAGCCAGGGAGGAAATTCACTATTAGTAGAATTAATTTAGGAATAAACCAACCAGTTTATCTCCTTCACTTAAAACCTACCCAATGCAACTTCAATCTAAGTCCTACTTAGACCTGAGTTCCTACTCACTCCCCCTCAATCACAGCAGTGATATCAACCTATTGATTAATTGAATTGTGAAGACACTCTTCAATAAACAAACTTGATTTTGCTTCAAAGCTTTAATCAAGAGACACAACACTCGTGCTTCAAAGGTTTGCGTGATAAACTACCCTTACAATCAAATCCTAGTCCAAGGCACTTATCAATTGATAATTGCTTGGCTCACAAGAGTAACTAGAATTACACAAATACAACCTGCTAAATATTCAATACAGTTCAAGAGGCGAAGCAGCAGAGTAAGGGTTCTTTTCCTTTTATAGAAGCAGTCCTGAAACTTCAGTTTTGGGCTTCCATAAAGATAGCTAGGGTTCACTTAATTAATCCTAAAAACTTGGTCTTTTCAACAACCAATTTAGGTTTAACTAAGATTAACCAATTTTAGCCACGTGAGCAGTAATCTAATAACATACAACAATAATAAAATAGCTCAACAAACTTCCTAAAAAATCTCAGGAAAAATAGATTCTGCAGAACAGGGAATGTCACACAGAATGTCATAACATCTGTTATGACATCAGTCAAACTTCTGCAGCATTTCCAGCACAGTAATTGCTTCCAGATCTAAGCTGTACTTAAGCATCCTTGTCATGTAGGATTTATCTTCAATCTCTGAATGTCATGACATTTATCAAGACATTGCTATAGTCTAGTTTTACCAAAAAATAATGCCAACATAAAATACTAACAAACTCCCCCTTTGGCACATTTTTGGCTAAAACAACTAAGTAATCAGAGTACCCATGCAGCAGAAGAAAAACAGACTAGTTCTAAGCTATCCTAAGCTTTTAAAAACCAGATCCTAGAAAAGATAAATTCTACCCATAATTTTTCATACATTTGCCCCAATTGCCCACATATACTCCACATATACTTGTCCCCCTTTTTAGCCTCAAAAGGGCCAAAGGAACCAGTACAAATACCCCAATATTCATCATATATTAGAGAAAGTACCATCACAATTAAGTTTACAACTCTGTCAAATTTAATACAATCATCCAAAACAAATAGGTAAATAACAGAACAAAGTTTAATCATCAAGGCAATAAAACAACAATTGACAAGCTTCCATCTCAAGTGCTCTCTTCTCCTGAAGAAACACTATGAAATGAAGCATCTTCTGAACTTCCTTCAGCTCCAGCCATCTGAACATCATGATCAGCATCACCATCTAACCCTTCATCCTCAACCTCTGTGTCCTGCTCTAGTTGAGAGATCAGTTCTTCAAGGCTTCGTTTCCTTGCTTCAAGCTCCTTGCAGGTTGCTTTCAGCACAGCTAAGACTGTTGCCTTCTGAGAAGTTTCCTTGACATTGGATGTCTCACCAAATGTCATGACAATGTCTGGGACATGTCTTCCTTGAAACAGCTTGTAGTGAAATCCAAGAGCAAGGGCTCTTTTGCAGACTGCATCTCTGTCAACTAATATATCAGGATATTGATCCATTATTATGCCACACAGGAGGGAGGGAAAGGCTATTGGTTCTTTGATTGCATAGCTTTCAGCATGCTTAAGGGTCTGCTCAAAGATGTAGGTTCCATAGTCAAATTTAGCTTGAGTACCTACTGCAAATATAAATCTGCCCAGTCCAAATAGAGATGGTTGACATGTGATTTGTTGGAACCCAGTTAGTAGCACCTATTTTGTGCAAGATGGCAAATTTGACACTTAACTTACTGGCTGTGAGTGTTCCCTTCAGAGGCCAGTGCATCACTTGCTTAACAGTGATTGTTTGACAGATTTTGTTATCAGTTTCCTCAAGCTCTGGCTGAGCATCATCTGATCTCCCCAAGAATTTGTTGACCACACCAGGAAAGAACTTTACTTTTCTCCCCCTCACATACACAGTCTTGTAGTCTGCAGACCTCCCATCACCACAACCACTTGACAAATTTACTATAAACTCTTTTACCAAAACATCATAGCAGTTTGAGAAACTCACAACTGTCTTCATTAATCCAACCTCCTTAATCAGATCAACAATCTCTTTGCACTCAAGAGCACTCTTATTTAGCTCCCTTTCCAGAGCAATCCTCTTCAAGCACACATACTTCCATCTTCCAGCATTCTCAGGATGATGGAATGAGATGTTGTCAATAGCCACTTCAGGCACCTTGGGCAGTTTCCCAAGAGTTGGCTTCTTCCTTGGATGAATGTCTGTGACATTCTCCTCAACATCAAAATCAGAGTCTTGATCAGACTCTGTAGGTTCAGGTACCTTCCTCTTCTTAACAATTGGTGTCCTCTTGGGTCTAGAGCCACCACCAAAAGTTTTTACTCTACACTTCTTTGTAGAGGGTCCTGCCTTGGTCTTCTTCTCAGCCTTAGAGACATCTTCAACACCCTTTTCTTTAACAGGACTCTGTGAGGCAGCCTGTTTTCCCTTCCTTCTAATTATCCTCTTTGCAATGCTTGGTTTGACATTGGCAATGAGGTCATTGTCTGAGAATTCTTCATCCAAATCAATGACAGGAGGTTCAACTAAATCCTCAGAATCTTGAATTGGAGACTTTTCAAGATCATCACCAATTGGTTTCTCTGGAGTCTCTTCTAAGATACTATCAGAGATATAGTCAGCAGGTTTCACAGGTGATTTAACAGAGGTACACTTTTCTGGGGATTCCTCAAGAATACCATCAGAAATCTCATCTTCATTAACAACAGGAGGTTCATTAAGAGTATCATCTACACATACTTCAGGGACTGGAACAGAGGGATTAACAACATTCTTTATAGGGGAATCAACAACAGGAGTTTCAGTATCAGGATCCACAGGGGTTTTCTTGACATGATCATCAGATGTCTTGACATTCTCAGTGACATCTGGATCAGCTGCTAAACTAGGACTAGCAGACTTTTGGTTTAGAGGGACAGAAACCCCAGGTATAGAGTGGTTTTCATTTAGGATCCTGGTTACTATCCTAGCAATGACTTCATGCACATATCTAGAACCTTCTCTATTTGCTATTTCTGGAGGTACAGATGAAGATGGTTCAGAGGTCTTACCAGAAGGTGAAGCGAGTGTCCTTCGTGCATTCCTTGTGTGCAGTTTCTTGACCTTCTCAGGGTCAGTTGCCATTGCACGCAGAGGGGTGACCTTCACAGGTTCAACATGCATGGCTTCAGCGCTTGCCCTAATCTCAGCCATGGTAGGAGATGAAAAGCCAGAATCTTGGGATGATGAGGAGGATGATGACAGGTTCTGTTGAGACATCTTGAGGAATGCAAGAAAATTTTCACAGAGGACTTGAGAGTGTTTGTTGATGAAATGGCAGTAGAGACTTTCAAAAAAAGAAACTAAAATATATATATGCCTCTTCCTATTCTTGGACTTTTGAAAAATAAGAAGAAACCAATTAATTACTCCACTTAGAATTAAATAAAAAAAGTCTCTTCCATTCCTTGTTTTGAGCAATCTTAATTGCTACAATTCCTCATATTGGCAAATACCCAGTTTGCCCCTTAAATTCTCAAACTGACTAGCATCAAGAGCTTTAGTAAAAATGTCAGTCAGTTGAAGTTCAGTGGCTACATGCTCCAATTTAATCACTTTCTCGTCTACAAGATCTCTGATGAAGTGATGTCTAATGTCAATGTGCTTAGTCCTACTGTGTTGTATAGGATTCTTTGAAATATTAATAGCACTCAGGTTGTCACAGTACAATGTCCTGACATCCTGTGTGACATTGTACTCAGTCAGCATCTGTTTCATCCAAACCATCTGAGAACAACTGCTACCAGCTGCTATGTATTCAGCCTCAGTAGTGGACAAGGACACATAGTTTTGCTTCTTGCTGAACCAAGAAACAAGATTGTTCCCCAAGAAAAAGCATCCTCTAGAAGTGCTTTTTCTATCATCAGCACTACTAGCCCAATCAGATCACAATAGCCAGACAGAATTGGCTCACATCCATGAGAATACAGTATACCATAATTGCAAGTTCCACTCACATACTTCAGAATTCTTTTCACCTGATTGATGTGACTTACTTTAGGTTTAGCTTGGTATCTTGCACATACCCCAACAGCAAATGCAATGTCAGGTCTGCTGGCTGTTAAGTACAACAAGCTTCCTATCATGCTTCTATACAAGCTTTGATCAACATTTTCTCCACTTGTGTCCTTGGACAACTTTAAATGAGTGGGAGCAGGAGTCCTTTTATGGCTGGCATTCTCCATTCCAAACTTCTTGACAATATTCCTTGCATACTTGCTTTGTGAAAGGAATGTTGATTCTTCCATCTGTGTGACTTGCAGTCCAAGAAAATAAGTCAATTCTCCCATGAGGCTCATTTCAAACTCAGCTTGCATTTGGTTGGCAAAATGTCTCACCATTGTGTCTGACATTCCTCCAAATACTATGTCATCAACATAAATTTGAGCCACCATTATCTTTCCTCCTTCATCCTTGACAAAGAGAGTGTTTTATCCAAGGATCCTTTCCTATATCCTTTGTCAGTAAGGAACTTGGTCAGCCTTTCATACCAGGCCCTAGGAGCTTGCTTCAGCCCATATAGGGCTTTCCTCAACTTGTAGACATGATCAGGAAAACTTGGATCCACAAATCCTTTAGGCTGTTCTACATATACCTCCTCATTCAAATAGCCATTTAGAAAGGCACTTTTCACATCCATCTGAAACAATTTGAATTTCAGAATGCAAGCAACTCCTAGTAGTAGCCTGATTGATTCTAGTCTAGCTACAAAAGCAAAAGTCTCATCAAAATCAATCCCTTCAATTTGAGTATCCCTGAGCAACAAGTCTTGCCTTATTTCTGGTGACAGTCCCTTCTGCATCAGACTTGTTCTTGTAGATCCACTTTGTTCCAATGATGTTTGTCCCTTCTGGTCTAGGAACTAACTCCCACACTTCATGTTGCTTGAACTGGTTCAGTTCTTCTTGCATTGCTCCAATCCAGTATTCATCAGTTAGAGCCTCTTTGACATTCTTTGGCTCAATCTTAGACACAAAGCAAGAGTTTGAGACAATTTCTCTGGATCTTGTAATGACACCACAGTTTGGATCTCCAATGATGAGTTCCTTTGGATGATCTTTCTGAATTCTGATGGAAGGATCTTTGTTAGCTTCCTCTGGTTCAGACTTTGGAGAGGTAGGGACAGGCATATCATCCTTATCAGATCCTTGTGGTGATGTCTCAAACAATGTCTCAACATCATCTGTGACATTGTTTTCCTGATGGTGGTCATCAACTATGACATTAATTGACTCCATCATAACTTTAGTCCTGGAGTTGAATACTCTATATGCTCTGCTGTTTGTAGAGTATCCCAGAAAAATGCCTTCATCACTTTTAGAGTCCATCTTTCTCCTTTGATCACGATCTGTCAGAATATAACATTTGCTGCCAAAAACATGGAAATATTTCACAGTAGGTTTTCTTCCTTTCCATATTTCATACAGGGTGGAAGATGTTCCCTTTCTTAAGGTGACCCTGTTGTGAACATAACAAGTTGTGTTCATAGCTTCAGCCCAAAAATGGATTGGAAGTTTCTTAGCATGAATCATTGCTCTGGCAGATTCCTGTATAGTCCTATTTTTCCTTTCCACAACTCCATTTTGTTGAGGGGTTATAGGTGAAGAAAACTCATGGTTGATTCCTTCTGAGGAGCAGAATTCATCAAACTTGTTGTTCTCAAATTCCTTTCCATGATCACTTCTTATTCTGACAATGCATCCTTCCTTCTCTCTTTGAAGTATTTTGCATAATTCTTTAAAAACATCAAACACATCAGATTTTTCTTTGATAAAGTTTATCCAGGTAAATCTTGAGAAATCATCCACAACAACATAAGCATATCTTTTTCCACCAAGACTCTCAACCTGCATAGGCCCCATCAAATCCATGTGCAACAGCTCCAGCACCTTAGAAGTGGTCAGATGTCTTAACATTGGGTGTGACATTCTGGTTTGCTTTCCAACCTGACACTCACCACAGACTCTGCCTTCATCAATATGAAGTTTTGGTATTCCTCTGACAGCTTCCATGGAAATGATCTTTTTCATTCCTCTGAGATGCAAATGACCAAGTTTTTGGTGCCACAATTTCACCTCCTTTTCATCTTTGTCTGTAGAGCACACAGAAGACAGATTGGTGTTCTCAGACTCCCACATGTAGCAGTTGTCCTTTGATCTGACTTCTCTCATAAACACTTCTTGCTTCTCATTGATTACAAGACATTCAGACCTAGTGAAGTTGACTTTGAATCCCATATCACACAGTTGAATTATGCTTATGAGATTTGCAGTCAAACCTTTTACCAGCAACACTCCATTTAGGTTTGGAACTCCAGAACAGTCTAAGTTTCCAACACCTTTGATTTCTCCTTTAGCTCCATCTCCAAAAGTAACAAAACTGGTAGAATGAGGTTTAACATTATTCAGAAGATTTTTGATTCCAGTCATATGCTTAGAACACCCACTGTCAAAGTACCAATCTTCCTTGGCAGACACTCTAAGAGAAGTGTGAGCTATCAAAGCTGCGGTCTTCTTCTTCCACTGTTGAGTGTATGATACCTTGTTGGTCTTAGGCTTCACATAAGGAACTTGATTAGGATATCCATGTAGTCTAAAGCAAAAAGGCTTTATGTGTCCAAACTTCCCACAATAATGACATCTCTATCTTTGAAACTTTTTATTCATGTTTCTTTGATCTTGATGTTGAATCCAATGTTGTGACATCTGCTTTGACATTGGTTTATTAGGTCTGTTCTTCTTTTTGTTATCAACAAATTTCTTTGCCTCCACATATTCTGAGCCAGACCTATTTCCTGCCTTGTGTTGTGACATCTTCTTTGACATTGATTTGCCAGATCTGTTCTTCTTCTTGTCACCAGCAGATTTCTTTGCATCTTCATATCCCAGGCCATGCTTATTTCCTGCATTCTGTCCAAGCTGAAGAATTTCCTCTAATTTATCAGTACCAGATGTCAACATTTTGACAGACTTAGACATCTAATCAAGTTTGGAGTTCAACACTATAATTTCACTGTTGAGGTGACTTATGGTAACAATGCTTTCCTTCTTCTCAGCCTCCAACTTTACATTCTCAGCCTCCAACTTCACAATCAACTTTTTCTGTTTCTCATTTTGCTAACATACTTCACCACTTCTTATACACAGCTTCTTGTAGGTTTCAGCAGGCTCTTCAAATGTCACTTCCTCATCACTAGAATCCATGTCATAATTGCACACTCCTGAGAGAGCAGTGACAAGTTTGGCTGCTTCTTCCTCAAATTCACTTCCTGAGTCACCATCAGACCAAGTGACAGCCATTCCTTTCTTTTGTTTCTTCAGAAAGGTAGGGCATTCAGCTCTAATATGTCCATATCCTTCACAACCATGACACTGGATTCCTCTGCTTTGACTTCCCTTTTCTTCTGACTTGGATCTTCTGCTGGAGTCATAAGATCTGCTGATGTCAGATGGAATGTTCTTGACATTGAACCTTGACTTTGGGTCAATTCTCTTGATGATTTTGTTGAGCTGTCTTCCAAGCATAGCTATAGCTTCATATATCTTCTCTTCATCATCCTCCCTGCATTCCTCTTCAGTGTTGGATACAAGGGCTATGCTCTTGTTCTTCCTATCAACATTCTCACTGATCCCCATCTCAAATGTCTGAAGAGATCCAACAAGTTCTTCCACTTTCAAGGTACTGATATCCTGAGCTTCCTCTATAGCAGTCACTTTCATTGCAAACCTTTTAGGCAATGACCTGAGAATCTTTCTCACCAGCTTTTCTTCTGACATCTTTTCTCCCAGTGCTCCTGAGGTGTTAGCAATCTCCAAGATATTCATGTGAAACTCATGAATGGTCTCATCTTCCTTCATCTTCAAATTCTCAAATTTGGTAGTGAGCATCTGAAGTCTTGACATCTTCACTTTGGATGTCCCTTCATGAGTAGTTTTGAGAGTGTCCCAAACATCCTTGGCAAGCTCACATTGATGTACTAGTCTGAAGATATTTCTGTCAATTCCATTGAATAAGGCATTCAATGCTTTAGAGTTCCCCAATGCTAGCTCCTCTTCTTCTTTGCTCCATTCTTCCTCAGGTTTCAAGACAAAAGTCCCATCTTTCTCAAGCTTGGTGGGATGTTTCCATCCTTTGTCAGCAGCTCTCCCCAAGCTTTAATATCCAGTGACCTCAAAAAGGAAACCATACGAGGTTTCCAGTAATCATAATTAGATCAATCCAGTATGAGTGGTCTACCTCCAAATCCTCCTTCCTTATCCATAACTCCAGAAACTATTATCCCTAGATCTCACCCATAAATAACAGGCAGGGTGCCTGCTCTGATGCCAATTGAAATTCCTGGCAGCAGATATGTGATGTCATAGAGAATGTTATGACACAGTATCTGACACTCTGTTAACAATTCACACAATAAATTCAAACAACAGTAAAGAACACAATAAATTGTTTACCCAATTCAGTGTGTAACTACACCTACATCTGGGGGCTACCAAGCCAGGGAGGAAATTCACTATTAGTAGAATTAATTCAGGAATAAACCAACCAGTTTATCTCCTTCACTTAAAACCTACCCAATGCAACTTCAATCTAAGTCCTACTTAGACCTGAGTTCCTACTCACCCCCCCTCAATCACAGCAGTGATATCAACCTATTGATTAATTGAATTGTGAAGACACTCTTCAATAAACAAACTTGATTTTGCTTCAAAGCTTTAATCAAGAGACACAACACTCGTGCTTCAAAGGTTTGCGTGATAAACTACCCTTACAATCAAATCCTAGTCCAAGGCACTTATCAATTGATAATTGCTTGGCTCACAAGAGTAACTAGAATTACACAAATACAACCTGCTAAATCTTTAATACAGTTCAAGAGGCGCAGCAGTAGAGTAAGGGTTCTTTTCCTTTTATAGATGCAGTCCAGAAACTTCAGTTTTGGGCTTCCATAAAGATAGCTAGGGTTCACTTAATTAATCCTAAAAACTTGGTCTTTTCAACAACCAATTTAGGTTTAACTAAGATTAACCAATTTTAGCCACGTGAGCAGTAATCTAATAACATACAACAATAATAAAATAGCTCAACAAACTTCCTAAAAAATCTCAGGAAAAATAGATTCTGCAGAACAGGGAATGTCACACAGAATGTCATAACATCTGTTATGACATTAGTCAAACTTCTGCAGAATTTCCAGCACATTACTTGCTTCCAGATCTGAGCTGTACTTAAGCATCCTTGTCATGTAGGATTTATCTTCAATCTCTGAATGTCATGACATTTATCAAGACATTGCTATAGTCTAGTTTTACCAAAAAATATTGCCAACATAAAACACTAACATTCTTGATTAGGCTAATGATTACCTTGTTAACAGCCTCAACTTGGCCATTTGCCTGAGCATAATAGGGGGTATAAGTTAACAATTTAATTCCAACTTCTTGCGCAAATTCTTGCATATTTTTCCTAGTAAACACTGATCCTTGATCGGTTGTAATTGTTTCTGGAATTCCAAACCGACATATGATGTGATTATGTATAAAATCAATAACAAGTTCTTGGTCGACATTCGTCAAAGCCACAGCTTCGACCCATTTTGTAAAATAATTAATGCCGACTAAAATATACCTTTGCTGTTTTGAAGAAGCTGGTTTTATTTCTCCAATCACACCTAAGGCCTATCCTTTAAATGGCCATGGTTTTACAATTGCATGTAATTCACTTGCAGGAACATGTTGTACGCCCCCATGCATTTGGCGTTCTTGGCAACCTTTAGCAAACTCGTTGCAATATTTCAACATTGAGGGCCAATAGACGCCTGAGCGCATCAAAAGCCATTTTATCTTGTGTCTAGCTTGATGCGCACCACATGCTTCACTATGCACATTCGACACTGCTATATATGCTTGATTGCGACTTTATCGTCTTATAGAATTTAGACTACAAGTATACAGCCCTATCGCTTGTAGTTTTAAAGATTATCGAATCCACAGGGACTAAATGTTGACCTACCGTTATCTTAGGCTACTACATAAATCTTAGGCTAATATAATTAAAGTTTGGTTTAGGGAACCTAACCGATTGAGATCTTGTTTAGATTCAGAATTAGGAATATCGGTATGTAATGGTTGGGCTTAGGGATTTAGCGACTTATCGACTTAAATTGCATTGGCAAAACGTGTTTCAGTAGGAAATACTTGTTTAAAAATTCTCTTCTCACACTCTCGTGTTTATTGATTCAGATCCTATGATCAAACCTAAGTGAGTGATCTCCCTGTTTCAATTAGAGTTCAAAAATAGTTTTTGGAAATAAATAAAAACCTAATCAACTTAAAAGTGATCTCGGTGTATTTTAAGTTGATGCTCAATTTTTAATGTCCAGTTAAAATCTCAAACTCTCGCTTTATTGATCCTAACTTAAAATATGTGTTTTACTCTCGTAACAAAACAGTTGCATTAATTACTAATAATTGAAACTGGAAAATCGATCTTTAAAAATAGAATAAGTCGAGTGAAGTTGCTAAACCCCGTTGGCTATGTGACCCTACATACCGATAATTAAACTTAGCCTAGCATGTTTAATGATTCAAATATAGCGCAATAGTAATAAACATACAATTCAGATAAATTAGGCATTTCAGACAAATCAGGCATAAATAAATAAATTGACAATTAAATAAACCTAAAAATAATATTAATTAAATAAACCTGAAAATAAAAGATTGAATATTTGGCAGGTTCAGGTGTCTCCCACAAGTTGGCGAGATCGCCTTTAATTGCTTAATAATCCAAATGCAGTGTAGAAAATAAATCGGCAGAGTAACGATAAAGAATTCGAAAGAAAAAGAGATCTTTAGAGTGAAATGATGCAGCCTATATATAGGTGTCTGAGAGCTAGGGTTACGTAGTGGGGTGAGGGAATTTCGCCTCCTAAATATCCTCCGTAGAGATTGCTACGAAGCCAGCGTTGGCATGTAACAGCCGTTACGCTTGCTTACTGAGGAAGCTTCATCAACCCTAGCCGTAACGATCTCCACAGCCTCTAGGGCTTGCATGTAACGACCGTTACACCTTGTAGTGTGTTGGGCTCAGCTGCTTGCTTCAAGTGGGCTGGGCCTTGCTTCTTGTGGTCTAAAACTTTTGTGTTTGCTTATTCACACCCCCATTTCATGCTATACATACACACTTCAATAAATATTCTCTTTTTATGGATTTTTAGTGTGATTTATCCGACTTTTCTCGACTTTTCTCGCATACGCCTTATAATTGGTAAAACCTTGAAAACATAAGAAATACCGGCATAATACGAATAAAAGAATAATTTATTTAATTAAAATGCGGATAAAAAGCATATAAATAGGCTTAAATAATCGATACATTTTCGTGTTATCAAACTCCCCTACACTTGAACCTTTGCTTGTCCTCAAGCAAATGATAGATTTTGAAATAATTTAGCGCAAAGTTCTGACACAATCGCACGATGCAACTCGAGTTGTATGTGGCTGATGGGTGTTATGTTTAGAAAGATGGAACTGAGCTCTGACACTGATGATACAGGAATGACACAAAACCATAAACATGGTCCAAATCTTCCTTCTCGTGCAAAGCAGTCCGAATTATGCTATCATAGCTCAACCAAATTTTCCTCGTTCAAAATCAACCGCTTTCATTCTCGCGCAATCACATTAAGCCCATTATCTATCGCACGCACATAGTAGAGCAGATGGTTAGTGATTCTGGTCAATTTTATAGGGTTCTGGTACGCAAGTTGGTAACCTTTTTATCTTCCAAATTATAAGTCTTAGGGGATCAATGTGGTTAGCCTACGAGTTCACATCGGATACCGAGCGAGGCTTACAAATGGTTTTCACTTTTTATAGGTTCTGCAACTGTTGGATTAAATGACCTGGTGAGGGTCACCTAACTTAATTAGTGCATTTCCTGTCATAACTTGATTTTCAAAGTTTTTTTGATAATGACCAGTCACTTATATTCATCAGCTCCCTACGTAGTTTGTGGATAAGACGGTGCCGACTGCTTGTATAAACTACTCGGGGTTGATCTAAAACTTATAACTTAAGGTCTCAGTATCATAGTTACTCTAACTGATCTGCATGATCTGGAAAACTTGGGTGTCAAGGCGGTATTATCTTTGTCGAGTCTTGTTCAAGAAATTTAATGCAGCCTTACGAGCAACCATTATACTTTTCAGAAGTACCGAGCTAATGCGTTGAGAAAAAAAATTAAAATTTTTCGTTAAGTCTCAAGAAGCATGAGGAAGTAGGAGTAACTTACAGAAATGAATATTGATCTGAAAACTCTCTTTTTATTTAATGAAAAGGGAAATAACTAGAATTTAGAACTTACTAAATATTTAAGACAAAATTTTCCTCCCCTACACTTAGACTGAGCATTGTCCTCAATGCGACAACCAATAGTGGGAAAAAGAAAACAAACAAAGAACCTAAGGAAAAAACAATACAACAAATAAGAAAAATAAATCAGTCTTCATCGTCGTCTTCATTATTTCTTCTAGTCGATGCTTCACCTCGTGCTCTTCTTCCACCACGTGTCCACACTCCACTTCTCCTTGGTCTACGAGGCTCCTCACTGGTTCCGTACACACGTGCATGCAAGCCTTCAACGCAGAATGATAGGCGGTTCATTTCATCAGTCAAGTCAAAAATGTCGCGATGGTTCCAATAGGCGGCATTGCACTGATCATGCTGCATCTCTTGCATCAATTGCATCAGTTTCTGCTGACGTTGATCTTGAAGTAAAAGTGATGCATATATCGCATCGAGTGCAGCTGGCTGAGGGTTATCTCCTGGTTGTGCCTGTGGTGGGACATCTGGTTGTGGCGGTTGAGGATTTACCTCTGGCTGATTGTTCTGCACGTTTGCTCCAGGGGCTGGTGCTTGAAAGCAGTAAATCCAGTTTGTAGCGATATCAATTCAAGTGGCCGCTGGATTAGGCAGAATAAAACCTGGAACGACTCTGTTGTTTATCATCAAATTGTATCTCTCATCCTTTCTTTCTTTTACAATATGACCAGACTGGAAGTAATCAATATCCAAAAATTCGGCTTGTCAGAATGGTAGGTCATCCAACCTGTCTTGTAAATCCATATATTGGGCAATAGCCGTAACTATGCCTCCAATACATAAAGGTGAAGTGGCTGCTTTCCTCACTAACAGCGACTGAATGTGGCTAAGGAGGAATGAAGCAGCATTTATACTCAAATCAGGATTAAATGTACAATGTAGAAAATACATCTCCCTGGTGTTTACCTTGTTATTGTTCGCTCTTCCGAACACCGTATTTTCTAGGATCCGATGGATATATCGGATACACGGGTTATGGAATTGGGTAGACAAAATTTCTGCCCAATTATCAACTCTAGTGCCGGTTAAATGCTCCCACATTTCAAACGATCTTGCCGTCCAATCTTCGTCGTGCGGAATTCGGTATTCCACACCCTCTCCATGATGAAAATGAAGTATTTGGCTCAGAGTTTCCTTGTTCATGGTATACTCCATGTTGAGTAATCTGAATGTTGCTACACTGATCACATATTGACCGACTTTCGGAGTAGGCGGCGTTTGGTACGCAAAGGATCTTAAGAACTCCAGCGTGAGGGGTTCATAAGTCGGCAGGTTCATTGTGGCAATGTGGTGCAGACCAGACTCATGAAGCATGAATTGCACACTATCTAGCAAGCCCAAGTCACGAAGACAATCTTCATCAATGTATTTCATGGGAAAAATACCTCTTTGGTGGAATCTCCGATAAAGTTGTTCTTGCCGAACTCCGACATCTCCATCTCTGAATACCATATTTGTAAGGTCATGCTCTTCTCTATCTTCTTGAGCTTTTCTTGCCATTTTTATGAAGTGCTTTGGAGGTTAGGTGTTTTGAATGGTAGAAGGGTTTGTTGAAGAAAATTTGAAGTGGCAATGGTATTTTTCTAAGTGGTATTTATAGGAATATGGTGAGGAGAATATGAATGGAGGTATTGAATGGGAGTAAAGGTTGGTATTTATGGTGAAGAAGAAACGAATGGGAGAATTGAATTTGTAAAAGAATGAAAGTTGGGTCGGTTTTTATAACGTTGTTGGCCAAGGATATGTAACGGTCGTTACACATGGCCCACGTTTCTCAAGCCAGCACGCAGCCCTTGTAAAGGTCATTACAAGGTGTGGTCAAGAGAATCTCACGCCCTGCAATGGACGCGACCAGTCAATGCATGCATGAGGATTTTGGTAACCGAGGCAGGGCAGGTTGTGTCACTTCGTTGTCTCCATTGATTAAATATAAATTGAGCATGGGGGACAATGAATGACATAAAGAGGTGTGTTATTTAATGGTAAATGCATACTAGGACTAGTAGGTTAATATTCATGCATTTATTTTTTTGTTTAGATGATACTTAGTCATAACACAATGGCATCATAACATAATAATAAAATAGAACACAATGAATAATATAACGTAAAAGAAATAAATGATAAAGTGTTGAATAAATCGATAACTAAATTCAGAAATAAATAACAGAAATAGGAATAACAAAGATGAAAAATGCGATGCTAATAAAAACAACTAAGAAATGAAATCTATTAAAAACTAAATCTAGACACTCCTCCCCTACACTAGGAATGAACACTGCCCTCAATGTTTTGAAAACAAAAATCAGCCACCCTTGGAATTCAATTGTTGGTTCAGGTGGTCTAGATTAGTTGTGACAAGATCCATGAAACTACGGGTGTTCAAAACCAAACCAACCCAATAAAAAACCGCAAACCAAACCAAACCACACCAAACCAAAACCGCAAAAAACCGCATTTGGTTCGGATTATTTTGGGCCATCTTTTAACAAAACTGCATCGTTCGGTTCGGTTTGCGGTTTGTATTTTGCAAACCGAACCAAACCGAATCAAACCGCATTATGGTACAACCTAAATTTTACTTAACTCTCATCTAACTCAAACCTAAACTTATTATATATTAGTCTTATGATTACAAACAACTTTCTCATCCTTACACTTATGGTTTCAGTTTCAGTCTTCTTAAATTTCTCATATCATTATCACTTCATCTTCACCACTTGCATCTTGCCTCTTCTTCTCTAATCTCTACTATCTTATATTCTTTCTTTTTTACCTTCTCATTTTTATGCAAATTTTCCCTCTTTCAATTTCGTTTTATCGCACATATTTATCTCTAATCTCTTCTCTTTATTGTTCTTTCTTTTTCATCTTCACTAATCTCTCATCTCATCTTTTTTTTTTATTATAATATTTTTGATATTATTTTATGCTATTATTTTATGTTTATTATTTAACTTTTGTTTAATCTAATTTTTACATATTAAATAAAAAGTTATTGTCCAAATATGATGAATTTTATTGTTATTTGATAGTGTATGAATGACAAAATACAAAGTAATGTTGTCATCTATATGTGTATGTATGGCTCAATAAAATATTTGTAAAAAACCAAACAAACCGCATCGAACCAAACCGCGTTGGTTCGGTTTGGTTTTTTTTCTAAAAGCCAACCGAACCAAACCAAACCGCACGCCTTTTTCTCTCGCGGTTCGGATGATTTTTTGCGTCAAAACCACCCAAACCGCACCGCGAACACCCCTACATGAAACCATAAAAATCAGAGCAGAGTGACATAAGATCAGAGTGGATAGCAGCATGCTCCCTCGTCAGTGCCTCAATAGCTGCAGCATAATCAGGTTGTGGAATCTGGGCATCCATCGGCAGTAGCAGGGGCTATAGGAGGGTCCCAAGCCGGGATGCAGTCGAGCAGAGGTGGAGTAGTAGGATTAAAGTCAATCATGTCGAACAAATCCACCATCTCTGGGTCTTCTCCATCTACAGCTTCCGTAGGGTCATAATAATGGGGAGGTGTCACAGGATCTTCTTCTTCTTCTTCCATATTATTTTCTGCTACGCCCTCCATCTCATAAGTCCAATTCTTTTTGTCATGCACACTGGATCATGCAATGTCGGGCAACGTAAAGTGGTAAAATGGCTCACCATGAATCAGCAAATGGTACTGATTCGGCTCCATATATCGAATCATCCCAACATTAAAGCGAAAAGATGAGTTTAGCGGAAAATGGTCAGCAACAGGGGTCAGACGGGATAATCTCTCCCTCTGAAATAAGGCAGCAGCAATCCTAGTCACCAAACCTCCTACACATATCGGTCCATGAGGGGCCTGGGCAATACTCAGAAGACGAGCAAGCATAAACGAGGTACCTACCACTAGTCTAGATCTGAACACACAGAAGATAATGAACAACTCCTCCTTAGACACCAATGTATCATTCTGAGGTTTCCCAAATAAGGAAAATGATAGAATCATGTGAAAATACCGAATCTCCGGGTTATGAATCTCTGACAAATGTCTCGGGATAGAGCTGTCGTGCCTTAGAGTAGATATCTCCCCCCAAAAGTAGTCAAGTTGGCTGTCCAAATACTCATCCATAGAAATCTCAATGACAACATCAACACTAACTGGGAAATCAAGTAGATCAGCAAGCTCACGAGTGGTATATCTGTGGGTGAAATCAAATAGTTTGAAAGAAACCACTCCTCTAGCCAACCCTAGACCAACATCAGGATTATAAGTCAAAGAACTGAGAAACTCTAGTGTCAGGTTGCGGTAGGTGGGATGCTAATTATAAATGAAATAATCCCACCCAATCTGGTTGAACATGAAACAGACACTCTCTCTGATGCCTAAGTCGAACAATATGGGATGCTGTGCATAAACAGTGGGGCACATCTATCTCTGAGAAAGCGTCTCGTAGCGTCTCTACTGAGCCTCATTGAGGAGGGTGACAGGCATATTACCAGAAAAATCCATGACAGAAGTCAGTGAAGAAATGAAAATCCTGTAAGTGATTAAAAGTAGTTTTAAATTAGCATCGGCCTAATGCCAAAAATAGAACAGAAAATATTTGTAGAAATTTTAAGCAATACGTAAACGAAAATAAATGAATTTTTTTTATAAATCGATGTTTTTATAAAAATGGTGGGTTGTCTCCCACAAAGCGCTTTGTTTAATGTCAGAAGCTCGACCTAATTTTGAAAACCAAAAACTAGTTAGGTGATTCAGCCGGTAGTTGTATAAGTCTCAGACTAGCTGAAAAATCTCTATTTTCGATACAGTGGTAATGCTTCAAACGTTGCCCATTTACCATAAACGGGTCACTCTCTTTTCCTTTAATTTCAACAGCGCACTCGGGAGTACTCTTATAACTTCGAAGGGTCCTGACCATCTAGAACGAAGTTTTCCTGGGAATAGCTTAAGTATGGAGTTAAATAGGAGTACTACATCACCCGCACTGAATTCTTTTCTGGAGATGCGTCGATCGTGCCATTTCTTAGTTCTTTCCTTATAAATTTTGGCGCTTTCGTACGCATCTAATCTAAGCTCTTCCAGCTTATGAATGTCAAGAATTCTCTTTTCTCCAGCCGCTTTGTAATTCAGATTCAGGGTTTTAATAGCCCAATAGGCTCTATGTTCTAGTTCGACAGGTAAATGACACGACTTCCCATAAATTAACTTAAAAGGTGTGGTTCTGATGGGTGTCTTGTATGTCGTCCTATAAGCCCATAATGCTTCATGTAGTTTAGATGACCAATCTTTCCTAGATGTGGCAACAGTTCTTTCCAATATTTGCTTGATCTTTCTATTGGAGATTTCCACTTGTCCACTTGTCTGTGGATGGTAAGGTGTTGCAACACGGTGTTGAACTCCATATTTAGCTAAGAGTTTATCAAAGATTTTGGAGATGAAGTGAGATCCTCCATTGTTGATGAATAGTCTCGGTACATCAAATCTCAGAAAAATTATGTTCTTAAACAGTCTAATCACTACTTGGGCATCATTTGTTGGAGAGGCTACGACCTCTATCCATTTAGATATGTTAGCTACTGCAACTAATATGTAATTGTTGCCAAAGGAAGATGGGAAAGGTTCCATAAAATCAATTCCCCACACGTCGAAAACCTCTACTTCTAGAATACCTCTCTGAGGCATTTCGTCTCTCCTAGATATGTTACAGGTCTTTGGACATTGGCGTGGACATTCTTTTATAGGGGGCTCGGCCACTTGCATTATTTCTTTGGGAAGATTTAATAAACAATTTAATGAATCATCATTAATATGTTAGGTTATTAGGATAATAGCCACAAGATTCTCGGAACCAGGTTTATCTTTGATCTCTAAATTAAACTCCTGCAAGAGAAAGATCCACCTTAATAGTCTTAGTTTGGCATCTTGTTTATCTAGTAGGTATCTGATAGTTGCGTGATCTGTATAGATAATAATCTTTGCGCCTACTACATAAAAATAAAAAATTTCCAACGTAAAAACTACGGCTAAAAGTTCCTTCTTAGTAGTGGCGTAATTTATTTGTGTAGAGTCCAATGTTCTACTTGCGTAATTTATAGCATGGAGTTTCTTGTCTCTCCTCTGTCCTAGGACTGCACCTACTGCATAATCACTTGAATCACACATTATCTCGAATGGTAGATTCCAATCAGGTGGTTGTATAATTCGTATCTTAAGGTTTTGGGTAATACTTTAAGTTCCAAGCCTAGTTTCTTCGAACAGGGCATATGGTCTGGTGTCAGTGCTAGACATTCACTCAAATTGTCATCACGATATTCAGGACACCAATTGTCATCCTCGAAGATTAGGGGCATTGGAATCTTCATAGTTTCGGAATCGAGTTCCTTTACTAACTTCATCTCCTTGACACACTCGTCTATTACGTCCAAAAGATAACATGTGTCATCGATAGCTGGAGCTTGTAGGAATTGTGTTAAGATAAATTCGACCTTTTCTTCTCCAACTTCGAAAGTCATTTTTCCTTTCTTAACATCTATTATGGCACCGGAGGTGGCTAAAAATGGCCTTCCCAAAATAATTGGGGTGACACTATCCTCTATAATGTCTATAATGATGAAATCCGTAGGAATGTAGAATTGACCTATTCATACTGGGACGTTTTCAAGGATTCCTACTAGGTATTTGACCGAATGATCCACGAGTTGTACTGACATCTTGGTTGGTCTTAATTTTCCCATGTCGAGCTTCTTAGATATCGACAGGGGAATTACACTTATACTAGCGCCCAAGTCGCATAGAGCTTTGTCTATGACAAACTTGCCTATATTACAGGGAATAGAGAAGCTTTCGAGATCCTTCAGCTTCTGCGGCATTTTATTCTGAATGATAGCGTTGCACTCAGTAGTGAGTGTAACCGTCTCGTTATCCTCTATCTTTTTCTTGTTAGACAAGATTTCCTTAAGGAATTTAGCATACGAGGGCATTTGAGTGATGGCTTCTATGAAGGGTATGGTGATATTTAATTGTTTCAGAAGTTCCACGAATTTCTTGAATTGCCCCGCATTTTTAGATTGAGTAAGTCTTTGAGGATAAGGGATCGGGGGTTTATAAGGTGGCGGAGGAACATAAGGTTTTTCCTTTTCCATTGGTTCTCCATCACCTACTCTCTCTTTCTCCTTCAACTCGCTTTCCTTCTCAACTGCTTTCCCAGAGCTTTGGGACATGGTCGGGCTTCTAGTTCTCAGGTCTTCTAGTCCATCGTAATCAGTTCCGCTTCTCAATATAATAGCATGGGCCTGTCCTTTCGGATTAGGTTGAGGTTGACCAGGAAATGTACCGGCAGGTGCAGCTATGGGTGCTTGTTGTTGGGCCACTTGTGAAATCTAAGTTTCTAGCATCTTGTTGTGTGTGGCTAAAGCATCTACCTATTCACAAGCTGTTCGATTTGCTCGTTGGTGTGAATATTTTGGTTTAGGAACTCCTTATTGGTTTGGGCTTGGGTGGCTATAAAGTTTTCCATCATTAGCTTGAGATTGGACTTCCTAGGCACGTTAGGTGCGGCTGCAAGTGCCTTTTGATATCCAGGTGGTACAACTTATGCTTGTCCATGTGCATACAACGTATTGGGGTTCTTATACAAGAAATTTGGATGATTCTTCCATCCAGGGTTACATGTGTTTGAGTAGTGATTTCCTTGAGCATAATTCACTTGGTCAGTGGGAGTTCCTGCTAATACTTGTCATTTGGCGACACCATGTCCATGTACTCCGCATATCTCGCAGTTGGGAGTTATGGCAGCCACGGTGGCTGGAGGTATTACGGTTAAGCTATCTATCTTCTTGGCGAGGGCATCTACTTTAGAATGGACGCTATCGAGACTGATAATCTCGTGCATCCCTCCTTTTGTTTGTTCCTTCTCTTCAAAAGCCTTATCTCCGGAAGTCTTCTCTATTTGACCTCTCTCACTTCCCCACTGGTAGTGGTTCTGAGCCATACTCTCTATGAGTGCATAAGCTGCGGTATAGGATTTATCCATAAGAGCGCCACCCACTACGGCGTCTATTGTTAATCTCGTGTTATACAGGAGACCATTATAGAAGGTATGGATTATTAACCATTCTTCTAACCCATGATGTGGACAACGCCTCATCATGTCCTTATATCTTTCCCAAGCGTCAAAAAGAGATTCGTTGTCTTTTTTTCGAAAATCGCTTATTTGGGCTCTCAGCATAGCTATCTTACTTGGTGGGAAATATCGAGCAAGGAAGAGCTTCTTCAACTCATCCCAAGAGGTAACTGAGTTAGCTAGTAGAGATTGGAGCCAACATCGGGCTATGTCTCTTAATGAAAAAGGGAAAAGATGAAGTCTTATTGCCTCTTGACTGACCCCATTAGCTTTAACTATATCTTCAAATTGCAGAAACATGGATAGATGCAAATTAGGGTCGTCCATTGATCCACTAGAAAATTGGTTCTGTTGTACAGTGGACAACAAGGAAGGTTTGAGTTCGAAATTATTAGCCTCTATGGCTGGAGCAACGATGCCATTGTGTGGTTCCTACTGTGAAGGAATAGCATATGATTTGAGCGGACATGGTTGATCACCCATGTCTGGTTCTTCAATTGGTTTGACAGAAATTATAGATTGAGAAGAGAGTTGATTAGTATGAGGTACTCGTACATCGCGTCTTCTAATGATAGATCACTCGGGTTCGGGAATTGGTAGCACTAAGTCTTCGCTTCTAGAGCGAGTACTTGGCATACAATCGGAAATGGTGCCTTAGTCTCTATTGCGTAACTTTAAGATTTACGATATCAACCTGTTTGTCCCCGGCAATGGCACCAAAAACTTGATCGCGACTTTATCGTCTTATAGAATCTAAACTTCAAGTATACAGCCCTATCGCTTGTAGTTTTAAAGATTATCGAATCCACATGGACTAAATATTGACCTACCGTTATCTTAGGCTACTACGTAAATCTAAGGCTAATATAATTAAAGTTTGTTTTAGGGAACCTAACTGATTAATATCTAGTTTAGATTCAGAATTAGGAATATCGGTATGTAATGGTCGGGCTTAGGGATTTAGCGACTTATTGACTTAAATTGCATTAGCAAAATGTGTTTCAGTAGGAAATACTTGTTTAAAAATCCTCTTCTCACACTCTCGTGTTTATTGATTCAGATCCTATGATCAAACCTAAGCGAGTGCTCTCGTTGTTTCAATTAGAGTTCAAAAATAGTTTTTGAAAATAAATAAAAACCTAATCAACTTAAAAGCGCTCTCGCTGTACTTTAAGTTGATGCTCAATTATTAACGTCCAATTAAAATCTCAAACTCTCACTTTATTGATCCTAACTTCTAATCTGTGTTTTACTCTCGTAACAAAGCAGTTGCATTAATTACTAATAATTGAAACCGGAAAATCGATCTTTAAAAACAGAATAAGTCGAGCGAAGTCGCTAAACCCCGTTGGCTATGTGACCTTACATACCGATAACTAAACTTATCCTAGCATGTTTAATGATTCAAATATAGCGCAATGGTAATAAACATACAATTCAGATAAATTAGGCATTTCAAACAAATCGGGCATAAATAAATAAATAGACAATTAAATAAACCTAAAAATAATATTAATTAAATATACCTGAAAATAAAAGATTGAATATTTGGCAGGTTCAGGTGTCTCCCATAAGTCAGTGAGATCGCCTTTAATTGCTTAATAATCCAAATGCAGTGCATAAAATAAATTGGCAGAGTAACGGTAAAGAATTCAGAAGAAAAAGAGATCTTTATTGTGAAATGATGCAGCCTATATATAGGCGTCTGAGAGCTAGGGTTACGTAGTGGGTGAGGGAATTTTGCCTCCTAAATATCCTCTGTAGCGATCGCTACGGAGCCAGCCTTGGCATGTAACGGCCGTTACGATTGCTTACTGAGGAAGCTTCATCAACCCTCGTCGTAACGATCGCCACAACCTCTAGGGCTTACGTGTAACGACCGTTACACCTTGTAGCGGGTTGGGCTCAGCTGCTTGCTTCAAGTGGGCTGGGCCTTGTTTCTTGTGGTCTAAAACTTCTGTGTTTTCTTATTCACACCCCCATTTTATGCTATACATACACACTTCAATAAATATTCTCTTTTTGTGGATTTTTAGTGTGATTTATCCGACTTTTCTCGACTTTTCTCGACTTTTCTCGCATACGCCTTATAATTGGTAAAAACTTGAAAACATAAGAAATACCGGCATAATACGAATAAAAGAATAATTTATTTAATTAAAATGCAGATAAAAAGCATATAAATAGGCTTAAATAATCGATACATTTTTGTGTTATTAATGCCTCACTTTCTCCAAGGTATTTAAGCAATACTCCTTCAGTAGTTTTCTTAAATAATTTGTTTTCTATCAAAACATAACTGAGGGCCCGATATTTGATCTTACGTTGTGTCGAACCCATAGGGAACCGCATATAGTCAACCAATGGCTTTCGCCAATCATCCTCTTGCCCATTGTCAATTGATAAAATTTGAAAGTTTTCAGCATCTACAGCCCCTAACTTTATAATTGACAAATCTGAAGAAGATAACAAAGTTTCTCGAACTTTCTTTCTTACCTGAATAAACTCTTCATTTTGATCTCTCTTGTACCCTGAAGCTTCTTGTGCTAAGTCATTAGCTTCTTGATTTTCTCGTTGAGGTATATGTCGAATATTCACTTGTTCGAACTGTTTGAGTAACCTAATGGTGATCAAAAAGTACATGATTAAATTCTCTTTGACACATCTATATTCTCTTGATACTTGTTTAATCACCAATTCAGAATCACCCATAATTTTGGCATTTCTTGCCCCAAATTCTAGCAGCAGTTCAAGTCCTGTTATTAAAGACTCATATTTTGCTTCATTGTTGGTACACATGTCGTCGATTGCATATTTGAACTCTGCTGGAATTCCATTAGGAGAAATTATAATACCCTCTATTCCAGCTCCATGTTTATGGCTAGAACCATCAAAGTATAACTTCTATGGTATCAAGTCCACATAATTTTGGGGCGTACCGACCATTGAATGGTCGACAAGGAAGTCTTCCACTACTTGCCCTTTCATCGATTTTAAGGGAACATATGACAAATAATATCCTATCAATGCTAAAGCCCATTTACCAATTCGACTATGCAAAATTGGTTTAGACAACATGTGCTTAATAATATCAAAATGAGAAGACACATACACATCATCAGGCTTTATTTATTGCTTCACTTTAATACAAGAGATATACAAGAATAGGCATAGTTTTTTTATATCACTATACCTAGTTTCAACATCATTTAATATTCGACTAAGGTAGTACACGGGTCTTTCGACACCTTTTTCATCTTCTTGAACTAACATACTTCCTATAGTTGAATCTAAAGCTACAATATACAGTCTCATAGGCCTATCTCTAACAGGAGGTTCCAATATTGGAGGCTTCACTAAATATTCTTTGATTTTGTCGAAAGCCTCTTGATGCTCCTTTTTCCAGATGAAGTCCCCGTTCTTCAGTCGAATTAGTGGTGAAAATACTTTGGTTTTTCCACTTAAGTTGGATATGAACCTCCTTAGGAAGTTTATTTTTCCCAACAAAGACTGAAGTTATTTTTTCGTCGACGGAGGCTTGACATCCATTATGACTTTGGTCTTGCTTTGATTGACTTCTATCCCCTTTTTATGCACCACAAAGCCAAGAAAGTCACATGCCTGCACACAAAAAGCATATTTTAATGGATTAATCTTTAATCCATATTTTTGCATCCTCTCAAAAGATTTTCGAAGATGCTGCAGTTGAGTTGATTCAGCGTTCGACTTTATTACAATATCATCAATATAAACTTGCATGAAATCTTCAATAAAGTCATGAAACATAGAGTTCATTACCCTTTGATATGTCTCTCCGGCATTTTTCAAGACGAATGGCATGACAACCCACTCATAGGTTCCCAACGCTCATGGGCAACGAAACATTGTCTTCGACACATCTTCATCTGCAATAAAAATTTGGTTATAGCCAGAATAACCATCAAGCATACTTAAATATTCAAAACCAGCGGCAGAGTCGCCCAACATTTCGGCCATATGCATAGCATATTCATCTTTAGGAGTGGCAGCGTTGAAATCTCTAAAATCAATGCACACTCGTAATTTACCATTTTTCTTAATCACTGGCACTATATTCGCCAACCAATTGACATACCTCGTAGTTATTATAAATATGCTTTTGAGGAGTCTTTCTATCTCCTCTTTGATTTTCGACATTATTTCCAGAGCAAAACGTCTGGGTGACTGCTTCACTGACTTTTTTCCAGCTTTTATTGGCAGTTTTAATTCGACCAAATTCTTGCTTAAACCTAGCATTTTATTATAGTCCCAAATAAAACAATCTCTAAATTCTTTCAATAAAGATATTACCTCAGATTTCAGCTTTTGGTCGATATTGGCGCTAATATAAGTTGGTCTCTTATCTCCATCTTCGCCAAGACTTATTTCTTCTAAAGGGTCTTGTGGATGCATCTTTTCAGGAGCCATTGGATCCTTTTCAAATCCTAAAGGCTCATCGTCATATATGCATTCAAGACGTTGCGTATCGACGTTTTCTTTGATCTCTTTATTTTTATCTGGTTGTTTTGGCTCAATAGCCAAAATGAAATCTTCCTCCAGAATTTGTAGTTTATTGGCTTCGACAACCATATTTTCTTCAGCTTCTAGTGCCGAATTTATTTTGTTTTTGGCAATATACGTCGAAATCCTTCTTAGAGCTTCAAGCCCAGACATTATTATCACTGATGTCGCCCCAGCCTGTCGGCCGGTTTTCAGCATATGGATCCTCTAAGGGTTCCACATTCCATATGAAACCATGAGTTTCATGCAGTTTTAGGGGAACAAATGCCTCATCCAAGTTGGCATTCATTTCTTCAGCAGGTAAACATGGTGATATATTAGCAAGTTTCCTATCAAACTATTTTTTTCCAATATTATTAACATCGGCCATGAAATACCCTTGGTCGGCCTCGATGTTTTCCATAATGCCATCTTCCCTCTAGATTACTAAGCGTTGATGCATGGAAGAAGGCACTGCTCCAATGTCGTGAATCCATTATCTTCCTACCAAGATATTATAACTTGGCTTCCCTTGAATCACCATAAAAATTGTCGGCCTAGTTACTGAGCCGACGATAATGTCTACCTGGATCACTCCCATAGTGTTCCTGGTTCTTCCTTTGTAGTCTGAGAAGACCACGTTATGGAACCTGATATCGGTGTCAAACTTACTGATTTTCTTCAAAATATGGTTTGGCATGATGTTGATCTTCGCACCACAATCTACCAACACCTTGTTGATAGCAGTACCTTCGAATTTAGCCTTGATCAATAGAGGCTTCAGGTGGCTTCTCATAGCCATGTCGGGCCTTTCAAAACAGGCATCCTGGTTCTCAATTGAACCATCATTCATGACGAAATAACACGTTGGCTTGTGCAAACCCATCTCTTCAGCATCGACATCAGCAGAGTCCTCTACCTCAGTCGAACAGTTGTTCGCGTTAAAAAGCGTCGCGCTAGAGGATCGAATCTGAATTCGGATCCTCTGGCTCGAAACGAATTACTCTTTTGATTTGTTTATAAAGATGCCGCGAGCATCAAGCTTTATTATTTTCAACACAAGAAAAGATGATTTAATGATTATGATAAAGGGGAAAGCTGTTAATACCCTCAATTGATTTTGGTATGCGTAACGACTAGCGCAAACTAGACGCAACGCATTGGGGAGATTCTGAGTAAGGGGGTTTGTTATATAAAGGGAATAGATGGAGCACCCTAAATATATATAGTTATCTATAGCTTTATATATGAATATGTTTGATATGTTTGTGTGTTTTAATTGCTATTTCTATGATTGGGAAAGTTTCTCCTTTGGGATTTTAAGAAGGATAGGTTATGTGGGATCCTAGTGTTTGTTATTATTGTGCTCGCAAAGATCTTTGGATCTTACGCATACATATCCTAGTGGGAATCGAGCATTTGTAGCTCGGATCTGAGGATCTATGGTTTGTTTGGTCTAAGGGAGAAAGAAATTTTGCTCGCCAAGGATGAGACCTTGTGCCTACGTATTCTCAAAGGATGTTGAGAAAGTCGAGCAATCGTAGTTCCACTTATGCTAGTGGAAAGCAGCGGGATGTTAGTAAGACACAGACAAATGTCATCTTAATGAAAATGTATCTAATCTATCTCATCACATACATTTTGAAAGTTTGGTGATTAAAATCTTTCATCGTAAGTTCGGTGTTTTGCTTGAGTGTACAAGCGTTACCACTTACATGTTTAAGAAAGATG
Source organism: Vicia sativa (assembly GCA_021764765.1). Taxonomy (NCBI): domain Eukaryota; kingdom Viridiplantae; phylum Streptophyta; class Magnoliopsida; order Fabales; family Fabaceae; genus Vicia; species Vicia sativa. The sequence continues at coordinate 88,417,711 of CM038796.1, read as the reverse complement.
TTTTTGAAAAAGATGATTGAATCTTTTAACTGTAAGCATTGGGTGTTTTGCTTGAGTGTACAAGCGTTACCACTTACAATTAAGAGATGTTTTTGTTTGAAAAGAGTTTGAAAAGTTTTTGACTGTATGTGATGTGATAGATGAGATACTTCTTCCATAGAGATGATAAACGTCTAAATCTCGAGGAGAAATTGATTGGATTTAAGGGATGCTTTTAAGAAGCCCATGGGTCCTTGTATTGTAAGCCCAGAGGAGGCATTCCGAGGTCATCGAGGTCATCGAGGGTCCTTGTATGAAGCTCGAGGAAGCTATAGGGTATGGTGGCTTTGGCTTTAAAAGGGATTTCAAGGAAACCATCCTTTTGGAATTAAGAGCAATTTCACAGAAATTATACTCTGGGTTCTATCCTATGGGTGATTCTTTGTATTGGAAGCCCAATAGGAGGCTGTTAAGAGATTTAATGGTCTCTTTCATTGTATGATGTCGAGAAGGCTAAACTCAATGGGAGTTCTTTTGAGCGAAGCCCAAGTGGAGGTGACTCAGCGAAGTGTTGTCTTATATGAAGCCTAAGCGGAGGCTAAACTCAGATAAATGAGTTTACCTTGTACAAAGCCCAAGAGGAGGCTAACTCTGCGGGGAGAGTTGTCTTGTATAAACCCCAAGAGGAGGCTATACTGAGGGGAACCTAATTGGTTAGACTAGTTGTTATGTTATAACTAGACAGTCGTATAAACAAGTGTGTGTGTGTGTGATATGTATTCACAGGAGTTTATGAAGGAAATATAAACAATGCATGATGTTTATTTACAAGAGTTTATGAAGTAAATATAAACAAGTGTCTGTGAAACGAACGTTTAAGACGAGCGCAACTTGATTATTTACAAGTTTGAATGTGTACAAGGAAGCAAATATGTACACGAACGAGTATTTATGTACAGGAGGATGTGGATGTACATGGGAGGATTGGGACTTACACCATAAGGGTAGCCCATTGGTTTAAAAGCAGTTTCACAGGGAATAATGCTCCTTTCAATACCAATGGTATTGATGTATATCTGAAAGCGGAAAACAAACGATCGAAGTTTATCCGTGTTTGAGTAAAAAGTATCTGTATTATGTACAGATAAAAATTTGTATGTATATGAGAAATATTTTGATATGTACAAAGAAATAATTATGTACATAAAAGAATGTTGGTTTGTGTATACACAAGTGAAGTGAAAACAAACGATCGAAGTTTGTCTGTACTTGAGTATAAAAAGTATCTGTATTATGTACAGATAAAAATTTGTATGTATCTGAAGAGAGTTTGATATGTACAAGGAAATAATTATGTACATAAACGAATGTTTTGGGACTTACACCGTGAGGGAGGCCCATGATCGATTAAGCAATTTGAGAGAAAACAAATCGGTTTTATCGTTTAAATCGGATCGATCATGGTAAAAAAGATGTAAGTTTGATGAAAAGTTTTGAAGAAATGTTTTTAAAAGTGTTTTTGAAAAGTGAGGTTCATTTATGAGAAGTTTTGAAAAGAATCGAAATTCGAAAGTTGAAAAATTCACCTTTTAAAGTGGTTTTGAAAAGTGTTCAAAGTGTCGTTTTCGGCTCGATTAAAATATAATCAGATGAACGTTTTTCTGAAAATTTTTGCACTATCATAAAATAGATACATTTATTGACAAGTGTACAAAAAATCATCTCAAAATGAGGAGTTTTGATTGGTTAAAAAAAATGTTAAAGTTTGTGAAAAAAACATGAAGAAAATATGAAAAGTTTGAAAAAAATGGTCCATGGGAGGTTTGAACCCAGGACCTGATGGGTGGCATACGTGGCAAAGTGATCTACGAGCGAGCTGGCAACCGCTGGGGCAAGAGTGTATTCGTGTATTGAAACAAAAACACGTGTTTATATTATATTGGAAAATTTGAATTTGAAAATAACAAGAACATGAACATGTTCTTCATCCTCTTCGATTCTTTGATTTTGTAACTTTCTTGTTTCTCAATGATTTTGAAAGTTGTAAACATGAAAGTTGCTCGAAATTTAACAAGGAACATGATGATGCTCATTAGTTTCATTTATTTTCAGTTAAACATGATTGAATTTCCAGAAATCACGAAGAACCCTAGAATTGAAAAACCTAATTGAAATGGCGTATGATGGATGATTTTGTCAATTGTTTGAGGGTTAATGATCGTGAGAGGTGCAGAAAACAAATGGCCAAGAGTTTTTTCAAAATGAATCAAAGAATCATGAGATTGAAGTTCGTGTTCTTACCTGTTGAAGCTGGAATCGAATTCTAGATTTGAGTGCTTCCAGTTGTTGTTTGTGGATTGTTTGAGCACCAGCGGCCTCTAGGGAAGGTGTGGGAGTGGTCTGCACTTCATGAGCATGCCTGGATCACTCTACTTACGTCCACCTACACAGAGCTTCGAATGGAACTGGAAATTGATGTTAGAGTTGTTACAGTTAGTTGTTATTGATCTGCATCATGTCTATGATGTTCACAAAATGACCTATAATTGTGAAGTTTTGACCTAGAAAACCATGGTTATGGAGCCTTATGTTTCAATTTCAAAAGTATAGCTAGACTCCATGGATTTGAGAGTTCTTGGACATTTTGGAAAGCTTGTTTCAAGAGCTACAACTTTCATGTTTTGAGTTTTTTCCAAATCAAAGTGGAACTATGTGAAAAAATGCCATGAAGTTTGGAAAAAATAAGAAATTTCAACACTTGAAAATTTTTCTAAGTGTTGGAACTTTTGACTTTTTGTTGACTTTTCCAAATTCTTTGATTTTTTATGATCATGATGAATCATTTGAAGTATTTTGATGATGGAAAAAAATTTTGTTTTGAAAAATTTGACCAAAAGTCAAAGTTTGACTTTTCTGTGCAGATGAATTTTCATCAGATGTTTCAGAAATTGGCTGATGAAGTCTGTGAACTGTTGTGATGTTTTGAATCCATAAATTAGGTCAAGATGTTATATCTAAGATATAATGATCAATCTCTAGCCAAAAAAGTCATTCATTGCTCAAAAAGTCAGAGAATACTCATGCTCGACCAAAACCCTAATTGGTCGATCCTCGATTGATCAATGAGAAAAGTTGGATATCTGAGGATCAAAGGTTGATGTTTTGATCAAGATAGGTCAAATGAAGTGAGTAAAACTCAAACCCTAATTGGTTACTTCTTGAATCAGATGAAAATCTGATGAGACCCTAAATTTGGCCTGTGAATGCTACACCCGATTAATGCTGTTCTGAACTGTTAGTGATGCAATGATGCAAATGTGAGGTGGTATATTAGGTCAAAAATTGGGGTATGACAGATGCCCCTATTTAAGTTTCTTTAACCTGAGATATGAAGATGAATATCTTTATTTTGATAGGTGTGAAGAGACTTAAATATCGAAATCATAAATTTTGGACCTAAGATACCAAAAGATCGAGTGATGCAAAATGATTGTAAAAGTTTCACCGGATGATATCAAAGAAATGACATGGTGGGGAAAATTTGTGAGGATGACTCGATCTATTTAAGAAAAGAGGATCCTGTTTGTTGAGAAACAAGCAGTATGTCTCGCTGGGGAAAAGAGATTCACAAAACATGTGAACATTTGTTTCGTTTTGGGAAACAAAGAGATTACCTTCATCGACCTTGTGACAATGTTTAAGGTGAGTGAAGATGATATTACCAATTATCACCTTGTGATAGTTTATGGTAATGAGTTTTGAAGATGTTACCAATTATCGGTAGTGATAACTATAACAAGGTAAATCTTTTTGAGAAAAATTTGTTGAGTATTCATACATGAATAACGAGACAAATGATGGAAGCAGATTTCAAGCGAGTTACGAAGATATTACCAATTATCGGTAGTGATAACTATAACAAGGTAAATCTTGAGACATATCATGAGTATTGACCTTGTGAATAACAGAGGTGAAAAGCAGAACTCAAATGAGTTTCTATTTTTTCAGATAAAATCTTGCCGAGGATCTCTCTTTTGAGAAGACGCGAGCATTTTGATAGGAAGATTCAGGTTTTCTTTTAGACAGAAAGACAACTGCTGGGGAATTTCTCGTACGGTCGTGATTTGACCTTGTTGAGAAGAATAAACTTTCATGACAAGTTTAGGAATGACAAAGAAATAAGCGGCTCAAATGATGAGGCTATTGCTTATTGCTGTGTTGATTATAGACAGGGTTCTATCCAGGAACGAACTAGAAAGAAAAAAGTCAATCAAGACATTGTTCCCAATGAGGAATGATCTCAGCTGGGGAATTAAAGGAAAATGTATTTTTCTGTTTGGGAATAATCTACTGGGGATATGATCAAACCTACATGAATAAGTGTGATTTAAACCAGTGATATGGAAGCGAACATTTTGAGGAATGCAAAATGCATGAATGATGCTATTATGTATGAATGTCGTGAATATTATGAATTTCATGTGCATGCTGACAAGACTTAACAATAAAGAGGTATTTGGGAAAAGGACCGCGTCACAGTTCAAACAAATACTTAGCAATATCCGCAGTAATGGTGTAGACGTTGCTGATGAAGGATTTGAGTTGCATGCTTTAGACTTTCGGAGAAAGGCATTTTATTGGCAACTTTGCTGGGAATTCTTTTTTTTTTTGGACAAGAATACCGTCCTTTGATAACCTCTGCTGAGGAAAAGACTTCTGTAGCAGCCATTCTATCCTTCGGAGATTGAAACACTTATGGAGAAAACTGTTGAAGTTCTTTCTGTGTTCAGAGTTCAAAGAAAATTTTGCTTTTATTTCAAAAATTTGAAATAAAAATTCGTTTAAAACTGTTTTAGTTTCAAAAAGTGATTTTCACAATAAAAGCGTTATTTTGCAAAACAGAATAAAGCAGGAATTGCAAACAAAAGGCACAAGGTTCAAATTTATTGATAGAATGGTAATCAGCCAAAGGCGTGACTCCATGAGCTATTTACAAGAGTTGGAAATGATAATTTATTGGGAAAAGGCTACATTGAAAGCAAATAACCACTATTATCCCTAACAATTTTGAATTCCAAACTGTACTTGTTGCTTCAGAGGATTTGATTGAAGATCCGTTGATTGAAAATTCTTTAGATTGATGATCTGATGATTCGATTACTTTGTCATTTTTGTATCCTTATTTTTGCCTAGATTGCCTTTTCAGGTTTTCAATCTATCAGGATAATTTATGTTTATTGTCTCTAATTTTTGCCTGGATCGCCTTTTCAGGTTTTCAATCCACTGAGACGCTCTTTTTTGCCTAAGCCGCCCTTTTCGGGTTTTCGACTTACCGAGCTGTTCTTTTGTTTTTTTTAGACAAAGTATTTCTTGGCATCGGCATTCACGGGATGGGAGTTCATCACCGTCCATGGTTGTGAGGGTCATAGCACCGCCAGAAAAACTTCTTTTGACGATGTATGGGCCTTCGTAATTAGGAGTCCATTTGCCCCTAGAATCTGGTTGAAAGAACAGAATCTTTTTAAGCACGAGGTTGCCTTCTCGGAATTCACGAGGTCGGACCTTTTGTCAGCTTTCTTCATTCTTTTTGATATAATTGTCCGTGACACAGGCGATCAGCTTTTCTTGATTAAGTTCAGTTGGTCGTATCTGCTTTGACACCATTCAGCCTCAGATAATTTGGTTTCCATGAGAACTCTCATTGATGGAATCTCAACTTCTACGGGGAGCACTGCTTCCATGCCTATACTAGAGAAAAGGGGGTTGCCCCTGTTGAAGTGCGTCTTGATCGATACCCATGCGAGCAAATGGCGACATTTCATGCCGGTCTTTGTAAGTGATGACCATTTCGGGCGATCTTTTGATGTTTTTGTTGGCAGCTTCAACGGCGTCGTTCATCTTTGGCCGGTAAGGAGATGAGTTATGATGCTCGATCTTGAATTCCTCACATAGTTCTTTCATCATTTTGTTGTTCAAGTTTGATCCATTATGCGTAATGATCTTGCTTGGAACTCCATATCGGCAAATGAGGTTGTTCTTGATGAACCTCACAACCACTTGTCTTGTAACATTGGCGTGAATCTTGCTTGACCCATTTGGTGAAGTAATCAATAGCTACTAGAATAAAGCGATGTCCGTTGGGCGCTTTTGGTTCGATCATTCGATCATGTCAATGCCCCACATGGAGAAAGGCCACGGAGAAGAGAGCGTTGAGTAGAGTCGGTGGCACATGGATCTTATCTGCGTAGATCGGCACTTGTGACATCTCTTGGCGTGTTTACGACAATCGATTCCATCGTTATCCAATAGTATCCTGCTCTCAAGATTTTTCTGGACATTGCATGCCCATTTGAATGGGTTCCAAAGGACCCTTCATGCACTTCATGGATGATCGTGTCTACTTCTTGCCTGTCGACGCATCTGAGCAGAACCATGCCGAAGTTTCTTTTGTATAGTACATCCTCATTCAGGAAGAAATTTCTAGAAAGCCTCCTTAGAGTTTTCCTATCCTTGTACGATGCCCCGAGTGGGTACTCTCGTGTTTGAAGGAAACGCTTGATGTCATGGAACCACGGTTTATCATCGAAGACTGCTTCAGTTGTGAATACATATGCAGGTCTTTCAAGGCGTCTGATACGGATTTTAGGCATATCATTCCAATCGTTGATTTTGAACATGGAAGATAGAGTAGCCAAGGCGTCTGCCATTCGATTTTGATCTCGAGGGATATGATGCAGTTCAACTTTGTTGAAGAAAGTCAACAAACGTCTTGCATAATCTTTATAGGGAATCAAACCAAGATGATGAGTTTCATACTTGTCTTTGATTTGATTGATCACAAGGGCTGAATCTCCATATATGTCAAGAATCTTGATCCTCAAGTCGATGGCTTCTTGATACCCATGATGCAAGCTTGTACTGCGATGTTGTTGGTGCAATCAAGCAATCGGCGGAAGCGGGATATGAGAACCCTCGGGAGTGATGATGACGCCCCAATTCCATTGCCATAAGCGTTAAGCTGCTCCATCAAAATTAAGCCCCATCTAGATTACGGATCGGGACCTTCGTAGGGCGTGATTCGTCACAATCTTTCATTTTAAGTACATAACATCCTCGTGGGAAGTCAAACTTGAGAGATTGGTATTCGTTGAGCGGTGATAAGCCAGTGATCGTGAGAATGCTTCCTTTGACCGCTTTTTGAGCGCGGTACTGGATGTCATATTCTGATAACAGCATCTGCCATCGAGCAATTCTTCCCGTTAAGGCAGGCTTTTCAAATACATACTTGATCGGATCCATTTTGGAGATTAACCAAGTCGTGTGATTGATCATGTACTGGCGAAGACGTTTTGAAGCCCATACCAAAGCACAATAGGTTTTCTCGAGCATGGACTAACGAGTTTCACAGTCTGTGAACTTTTTACTCAGGTAGTAAATGGCATGCTCTTTCTTACCGGTTTCATCTTGTTGTCCAAGTACGCAACCCATGGACTCTTCTAGTACGATAAGGTACATGATTAATGGTCTTCCTTCGACTGGAGGAATCAATATTGGTGGTTCTGATAGGTATTCCTTGATACTGTCAAACGCTTTTTGGTAATCGGCTGTCAGCACAACCTTTTGATCTTTGCGGAGAAGTTTGAATATCGGCCCGCAAGTAGCAGTCATTTGAGAGATGAATCTGGAGATGTAATTCAATCGTCCAAGAAATACTCTTACTTTCTTTTCCGTATGTGGCGTAGGCATTTCTTGAATCGCCTTGACTTTGTCAGGGTCAACTTCAATACCTCTTTGACCGACGATGAAACCTAGGAGTTTTCCAGATCTTACCCCAAAGATGCATTTGTTAGGATTCAGGCAAAGCTGAAATTTCCTTAGTCGTTGAAACAACTTTAAGAGATAGTCTATATGCTCTTCTTCAGTGTCAGACTTTGCTATCATGTCGTCCACGTAGACTTTGATCTCTTTGTGCATCATGTCATGAAAGAGAGTAGTCATTGCCCTTTGGTAAGTTGCGCCTGCATTTTTTAATCCAAACGGCATTACTTTGTAGCAAAAAGTGCCCCATGGCGTGATGAAGGATGTCTTCTCCATGTCTTCAGGAGCCATTTTGATCTGATTGTAACCAGAGAAACCGTCCATGAAGGAAAAGACGTTGAATTTTGCAGTGCTATCCACTAGCATGTCAATATGCGAAAGTGGGAAATCGTCTTTTGGACTTGCCTTGTTTAAGTCCCGGTAGTCAACACACATTCTGACCTTTCCATCTTTCTTGGAGACAAGTACTATGTTAGCTAACCATTGAGGATATTCAGAAGTGACGAGGAAACCTGCGTCGAGCTGCTTTTGGACTTCCTTTTTGATTTTGTCGGCCATTTCAGGGTGAACTCTTCTCAGCTTTTGCTTAACTGGTGGACATTTTGGTTTTAACGGCAAGTGATGCTCCACAATGCTGGTATCTAACCCTGGCATGTCCTGGTAGGACCAAGCGAACACATCAACATATTCTTTGAGAAGATCTATCAATTTGCTCTTGACGTTGCTGTCGAGTGAAGCTCCGATATTTACTTCTTTTTTGTCTTCTTCAGAACCTAAGTTAATTGCTTCTAGAGGCTCTTTGTGAGGTTGAATGATTATTTCCTCGTGCTTAAGTAATCGAGAAATCTCATTCGGGATCTCTTCTTCAACTTCTTCCTTGGCGACTTCACAGGGGATTTCAAAGTTGGGAGAGAGCATAGAGTTATTGCTTTCAATGGATTTGTCCATCTGTTTAATCTGCATTTTTGATTTATGTTTGATTAAGTAATTTTTCATCATCATTTTTTTTTGAAAAAGTCAATGTGAAAGTGTATGCAGATTAATTTTATTATTTTTGAAGATTTTTTATTTTATTGTGTTTTTTAGGATTATCATTTCCAAGAAGGGTAAAAATGAAAAATAAACACAAAGTGTGTAATCAAAACAACGCATTTTATTTATGATTCACAATATGAAACAGGGCCCTAAAATACAAACTCATTTGTCTTGGGCAAGACAAAGAGAAATTATTTAAAAGCTAAACCCTATAAAACATCTCTTCACTTTGGGCGAAGTGAGAGTTCAAAACAAAAGCAAAGATAAACTACTTAGAACTAGGAGCGTTAGTCCGAACTTCAACAGGCTTCCAGTAGTGACGAACTCCTTGGAAGTCGAGGTACTCGGGTAATTTTCCACTTGGTTTAACCCTTGAGTAGACCTTGGTCGTTGGTTGAGCAGGTTTTGAAGACTCTGGACGACAGACTTTGCCTTTCGTGCTGCTAAAGCAGTCTTCTTCCGCTTGATGAATAGATCGGGAAGTATGGGATACAGCATATGTGCTTCCTGTTGACCTTTGCGTTGAATTCTGGGGATGTATCCTCCAATCTTCTGAGTGGAGAGACTCGTTGTCGGCGACACTTTCCAAATCGTATCCCGAATCGTATTCCTGATCTTCAGTGATCATGTTGATATAGTGATAATCCAGATCTGGTTTAACAATTTCCACAGGTGCGTTAAAGCAGAGATCCTCGTTCGGAACCTCAATTGGTTGATTAGATCGGGAAGATGAGTACACCTCCTTTGGTTGACTAGGGTACTCGAAAGAATCACCCCATCCATTGGGATGGATATCCTCAATTCTGATTCTCGAGCTTTCTGGCGCAGTATATTTCACCATGTAGTCAAATTTACCACTGGGTTCTCCCAAGGTATCCCAAACTTCAGAAGGGACAGGTGGATTTTCATGTCGCTGCAGGGACATGTCTTTGAATTGATTAGTCGGCGCGTACAATTCCTCTTGAGACACATATTCAGGGCTGTTTAAATAAGTGCTCCACTCTTCAGATTCAGAGGGATCGTCTTCATCATCTTCAATGGTTACAACGCTAACTTCTTGGAGAACAGGGTTTAAGAAACCCCCACTGTTGAATACTTCTTTAATTGGACGAAGTGCTTCATCCTTTTGCTTGTCTTTGGAGAATACGGGTGTGAACCCGAGTCCGGCTTTTGTTTCGTTGTTGACAGGTTTGATTACTTGTCCCCAACCTTCAGCATTGCCCTCTTTTACTATCCGTGCTGCTTCTTTATACGAAGAGATAGATGATCTGTTTTTGCTGGTAGATTCATCTTCTAACGGATGTTCTGGGAGATGTGTCCCTTCAACGTCATTAGTTGTGATGAAAGAGAAACTGGACAAATGGCTTATAAGCAAAGCTTGTTCACCGATGATGGTCACCAACTTTCCATTTACTGTGAATTTTAATTTCTGGTGGAGAGTAGAAGTTACTGCTCCTGCCTCGTGGATCCATGGTCTTCCTAGTAGACAGCTGTAAGCAGCTGGCACATCCATGACCTGGAAAGTGATTTGGAAAGTGTGCGGACCAATTGTCATCGGGAGGTCGACTTCCCCAATAACTGACTTCCTTGACCCGTCAAAAGCTCTTACTACTATGTCATTGAACTTCATTGGTGTCCCTTTGTAATCCAAACAAGCGAGTGTCGTTTTTGGCATTACGTTTAAAGATGAACCAGTATCTACCAATACATTGGACAGGGAATCTGATTGGCAAATCATCGAGATGTGCAGGGCCAAGTTGTGATCTTTCCCTTCTTCTGGGAGTTCCTCATCACTGAAACTTAGATTATTACAAGTTGTTATGTTGGCGACAATACCTCTAAACTGTTCTGTAGTCACATCATGGTCTACATAGGCTTGGTCTAATACTTTCATTAAAGCTTCTCGGTGAGCTTCGGAGTTCAATAATAGAGACAGTATTGAAATCTTGGAGGGAGTCTGCATCAGTTGATCCACGACTCGGTATTCGCTTTTCTTGATTAATTTCAGTATTTCATCAAAATCTGTGTTGACATTGGCTCTATCAGGAGGACCAACATTTGTGCTTGGGTTAACAGTGGGAATCGTTGCAGGATTCTCGGAAGATATGTTAACTGGATTTTGTCTAACAACAGGAACTGCAGGTGGTGTTGGTGGCAACGGAGTGTGTACTCGTCTACTTCGTGTTACTCGTCCGATTTCTGTTATATTGACATTAGCTGGAAGAGTAGGCATGGGTTTCTCCTTCCCATCCTCTATCATGGTTGCATTGTATTGGTAAGGAATTGCTTTGGCAGAACTGTATGGAACAGGACCGGGTAGGCAAATCACCAAAGGAGACCCTGGAACGTTGGAACCGTTGTATTTAATCTCCACATGCTTGGGTACATTGAAACAGGGGATGATAACGTTTACTTCGGGATCTTCCGAGTTGATATCTGAGACTAAAAGCTCATGCGGAAAATGCCCTACTGTATTTACGTCATGGTTATCTCTATTTCTGTAGATCTGTAGGTCACCGATATCTAACAATCGCTGAATGTCTGCTCTTATGGTGGAACATCCTTGAGGATTCTTAAAGCAGATGTTGCAAGCTGAGTAATCGTGCTTAGTGAAGGCGCTCATTGTACTATATGCATCATGGAGATGTACTAAGTTTCCTCTGATCAGGTTTACGTCTATGACGAGATACCTGTCTGTATTTCTTAATATCAGATTCACCGCATGTCCACTATGACTGGGAAGTGGATTTGCTTGCACGTTCGGATTTGTATTTCTGAAGGAAGGAAGATTAGATCTCACTAATCTTTGTACTTTTGCTTTTAATGCTATGCAATGCTCAAGGTCATGGCCTGGTGCCCCTTGGTGAAAAGGTCAAGATATGTCTGCTTTGTACCACCACGGCAATTTTTAGGGAACTGGAGGTGGTGACCTTGTCTGTACCAGATTTCTTTCTATTAATGCAGGGTATAGTTCTGTGTATGTCATTGGAATTGGGTCGAATTGCGTGATCTGAGGCGCACGGTTTTGATTGTTGAACTGCTGAGCCTGTTGACGAGGCTGTTGAGTTTGTTGATTTTGTTGAAATTGCGGATCAATTCCTGTGTTTGGATTTGTGTTGACGGCGGGTGCTATGGCAGCTACCTGTCGTTGTTGACTGACATTCTTATGCGGTTTCCCTCAGGATACCATTCCTATGTCATGTTCCTTTTTCTTTGGAAAGCTAGTCCCAACCTTCCTAGTTCCACTAGAAGATCCTGCTTCCTTGGTTAGGCGTCCGGTTCGAACCCCCTCTTCTAATCGCATTCCCATGCTTACCATCTCGGTGAAATCTCCGGGAGCGCTAGCGATCATTCGCTCGTAGTAGAATGAGCCAAGAGTGTTTAAGAATACCTTAGTCATTTCTTTCTCTTCCAGTGGTGGGTTGACTTGGGCAGCAATTTCCCTCCATCGTTGCGCATATTCTTTGAATGTCTCTCTTTCCTTTTGAGACATGGAGCGGAGTTGATCCCTATCGGGAGCCATATCCAAGTTGAACTTATATTGTTGTACAAAGGCTTCACCTAAGTCATTGAATGTTTGGATACTTGCGCTGTCTAATCCCATGTACCACTTCAGTGCGGCACCGGTAAGACTATCTTGGAAGTAGTGGATTAACAACTGGTGATCGTCGTTGTATGTAGACATTTTTCTGGCATACATCGTGAGATGACTTTGTGGACAGGAGTTTCCTTTGTACTTTTCAAAGTCAGGGACTTTGAATTTTGCAGGTATCCTTACGCGAGGAACTAAGCACAGATCCTGGGCGTTTTTCCCAAATAATTCCTTCCCTCGAATCGTTTTTATCTCAAGTTGCATTTTGAGGAGTTGTTCCTGGAGATTCTCCATCGAGCCACGGGAATTCGTGTTATTGCCTGGAGTATGGTGAACTTCTTCGTCTATGGTAGTGTGTACTACGGAAGCTGAGTTCGTCATGATCGGTTGAGAAACCGGCATTGTTACTTGTGGAAGAGTTACTCCACGTTGCGGAGTAAATGTAGAGTTTTGCTGCAAAGAAGGCATTTCAAGCGTGGTTGTTTGCACTTGAGAAGTCAGTTGGCGAAATCCGATGCCAAAGTTGAAAGGCATGCCCCATGGATAACCTTCTGGCATGCTGAAAGGTGAACTACTGGCTACGACAGCTGAAACTGGAGTAGTAGTATCCTCTGAAATCACTGCTTGGTTTTGACTGCTCGATGCTGCTTGTTGACTTTGCGTTGTGGCCAATGAATTGACCAAAGACGTGAGTCTCTCCACTTCTTCTTGTAGTGTTGTTACTGTACTACGAAGTTCAACATTCTCTTGTTCAAAACCTTCCATTACTTTTCTTCTTTTTGAACGTGTATCGTATGTTCGAGTTGGCTGTGGACACGCGGTCGAGAAACTCTAAGATGCGACAGCTTGGCAATCTTTTCCTATCTGTTGAAACTGTTGAAAGATCAGACTCTAGACAATAGACTTAAATGCAAAGTATGATGCATGATTATGATTGTAAAGAAAGATTTCCAAAGAATTTACGCTAAAAGAGAAATTTCTGGAAAATATTTGGATGGAAAACACGAATTTATTAATTAATGAAAGTAGATTACAACAATATTGTTTTTTGGAGCATTGCTCACACAAATGATAAAATAAATGATAAAATTACAAACTAAATTAATTAAACGTCTTCGTCGGATGAAGATCCAAAGGCTTGATGCAGTTTTAACTTCAGGATTTCCTTTCCATAGTGAGCTTTCAACTCAGCTTTCTCGGCTTTTAGCTTGCTAATGACTTTCTTCCACTCGTCGGGAGCAGGATCGCTGGTTGTCATTTCCTCAAGCTTTCTTTTCCTTTCTTTGATGTATCTTTTGATCGCGTTATCTTTCTGACGAATCTTCTCATCTTTCTCCATGAGCCATTCATCTTGGAAGTAGAGCATCTTTTCATGATCTTTGACTTGCTTCTTGAGCTTCTCATTCTCAAGATCAGTCTTAAGGAACTTGTTTTCCAAAGCTTCTTTCTCAAGCCTCATCTTGGCCAAAGCTTCTTGGTATTCTCCCATAGTCTCGACGGGAAAAATTGTTGATTTGGAAACTGTTGAGAACATAGGTTCTTCATAAGCATAAGGCATTCGGAATTCCTTCGCTCTTTTCTTTACCCAAGAAGTGTAGATTTCCATGGCTACATAATTCTTTGCTTTCCCTTTTTCCTTCCTCCGGATGTGATGCCAAGCTCTGATCATTCTGGCTTTCAAACCTTGGGAATCCTCTCCTTCATGATAGAAGTAACTCTCTACTGTAAAACCAAGAGGTTTACTAGAGTTTGCATACCCGAGTTGACGTCTCGCCAGGAATGGGTTGTAGTTGATTCCTCCTTTTGAACCAATAAGAGGTACGTTGGCAAATCCTCCACAGCTTTCAATGATTTCCATCTCATTGTCTGCTAAGGTATACCAATGGATATCGTCATTTGTAAGAGACATGAGTCTTCTTGACCAATTCCAATCGTCTTTGTTTTCACGGAAGATAGGAGATTGAGGCAAGTGTGAGACAATCCATTTGAAGAACAGAGGTACACAACACACGATAGTTCCATCCCCCTTGACGATTCCTATGGTGAATGGAGAAGTACGTGTCACCAAGCAGAGTGGGAACGGGATTTCCAATCAGAAAGATCCTTATGGCGTTGATATCAATGAAGTTTGGGACGTTGGGAAACAACACCAATCCATAGAGGAGTAAAGCTAAAATAGCTTCAAAGGCTACCATACTACCGGCCTCAGAGAATTTAAGAGCCTTCTCCATTAGGAACTTTGAAGTCAGTCCTAAGAGTTTTCCTCTGGTAGTTAGGTTTTTGTCTATCTCAGATTTCTTTAAATGAGTCATCGTTGCAATGACTGGTGACTTAGGAATGGCTTCCAAACCATTGAAAGGCACTTTGTCTGATACTGAGATACCTAGTATGTGTGTGCGTACTCTTCCAAAGTAGGCATCAACTGATAGTCAAGGAAAGTGAAACAGCGATAGACTGGATCGTAAAACTGAACGAAGGTTTTGAGAAGTCCTTCATCAACATTAGTGTTCAGAATAGTTAAGAGAGTTTCATAGCGTTTTCTGAAATCCGAGGGATCTTCTACCAAGGATGCTAACTCTTTCAACTTTCCTACATCAGGAATTCTAAAACTGTATCTCTTGGTGAACCTTCCTCTGACGTCCATCACTCTAACCTAAAATATTTACAAAGAAAAATCTCTAAATTCTTTGGAAATGGGAAGAGAAATGAAGTTTTTGAATGAATGCATGAATGCGACAAACATGGTTAGTAGTTATACACACGGTCAAACGTTCGAAGTCACGAGCATGAGGCCAACGATAAGAATCAACGTGGGTAAGTTCTATGGGCTTATTCATTTGTGAAGCAGGTTCTCACGATAATCTGAGCTTAACACTTCTCTTTGAAATATTATCGGTTTGTTGAATACTCGATGGTCCAATAATATTTTTCAAGAGAAACTACTTTGATCGTAGTCTCGCATGACAATTATTCTAGGCTACGCCGAATAATTTACGCACTACATCCTAAATGGCGAGATGGGTTATGTGTTCTCTGACCACTCGACCGTAAGTTCTCTTGAAAGCAAAATGTCTTCGCAAATACTTGCTAAACACAAATACTCCCAAGACAACCTCCAGAGAGAGGGATCTCAAATTAACTCCGTAAGTACTGAGACTTCTCACAAGTTAATAGGACTATACCCCCACCTAGATCTTAAAATGTTTCTTAAATCCGGGTGAGGATTTCTTTCCATCAGATGAAATCGCGAAAACACACAATAAAGAAAAACAAACAGATGCACAATATGAAAGCTTAACCCCTTTGTTTCTTTTTGAAAAAAAAAGCTTGATGCTCTTGAGCAGAGTTATTTTTTTTTAAAATCAAAGTTTCAGCGTACTCCCCAGCAGAGTCGCCATTTTTCCTGTTCGCGTTAAAAAGCGTCGCGCTAGAGGATCGAATCTGAATTCGGATCCTCTGGCTCGAAATGATTTACTCTTTTGATTTGTTTATAAAGATGCCGCGAGCATCAAGCTTTATTATTTTCAACACAACAAAAGATGATTTAATGATTATGAAAAGGGAAAATTTAATACCCTCAATTGATTTTGGTATGCGTAACGACTAAAACTAGGCATAGCGCATTGGGGAGATTCGAGTAAGGGGTTTGTTATATAAAGGGAATAGATGGAGCACCTTAAATATATATAGTTATCTATAGCTTTATATATGAATATGTTTGATATGTTTGTGTGTTTTAATTGCTATTTCTATGATTGGGAAAGTTTCTCCTTTGGGATTTTAAGAAGGATAGGTTATGTGGGATCCTAGTGTTTGTTATTATTGTGCTCGCAAAGATCTTTGGATCTTCTGCATACATATCCCCTAGTGGGAATCAGAGCATTTGTAGCTCGGATCTACAGGAATCTATGGTTTGTTTGGTCTAAGGGAGAAAGAAATTTTGCTCGCCAAGGATGAGACCTTGTGCCTACGTATTCTCAAAAGGATGTTAAGAAAGTCAGAGCAATCGTAGTTCCCACTTATGCTAGTGGAAAGCAACGGGATGTTAGTAAGACACAGACAAATGTCATCTTAATGAAAAATGTATCTAATCTATCTCATCACATACATTTTGAAAGTTTGATTGATTAAAATCTTTCATCGTAAGTTACAGGTGTTTTTCTTGAGTGTACAAGCGTTACCACTTACATGTTTAAGAAAGATGTTTTTGAAAAAGATGATTGAATCTTTTAACTGTAAGCATTGGGTGTTTTGCTTGAGTGTACAAGCGTTACCACTTACAATTAAGAGATGTTTTTTGTTTGAAAAGAGTTTGAAAAGTTTTTGACTGTATGTGATGTGATAGATGAGATACTTCTTCCATAGAGATGATAAACGTCTAAATCTCGAGGAGAAATTGATTGGATTTAAGGGATTCTTTTAAGAAGCCCATGGGTCCTTGTATTGTAAGCCCAAGAGGAGGCATTTCGAGGGTCATCGAGGGTCATCGAGGGTCCTTGTATGAAGCTCAAGAGGAAGCTATAGGGTATGGCTGGCTTTGGCTTTAAAAGGGATTTCACCGGGAAACCATCCTTTTGGAATTAAGAGCAATTTCACCGAGAAATTATACTCTCTGGGTTCTATCCTAATGCGGGTGATTCTTTGTATTGGAAGCCCAATAGGAGGCTGTTAAGAGATTTTATGGTCTCTTTCATTGTATGATGTCCAAGAGAAGGCTAAACTCAATGAGGAGTTCTTTTGAACGAAGCCCAAGAAGAGGAGGCTGACTCAACAGGGGAGTGTTGTCTTACATGAAGCCTAAGAGGAGGCTAAACTCAGATAAATGAGTTTACCTTGTACAAAGCCCAAGAGGAGGCTAACTCTGCGGGGAGAGTTATCTTGTATAAAGCCCAAGAGGAGGCTATACTGAGGGGAACCTAATTGGTTAGACTAGTTGTTATGTTATAACTAGACAGTCGTATAAACAAGTGTGTGTGTGATATGTATTCACAGGAGTTTATGAAGGAAATATAAACAATGCATGATGTTTATTTACAAGAGTTTATGAAGTAAATATAAACAAGTGTCTGTGAAACGAACGTTTAAGACGAGCGCAACTTGATTATTTACAAGTTTGAATGTGTACAAGGAAGCAAATATGTACACGAACGAGTATTTATGTACAGGAGGATGTGGATGTACATGGGAGGATTGGGACTTACACAATAAGGGTGGCCCATTTGTTTAAAAGTAGTTTCACAGGGAATAATGCTCATTTCAATACCAATGGTATTCAGTGTATATACAGACGAAACGGAAAACAAACGATCGAAGTTTATCCGTGTTTGAGTAAAAAGTATTTGTATTATGTACAGATAAAAATTTGTATGTATATGAGAAAGATTTTGATATGTACAAAGAAATAATTATGTACATAAAAGAATGTTAGTTTGTGTATACACAAGTGAAGTGAAAACAAACGATCGAAGTTTATACGTACTTATAAAAAGTATCATATTATATCTGATAAAAATTTATATATATGAAGAGAGTTTGATATGTACAAGGAAATAATTATGTACATAAAAGAATGTTTTGGGACTTACACCGTGAGGGAGGCCCATGATCGATTAAGAAATTTGAGAGAAAACGAATCGGTTTTATCGTTTAAATCGGATCGATCATGGTAAAAAAGATGTAAGTTTGATGAAAAGTTTTGAAGAAATGTTTTTAAAAGTGTTTTTGAAAAGTGAGGTTCATTTATGAGAAGTTTTGAAAAGAATCGAAATTCGAAAGTTGAAAAATTCACCTTTTAAAGTGGTTTTGAAAAGTGTTCAAAGTGTCGTTTTCGGCTTGATTAAAATATAATCAGATGAATGTTTTTTCTGAAAATTTTTGCATTATCATAAAATAGATACATTTATTGACAAGTGTACAAAAAATCATCTCAAAATGAGGAGTTTTGATTGGTTAAAAAATGTTAAAGTTTGTGAAAAAAAAAAAATATGAAAAGTTTGAAAAAATGGTCCATGGGAGGTTTGAACCCAACACGATGGGTGTACGTGGCAAAGTGATATAAAACCGCGAGTGTATTCGTGTATTGAAACACGTGTTTATATTATATTGGAAAATTTGAATTTGAAAATAACAAGAACACAACATGTTCTTCATCCTCTTCAATTCTTTGATTTTGTAACTTTCTTGTTTCTCAATGATTTTGAAAGTTGTAAACATGAAAGTTGCTCGAAATTTAACAAGGAACATGATGATGCTCATTAGTTTCATTTATTTTCAGTTAAACATGATTGAATTTCCAAAAATCACGAAGAACCTTAGAATTGAAAAACCTAATTGAAATGGCGTATGATGGATGATTTTTCAGGGTTAATGATCGTGAGAGAGAAAACAAATGGCCAAGAGTTTTTCAAAATGAATCAAAGAATCATGAGATTGAAGTTCGTGTTCTTACTGTTGAAAATCGAATTCTAGATTTGAGTGCTTCAGTTGTTGTTTGTGGATTGTTTGAGCACCGGACTCTAGGGGAGTGTGCACACTTCATGAGCATGCCTGGATCACTCTACTTAAGTCCACCTGCACAGAGCTTCGAATGGAACTAGAAATTGATGTTAGAGTTGTTACAGTTAGTTGTTATTGATCTGCATCATGTCTATGATGTTCATGGATAGTGTTTGGATGATCAGAATCAATTACTCAAGCCAAACCAAGAATTCGAATGATAAGACAGTTTTGCATAAGCTTATGAGCATGACATGTAATTCTGATTTCTAGCTTTGATCATGTTGCTTTTATGTTTTAGACAAGTTTGATATTGATTATAAGACAGTTTAGACACCAATTTGATCAGAGTTTTGCACAAGATTTCAAAATTGCAAGATTTCTCTAATTTGTACTATCTTTCATGAATTTTGAAAAGGAAGAATGAAAGCATGGCTTGGAATTACTTTGGTGTGTTTGAACTTGAAAAGAATGCCTCTATTTATAGGCCATAAGCTCTGAAATGTTAGGCACAAAGTTTTGGCATTGGTAATTCAAAGATGCCTTAAAGGGCAAGAAAGACATTTTGCAAAGGAAAAGGAAACTTCCTTTTTTAACCATGTGTGAAAATATTCAACTTGATCCAAACTTGTCATAATTACTTCTCACTGATTTTTATCAGTTCTTATCTCAATTTGGCAAGGTGGTATGGGTTCTAGAAGAAGAAATCACAAAATGACCTATAATTGTGAAGTTTTGACCTTGAAAACCATGGTTATGGAGCCTTATGTTTCAATTTCAAAAGTGTAGCTAGACTCCATGGATTTGAGAGTTCTTGGACATTTTGGAAAGCTTGTTTCAAGAGCTACAACTTTCATGTTTTTAGTTTTTTCCAAATCAAAGTGGAACTATGTGAAAAAATGCCATGAAGTTTGGAAAAAATAAGAAATTTCAACACTTGAAAATTTTTCTAAGTGTTGGAACTTTTGACTTTTTGTTGACTTTTCCAAATTCTTTGATTTTTTATGATCATGATGAATCATTTGAAGTATTTTGATGATGGAAAAAATTTTGTTTTGAAAAATTTGACCAAAAGTCAAAGTTTGACTTTTCTGTGCAGATGAATTTTCATCAGATGTTTCAGAAATTGGCTGATGAAGTCTGTGAACTGTTGTGATGTTTTGAATCCATAAATTAGGTCAAGATGTTATATCTAAGATATAATGATCAATCTCTAGCCAAAAAAGTCATTCATTGCTCAAAAAGTCGAGAATACTCATGCTCGACCAAAACCCTAATTGGTCGATCCTCGATTGATCAATGAGAAAAGTTGGATATCTGAGGATCAAAGGTTGATGTTTTGATCAAGATAGGTCAAATGAAGTGAGTAAAACTCAAACCCTAATTGGTTACTTCTTGAATCAGATGAAAATCTGATGAGACCCTAAATTTGGCCTGTGAATGCTACACCCGATTAATGCTGTTCTGAACTGTTAGTGATGCAATGATGCAAATGTGAGGTGGTATATTAGGTCAAAAATTGGGGTATGACAACAGTCATACTCCACAGTGAGGATTGACACCACATTGACTAGAATGTCCAGACTCTCTTCAGAATCTGACTTAAAGTCATCAGTTGCTTCTTAAAAAACATTTGGCTACAGGTCGATTTACGAATTCCCTAATTCATTCTTTGGCAGAAGTGTCGACCTTCACCTTGTATTGTTTTTTATTGCCTGCTTTATTCGCGACAACCTGTTCAACAGCAGTTGCTATTCTTGCAGCTTATTTTCAACACTGAAAGCGTCTCCATTGAGTACGGGACATGGGATTATTTCCCATGTAGTTCTCAAAAATATGACTGTTTCTCTCCGTCTTGAACTCGTTTCGGTAATTGACATCCGACTTTCCTTTCATATCCCTAGAAATAGCATCGACAGTTGATGCCCCCATTGTAACACCCGAATTATTTAATTATTTATTTAATTTGATATTTTCGTATATTTTTTCGAGTAATTGGTAATAGTGTAGAAATGCCAATTTAAGTCATTATATGATTATTGAGTGATTAATTAAAATAAGTTATAGGAAATAATAATAATATTAATAAGAATAATAATAATAATAATAATAATAGTGTTATTATTTAATAGAAGTGGAATAAGAAGAGAGGAAAGGGTTATTTTATGAGTAGAAGAGGAAAAGAGGTTTAGGGAGAAAAGGAAGAGAAGAGAAGATAGTGCAAGCTTGGTTAGGTCAAACTCCATCTTTAAGAAATCAACCTCCGACTCACAAGGTAAGGATGGGGTTCTTGCTCTCTAATTGGGAACATGATGAGTGATAGGTAGTGGGGTTTGTAATTTTGCTAGGTTTGTGTCTTGTTGTTGTTGTTGGGAATTTAAATTTGAAGCTTGAAAATCCATGAAACTTGTTGAATGTGTTGGTAAATGTTGTCCTTGTTTGATTACCAATGTTGCCAGTACCTTAGGTTGATAGGTTTTGGGTTGTGTGGTTGTTGGATGTCAAATATTTGGGAAAAATGGCAAGAGGGAGAGGCTGGCAGCACTGAAAACCCAATTTGTTCTGTTCAGTTTGCGGCGCCAACGGGTTGACGCGGCGCGAATAGAGCCCTGCTAAAGTCGCGGCACGAAGGAGGGTTCGCGGCACGTACTGAGTTGTTTTGAACACATTTCTTGATTTTTGAATTCTGCCCAATTCTAAACACTTTAACTAGGGAACTTTTAGTAGGCTTTTATGAGTAAAATAATGCTAGTAATTAGTAAGGAATGATATAGGAATTGATTAGAAATAGTTCCGAATTAGTATGTTGGTAATTGTAAGCGGTATAGTCGATTAACCGAAATTGGAAGAATTGAAGGGATGACTCGTACACGCTAGTAAGCTATTGTAGAGTGTTTATTTTGATGAATCTATGTTGAATGTAATGAATCACAAGTATAAGTTGGTTGTTTCCCTATATATGAATAAATTTTGTTGGAGGCTTAAAAGCCAATGTTGAAAGTTGTTGTTGTTGAAAAGTTATTGATGTTGAAAGTTGTTGTTGTTCTAAGTTGTTTGTTGTTCTAAGTTGTCTTGTGAGTTAATCGGAAAAATAGCAAGTGTACTATTTTAGCCGATGTAGTTATAATGAGTTTCCCCAAGTATCGATCTCGAGGACTGCGGAGTAAATACCTATTCGTGCTCTTAATTCAATTGAACAAAAATAATGGTTGGGTTGATTTTAAAAGTTTCAATTACGCTTGTAACAAGTGATGACTGATGAAATATAATGAGAATGATGCTAGGGTGAGTGGTTGATTTAACAAAACTATGATCCGAATCCAGATTTCCTCATTGCATATGAAAACTATCAATTACCTATCTCTAGATTGTTCTTCCTTAAGTCCTTAATGAAGACACTATTAGAACCCTAATCCTTATTCAAATGTCCATTCGAACAACTCTTAGTTTTAACCATAAAAATATCAAGAATTCAAGTGATTAAAAAGAGTTCCTAGTCCTAGGTGAGACTCCTAATAACCTAATTGTGTAGAAACCCTAACAATCACAGTCCTGCCAATTGTTAGTCATAGGTATACATGTATTTGTCCGATACATAATCATAAGAACACCACACAATTAAATTGAAATAGATAAACATGCATTAAGGAAATCAAGAATCAGAATTCATACAATCATCAAACCAGGACCACCCCCTAGCATTGGGGGGTTTAGCCTCTCATAATATTAGAAGAAAACAACAAATAAGAGTTAAACATTACAAAGAATTATGATGACTTTGATCTTCAATGGTGGCTGCCCTTGAATCTCGCCGTCTCCAAATTCCTCTCTGTCGCTCTCCTCCCTCTGTGATATTTTTTCCCTAATTTCAAAAGTCCTTTTTTTCTCTTTCCCAAAATACATTCTAATAGTCTCAGCCACATCCCAGTATTAGCCAAAGTCCAAAATACCCTTAATGACAAAGAAAAGATCCAAAACTCAAAAATTAAAGTTTCCTCACGCGTCCATCAACACGGGCCGTGTTGATTAACACGGGTGCCCGTGTTGGTCTTCAAATCCAAGGAATGCTCCAGGTCAATCAACACGGCCCGTGTTGATGAACACGGGTGCCCGTGTTGATCCAGTGCCTTGTGTGATTTTTTCGCTTTCCACTTGCTTTTCAACACGGGCCGTGTTGATGAACACGGGTGCCCGTGTTGATTCCTCTGTAGCCTCTAATATTCTAATTTTTTGCACTTCTTTTGTCCCGATTTGTTCTGTTTCATTCTTCTAACCCTGAAAACACTTAAACACATAACCAAAGCGTAAAATGCGATAAAAAGACATATAACACTAGACAAATACAAGAACTGATAACGAAACTCAATGCTAAATAACTGTGTAAAAACCACCGATCAAATTCCCCCAAACTTAAACTGTTGCTTGACCTCAAGCGACGATTACCAGAACTAATGAACATTAAAGCAGATCGGTACTCATATGCAAGAGTTCAGTTCTTATTGCTCAGAAAGTAGTGCGCTCAACATTCACATGACACTAAAATACCTTCCAACTATGCTTCGCACTTAAATATTCTCTTTCCGCTTTTCCTCCTCTTTCATTCGCACAATCAGATTAAGGCACTGAGAATTATGATAATCATCACATGCACATGACTAGCCAAGAACTTCACTTATTTGGGCACCAAACGAGCAGCATTGCCACTTTCTAAGATGAAATTTTCAAACCTTGTGGTTATTTATTATACATTATCCGGACGATGTTTGGGGATCAACCCCTTTGAATAACTGGTGAGGCTACCCAACTTAGCGGGCGGTTGCCTTTTACCGTCTTTTCATCATTTAGTGCCATTTTATTTGATTCTCAACCAATCATTCACGCATGTGAATCTAAAATATGCCAGACTGTATAGATAAACTATTCAAGGAGTACTTCGCAGACTTTAAGCACTATAGTACGAATCGACACGTTGGACTCGTATCAATGTCACATTATTCCGAACTTCCTAGCTTAAAACAATCATCCCTGCATCTCACACAATATCAATCCCGACCTTATTGAAATACAAGCTCTTGTGTAAAACAAAACAAAATCTTCGGTCAAAATTCAGAAAATTTGGGAGAATTTCTACTAGTGTTATTACACAACATTTATCATTAAC
This sequence comes from Vicia sativa, assembly GCA_021764765.1. Classification (NCBI taxonomy): domain Eukaryota; kingdom Viridiplantae; phylum Streptophyta; class Magnoliopsida; order Fabales; family Fabaceae; genus Vicia; species Vicia sativa. The sequence goes on along the minus strand of CM038796.1, from coordinate 88,393,631 downwards.
TTAACAAAAATTAAACAAAGCAATAAAAACTCCCCCAAACTTGAATTAAACATTGACCTCAATGTTTCAGACCAAGCTCGAGAGAAGTGACTCACAAAGGGTGATGCAGTACCAATTGCTACCTCCTAGCTTTTGCAAGGTAGGATCCCTTTTTATTACCTGCGAACAAAACAAAAAGAAAAGCTAAGTTATGAGAAACGTGGGTTGCCTCCCACGTAGCGCTTTGTTTAACGTTGCATGGCTCGACGGGTCATTCCCTTATGGGGGGTACTTTCTCTTCCACACCTTGTTGCTTGTACTTTCCGCAGCCCAAAATTCAACCCCCTCAAGAGCACGAGCCACTGCGTGATTCACGTTACTTCCAACTTTCATCTTCTCACCTTTTTCTACCTTCTTCTTTCCCTGCTTGGCTTCTTGACTGAACTTGGGAATCTTAATTGATGCCACTTGAGAGATTATGCCTGAGACTTCTTCAGGGAGTGAATTTGAAATTTTGCTCTCTCCCTCAATTTTGACCATACCAATTGAAAATTTATTATTTTCACCTGCACCTTGTTCCTTGACCTCAAACACCTTCATGGTTATCTCCTCTTCAAAATATTTTAGAGTTAGATGACCTGTCTCAATATCAAAATTGCACCTGCTAGTCAATAAAAAAGGTCGACCAAGAATGATCGGGGTCTCTTCATCTTCAGGTATGTCCATGATCTGGAAATCCACTGGAAAAGCAAATTTTTCAATCTCGACCAACACATCTTCAGCTATCCCATAAGACTTCTTGATGGTGTGATCAGCAAATTTTAATTTTGTTACACTCCCGCTTATCTTTTCAATGCCAAGCCTCTTGAAAATTGATAATGGCATTAAACTCACACTAGAGCCAAAATCAATTAGAACCCTTTTGAAAGTTCTATCTTTTATGGTGCATGGTATTGCCACCGATCCAGGATCCTTCTGCTTGACAGGTATTTTTCTCTCGGGTGCGAGTGCACACAACTTCTCATCAACGAGTACATGTTCATCATCTGTTGGCCTCTTTTTTTATAGGATCTCCTTCATGAATTTTTGGTACAAAGGCATTTTCTCGAGTGCTTCAAATAAAGGTATGTTGATCTCTAGCTTCTTGAACAATTTGAAAATTTTATCGAACTCTTTCTCTTTTTCGTCCTTCTTTGCCACTCGCGAGGGATATGGAAGCCTAATCACAGGTTTACTCTTTTCTTCAGATGGCTTCACAGGTAGCGCCACTTCTTCCTTTTTCCTCTTGTTCTCTCTCACTTCTAAATCCACTTCTATAAGTTCATCATCAACTTTTACCTCATCTTCTCTTTCTTTGGAAACATTTTCACCCCTCGTTGTGACATTGATTCTCATGGTTCTTCGGATTGCCTTGTGCTTGCATTGCTACTTGTTGCACAATTTCCCCATTTGAACCTCAAATTTTTAATTGCAGCCGTGGTGTTCCTGTGATTGCTTCGTGTTTCTTCTTGGAATTGGAAAGTGTGGGCAGCCATCTTTTCAAAGGCCACTTCCCTCTGCTTCGAGGAGCTTGTTGTTCTGATCTTTCAAGCAAAGTTCGGATGATTCTTCCACCGAGATTATAGGTGTTAGAATATGGATTATTCTGCCTCAAGAGTTTTATCTCCTCAATTTGTTTCGGAGTTGCAAGACATTGTGCAGTCATGTGCGGTCCACTACAAATGTCACAAACCACATTTTTAACCTGTGCTACCTGTTGAGTGCCCATGTTCATAGCTTTAAGCTTTTCTCCACTTCTGCAGTTATCGCCTCTTTGATTTTGAGTTGTTTATTTACTTCCAAAAATCAATCACTCCCTCTGGTTTGCTTGCAGCCTGTCATATAATTCGGATGCTCATTTGCAGCTATAGCTTCAATAATCTTCTTGATACCAGTGGCTGTTGAGAAGTTGGATGAGCCACCAGCTGCTGTGTCAATGAGTTGCTTCGTTTTGATTCTCAGACCATTCACAAACATCTGCATCTGCTCAGTCTGATCCAGTTATGAGTAGGGCATGCCACCAAGAGTCTTTTAAATCTCTTAAAAGAGTCTCCTAATGATTCACCCTCCTTTTGCTTGAAATTCAAGATCTCATATCTTTTCCTCATGAACACGGATGCTGGAAAATACTCATTGAGGAATGTTGTTTCCATATATTCCCAAGATGTAATGCTACTGCGGAAGAGAATAGAACCACTCCTCGCTTCATCGCCAAGGTGAGCGGAAACATTCGCAACTTTTTCTGTTCTTCAGTATGCCCATCTATCTTTAGAGTGGTGCTCATAGTCAGAAATCGTTGCAAATTCTTGTTAGCATCTTCATTAACCCTTCTAGAAAAGGATCTCTTCTCCAACTGCGTGATGGTGCTCGGGTGGAGCTGAAAATTAGGAACATTAACGGGTTGGTTGACAATGGTCAATCTTCCCCCTGGTGCGTTTGTCCCTCCATAATCCCCTAGCAATCTCTCTTGAGGTGGATTCATTGGTTCTTCTTCTGACTCTGAGCCGGAGTGTGTTGAATTCCTATCTTCTTCCTCGGCCAGTCTTGCTTGCTTTGCTCCTCTTCGCCGAGTGCGAAGGGTTCTCTCTATTTCTGCGTTAAAAAGATATTCTGCTGAGGTCTGACCTCGCATAAAAATATTAGACACAATATTAGTTCTAATACAATGTACAAGAAAATAAATAAACAAATGAATAGAAATATTTTAATTGCAGAGCAATAAAATTTCAAACGAATTAAGAGTAAATCAGTATTTTGGCAGTCCCCGACAACGGCGCAAAAAACTTGATCGGAAAAATAGCAAGTGTACTATTTTAGCCGATGTAGTTATAATGAGTTTCCCCAAGTATCGATCTCGAGGACTGCGGAGTAAATACCTATTCGTGCTCTTAATTCAATTGAACAAAAACAATGGTTGGGTTGATTTTAAAAGTTTCAATTACGCTTGTAACAAGTGATGACTGATTAAATATAATGAGAATGATGCTAGGGTGAGTGGTTGATTTAACAAAACTATGATCCGAATCCAGATTTCCTCATTGCATATGAAAACTATCAATTACCTATCTCTAGATTGTTCTTCCTTAAGTCCTTAATGAAGACACTATTAAAACTCTAATCCTTATTCAAATGTCCATTCGAACAACTCTTAGTTTTAACCATAAAAATATCAAGAATTCAAGTGATTAAAAAGAGTTCCTAGTCCTAGGTGAGACTCCTAATAACCTAATTGTGTAGAAACCCTAACAATCACAGTCCTGCCAATTGTTAGTCATAGGTATACATGTATTTGTCCGATACATAATCATAAGAATACCACACAATTAAATTGAAATAGATAAACATGCATTAAGGAAATCAAGAATCAGAATTCATACAATCATCAAACCAGGACCACCCCCTAGCATTGGGGGGTTTAGCCTCTCATAATATTAGAAGAAAACAACAAATAAGAGTTAAACATTACAAAGAATTATGATGACTTTGATCTTCAATGGTGGCTGCCCTTGAATCTCGTCGTCTCCAAATTCCTCTCTGTCGCTCTCCTCCCTCTGTGATATTTTTTCCCTAATTTCAAAAGTCCTTTTTTTCTCTTTCCCAAAATACATTCTAATAGTCTCAGCCACATCCCAGTATTAGCCAAAGTCCAAAATACCCTTAATGACAAAGAAAAGATCCAAAACTCAAAAATTAAAGTTTCCTCACGCGTCCATCAACACGGGCCGTGTTGATTAACACGGGTGCCCGTGTTGGTCTTCAAATCCAAGGAATGCTCCAGGTCAATCAACACGGGCCGTGTTGATGAACACGGGTGCCCGTGTTGATCCAGTGCCTTGTGTGATTTTTTCGCTTTCCACTTGCTTTTCAACACGGGCCGTGTTGATGAACACGGGTGCCCGTGTTGATTCCTCTGTAGCCTCTAATATTCTGATTTTTTGCACTTCTTTTGTCCTGATTTGTTCTGTTTCATTCTTCTAACCCTGAAAACACTTAAACACATAACCAAAGCGTAAAATGCGATAAAAAGACATATAACACTAGACAAATACAAGAACTGATAACGAAACTCAATGCTAAATAACTGTGTAAAAACCACCGATCATGAGTATGTTGTTGTTGTATGCCATACATGATAGTCGCATACATTGCATTTCATTAAAGTTGGAGCTATGCTCACCCATGTTGGCCTAGATTGGCAAAATATTAAAAGTTGATGGCTTATGCCTTGTTGATGCCTCGGAATTACTGGCAATTTTCTAAGTTGGGAGTTTTACTCCGATGGTACCACATGCATTTGCATTTGTCCAAGTCGCATACTTTAGTGCATAATGATGTTGTTGTGTGGTTAAATTGTGTTTGTTGTTGATTGGTTGTGAGATGACAAAATAGCAATTTTATATAATTCTAACTATATATTATTTATCATGATCTCAATTATATAATTTGATATCTCACCATTTCATTGTTTCGCCGTTACTTTTATATTGGTAACGTGTAGGTAACCAGGAGGAGTAGCTGTTACTGTTTTTAGTTCGAGTTTAGTGTCATTGCTTTGATACGTAGCACTCGGGGGAAATGAACACTTGTCTTATTTTGTTGTTTTTAATGTTGAATCTTTTGTCGTTAATTGAGGATTTTTATTATGTTGATGTTGTTTATGACTCAAAAGATGTTATGCCTTATGTGTAAAACTATTATGATTTCGCTGCGTGATTAATGAAGTCGTTTATGTTTGAAGACTAAAAATTATGCATTGTGTTAGTTCCTCCTCTTTAAAGTGTTATGTATCCGTTTTGAATAAAAATGACGTGTTTATGTGTTTAAGTTGAAAAATGTGACATCCTGATTATGTTGGAAAACTTTATACTCTGATTTTATTGAATAATTACTTGGGGTAGAATTGGGGTGATACACCCATCCTGCCTTGAGGCTTAATCCATGTGCCTTTTGGAGCAGCAACATAAGGGATGAAGCTCTTTGGCTTAGCTTGGGAGCATCCCACAGTTCTCCTAGGATCCCTTGGATTAGGGAACTGCTGGTTGTACACTTTGGGCTTGTTTTTCTCTAGCTGTAACTTTTGAAAGTTCTCAGCAACAATTTTATCAGTAACTACTCCACATCTAGGGAACAAACACACTCATGAGCCCTTGTTTTTGCACCGATAGAGGAAATCCAGCATATCCTCATCATCCTTGGGATAAACATCAGCTATGTCGACATTGGGGCTTTCGCTAGTACTTTCCTCCACCATATTGTCTTCAGGAAATTCTGTCAGTTCCACCATGTTTATCTCAACAGGTTAAGCAAATAACACTTCCTCCCGCCTTAGAGGATCATCATCGATTTTCATCTTCCTGGCTGCGAACTTCAGTCGGCCCTCTTCTAGAGATTTTTGAACAAGATCCCTGAAAAGAAAACATTGAGAGGTTGTGTGACCAAGATAGTTATGAAATTTTCAAAAACCTCTTTTCTATCGTTGTTCTAATGGTGCTAATTTAGCATTTGGAGGTACTAAAATCTGACCATCTTTAACTAACAGATAAAAAATTTCTTCACATTTAGTAACATCAAAAGTATAAGTTTTTGTAGGAAAGTTTGAACCGTTTTTGAAAGGACTTTTTACTTTGGAAGGAAATAATGATTTACATTCATATGCCGGCCCTGGCTTCATTTCAGCCACGTCGACCTCTGCCTCAATCGACGAGATATAGTCGGCCTCATATATGGGATCAGTATCATCGTAGTTTATATAAGCTAATTTTTCTTTCTTGGATTTAGCCTTAGTATGTCTAACCTTTTCTAATCTTAGCCACTCAAGGTGTCGAACTCTATCAGCTAATTGTGACATACTTTTAACAAAGGTCGGATCTATTTTCTTCCTAATGGAGTAATCTAGACCGTTAGCAGCCATTTGAACAAGTTCATGTTTTGGAACTTGGGTAAAGCACCTTGCTTTTAATGACCTAAATCTATTGATATAATCATCAATAGTTTTAGAAAACCTTATCTTAATGTTTGATAATTCGACCAAACTAATTTTTTAATGTCCCTCATAAAATTGTTCATGAAAAAGCTTTTCTAACTTAGTCCATGAATCAATAGAATTTGGAGGCAACGTAGTGAACCATGTAAAAGTTGCCTTAGTGAGAGATGAAGGGAAGTCTTTTACTCTTAGGCTTTCATTATTTTCCACATCACCAGATTCTGTTAAATACCTAGCAATATGTTCGACTGTCTATTCCCTATATTCTCCCCCAAACTTAGTGTATTTAGGAATTTTCCATCCTCTAGGGTTTTCAGTTTGTAAAATATATTCTGACAAAGGGGAAGAATACGATGGCCTCTGAAGTGTGGCATTCATGCTATTCCTAGACATAATTCTTTCGACAATTGTAGTTAGATTATTTTTTACAGCTAATTCCTCTTGTCGAATTTGATCAACAATTTGATCAGCCTCTTGTTGTCGATGTACTAATACCCTAGGTGGGTCGACAACTACATTCCTTTGAGGCACTGCAGCTTGTCCTTGATGGACAATTTCATCTTATATTGCCCCCATGTCTATTTGACCAGGGGAAACTAGTCGGACAGGTGGCGTCTGTCGAACAGGCGCTGGGGGAGCACCCAAAAAATTACCCAAACATGTTAATTAGGAAATCACTTGTCGATTCGTTTCAGCAGACTGTCTATTACTCTCAGCCGATTCGCGTACTATAGGATTAAATACATTACCCATTTGGTTAGTTAGCATATTAACCAATTCATGGTTACTATCATCCATTTATTGTCTTAATACCGCTACTGAAGTGTTAGTAAGAGACGACACTACAGGCTGAGAAAGCGCTCCTCTACTAAGGTTTCCTCTATTACAAGTAAATGAATCAAAGGAAATGACTGAAATGTAAAGGTTTTGCATTGAAATAAAGGTGGTGATTCATGTACATCAAGCACTCTTGAACTCTTTGCTTCCTAACGCTCAGAATGAACAAAGTTTTTGCAAGTGATTTGATTATACAAGTGAACACATAGAAATTACATTGAAACTACTTATTTATAGTATTTACAAGATGAATTCCCTAAAGCAATCGTTGGATGGCGTTTGAACTCTAAGGTAACCGCTTCATCAGATGCTGCCACCTGCTTGGCACTCAAATGTGTTACAAGCTAATGGATAACTGCTTAGAAACTTTGAATTTCGAATTTCCCGCTTCTAACTAAACACCAACCGCTTCTGGCTGCTTCAACACGTCCCTTCTTTAACACAAGGAAACAATAGATTTTCTTCTAAGTCCAGAATTCCTTATAGTCGACAAGACCAAATCGACCATTTCCATGCTTTGGTCGATTCCTATTGAACCTATTTGGTAAAATTGAATTGACCATGTTTTGTCATGCTTATGTGCTATGTTTCAATGTTAAAGGAGCCATAATAACATCTGTGCTATGTTTCGATGTTAAATGAACCGTAATAGCAAGCAGTTCACTTAAGTTGATTAAGTAGTATAAAATCATTAAAGAACTGCGTTGATGTATGTGTTACTTGTTCAATAAACTAAATGGAAATACTTAAATAACATGTGTGTATGTGTATGTGTGTGTATTCACACTCATGAGTGGAGAAGATGTGATGAGATTAGTCTTGAAGGAGACAATATGAACTATGTGTGAACGAATGGCTAAAAATACGCCTTGCTCGTAAGTGTAGTCTGTAATCGGGGGAGATCTGTTAGAAATTATATATTTTGTAAGCTAGGCTTAACGTAATAAACGTTAGTTGATAGGTCTATCCCCCGTAAGGATGAGTATGTTAGCATTCTCATATAGTAAAAGGTGAATATACCTCGATTTTCTTGGTTATGTTTTATCCCCTAAGAACTATAATTCGTAGTACCTCAATAGTTATGGATAACATGTTGATCGAGTGGACTTATGATTTAGTATGGCTCTAGTGAGATAGTTATATCTCACCCTATATTGTTGCTATATTTTTAAAGGAACATATTTCTGCCAAAAAAAAAGGTGAGATGTCATGAAGAGCATTATATATTTTCTTTTGTATTCCCGCTGCACAATCATCTTTATTTTATTTTATTTTATGTATTTATGTCATTTAGACACCTTTGAATATATTAGTACTAATGTATAACATTTTAAATATGATAATTTTAAACGTAATATATAACCTGCAAGATTATGACTTCAATGTTCAAGTCATCTATAAATCTAAAATGAGTATTAATAAAAAATAGAAGATAAAAATTATATTTTAAATCTCACATGTGCGCATTATATACCTTAAATAATCTTAAATGGGTTTTTAGCATAAATCAACTATTATATTGTATTGGACCTTTAACCTGCCAAAAACAAAATTCAATATTGAAATAAACTAATTCAATTCGAGATAATCAATTCTGACAGTTTATTAGAGAAGTTATTCAAAGCTAAAGTATAATTCTATAAGAATTATCCAACACACAAATTATTAATATCTCTAAGGAATTACTTATAAAAGGTAATAATATTTTTGTGGGACAGACAAGTACATTCACACATGTATGTTTCTTCTAGACACACATATTGACCCAAAAAAAAATTCCAATGTAATGATTAGTCAATTAATCCCAAATCTTACTTTTTGTGGCAAGTGGCAACAACTTGCAAATCTTAGCTTCCAAGGCGCATTATAGCGTCAACCACTTTTTAATCACCAAAAAAGTCGTTGAAACTAATTAATGACTTCTTCAAAACAACACCTCACCTGACCAAGACTCTCTTTCTTTCTCTCTCTAAAAATCCATCCACCCGCCATTTTCTCTCTCTAGAAACATGACTACTACATTCGTCCATAACCGGAGCCAACACTCCGGCCCCCGTGCCACGCCGGATAATATCTCCCGTTCATCGGACTTCAGTACTTCGAATCAATCAACCACGTCTTCTTCCGGACGGAATCCTGTTGTTGCTGCTGCTTTGTCGATTGCCGGATTGTTCGCAGCTTGTTTCACGCCGCCGGAGACTAGTAATTCCAAGAGTCTTGTTGTGGATTCTGAGGAGTTCAAATCTTCTTCTGGTTCTGGTAATTCTTACAAAACCGGCTTGAATGGTGGCACCGACATCTCTGAAAAAATATATATGTTTTATTCGTTTATTTATTTAAATTATTATCGATGTTGATAGGTCAGTGTTGATATGTCAGTGTCGTGTTTCCAATTCATATCCGACTTGTAACTCAAGAATAAATATTTTCTGGTTACATATCATGAAATCTTCAAAGTATAGAAAAGTTTCCTTTTAAGGATGTAGTGGTGAATATTTTTGATCAAGTATTAGGTCAAAATTTGAATATGACTCCAGAATTTGAATCTAAATCATGAAAATAGTGGCTTATAGGTTTTGATGTGTGGCTGGCTGTAGGTAAATATGTCTTTATGCTTGTGAAATGGTGTGGAGTGAATAATGAATAATGAATTGGAATAAGCTGTTTTGTTTTGTTTTTCAGTTGCATCAAATGCTTCGAGAGCGGGTAGTCAGAGAGGGCGTGGTTCAGGCCGAGGTCCCAATGTCAGTTTATACAACACGACAATCCAGGGGAATGAGTCTGGCATTGTGAAGTACACCATGGAGGAAATCATTCAAGTTACCAGAAACTTCTCTCCTTCTTTCAAGATTGGTCAAGGTGGTTTTGGGGCAGTCTACAAGACCAAACTCCGGGATGGAACTATTGTCGCAGTAAAGCGAGCTAAGAAGGTTTTAAATTGTTTTTAGCTTAATTGTATGGTCACTTCTGTTGCATTTATGTGGAATGGAATGAGAATGCTATCTAGTAAGGATGCAAATGTTGTTTGGTTGATTACCTTTTTTTGTTTGCAGAGTGTACACGAGAAACATTTAGGTTCGGAGTTCCAGAGTGAGGTACAAACCCTATCACGGGTCGAGCATTTGAACTTGGTAAAGTTCTATGGATTCTTGGAGCTAGGGGATGAAAAAATCGTTGTTGTGGAGTATGTTCCTAATGGAACCCTCAGAGAACATCTAGATTGTGAGTTTTTCTGGCCTTCTGACTGTTGTTTTGTTGCTTTGTGGTTTGGCCTTGCCTTAAGGCATAGAATATTTGCTTTTTGTGCCTACAACTTAATCAAAGAATCATCACAGGCATTCATGGAAATGTTCTCGACCTCGCTGCTCGTCTAGACATTGCAATTGATGTATCTCATGCTCTCACCTATCTTCATGTGTATATGGGTATATAACTCTTTTTGTCTCCAATTAATTCCTTTTTGTCATTCTATTTGTCCCTAATGACATATAGAATGCTGAACAGAATCTTATCGTTGTTGCATACTGCATTTTCTTTGTAGATCATCCCATCATTCATAGAGACATAAAGTCTTCCAACATTCTCCTCACTGAGAATTTTCGAGCAAAGGTAGCAGACTTTGGTTTTGCTAGACAAGCACCAGACAGTGACTCTGGCATGACACACATCTCCACCCAAGTTAAGGGAACTGCCGGTTACTTGGATCCCGAATACTTAAAAACCTATCAACTGACCGAAAAGAGTGACGTCTATTCATTTGGTGTCTTGCTTGTTGAACTTGTCACAGGAAGACGCCCGATTGAACCAAAATTTGAACTCAAAGAGAGAATAACAGTAAAATGGGTGAGTAGTGTTTTTCCATTTTGTTCTGAAGTTTAACACCTCCTCTTCATAATTGTAGTTTACCAATCCTATTTAATGTGACTCATTTGCTACAAGTGCAGGCTATGAAGAGGTTTATAGAAGGAAACGCGATCTCGGTCTTGGACCCAAGACTGGATCAAACTTCTGCAAATAATTTGGCCTTAGAAAAGATACTTGAGCTAGCTTTACAGTGCTTGGCTCCTCATAGGCAAAGCCGGCCTAGCATGAAGAGATGTGCAGAGATTCTTTGGGCCATTCGTAAGGATTACCGAGAGATATCGGCTTTAAACTTTCGATCATATTCCACTACTTCCCAAAGAAGCACCTCATTGTGAGAGTGACAAGGATAGAGTTCATATCAGGTAACATCACTTGCATGAAAAAGAGTGTGAGTAAGGAAAAAATAAGCATAAAAAAGATAATAATGCATTCAAACATGAAGTTAGGACAAAATATGATCAGAGGAGGAAACAATTCTTCTATAAAATAATGATCAAGCAAATTTGGCAACTGGGGTGGCATATGCTGATAGTGATTAGTGATAGGTAGAATTCATATTCTGTTGAAATTGTTCATAAGAGTTTTGACTTGTATATAGGAAGAGGGTGTTATTGCTTCCATAATATTTTTTTATTTTTCTTGTGATGTACTTGACAGAAAGGAAAATTTGTATGCTATTATTGATTGATTGTAATTTTGATTGCTGTATTGTTTGTTGCCTGGGCTCTGATCTGACGTTCCATTCATTTTATTGTTTATTGTGTTTAATAATTTATGCCAAAAAAAAAAAATCTCTAGTATTTTTTTTAAAAAAAATTATTTGAATTTTATAGACTCCATTGTCAAATAGTCCATCACAATATCATGTTATATGGACACAACTATGTGATGATATATTTACTAAGACTTAGTCTTTGTATTAAATAGAAATGTCAATTTAGTTAAGTTTAATAAGCTAACTTTTAGGAAAGTTGAATACGTGTGTTTTGTTATTCTTATTATTTTATGAGGTTTCTATTCAATTTGTAAGGCTTGTATAAAACTATCATATTTTCATCTTTTTTAGAATAAGAAGTGATTCTCACTTTATTAATATTGTTCATATTTTAAGAATAAGAAGTTATTTCACTTAATTAATATAGTTAAAGTTATCATTACTACTTCATTTGATATCGAAGATGCTTTAACAAATGAAAAAATAATAACGATAACTTTAACAATATTAATCAAATAACTTTAACAATATTAATCAAGTGGAATTGCTTCTTATTCTTACAAAATAAAACTATGACGGCTTTATATAAGTTTTACAACTTGAATAGAAACCTCCGAGAGTAATAAAGAATAATAAACTATAATACCCCGTAAACACTTATTCAACTTTTCTAAAAATTATCTTATTAAACTTAGCTAAGTTAACCTTTATATTTATAATAAATACTAAGTCTCGGTAAATATACCAACAAATTTCTCCTCTTAAATTTAAACTAAAATGTTCATTGAGTGATTCAACATATCCAATCAGAAATAATCCAGGCTACTAAATTCTCCAAAAGTATTTGTTCTTGCTAGAAAAATTATATGAGTATGTTTATGAATTCGGAGGCTTAAGCAAGTTATCTTGAGTTCTAAGCTATGTATCTTGCTTATCCCTTAATCGGGAGCCTTTTTTATAGAGGCGTCTGGACCTCATTAATCACTGCTTGTAATGTCTGTGGTCTTCCAAGTTATGTAACTGGGGTTATCTTTAAGGCTCATAACGTCTGCCACTGCTAATGATGGCTATTAGTATAACGCATGTCATCAGGTATAAACTGGCAGTTACATCCTTAATGAGTTGGCCTCTTCATAACGTTTCCGTAATTGTTGGGCTGGTTGTAACCCCTAGATCTGGGGAGTGTGCCTGGTGGAAGACCCTTCATCTCCCAACGCGCCTTAGCCATCGACACCTCCGACTTTATAGCCCAGATAGGTCCGATCTCAGAGGCCGAGGTGTACTCCTTAGTGGTAATTGTCTACTTTGTCTAGTCGGCTATTATACATCGGGTAGTGGATTTTATGCATGAACATAAGTCCCCCGAGCATATGGCTTTTTGCTCTAAAACCCTATGGTCGATAGATAAAGCGTGAATCCTGGTTGAGGTATACGTCGGTCGTGAGTAAATTACCAACGCGTGTGTCCCACATCCCAAGTTTCCCAACAGTCACCTATGATTTTCAGGCGTAATGATGGCAATTAGTGGGTTTTAAATGTAAACACGCTTCCTATTCCTTTTATAATGTCTCTCTTCCATTCCAAAAATTATTTCCTTTTCTATCTCCTCCTACAAAGCCCTTCTTGTTGGCGCTCTTCACTCGGAAATCACTCCGTCCCTGCTTTTCCATCACTCACCATTTTAAACAAGTACTCCTTTTCCCTACATCGCTTATTTCTCCGTAATTTTTAAATTCAAAAGATGGTTGTCATTAGGGAATGCGATGATTTAGGAAATAGGAAACACTTAAATGGCGATGAGCGTAGAATTTTGTGGGAAGAATGTATGAAAGAGATGAGAGATACGTTAGGGGTAGAGGAACTTGAGAGGGTTATGAACAAGATTTATTCTGAAGTTCTAACCTCTGAAAGTGATTCTGACCCTAATTCTTCAAGTTCAGTGGAGCTCTTGATGGAGACTGACAAAACCTTTAGCGCATAAGTTCTAGGTTTTGACCACAACACCATGGACGAAGTGGAGATCGCCAAGCTCTGCTCTCTGTGGAACGTGTCCTCGATGGGAAACGAGGACGACATTGTTCTAGAATCTTGTATTGATGGTGAACGAGTCTGTATGTCTCGGTCGAAAGGGGTGGACCCTAACTGGTTCTACTTTTATGTCGGGATATTAGAATATATAAATATCCACTTTCCCTTTACCGACTTTGAAACAGACCTGTTAAGAATAGTAAATGTAGCTCTGTCGCAACTACGTCCCAACAGTTGGGGTTCCATAAAATCTTTTGAAGTAATATGCGAGGTTTTGAGCATTACATCTACCATCGAGCTATTCTTCTCCTACTTTGAAGTGAAGAATGTGGATGCTAGGAGCTGGGTGGCCATTAGCGGCATTCCGATGAGGAGCTTTCTTCAAGCCTTCACCTCAAATTATAAAGGCTTTAAAGAGCGATTTCTCCGAGTTCGTTGTGGTCCCCGGTTCCCTCAAATAATATATGGTGCTAATGGTCACCACAAGTTTCCCTTGCATTGAACGAGCAATCCCCTTCCCATCTCGAGTTTCAAATATGAAAGATTGAGTGACACTGAAACCCGTTCTCTCGAAGTTTTAGAGTTCTTCTGGCCGATCAGGGTTAAGGATTTATTGCCTTTACCCTTTGATGACATTCTGACCTTTTTAGGTAATATTTTTTCTAAATATTTGATGACTCGAGGAAAAGTTTATTCTGTTTCTTACACATTTCCTTTAACTTTTATGCAGACAAAATGACTGACCTTTCTGTTGAAGAGCAAAAGAAGCTGATGGTCGTGGCCCGAGCTTCCCAAAAGAACGCTGGTGGTCCTTCAGAGGCCAAATCAAACTTGGTCGGCTTAGAGGTATGGGCCCCCCAAGAAGAATAAAGGCTTTGGCCTTAAGGCGGGCACTGCTGCTACTATGGAAACAATGGTGATTACAACTTCACCGCTTAAGCGTACTTTGGATGTAGAGGTGCTTGGCGAGAACACCCCAAAGAGGCATAAAACCATAATGACCAATGAGATAAATTAGGTCGATTGGGAGGTTTCTACCGTGATGAAAGAGACTGGTGATGGTTCAACCCGACCCTCTACTGAAAATAAGTTCTGGTCAGCCGAGTTTGACAACATAAAGTTCCTATACGACCTTCACAATGCTACGGAAGATGTGAAGAAAGTGAAAAGCCTTGGTCCTCAAAAGATCACCCAACACCTCAGCTCATACCTGATGAGGTATGCCATTTTGGTCGGGGGTCTGTAAGAATCTGGGGATGATGTAGAAGCGAAGTATTTCGACCTAGAGAAAGAGGTCAAAAGGTTGTCTGACCACGAGAAAACCCTCCTAGAGGAAAATTAAAACTTTAAGGCCAAAGTGCTCGAAGACAATGAAAAGGTGAAGTATTTGGAAAAAGAGCTTTCAACCATGAAGACCTCGGCTATCGAGTTGGCAGCCGGTCTGGAAGCTTCGAAAAAGTCTTGTTCCAACTTGAAGAAAACCCTAGAGAAGTCCCAACTGGATGTTCTTAATTCCGGGGATGTGGCTTTCGACCGGGAAAAATACCAAGTGGCTTGCCTTTAACCTAGAGCTGGACATCTCCGCGTTGATTTTTTAAGGACCCAGAGCCCGATAGATGAAGAGCTGATCATCGTTGATACCTCAAACCTTGAGACCGCCGAAGGTTCTTAGCTTTTTGTTTTTAATTTGTTTTAAGTTAGTCACACTTTTATTGTGGGTGCATTTTGTAAAACTTGCTGACAATTTCCCTCTGGGATTTTTAATCAACTTCAGATCGTACTTTTTAATTTCAATTTCAGATCGTATAACACTTTCATTCCATTTTTCTGCATTGTCCAAGATAATCACATGATTTTCTTCGGATATTTTGCTTTATTTGCTTTACTCTTTATCAAAGCAAATTTATTTTCTGATTAAATCAGTTTAATTGCCGATTTCACAATATTTTTTATGCATGGAAGGATTTTGTGGATGTGTAGTAGCCTCTCCAATCGAATGGTTCTATTGGACCATGGAAACTGCAGATATGAGGGGAAATAATCCTTGTATGCAATTTAAAATGCATTTAGGCAGTAGCATCATCCCGGGCTGTTTATAAGTTAGCCCCCGATCCCCTTAAAACGACCACATAAGTCGACTGAGGTTGTGGTGCTCTTACGATTTAAAGCTTGACTCTGCATGAGGCGTAGAGAAGGTGGCGTAGAGCCATTGAGGATACACCCAAAATCAGTGCCTTAATAGGCCCATACGAGGTGCAGAGCTCGAAGGATACACCTGAAACCAGTACCTTGAGAGGTCCAACCGAGGTGCAGAGCCTGATGGCATAGAGCCATGGTGTGAAGCCTATGAGGGTACACCCGAAACCAGTGCCTTAAGAGGCCAGTAGAGGTACATTGCACTCAAGAGGGTACACCCGAAACCAGTTCCTTAAGAGGTCAAGCCAAGGTGCAGAGCTCGGTGGCATAAAGTCGTGGCGTGAAGCTGATGAGGGTACACCTGAAACTAGTGCCTTAAGAGGCCCAGCTAAGGTGCAGAGCTCGAAGGATACACCTGAAACTAGTACCTTGAGAGGTCCATTTGAGGTGCAAAGCCTGATGGCATAAAGCCGTGGCGTGAAGCCGATGAGGTTACACAAAAAACCAGTGCCTTAAGAGGCCCAACCGAGGTGCATTGCACTTAAGAGGGTACACCCGAAACCACTGCCTTAAGAGGACCAACTGAGGTGCAGAGCTCGGTGGCATAGAGCCGTGGCGTGAAGCCGATGAGGATACACCCGAAATTAGTGTCTTAAGAGGCCCAGCTGAGGTGCATTGCACTCAAGAGGGTACACCCGAAACCAGTGCCTTAAGAGGCCAAGCCAAGGTGCAGATCTCGGTGGCATAAAGTCGTGGCGTAAAGCTGATGAGGGTACACCCGAAACTAGTTCCTTAAGAGGCCCAGCTAAGGTGCAGAGCTCGGAGAATACACCTGAAACTAGTACCTTGAGAGGTCCATCTGCAGTGCAGAGCCTGATGGCATAAAGTCGTGGCGTGAAGCTGATGAGGGTACACCCAAAACCAGTGCCTTAAGAGGCCTAACAGAGGTGCATTTCACTTAAGAGGGTACACCCGAAACCACTACCTTAAGAGCCCCAACTGAGGTGCAGAGCTCGGTGGCATAGAGCCGTGGCGTGAAGCCGATGAGGATACACCCGAAATTAGTGCCTTAAGAGGCCTAGTCGAGGTGCATTGCACTCAAGAGGGTACACCCGAAACCAGTGCCTTAAGAGGCCTAACTAAGGTGAATTGCACTCAAAAGGATACACCTGATACTAGTTCCTTAAGAGGCGGAGCCGAGGTGAAGAGCTCGGTGGCATAGAGTTGTGGCGTGAAGCCAATGAGGGTACACCCGAAACCAGTTCCTTAAGAGGCCCAACCGAGGTGCATTGCAATCAAGAGGGTACACCCGAAACCAGTGCCTTAAGAGGCCTAACCGAGGTGTAGAGCTCGGTGGCATAGATATGTGGCATGAAGCCGATGAGGATACATTCAAAACCAGTGCCTTAAGAGGCCTAGTCGAGGTGCATTGAACTCAAGAGGGTACACCTGAAACCGGTGTCTTAAGAGGCCCAACCGAGATGTATTGCACTCAAAAGGGTACACCCAAAACCAGTGCCTTAAGAGGCCCAACCGAGGTGCAGAGCTTGGTGACATAGAACCGTAGCGTGAAGTTGATGAGTGTACACCCGAAACTAGTGCCTTAAGAGGCCCATCCAAGGTGCATAGCTCGGAGGATACGCCCAAAACCAGTACCTTGAGACGTCCGTCCAAGGTGCAGATCCTGATGGTATAGAGTCGTGGCGTGAAGTTGATGAGGGTACACCTAAAACCAGTTCCTTAAGAGGACCTACCGAGGTGCATTGCACTCAAGAGGGTACACCCGAAACCAGTGCCTTAAGAGGCCCAGCCGAGGTGCAGAGCTCGGTGGCATAGAGCTGTGGCGTGAAGTCAATGAGGGTACACCCGAAACCAATGCCTTAAGAGGTATAACTGAGGTGCATTGTAATCAAGAGGGTACACCCGAAACCAGTTCCTTAAGAGGCCTAGCCGAGGTGCAGAGCTCGGTGACATAGAGTCTCGGCGTGAAGTCGATGAGGGTACACCCGAATCCAGTGCCTTAAGAGGCCCAACCGAGGTGCATTACACTCAAGAGGTTACATCATATCTCCTTTCCACATACTAAGTTTTCTTAAAGTGCCTCATTAAAAACCATGACCCTTGCCTAGGAAAAAGAGTGCACCGATTTATTCATTACATCAACTTACATATTTTAACTAAAATAAAACATAAGACTAAATACATGCCAAGTCCTAGGTATTTCTATGTCATCTAAAGTTTCCAGTTTGTAAGCACCGTTGTTGAACTTTTCTAATACACCCGATATGGGCCTTCCTAGTTAGGTGATAGCTTTCCTTTTCCGTAGGATCAATAACCTTCTTGAGGACTAGGTCCCCCTCTTCAAAGCCCTGTTGCCTCACTTTCTGGTTATATCTCCACGCTACCCTCTATTTAGATGCAATCTCCCGAACATGGGTTGCATTCCTCACCTCATCTAACAAGTCGGCCTCAACGTCTACCCCTTGATTATTAGTTTAACTTTCAAAACTTTTACGCCTTCAAGAAGGTAAGCTGACTTCCACCGGGATCATAGCGCCCATCCTAAAAAATATCTTGAATGGAGTTTCCCGGGTTGTTGAATGAACGGTAGTGTGATAGGCCCACAGGATCTCATGGAGATATTCTACCCATAAACCTTTGGCCTCATCCAGCTTCCTTTTTATGGCGTTTAAGATTACTTTGTTGGCAGACTCTTCCTGGCCATTTTCTTGAGGGTGTTCAACATAAATGAACTTATTGACAATTCCGAGATCTTTAAAAAATTCAACCACAAAAGAGCTTGTGAATTTGGTTCCGTTGTCAGATACGATGACTCGCAGAAGACCGAACCAACATATAATGTTTCTCCAGTAGAATCGTTGCACTATTTCTGTCGTTATCCGAGCTACAACCTCGACCTCCACCCACTTAGTGAAATAGTCCATTGCGATGATGAGGAACTTCAACTACCTGGACGCCACAGGAAATGGCCCTAGAATGTCATCCACCACTAATGAAAAGGCCACAGTGACATAAAATAATGGAGGAGCTTAGTCGGGGTGTGAATGGAAGGTGAAAACATTTGACACTTAGTGCAAAGGTTAACAAAATGAACATAATCCTTAAGCATGGTAGGCCAATAATACCCGATCCGTAGTATCTTGTTGGGTAGAGAGCGTCCTCCAAGGTGATTGCCACAAACGTCCTGATGAACTTCCTTCATAACCAAGTTAACATCATCATAGGACACATAGTGAAACATAGGTGAGGCTCTCCCCATTTTGTACAGCTTGTAATACAGTGAACTGACTTTGAGGGTTTTTGTACCGCAAATGTGCGGATAGCAAGAGTCGCCACCGACTTTTATTTTTATCCAATTAAGGGAAGGTAAAAGTACAGAAAAAGACCTTCGTTAGATTACGAGTAAGGAGAAGGTTATGAAAAGGGAAGGTATTAGCACCCCTTTTCATCCGTAGTTATCTACGGGCTCTTAGTTGCTCTTAGATCACTTTTAAAATTGTGCTTTCTGTGTGTTTGAAAAATGTTTTGAAAAGGCATTTCGCTTTGACTTTATAATGATTCATGTAGGAATGTATACAAAGTGTTTGGAAATGTTTCGTTTTGAAAAGAGTTTGAACTTAGACAAAAGTGTGTTGTGTGGAAAGCATTTGATTTGAGCAAGCAACTAAAAGACTTATTACCTACTCAGAATTGGTCATTTTCGTGTTGTTTTACGTTCCTCTAGAATAGTGCTATCCATACCATTAGTTGGTAGGTAACCCTATTTGTTGGATGTAAAAGGGACATTCGAAGGGACATCGGATGGTCATAGAAAGCAACTTGTAGGAAGTATCCTAGCACATTCGAAGGGACTATCATCATTTTTCGTAGGTGACAATCGAGGGTCAAGATCATGTATTCGGAGGCGACATCGTGGGTCTATGATCTTTGTATCAAAGGGACTATGATGATTTATTTGAAGGCAACGGTGCTAGGATACCTCTATGTTCGAGGGACATGACCAATTGAATTCGTAAAGGCAACGAGAGAGAATTACCCTAAGGGGTGCATGTGTGAAAAGAGTGTGTTGATTCAGGTATTTTATCTTGAAAATTAGTGAGCTATGTTGATTATTATCTTGCCATACACGCCTAGTTACTTGCAATTTATAGGGTGCGGAAATTAAAATGCGGAATGTAAAGATGCGGAAAGGTAAATGTCCTACGCTATTACATGGCTTTGGGGCAGATACATAATTTAAACTTTGCGTAAAATTAAAACCTAATTTAAACTATTACATCCCATGAGCAATTACATTATTGGAAAAATAAAATGATAGAAGAAAAATCGTCCGAAACGAGATAACCTGCAAGAGAATGAGAAATCGGAAAATACGAGATGAATCGAATAAGAGAAAAATGTTAGTAAAAATGCAAGTTTTTGAATGGGAAAAATATGACATGCTGGAAATAACATAAATATGCTAAAATAATTTTTTGGGATTTTTTGGATGCAATTTAATAATTTAAAACTGATTAAAATTGATTTAAATGCTAAATTATGAATAAAAATAAATATGCATGCAAAATAATATTTTTTAATTTTATAAATTAAATAAGTATTTTCTGAAAATAAATGCAAAAGGAAAAAATATTTTGATGACTTTTTAATGCATGAAATAAAAAAAAGAAAAATGATATGATATTAAATAAATAAAAAATAGAAAATAAATTGAAAAAGTGAAAGTTTGGAAAAAAGAAAACAAAACCGGTGCCAGTGGGGATCGAACTCATGACCTTGAAGGGTATCCACCAACAGTCTGCGCCTTAACCACCAGGCCAAGTGTCACTTGGTGTTTTAAAAAACAAAATCAATTGTTTTTGAGTGTAAACGTGTCATGGATTCAGATTCAAATCCAGTCAGCCGTGTGGTCCCCATATGTTTTTGAACGAGCGAATCAGAGCACGCTATCTCGCCACGCACGCCCACGCCAGAGTCAACACGTTCAACGACGCCGGAGCCCTAGCTCCGGTCGTCTTCTCCGGTGGTCCTGAAATCAAAACAAGCAAAATACGAACGATAAATGGGAAAGGGGGACCCTACCCCCCTAAATCGACCCTCCTGAATCCATTGGTGGCATTAGTTTTGGCTAAATCGTCCTGTATCTATCAGGTCGAATCAAATAGTTCATCAAACCCTAGCCATGGCAACATATGATTTATGCGTGTATGCTTGCATGAGATGCATCATTCCTGATCTATTGAGTGTCCTGAGTTCATTCAAACACACAAAAGCAGTTAATAACGCATGAAATAAGAAATTCGATTTTCAAGTTTTTACCAAATCGGAGCAAGCTCTAGATCGAGTTCTGGGCTGCCTTTGCTTTAAGTAAGGACTGGAATCGATTCCTAGAGACCTCTGGGAGATGTTTGGATGGCTGGCTGGTCTTGAAAACAACTAAAAATCAAAATTCGATTTTTGAGAATCCTTGAAAAAATTGGCAAAGTTTTGGTTGTTGTAAGGGCTAGGGTTTTGTCCGTTTGGCTTGTGTACTTGCTGAGCATTTATAGAGGAATTTGAGAGAGGAAAAAGAGTGAAAAAAGATTGGTAATTGAATGTGCAATATTTTCTCTTTAAATAAAATCAAATTTCCTTAAAAATTTGATTTTTTCTTTCCATATGCATGCTATCACGAAATTGGTATGCTTGGTGGGCTATCTTGGACCTCAAGTAAGATATAAATCCAATCCATTTGAAAAAATATCTTATTTTCATATTTTATATGATTTAATTTTGAATTAAATGTTTTAAAATTCAAAGATAAATCATAAAAATAGAAAATTACCATGGCCAAGCATTTATGGGTCAAAAATGATGTCATGAACAAGTTTGGACCTCAAGATTTTAGGCCCATTTGGAAAATTTTGCATTTTGACCAAAATGTCCCTTTGTGCAATTGTCCAAAATTGCCCAACTTCTGAATAGTGTATCTTGCTCAATTTTCCACATTTTTGAGTGTTCTTGGACTTTTTGGAAATCTCTAAGAGTCCTCTAACCAACCTTTTTTGTCTCATCTCAATTGGTGTTTCCATGCTCAATATATCTTCAAAACAAAATGTTGACTTTTTGTTGACTTTGAAAATGACCTGTAATGTTTTAAGCCATACCTCTCAAATGAAGCATTTTTTGGACATTCTTGTGAGACATGAAGTTGTAGAGAATTGAATTTCCTTCAAAACAAGAGGTGGTGGAAAAATTTCTGAGAAAGTATGAAGAAGTTTTGATCAGTCAAAGTTCAGTTGACTTTTCACCTAGAAACCCTAATTTAGAAAGTTTGACTTTTGAGCAAATCTTGAGTTTTCTTGATGAATCATGATCAACCCTTGATCAAATGATGAATGTAACTTCAAAATGAGGATGTTGACCAAAAATCATGAAGTTTGACTGTATGTTGACCACAATTGACTTTTTGTCCAATACAACTGATTTTCAACCATCTGAGCAATTGTTTGAGGAAACTTGACATGGAGAATCTTTGAAGCATATGAGGAGGCATAAAGACCATTGGAGATGTTGGAAGTCCATCTTGACCTGAGAATTGCCAAACCCTAGTTTGGGTTGATTGTCTAGGAGAGAGTTTGTCTGATCAACTCTTGAGGAATCCTTGAGTATGGATGTATGGAATGTCTTGAGAAGATGGAGGGCAAATTTTGGGGTATGACAGCTGCCCCTGTTCAATCTTCTTGTACTGGAAGGGTTAGATTGGCATGCTTGCCTTTCGTGACCTGGAGGTAGAAGATGATTGAACACTCGAGTACACCTGAAAATTTGCACTCGCTGTTGGTGGATGATGCGGGAATGGGCTTACAGATGCCATTTGGAGAAAGTGGAGACTTCGCTGGGGGATGAGTCATACGCTAGACTCGAGAATGTCGATAGGGAAATTGACGGGGATGGGCTTAAGATGCCATCTGGAAAGGTCGATGTTGGGGAGTGAGCCGTACGCTAGACTCTGTAGATGTTTCTGGAAGGAGCATGGAGATGGGCTTAAGATGCCATCCGGAGGGAGTCGTATGTTAGACTTCGTGCTCACCTTTGAATGAAGTTATTGGTTTGTATTGGTTTTTAACCAAATATGCAGCATTCCAAAGGTGGAGGAACACTGATAAGTAGTCGGAGATGGGCTTAAGATGCCACCGGGACAAGCGGGTCGTCAGCTAGACTACTGTGAGTTCTTTGTTGATAATAAGAAGGATCGGAATAAATCTTCGTGCCGATTACTCGAGGAGGTAGTAGTTGGCAAAATGTGGATATCTTCCTGTTGTGCATCGGTGTTGATCCATTGCTTATCGGAGGATAACCAGGCGGTCTTCGAGATAGTTTTCCCGTCGAGATTCGGGGCTTAATCCTAGACCAGTCGTCGGAGGACAACCAGGGGAGGTCTTTCAGATAGTTTTCCCGTCGAGATTCGGGGCTTAATCCTGGACCAGCTGTCGGAGGACAACTAGGGGTGGTCTTTCAGATAGTTTTCCCGTCGATTCGGGGCTTAATCCTGGACCTGTTTGCGTCAGAAGTGACTTTCACCTGTTTTGGAAAAACAAGAGAAACTTTGATAGAATATTTGTTAGTCTTATGCAAAGTATGATGCATGACAATGTGTATGAATGACATATGCATGAATTATGACTTTATGAGTAATGTATGAATGATAGATGTTGTTGTATTTCAAAACATATCCATCTTGAAGAAGATGCGGATGTTCTGTCTGGAGATTTCTGACTTCTTCTTGAGGATGAAGATCCTGAGAAGAAAGATAGCTTTTGATTCCTCCGGTGCACTATCTGACCAAGTTTCAGGCCTAAATATTGTTGAGGGATGTAGAGATCGAGAAACTCGTTGTTGGAGATCTCATACATAGACCCTGCTGGGGAGAGTCTGGGAGGAAGTCCATTGGGGATCTTGCATGTAGACCCTGTTGGGAAAAATTAGGAGGCGCTCCACTGGGGATTTTGAGTGTAGATCTCAGGAGCGTTTGATGGTTCTTTGGGAGACGGGTTGGGGCCCGTTGGAATCTCGACTAGGAATAGAAGATGTAGATTTTCTCGGTGCACTATCGACCAAGTCTCAAGTCCGGATACATTCTTTGGAGAAAAAATTGTTAGGAGATATTAATGATAAATACCTCATTTGGGGAAGTGTTCTTCTTGGAGATGTAACATTGCTCGGTTGAGTGGAATCATTGTTCGGGACTAACATATACTCATTGGGAAGGTTTGTTGTGAGCGATACTGCTGTGGGGATCATGCTCTGTGGGGAAATGCATTGGTGACCTTCATCGTCATCTCAATTCCTAGAGCCCGTAGTAACTACTTTTGTATGTCCACTTTTCGCATGTTTGTGAAGAGATTTTTATTGTCAAATGCGTATAATCATTCAAAGTAAACGTTGGACTTATTGCAAACGACAACAACAAGAATTGTAAAGAGAAAGAATTTGTATTCATTTGAAATGTGGCGTATGGCCAAGTAGTTTGTACACAAGAAAGGTAAAAAGATATGCGGAAACAATCTCGTTAAGTTCCAACCATGCTAGTACTCATATATTTCAACTATCTCATCTCCTTCTTTGTCGTTAGAAAGTGAGTAGGTGATCTTAGCCATTTGAATCTTGAATCTTGATAGTAGTGCAGGCGGTGATCTGGAAGAGACATAGTCGTGCGCTTAAATCCCTAACTTTTGCCTAGACCGCCCTTTCGACTTTTCGGTCTCTGGATACCCTTTTTGCCCAAGCCGCCTTTTCGGGTTTCGACTTACATGTTTTGTATATATCCTTAACTTTTGTCCGAACCTTTTTGGTTCGCCAGGATGCCCTTATTTTTGCCTAGGTCAGTCGACCTAGCGGGTCTCTTCATGCGTAGTATTTTTTGACTATGTCTTCACCATCCATGGTGCTAAGTATCATAGCTCCGCTAGAAAATCATCTTGACTACAAATGGTCCCTCATAGGTGGGAGTCCATTTGCCCACACCTTGTGGAAGAATGATGCGCTTGACTACTAGATCACCAACTTGATAGACTCGGTGCTTGACTTTCTTGTTAAATGCTCTGATCATTCGTTTCTGATAGATCTGTCCATGGCAGATGGATGCGAGTCGTTTCTCATCAATCAAATTAATGGTCAAGGCGAGTGGATCCAATCGTCTTCGCCTAACTCTCGTCTGGAGGACTCGGTTGAGGTATCTGAACCTCGATGGGTAAGGCGGCTTCCATACCGTATACAAGAGAAGGGGTTGCCTGTTGATGTTCGTCTTGTGGTGCGATAACCATGAAGAGCAAATGGTAACATCTCATGCCAATATTTGTAAGTCTTATCTTACTAATCTTCTTAATGTTCTTATTGGCGGCTTCCAATTCATCTTAGGCCGATATGGAGAAGAATTATGATGCTTGATCTTGAGCTGCGTGCGAGTTTAGTGATCATCTTATTGTTGAGATTAGAGCCGTTATACGTGATAATCCTTTCGGGAATGCCATAGCGGATAAGGTTATGCTTGATGAAACGAGCCACAACATTCTTGGTAACGAGATCGAGCGAGGCGCTTCTACCCACTTGGTAAAGTAATCGATTGCCACAAGGATGAAACGATGTCCGTTGGAAGTGGGCTTAATTTCTCCAATCATGTCAATGCCCCACATTGCAAATGGCCAAGGAGCGGTTAGAACATTCGAGGTCGGAGTACTTTACTCGGCATTTCGGCATCGAGCGTCGGTGACAATCGACTTCCATGGTAGACCAATAGTAACTGTTCTCAAAATCTTCTTAGCCATGGTGTGTCCACCGGGTGGGTACCAAATGCGCCGTGTAACTCTTCCATGATCGTATTGTTGTTTTCTACGGTAGATAGCCACGGATCGTGGTTGCGCTTGTATAAGATGTCGTTGTTGAGGAAGAATTTGGATGCAAATCTTCTCATGAACTTTTTATCATTAACAGATGCCCCTGCGAGATATTCCTGAGTCTCAAGATACCTCTTCACGTCGTAGTACCAAGGTTTCTCTTCTGCATCAAGCTCGTAACAATTTGCGGGTTCGTCAAATTTCTCAATGATGATCTGGGGAGCCTCATTGTCCCATCTGACCTTGAACATAGATGACATAGTAGCCAACGCGTCTGCCAACTGGTTCTCTTCTCGTGGAATGTGATCAAAAGTGACCTCTTCGAAGTAGGGGATCAAACTCATAACATGCTCTCGATATGGAATGAGACTCGGATGCTTCGTATCCCACTCGCCCTTAATTTGACTGATCACTAAAGCTGAATCTCTATACACTTGTAAGAACTTGATTCTTAAGTCAATAGCAGCTTTAATACCCATGATGCTTGCCGTTGTTAGCTGAAGCATAATCTGGCGGTGAAAGGCGTATGTCCGCCTGCAGGGGATGTAATGATGGCGCCAATGCCATTGTCAAGTGCGTTTGAGGCTCCATCAAAGACCATGGTCCATCGGGATCCTTGTTCGGGTCCTTCGTGCGGGCACTGTTCTTATAATCTATAACTAGTAAAACATCTTCATCGGAAATTGAGCTGCATAGGCGATAGTCATCTACGGCTTGATGAGCCAAATGATGGCTACTATACTTCCTTTGATCGCTTTACGAGTGTCTTGGATGTCATATTCGGTCGGGATCATTTGCCATCTTGTTATTCTTCCGGAGAGGCTGGTTTCTCAAATATGTATTTTATCGGATCCATCTTGGAAATCAACAAGGTAGTGTGAGTCAACATATACTATCTTAGTCGTGACAGCCCAAAAAGCGTTGCAAGTTTTCTCGAGTTGTGAGTATCTTGTTTCACGTCGGTAAACTTTTGCTAAGGTAGTATATTGCATGCTCTTTTCGACCAGACTCGTCATGTTGCCCCAACACACACCCATTGAGTTCTCTAGCATCGGTACATGATGAGAGGTCTTCCTTGACATCGGGATGGGAGGATTACGAAGGTACTCCTTGATTTTGTCAAAAGCGATCGCAATCGTCGTTCCATTCTACCACTTGATCTTTCTTGATAACTTGAAGATTGGCTCACAGTAGCGATTAAGTGTGCAATGAATCGGCAATGTAGTTCAATCGGCCCGAAACCTCGACTTCCTTCTCGGTCGGGGGCATCTCTTGAATGGCTTTAACCTTGGCGGGGTCAACTTCAATACCTTTACCATGACAACAAACTCTAAGAGTTTTGGATCGACTCAAAAGTGCACTTGTTAGGATTAAGTCTCAACCTGTACTTTAACTTTGTCAAATAGTTTACGGATGATCGAGATGTTCTTCTTGATGCGTGATCGAGCTATCATGTCGTCGGCGTAAACCTCTATCTCGTGATGAATCATGTCGTGAAATAGTGTCACCATAGCCGATAAGTGGCGCTGCGTTCTTCAACGGCATAACCTTATAACGAAAGTTCCCCACGTATAACAGTAGTCTTCTCCATGTCTTGAGGAGCCATCTTGATCGATTATGTAGGAGAAACCATCCATGAAGGAAAAACCTTATCTTTGGCGGTGTTGTCAACGAACATCAATATGAGAGCGAAATCATCTTTCGGACTTGCTTTGTTCGGATCTACATAATCCACACACATTCGTACCTTGCCATCCTTCTTAATGGGTACCACGGTTGCAACCTTGTGGATAGGAAGTATGACTAAGAAACCGTTGAGCGCTTCATAACCCGGCTTTGATTTTCTCGACATCTCGGGCGCATCGCGACAGACCTTCATTTCTTTGGGAGAAAACCTTCTTTTGTTGGCAATCGGTGTACCACAATATCAATGTCTAAACCGACATGTCTTATATGACCAAGCAAAAACCTCAATATAGTCTCGTAGCATCGAACCAACCTTTCTTTAACACTTGCTCTCAAGACCGCTCCTACCTTGATCTCTTTCTGTCTTCATCGATTACCCAAATTCACAACCTCGACTTGCTCTTCGATGCGGTGTATAACTCGATCTTCTTGTGTGATCGACAAGTTCTCCACGGCACTTCACAATCTTCCTCACTTTCGTCTTGACTTGGTAGATCGGATTATCGAAGTCATATTTAGCAATAGCATATTTGTTATTAACGAGATTCGGAGTGATTACTGGTGTATCACGTGGGTGTGTAAGAAACACATAACTTTTGAAGGGGTGATAAAGTAAAGAAAGAAAACAAACAATTGAATGCAAAAGTCCAACAAATTTATTGAATGAAAACACAAACAAAGATAATAACCCTCATAAGCGAGCCATGATGCCCGGGCAAGGCACTAGGCTTTCAAAGTTTATTGTTCAAAACATAAAGAAATCGAAAAGCAAAACAAAACAAGAGCAATTACTCGACTAAAGGAGATTGGTATGGCGTCTTGATCTTCCAATTCTTGAGCCCATTATGCAGGTTGGGAAGATCCACTTGATGTCGAAGTCGTTGTCGTCGTCTTCTATAGCATGGATTCCACTCTGGCTGATGCGGAAAGGAAGTTGGCCGGCACGTTCGCGGCGTATCATCTTCTGACCTTTGACGGTGAAGCCTAAACCAATCTTGTCAAATTTGAACGGAAGATCGGGGAGCTGTCCCCAAATAGAACTACCTTCTTCAACTGCAGCTTGAGCATCTTTCAGTGAGGCCATCCTAGGCGGAGCTTGCGTAACTTCAGGAGTGACGGGAGAGTCAACAGGCATGACTCTGGGGATCGTTTCAAAAGCTTGACAGGGAGTCTCGAAGAATTCACCCTCCATCTCAAGGTATCGGAATGATTGTAGATGACTGACCATATATTCCTCTTCACCACACACTGTAACAACCTTCCCTTTCACCAGGTACTTCAACTTCTGATGCAAGGTAGAAATAGCGCCCCATGTATCCAAGCGTCCAAGTAAGCAAGAGTAAGTGGACGGATGTCCATGACAAAGAAAGTGGAATCAAAAGTCAGGAACCAACTTTGGCAGAGAGTGAGCTCTCCAAGTACTGTTCGCTTAGAACCATCAAAAGCTCTCACAATAATGTCACTGGGTTTCAGAACCAACCCTTCGACATCAAGCCGATCAAAAGTAGTCTTTGGTAGGATGTTCAGAGCAGAACCGGTATCCACCAAAACATGAGACAATGTAGTGCCCTTGCTTTCAACAGAGATGTGCAAGGCTTTGTTGTGTTTCTTCCCGGCATGAGTCAAATCAGCATCAGAGAAGCCTAGGCCATTGTTGGCAGCCAGGCTAGCAATACAAACTTCAAACTGGTCAGTAGTAGTGTCTTGCGGCACGTGAGCATTCTTCAGAAACTTCACCAAGGTGTTAGCATGAGCCTTAGAGCACAAGAGTAGAGCAAGCATGGAAATCTTGGACGGAGTCTGTCCCAATTGTTCCACAACATTGTAGTCATTCTTCTTGATGATCTTCAGAATTTCCTCCATTTCTCGTTTGGAGGTATCTTCAGTAACTTCCTTTGGCATACATGCGGCGGGATGAGTTCTTGGTTCTTTCCCTCTAGCTTGGGAATGGATTGAATGGTGGAATCGATTTGAGTCGATGTCTTTTGGAGGAGAGATATCTGGAGAGAAGACTCTTCCGGTTCTGGTCACCTTACTGGATCCGGTGATGTTGTCAATGTCAGGAATGGTAGCTTCAACTGTAAGATCTTCAATGGTCAGAGGGTCTTGTTTGACGCCATGGTAATAAACATCAGCTCCATAATTCCAAGGGATAGCCTTGTCAGAGGAATATGGAACTGGTCTTGGAGAAGTGATAATGAGAGGTGTCACTCTAGGCACAGGATCAGCAGAGGAAATCCTTATAGTGTTAACATCCGCATATTCTTCTGGGAAGTCGTCACCCCATCTGGTTACCTTAACATCTTCAATAGGAATCTTGTAGCTCTCAGGAACAGTGTACTTCACCATGTAATCATACTTTCCACTTGGCTGCCCCAAGGTATCCCACACAGATGGTGCGGTTTCATTCACCTCCTCGATCTTCAACTTAGACATTTCTTCACACACGCACGAGTTGTTTGAAATAGTATCTCATGATTATCCATCATGCCTGAACACGTCTTCTCAACCAAGCACAACCATTAGGTGCGGATGGGCACCAGGCAATTCTCGGGCATCTGGATTGACACCGACTTGCGCAAATTCTTCTTATGATTATCGGAGGAATGGTCAAGTCATCTATGTTGAAAACATAAGTATATTCACCAACAGCATTGGAACTCTTGTCATGGTTAGGCATAGGCGCGTTGATCACATTCGGAGTCTCAACAGGAAGATCAAACTCAATCTGCTTAGCTTCAATCATATCTTGAATCTTGTTCTTCAAGGCCCAACAATCATCAGTACTATGCCCTGGGCTGTTAGAATGGCAAGCACACTTAGCATTAGGGTTATATCTCGGAGAGGAGGTATTGACATTCTGAGGAGGATCCCTCAAGGTAATCAGCTCTGCTTTCAACATGTGTTGCAAGGCTTGCGACAATGGCATATTGATCTTCGTAAACTGTCTTCGTGGCGCGTCGGCTACGCGTTGTCTCGTGAGGTTGTCTTGATGTAGGGTTGGAGATCACTGCCCCACAGTTGAGCACGGTCGGTCTTGGCTCGGCTTTTCGACCATACACATTAGCTTCTTTCTTACCACCAAAGATCTCTTTGCGACATTTGAAGATGTCTCTACAGAATCTTCCCTCTTGATACCCGATACGTTGTCAATATCATTTCGGTGAATCCGGTGAAGAGTTTCAATCGGATGATTGAAGAATGGGCTGTCGGTGTTCCCATGAACATATCAACCAACTCCCTATTGGACAAGGGTGGTGAACTACTGCTGCTAGATCTCTCCATTTACGAGCATACTCTTTGAACTTCGTCACGACCCATAGACATGCTTTGGTTGCATGCAGTGGGCGTCAATTCACATTATACTCATCATGCATAGAAAGCATCACCAAGTCACTCCAGGTACGAATACGGTCATTCTCTAGTTGATAATACCACTCCAATTGAGTTCCGGACAAACTCTCTTGAAAATAATGCATCCACAACTTTCTGTCATCAGTGTGGGGGTTGATCTTCTGAACATAGGAATTCAAGTGTAGCTTAGGACACGACATGCCATCATACTTAGCAAAAGTTAGAACTTTGAACTTGGGAGGAATCACAACACCAGGAACAAGACTCAGATCATCAAAATTCAGCCCGGACATCTTCAAATTTTCCACAGCATTCAAACGGTCTTCAAGTTGCTTGTACTTGTCATCTTCATCAGAGTATTGGTCATTATCATACTGATCCTTTCTCCCTTTCTCAGACTCATGCTGGTCATCTTCATTACCCTTGACACTCCCCTCATTCTTGACACTTCCTTCAGAGAGCTCTATCCGGCTGACTCTTTTAGGACCACCTTTGTCGCGTCTGCCCATGTTGAGGAGACCAACAACCTTCTTTTTCTTGTTGATGAGCTTCTTCGGATCTTCTTGGCCTTGGACCAAACTGGTGAACATCTGTTGGCCCAGGCATTACGAGCAGGAGATCTTTGTGGAATTCAAGATCCATTTCTGCTAAAATAAATAGCGAGAGAATGAGAAAACTAATCTTCAATGTACCTGTGATGCAATGTTATGCCATGATATGCAATGTTTATGCGAATGCAATGCAATGTTTTCAAGGACCTTAGAGATTTAAATTTGTTAAACAAGCAACGAACAAACATTTATTAGTTTTCTTTTTATTATTCTTTTTCTTTTTTAAGTACAAAAGATAGTTCAAAATAAGAGAAAACATAAAAATCCTAAAGCTCTAAGTCTCCCATGGGCGCTTCCTCTTGGTGCCGAGGTAGGTGTTGATGCTTCGCTCCTCATGAAGTAGCTTTGTCAACTCTAGCACTTTCTTCTCACTTGCATAACACTGAGCTTCAAATGTATCCCTTTCTTCTTTAAGCTGAATCCAGGATCTCTTCAAGTCTTCAAAATCAGTAGGCATGTCAGGATGGAGAACATTATAGGGTATGTCACCTATAGCAACAGGTTCCATAATTATTGGTAAAACAGGCGTGAATGGCATCATGAGGTTTTGAGCTCGAGCTCGCACCCATTTGAGGTAAGGTTCCCAAGGAATGGAGTTTTGGTGCCCCAAAGTCTTGGTATCAGTCTTCTTTACCATGCCCCAGCGTGTATGAACCTTAGGTAATCGGAGATCGTGATTGTAGTCGAACACAACATCTTGGAGAAGCATATCATGTGGACCATCTCTTGAGCAAAACCAAACTGACGTAGAGCTAAAGAAGGGTTGTAAGTAATACCTCCCTTATACGGTGGTACATTAGGGAATTCTCCACAACGCTCAATGAATGTGAAGTCGTTTTGAGAGAAAAGACTCCAACGGATATCTGAATGAGAGAGTGACATTAACCTTTGAGACCATCTCAACCTTTGTTCATTCTTCAAAACTGATGGAGGAAGGTGCGAAATAAACCACACAAAGTAGCGGTATGCAACACATGAGAGTTCCTTGTCTCTTGATAATGCAGTGTGGAGAGAATGTAGAATATCTCCAAGTAAAGTAGGCACAGATTACGGTAGAAACAACTTGATGGCGTTGACATCTATGAACTGATCGAGTTAGGAAATAGAACCAAACCATAGATTAGCAAGGCCATAATGTCTTGAATGCATGGAAACTCATAACTTTGAGGAATTCTCGGGCTTTCTTAATCGAAACTTAGCAAGTAAACCTTTAACTCCACTCCTAGTTTCCCAATTGGCTTCAATGTCGGCGCTTGAGATGTAAGGTGATGCAATGTCTTCGTACCTAGGAACTTTTCTAGGCGGTGAATGGCATTTGGTCAAGAATAGGTATCCCAAGTAGCTTAGAGAACTCTTCAAAGTAGGAACCAAGCGATAATCAGGAATGTAAAGCAATGGTGTTTGGATCAAAGAAGCTGGAATAGGACATGCATCATATCTTCTTCAAAACCGGAGATAACCAAATCAAGTAGATAACCATGTCTTTTGATGAGCCGAGCATGGTGGAATTTTGAAACCAATTCTTTGAGTGAGAAGGTATGCCCATGAAGTTGATTCGGATAGTCTTTCTAGAAGCCATAATCCCACAAAGAGCAAAGATAAATCCCTAGGTCCTTGAAATAGTTAGAAATGATATGCAATGCAAATGATGTCATGATGTCATGTTTAGCACACACAAACAATTCACACAATGAGCCTAGGTTTAAGGCTTGCATAAGGTATAGGTGATTACCCACCAAAGTTTGAGTTGGTTCATCCTGTCCTATAATAATGTGGGTTCTAGGAATCTCACATCATCGATCTTTCTCGTAGGCGTTTATTTCAATCGACTACCAAGTGGTCGACGAAAATATCCCAAAGTCGATCTCAATGAGCGTAGTATCGAGTATCGACCAACCTTAGTCTACACCAAGCCGACCATCTCACTACCTTCTAATGGCCAAGATGGGTCAATTAAGGTTCTAAAAGT
The DNA here is from genome assembly GCA_021764765.1 of Vicia sativa. Classification (NCBI taxonomy): domain Eukaryota; kingdom Viridiplantae; phylum Streptophyta; class Magnoliopsida; order Fabales; family Fabaceae; genus Vicia; species Vicia sativa. Next base: position 88,360,534 of record CM038796.1, on the reverse strand, counting down.
TTAGTTAGTGCTTGATGACACCGCGAAGCCAAATACTATCCTCAACTTGGAAATGAAGAGTATCGGGACATCCAAAGTGTCACACTAACGTAGCCATCATGTTGACAATTTTGATATCGTCTACGCGCGATGATTTATTGCTACTTACCTAAAAAGGATCCGGTGTAGGATCCCCACAAATATAATACCCAAGGAACCCTTAAAGATAAAGCATACAAATCAAGCGAAAGCAATAAATGTGATCTAGAAATCCTAAGGCAATTCTCTCTTTAGGGTGTCTCCCGCAGATTACATGTCTGTGAAGCGACTTTGAGGTTTTGTATCGCAAATGTGCGGATAGCAAGAGTCGCCACCGACTTTTATTTTATCCAATTAAGGGAAGGTAAAAGTAGAAAAAGACCTTCGTTAGATTACGAGTAAGGTTATGAAAAGGAAGGTATTAGCACCCTTTTCATCCGTAGTTATCTACGGCTCTTAGTTGCTCTTAGATCACTTTTAAAATTGTGCTTTCTGTGTGTTTGAAAAATGTTTTGAAAAGGCATTTCGCTTTGACTTTGTAATGATTCATGTAGGAATGTATACAAAGTGTTTGGAAATGTTTCGTTTTGAAAAGAGTTTGAACTTTGACAAAAGTGTGTTGTGTGGAAAGCATTTGATTTGAGCAAGCAACTAAAAGTCTTATTACCTACTCAGAATTGGTCGTTTTCGTGTTGTTTTACGTTCCTTTAGAATAGTGCTATCCATACCATTAGTTGGTAGGTAACCCTATTTGTTGGATGTAAAAGGGACATTCGAAGGGACATCGGATGGTCATAGAAAGCAACTTGTAGGAAGTATCCTAGCACATTCGAAGGACTATCATCATTTTCGTATATCGAGGTCAAGATCATGTACTCGGAGGCGACATCGTGGGTCTATGATCTTTGTATCGAAGGGACTATGATGATTTATTTGAAGGCAACGGTGCTAGGATACCTCTACGTTCGAGGGACATGACCAATTGAATTCGTAAAGGCAACGAGAGAGAATTACCCTAAGGGGTGCATGTGTGAAAAGAGTGTGTTGATTCAGGTATTTTATCTTGAAAATTAGTGAGCTATGTTGATTATTATCTTGCCATACACGCCTAGTTACTAGCAATTTATAGGGTGCGGAAATTAAAATGCGGAATGTAAAGATGCGGAAAGGTAAATGTCCTACGCTATTACATGGCTTTGGGGCAGATACATAATTTAAACTTTGCGTAAAATAAAATGATAGAAGAAAAATCGTCAAAAGATAACACGAAGAGAATGACGAAAAAAATGAATAAAGAAAAATGTTAGTAAAAATGCAAGTTTTTGAATGGGAAAAATATGACATGCTGGAAATAACATAAATATGCTAAAATAATTTTTTGGGATTTTTTGGATGCAATTTAATAATTTAAAATTGATTTAAATGCTAAATTATGAATAAAAATAAATATGCATGCAAAATAATATTTTTTAATTTTTTAAATTAAATAAGTATTTTCTGAAAATAAATGCAAAAGGAAAAAATATTTTGATGATTTTTTAATGCATGAAATAAAAATATGAAAAGAATTAAAATGATATGCAAATATTAAATAAATAAGAAAATAGAAAATAAATTGAAAAAGTGAAAGTTTGGAAAAAAGAAAACAAAACCGGTGCCAGTGGGGATCGAACTCATGACCTTGAAGGGTATCCACCAATAGTCTGTGCCTTAACCACCAGGCCAAGTGTCACTTGGTGTTTTAAAAAACAAAATCAATTGTTTTTTAGTGTAAACGTGTCATGGATTCAGATTCAAATCCGATGTGGTCCCCATATGTTTTGAGCAGCGAATCGAGCACGCTATCTCGCCACGCCCGCCGGGTCAACACGTTCAGCGGCGAGCCCAGCTCGGTCGTCTTCTCCGATGGTCACGAAATCAAAACAAGCAAAATCTGAGCGATAAATGGGAAGGGGACCACCCCTAATCGACCCTCCTGAATCCATTGGTGGCATTAGTTTTGGCTAAATCGTCCTGTATCTATCAGTTCGAATCAAACAGTTCATCAAACCCTAGCCATGGCAATGTATGATTTATGCGTGTATGCTTGCATGAGATGCATCATTCCTGATCTATTGAGTGTCCTGAGTTCATTCAAACACACAAAAGCAGTTAATAACGCATGAAATAAGAAATTCGATTTTCAAGTTTTTACCAAATCGGAGCAAGCTCTAGATCGAGTTCTGGGCTTCCTTTGCTTTAAGTAAGGACTGAAATCGATTCCTAGAGACCTCTGGGAGATGTTTGGATGGCTGGCTGGTCTTGAAAACAACTAAAAATCAAAATTCGATTTTTGAGAATCCTTGAAAAAATTGGCAAAGTTTTGGTTGTTGTAAGGGCTAGGGTTTTGTCCGTTTGGCTTGTGTACTTGTTGAGCATTTATAGAGGAATTTGAGAGAGGAAAAAGAGTGAAAAAAGATTGGTCATTGAATGTGCAATATTTTCTCTTTAAATAAAATCAAATTTCCTTAAATATTTGATTTTTTCTTTTCATATCCATGCTATCACGAAATTGGTATGCTTGGTGGGCTATCTTGGACCTCAAGTAAGATATAAATCCAATCCATTTGAAAAAATATCTTATTTTCATATTTTATATGATTTAATTTTGAATTAAATGTTTTAAAATTCAAAGATAAATCATAAAAATAGAAAATTACCATGGCCAAGCATTTATGGGTCAAAAATGATGTCATGAACAAGTTTGGACCTCAAGATTTTAGGCCCATTTGGAAAATTTTGCATTTTGACCAAAATGTGCTTTTGTGCAATTGTCCAAAATTGCCCAACTTTTGAATAGTGTATCTTTCTCAATTTTCCACATTTTTGAGTGTTATTGGACTTTTTGGAAATCTATAAGAGTCCTCTAACCAACCTTTTTGGTCTCATCTCAATTGGAGTTTCCATTCTCAATATATCTTCAAAACAAAATGTTGACTTTTTGTTAACTTTGAAAATGACCTGTAATGTTTTAAGCCATACCTCTCAAATGAAGCATTTTTTGGACATTCTTGTGAGACATGAAGTTTTAGAGAATTGAATTTCCTTCAAAAGAAGAGGTGGTGGAAAAATTTCTGAGAAAGTATGAAGAAGTTATGATCAGTCAAAGTTCAGTTGACTTTTCACCTAGAAACCCTAATTTAGAAAGTTTGACTTTTGAGCAAATCTTGAGTTTTCTTGATGAATCATGATCAACCCTTGATCAAATGATGAATGTAACTTCAAAATGAGGATGTTGACCAAAAATCATGAAGTTTGACTGTATGTTGACCACAATTGACTTTTTGTCCAATACAACTGATTTTCAACCATCTGAGCAATTGTTTGAGGAAACTTGACATGGAGAATCTTTGAAGCATATGAGGAGGCATAAAGACCATTGGAGATGTTGGAAGTCCATCTTGACCTGAGAATTGCCAAACCCTAGTTTGGGTTGATTGTCTAGGAGAGAGTTTGTCTGATCAACTCTTGAGGAATCCTTGAGTATGGATGTATGGAATGTCTTGAGAAGATGGAAGGAAAATTTTGGGGTATGACAGTTAGCCACTATAATATACCTTGATGACACTTTTTGACTCCCTTGGCCTCACCCTTATCACTAGGTAAAGCATCATGCTGGAGATATTTCATGATAGGAGTCATCCAACCAACTTCTTCTTCAATGGCTAATACTTCTTCCTTTTCAATGCTCGGCAATGATAGAGTCTCCTAGATCACTGTTTTATTCACTCCCGATCCCTTCGTACTAGCTAACCGAGCTAGAAGGTCAGCTCAAGCATTGTCCTCTATAGGAATGTGATAGATCTCGAATTCTTGAAATCTCCTAGAAAGTTGCAGCGCCTGTTGAACATATTTTAACAAAACAGGGTCTTTTGTCTAAAAAATTCCCCACCTGCCCGACCACCAACTAAGAGCCCGTGTGGACAAGCAAGTGGGTTACTATGACTTCTAGAGCCAACCTTATGCCTGTGATCAAAGCTTTATACTCGACTTGGTTTTTACTAGTTTGAAAACCAAAGCGTAAAGGGTACTCCAAAATTATATCTACAGGCCCTTCCAAAACTATACCAGCCCCACTGCCCTTCAGATTCAATGACCCATCCATAGAAAGAATCCACTTCATGACTGTTTCTTATCCCAATGGCGTGCTGAACTCCACTACAAAGTCTGCTAACACTTGAGATTTTATGCTGGTGCGAGGGGTGAACTCAATTTCATATTCGGAGAGCTCTACCGCCCAGGATACCATTCTTCCGGCTATGTTTGACTTTTTGAATATTTGTTTAAGGGGAAAGTTTGACTTTACTTGGATAAGATGGCCCTGGAAGTAGTGCCTCAACTTCTGTGCAATCGTTACCAATGCCAAAGCTAGGTGCTCGATCTTTTGATACCTTATCTCTACTCCCTTAAATACTTTACTGATGAAATACACTGGTCGCTCTCCGGCCTCTCCATCCTGAACCAACACAGAGCTAACGACACTATCTGAGACAATGAGGTATAACACCAACGACATATTTTCTTTTGGTCTAGTCAATACTTAAATTCCTGGCAGCAGATACGTGATGTCACAGAGAATGTTATGACACAGTATCTGACACTATGTTAACACTTCACACGATAAATCTGAGCGATAAAGAACACAATAAATTGTTCACCAGTTCGGTTCAACAAACCTACATCAGGGGCTACCAAGCGAGGAAATTCACTATTAGTAGAATTAATTCGGGAATAAACCACCGTTTATCTCCTTCACTTAAAACCTACCCAATGCAACTTCAACCTAAGTCCTACTTAGATCGAGTACCTACTCACTCCCCTTAATCACGCGGTGATATCAACCTATTGGCTAATTGAATTGTGAAGACACACTTCAATAAAATATCTTGATCTTGCTTCAAAGCTTCAATCAAGAGACAAACACTCGTGCTTTAAAGCTTTGAGTGATAAACTACCCTTACAACAAATCCTAGTCCAATGCACTTATCAATTGATAGTTGCTTGGCTCACAAGAAGAAACTAGAATTACACAATACCAACTGTTATAAATCCTAACGATTACACAAAACACAAGTGCTATCTCTTCAATACATTCAAAGGCAACAGTTGTAAGGTTGAATTCCTTTTATAGAAGCGATCCACGAAACTTCATTTTGGGCTTCCATAAAGATAGCTAGGGTTCACTTAATTTAATCCTAAAAACATGGTCTTTTCAACAACCAATTTAGGTTTAATTAAGATTAACCTAGCAACCACGTGAGCATGCTTTCTAATAACGGAAAAACAATATTTAGCGACTCAACAAACTTCACGAAAAATCTCGGGAACAAGCAGTTACGAGCAGAATGTCACTTGAATGTCATAACATCTGTTACATGACATGTATTTCTGAGATTTTCCGGCCACTTGAGCTTCGGTTTGAGTGTCTTTTAACATCCTTAGCGGTAGGATTTATCTTCAATCTCGAATGTCATAACATTTATCATGACATTGCTAAATCCTAGTTTTACCAAAATTAATGCCAACTTAAAACACTAACAAACTCCCCTTTGGCACATTTTTGGCTAAAACTACTTAACCTATCAGTACATATCTGACAGAAGACAAACTAGTTCTAAGCTTAAATAAACTAGAACCTAGAGATAAGATAAATTCTACCCATACAAAAATCCCACAATTCCCAATTGCCCACATACAAAATTTTAAAAGCAGGCCATACCCAATTCTGCCAAAGGGCCCCATACAAGCCACAAGGTAAGCAAACAACAATAAGTTACAATCCCCAAAATTGGGAAAAAGGTCAACAAAGAAACCATAACAAAATTGACAAAACAAGCAAATTCAAGCAAATAAGTAAAGGTACCAATCTCTCCTCTATCTCATCATCATTTTCCCTTCATCCTCGACCTCATGTCTGCTCTAGTTGAGAGATTAGCTCTTCCAGACTTTGCTTTCTTGCTTCAAGCTCCTTGCAAGTTGCTCTTAGCACAACAATGACATTTGGCTTCTGAGAGTTTTCTTTGACAATTGATGTCTCAGCAGATGTCATGACAATGTCTGGGACATGCTTCTCTTGGAACAATTTGTAGTGGAATCCAAGAGCAGGGGCTCTCTTGCAAACTGAATCTCTGTCACCAAGAATGTCTGGATACTGATCAATTATAATTCCACACAGCAGGGAGGGAAAGGCTATTGGTCCTTTGATAGCATAGTCGGCATGCTTGAGGTCGATCAAAATATAGGATCCATAGTCAAATGCGGCTGAGTACCTCGCATATATGAATCTTCCCAATCCATTGGAAATGGTGGATTTGTGATTGGTTGGGACCCAGTTTGCAGCACCAATCTTATGCAGTATGGCAAATTTGACACTCAACTTGCTTGCTGAGAGTTTTCCCTTTAGAGGCCATTGTCTTACTTGATTGGCAGTGATGGTTTGACAAATCTTGTTGTCAGTTTCCTCCAGCTCTGGCTGAGTATTAGCAGAACTACCCAGGAATCTGTTGATCACTTTTGGAGAAAACCTGACTTTCCTCCCTCTCACATACACAGTCTGGTAGTCATCAGAATTCCTATCCCCACAGTCATTTGAGAGATTGACAATAAACTCTCTCACCAAAGCTTCATAACAGTTTGAGAGCTTCTCCACTGTTTTCATCAGTCCTGCCTCCTTAATCAGGTAAACAATCTCCTTGCACTCTAAAGCACTCTTGTTCAACTCTCTTTCTAGTGCAATCCTCTTTAAACAAACATACTTCCATCTTCCAGCACTTTCAGGATGATGGAATGAGATGTTATCAATTGCCACTTCAGGCACCTTGGGAAATTTTCCAAGAGTTGGCTTCTTTCTTGAATGTATGTCAGTGACATTCTCCTCAACATCAAACTCAGAGTCATGATCAGACTCCACAGGTTTAGGTTCCTTCCTCTTTTTCACAATAGGTGTTCTCTTTGGTCTAGAGTCACCAGCAACAGTTTTTACTCTACATTTCTCTGTAGAGGTTCCAGCCTTGGGATACTTTTCAGTCTTATGCACATCTTCCACACCTTTTTCTTTGACAGGGCTCTGTGAGACTGCCTGTTTTCCCTTCCTTTTCATCATTCTTTTTGCAATGCTTGGATTGACATTGGCAATAAGATCATTGTCTGAGAACATCTCATCTAAATCAATGATTGGAGGTTCAGTTAAATGATTAGATTCTTGAACTGGTGACTCTTCCAAAATCTTGTCGAAATGTAGTCATCGGGGACTTTACGGAGGCACACTTTGCTGGTGATTCTTCAAGAATACTATCAAAAATATAGTCAGCAGAGGCTTTATCAGAGCAACATTTTGCTGGGGACTCCTCAAGAATACTGTCAGAGATCTCATCTTCCTTATCAGCAGAGGTTTTATTACAAGCATCATCAACACACGCGGACTCTTTAACAGAAGGGTCTTCATTATTCTTGGCAGGGGAAGTATCATGATCACCAGATGTCTTGACATTCTCAGTGACATCCGGATCAACTGCTAAACTAGGGCTAGCAGACTGACAATTTAGGGGAATTGAAACCCCAGGAACAGATTGGTCTTCACTGAGGATCCTGGTTACCAATATAGCAATGGCTATATGCACCAGTGGTGTGCATGGATCAATAACCAAACCAAATTGAACCATATATATGGTTTGGTTTGGATTTTAAAACTACTTCATTAAAACCAGTTTATATTTTTAAAATCGGTTTATATGTGGATCGGTTCGGTTTTGAACCGGTTTCTCACAAAAACCAGTTTTAAAAAAAATCCAATTTTAAACCAGTTTTTCTAAAAATCAATTTTTAATTTTTTTTTAAAAAAACCAATTTCAAAACCAGTTTTATAAATAAAACCAGTTTCAAAACCAGTTTTATAAAAAAAAAAAAATCAATTTTAAAACCAATTTTATAAAAAGACCAATTTTAAAAATAAAGTTTTATATCAAAAATAAAGTTTTATAAATATTTTTTTATTTAAAAAATTCTAAAATTATTTTATGTTAAAAACAATAATTTTAAAAAAATTGATCATTTCTCAAAATTTATTATCATTGACAATTTTAAAATATATGACAATTTTATGTAAGCATGTGCACAATGTGCATAATTTTAAAACCAGTTTTAAAATATATGACCATTGAATTGTTCATAATGTCATAATTAAATAAAATTAACTGCTACATCCAATGCATCCATCGTAAATAAATACACTGTCAATATTGTGCGGAACCAAATAGTCATAAATAAATAAAATTAACTGCTACATCCAATGCATCCATCGTAAATAAATACACTGTCAATATTGTGCGGAACCAAATAGTCATAAATAAATAAAATTAACTGCTACATCCAATGCATCCATCGTAATCCGGAGTCAACCTTACACGTGTCTTCTTGGTGTCATCAAGTCTGCAAGATAACCATAATTCATGCTTAGAGTTTGCATAAGACATTCATAGATTTTTTAGGTCACATTACAATATTCATCAAAAGACTAATCAGTTCATTCTCTTAATCGAATAGAATCCAATATGAGTAGTGAATTGTCAACAAGCACTTAGATCAAAAGACTAATCATTTATTTCTAAATAATCCAGTATGTTATGTAGGAAACTATAGCTCAAGAATGGAAGGAAAATTCATATATAAAACTTTAGAATTCTTTACGTTAAGTCATCTTGAATGCAAGAGGTTGAAGAGGTTGAACAACTAGCACCATCTTCTGTATAAAGTAATTCTACAAAATATATAAATACATTTCATTATGCCTCAAGTATAATAAATAAATAATAATACATTAGAGAATATACTTAGTTATCATACCTTGCTCAAATCTCTCAAGAATATCAAAATCTTCATTTGTAATCAATGATGAAGATGTTCCTTTGAGCCAATCTTGAGTGCATATCAGTGCTTCGACAGTTGTCGGTGTTAATGAGTTGCGATATGGATCAAGCACCCTTTCTCCTGTACTAAATGCAGATTCAGACGCCACTGTGCTTATTGGTATAGCAAGTACATCTCTTGCAATGTTTGCAAGAATGGGGTAACGGCCAGAATTTACTTTCCACCACTCTAAGACATTTATCTCCATGTTACGCTCTAAACTCTCTCCAAGATAAGTAGTTAATTCATTATCTGCATTGTCACACCCTTCTGAAAGATAAAACTCAGCAGTTCCATACGGATGGCTAACACTACCAAAAACTTGCGACTCATTTAAATTACCTTGAGGAGGCATAAAGCCAACACAATATTCCTCATATATAGATTTCAAACAAGACTCTAAGGTTTCTTTCAAGGCATCAGCATCAACCTTATTATAATATCGTCGCACCATCCAATCAACCAATTTAACCTTACGTCTAGGATCGAAAGCTAGAGCAATCAACAACATCATATTAAGCTTCTCGTGAGATCCCCAATACTTATCATACTTCTTCTTCATCTTTTGAGCTGCTGAACGTAGATGTGCATCTTCAGACGCACACATATCCACAATGCTCTTTCCAATACCCAGGACTTCAAACATATAAATATTGCTTGTCAAGTAAGAAGACCCTGATATATGTACAGTAGCATCATAAAACAACTTCAAGAATGGAATGATTAAGTTGATATGACTCCAATCGTCTTTCGTCGGGACACCTTTTCCCTTTTTTGTCAACTCATTCACATACCTAGCACAACATAAAATGTTCAACATCAATTCAAGAAGAAACATGTATCCATAAACCCAAAATGCTACATCAACAAATGTGTAAAAGTCTAATATTACTGATATATCACATATGCACTTAAGATTGTGTATATATGCACTTAGACACATGTTCTCCCGCATACTGCACGCAATTTTTATAATCCCTAAATTCAGGAATACATTAAAACCAAAATCAAATGATCATTTTATCATTTGTTTCAATTTGATGTGTTTCAGCAGGCTCTAAGCAAGCATGTAAAGATTTCAAATTTTATTTTGAATGAACAGCTCCTTGAGTTTCATGTTAGTGATAAGATGGATTCAAGTGAACTTGTTAAGCTAATGGAAATTACTAACCCAAAAACAAACCTGAAAGAATTACAGTTACTGTGAGACCATGCATATCTTCTCTCAATTTTATCCAACTTTGCTACTTTTATTGGGTGTAAACAAAATTAAAAGTAGACATTTGAAATAGCATGTTTGGATTAAAAGATAAAATATTTATGTCATTTTACTATCATGCACATGATTTCATCAAGTAGAAAATAGTCCCATGTTTTCCTTGTATGACAACTACTAAGTCACACTTTTCTTCGGATAAACTTAAATAAATGCTTATAACATAAGTACTTGTATCATATATGTGTCAATGTGTACTACTTTCTATTTTCTGAGATACAAATCCTACACTTTAAATATTAACACAAACACTAAAACAAATGCTTTGAAGTTTTCAATTTTTTTAACAAATATCACACAGTTGTAAAACACTATATAATGCTTTGAAGTTTTCAACTAACATCGGAACAAATTGTTCTAAGTACGAGGTCATAAAATACTGCATAGGAACAGATTATTCGCTGTCTCTGTTAACATCGATAAAACCAGATGGAAAAGCAACAATAGTTGGAAGATGTTGTATGTTCTGTGACAGAAAGGTTCTTAGTATTCTTAGTATTCTAATTCAAACCAAACAAGCATAAACGCAAAGTGATCAAAAACCAAAAAATAAAGTGGTACACTTTCAAAGAAAATCAGAATACTAAATAAGCTGGAAATCGCATACCTTTTATTACGAAAACCTAATTCTTCAAAGGTTATTTCATGTTTTGATGCAGATACTAACATCAAGTAAGTCGAATTCCAACGAGTCTCAACATCTAGAGAAACTAAACCTTTATAGTCCATGTTCTCCTCATCAATACATCCCTTGAATTTAGCAAGCCTCGCGGGAGAAGATCTAGCATACCAAACTGCATGACGAACTCTATAAACTGAATCATCAATGTCTTTTAAACCTTCTTTCACAATTAAATTCAATACGTGTGCGCAACACCTCATATGAAAATGTTTTCCGCTCATAACTAAACTATTCTTAGACAAAAGCCTTCTCTTGAGACGTTCAACCCCAACATCGTTTGATGAAGCGTTATCAACCGTCAAACTAAGCACGCGATTTAAACCCCAACTATTCAAACACATCTCCATCGTTTCACAAATAGCATCCCCTGTATGACTTGTGACTTGACAAAAATTTAAGATATTCTTCTGTAAGTGCCAATTATTATCAATGAAATGGGCCGTCACACACATATAGCTCAACTTTTGACAAGAAGTCCAGATATCAGTGGTGAGACAAACTCTTCGACAATTCAGAGATATAAAGTTTTTCAAAATCGTTCTTTCTGTGTCCCATAGTTTCAAGACATCACGTGCCAATGTTGTGCGCGAACAAATCTGAAATCTTGGTGAAGCGAGACTCATAAATTCATGAAAAGACTCATATTCGACCTTCCGAAAAGGAATCTCCATGTTAATGAACATCTTAACCATTGCTCTTCGAATAGCTTCTTGGTCAAACTTGGCAATTAAAGGAGAGCCAACATGTTCTTCACCACTTGTCATAGAAGATGATGTTTTTTGCCATCATGGTTATCTACATTATTGTAAACCTTCACAAACACATTCAAAGAATTGAATCAAACCATACAACGATAGAATATAAAAAAAAAGCATGAAAATATATAGTTCTGGGCAAATGTCAAGATAAAGAATGTAAACTAAAAACAACCATTCCTTTTTCATTAAAATTCATAAATCTTATTGAGTGTTCATTCTGTGGTGATCAAGAAAAATTACATGCACTTCAATACTCTGTAGCACTTACAATCCTTCTGTTTTATACCAACCACAACAAAAAAAAAGAAATAGCACATATGAATTTTTTTGGGAAAGCTCCTTTGCTGCTCTTTACATTTAACATCAGTTTGCGGTCAGAAGAATCCATAAACAATTAGGCAATTTGTGTGTTTGAATTCACACAGTAGAAAGTCCAGCAATCAAACAAGTCCAAGCACAAATAGAACTAAGATTATTGAATGAAAGATGGTGAATTCTTAACAACTTATTTTCATACACGGTATACGTAGAAATTAACAAAGCAGAGTATTTTTGCACAAGAAGACATTAATTGACCACCGAATAACCGACAACTTTATTTTCTTTGACACTGTGGAAAAGTATTGAAAAGAGTTGGATGGGTGGATAGATACTTCGGCATTTATGTCGGTGATGATTATGATCGGTTCGCATCCCTTTCAGCTTGGGAATATCATCAAACACCTTCAACCCATACTCCATATCTTTACATGAAACATACATATGAACCAACCCAGTAGCAACATAAACATTAACTTCAAACCCAGATTTCACTACACAACTATGAATACATTTTCCAATACCATGATCAGCAATAAAAGAACTAGCTTTAAGTAGAAACGGGAATGTAAAATGATCAGGTGAAAACCCATTTTGCAGCATTTGTTTATACATAAGCAAAGACATTGTTGGGTTGATTAACATGAACAAACATAAGGCAAGCAAGTAAGAATTAAGATTACCAAAATAGGTCGAAGCTGAAGCTGCCGCGGGATGTCGCTGTTGTTCTGGAAGTAGCGTGACAGCAGAGCGAGAAGCTGAAGCTGCGGTGGAAAGATGAAAGGGGGTTTGTGGCTGTTACGGCGAGGAAGGGAAAGGTGAGGAGAGGGTTTGTAACGGGGCGTGAATGGAAAGCGAGAGACAGAACAGAAGAGGATGGTTGCAACTTGCAAATCCAATAACTAATAACAGATCCAAATTGGATTGTGGTTATTGGTTTTTTTTGGTTTTTTATTAATGGGCCACCAATTCTAAAATATAATATTGGGCTGGGTTTTAAAATTTGGACTAATATGGATACTAATTTGGTTTTTGGTTTTTTTGCACACCCCTAATATGCACAGCCCTAGACTCCTCTGTGTTTACCATTTCTGAGGGAACAGAAGAGGATGGTACAGAAGTCTTACCCATGGGAGATGCTTGAGTTCTTCTTGCATTCCTTGTGTGCAATTTCTTGACCTTTTCTGGGTCAGTAGCTATTGCACGCAATGGTGTAACCCTTATTGCTTCAGCTTGCATGGCTTCATTATTTGTTCTGACGTCAGCCATGGATGGAGATGAAGATCCTTTTTCTTGAGATGATGAGGATGATGAATCCATTTTTCGCTGATGGTTTTTGGGAGGATGAAAGTGAAAATAGCAGAGAGTATCAGAGTTTCTTTTGGGAGAAGAAAAGGTGATACTACTTTCAAAAGAAGAAGCTATTATATGAGAATGTCTCTTCCTATTCTTGGACCTTTTAAAATAAGAATGAAAATACCCAAATAACCCTCTTAAAATTAATTGAAAAAAAAAGTTTCTTTCATCCCTTGTTGTAGGCACAGCTAATTGCTACAACTCCTCATATTGCCAACTATCCAATTTGTCCCTTAAAGTCTTAAATTGATCATTCTCAAGAGCTTTGGTAGCAATGTCACAGTACAATGTCATGACATCCTGTATGACATTGTGATCAGTCAGCATCTGCTTTATCCAAATCATCTTAAAACAGTTTCTCCCAGTTGCTATGTATTCAACTTTAACATTGTATAAAGTTAAACAATTTTGCTTCTTGCTGATCCAAAACATGAGATTGTTTCTCAAGAAGGAACATCCATCAACAGGGCTTTTACCCAAGTTTTGATCAATACTTTCTCCACTGGTTTTCTTGGACAGCTTCAAATGTGGAGGGGTAAGAGTCCTAGTGTGGCTGCCATTATTCAGTCCAAGCTTCTTGACACAATTCCTTGCATACTTGCTTTGTGGAGGAAGTGTAGTGCCTTCCATCACTGTGTCAGACATTCCTTTAGATACTATGTCATTATCATAGATGGATGCCACCATGATCTTTTCTCCTCTGACAAAGAGGGTTTCATCCAAGACTCCTCTCCTGTATCCTTTGACAGTAGGATGCTGGGTTATCCTTTCATGCCAGATCCTAGTACTTTGCTTTAGTACTTTAAAAGTGGTCAGATGTCCAGACAATGAGTGTGACATTCTGATTTCCTGTCCAGTCTTATGCTTACCACATATCCTCCCTTTGACTATGAGAGATCTTGGTATCCTTCTGACTCCCTCTATGGAACTGATCCTTTTCATTCCTCTGAGGTGTGGATGACCAGATTCTTGCTGCCACAACTTTACTTCCTCTTCATCTTTGTTGTAGAACACACGAGAGCAGTGGTGTTCTCAGATTCCCACATGTAGCAGTTGTCCTTTGATCTGACTCCTCTCATAATCACTACCTTTTCATCGTTGATTACAAGACATTCAACCTTAGTGAAGTTGACTGTGAATCCCATATCACATAGCTGACTTATGCTAATGAGATTTGCATTCGGACCTTTACTAGCAGACTCCATTTAGGTTTGGAACTCCAGCCCAATTTGAGTTTCCAACACCTTTGATTTCTCCTTTAGCTCCATCTCCAAAAGTAACAAAGTTGGTAGAATGATGCTTAACATCATTGAGAAGATTCTGTCTCGGTCATGTGCTTGGAACACCCACTATCAAAGTACCAAGCTTTCTTGGTAGACACACTAAGAGAAGTGTTAGCTACCAGAGCAACAGTCTTCTTCTTCCACTGTTGAGAGTATGATACCCTGTTGGTTTTAGGCTTCACATAAGACCCTTGATTAGGATATCCATGAAGTGCATAGCGAAATATTTTATGTGACCAAATCTTCCACAATAATGACATCTCCATCTTTGAAACTGTTTGTTCATGTTTCTATGATTTTGATGTTGCTCCCAATGTTGTGACATTTGTTTTGACATTGGTCTATTAGGTCTGTTCTTCCTTTTGTTAAAGACAAAATTCTTAGTCTCCATATACCCTGAGGCAGACCTATTCCCTGACTTGTGGTATGACATCTTCTTTGTCATTGACTTCCTGTGTTTGTTCCATTCACGGTTATTTGCAAATCTCTTTGCGGTCACATGCCCGAGCGGACACATTTCTGTTTTGGGTTGTGACACCGCTTTGTTTTCCTATGTCTCTTCTTCTTAATGTCACCAACAGGTTGCTTTTCGACCACATATCCTAGACCATGCTTATTTCCGCATTTTGTCCAAGTGAAGAATTTCTTCCAACTTATCGATCAGATGTCAACATCTTGATGATTTGACATCGATCAAGTTTGGAATTCACATACTAATATCACTATTGAGGTGATTTATAGTAGCTGTGTTTTCCTCTTTCTCGACCTCCACTTCACATTCTCGACTTCCAACTTCTCAATCGACTTTTTCATTCCTCATTTTTGACATGCTTCTCCAATTTTTATACAAAGCTTCCTGTAGTTTTCAGAAGCTCTTCAAATGTCACTTCCTCATCACTAGAATCCATATCGAGTTGTACACTCCGGAGAGCGGTGACAAGTTTGGCACCTTGTTCCTCGATTCACTTCTGAATCACCATCGGACCAGTGACACCATTCCTTTCTTATGTTTCTTTAGAAAGGTGGGACATTCACTCTAATATGTCCAAATCCTTCACATTCATGACATTGGATTTCTGCCTTGACTTCCTTTTTCCTCGACTTGGATCTTTTCTTTGGAGTCATAAGATCGCTAATGTCGATGGAATGTCCTTGACATTTGACCTTGACTTTGGATCAATCCTCCTGATCAGTTTGTTGGACTGTCTTCCAAGCATGGCTATAGCTTCAGATATCTTCTCTTCATCTTCCACCTTGCATCCCTCTTCAGTATTGGATACAAGTGCTATGCTCTTGTTTCTCTTGTCAATAGGTTCACTGATTCCCATCTCAAAAGTCATAAGAGATCCAATAAGTTCTTCAACCTTCAAGATGCTGATGTCTTGAGCCTCCTCTATTGCAGTGACTTTCATTGCAAATATCTTAGGCAAGGATCTGAGAATCTTTCTCACCAGCTTCTCTTCTGACATCTTTTCACCAAGTGCTCCTGAGGCATTGGCAATTTCCGAAATATTCATGTGAAATTCATGAATATTCTCATCTTCCTTCATCTTCAAATTCTCAAATTTGGTAGTGAGCATCTGAAGTCTTGACATCTTCACCTTGGATGTCCCTCATGAGTAGTTAAAGAGTGTCCCAAACATCCTTGGCTCACATTGATGGACCATCAAAGATGTTCTGTCAATACCATTGAACAGCATTCAATGCTTTAGAGTTCCCTAGAGCTAGCTCTTCTTCCTCTTTGCTCCATTCCTCCTCAAGTTTCAAGATAGTCCCATCTTTCTCAAGCTTGGTGGGATGTTTCCATCCTTATCGGCTCTCCAAGCTTTAATGTCCACCGATCTTAAGAAGGCAACCATATGAGGCTTCCATAATCATAATTAGACCCATCCGAATAGGTGGTCTTCCTCCAAATCCTCCTACTTTATCCATTACGCCGAAACTATTATCCCTAGATCTCACCCGAAATAACAACCGGGGTGCTGCTCGATGCCAATTGAAATTCTGGCAGATGATGTCACAGAGAATGTTATGACACGATGTCGACACTATGTTAACACTTCACACGAAATCGAAGCGTAAGAACACAATAAATAGTTCACCTTCTTCAACAAACCTACATCGGGGCTACCAATCCAGGAGGAAATTCACTATTAGTAGAATTAATTCGGAATAAACCACCGTTTATCTCCTTCACTTAAAACCTACCCAATGCAACTTCAACCTAAGTCCTACTTAGATCGAGTACCTCACTCCCCTCAATCACAGTTGATATCAACCTATTGGCTAATTGAATTGTGAAGACACACTTCAATAAAATATCTTGATCTTGCTTCAAAGCTTCAATCAAGAGACAAACACTCGTGCTTTAAAGCTTTGAGTGATAAACTACCACAACAAATCCTAGTCCAATGCACTTATCAATTGATAGTTGCTTGGCTCACAAGAGAAACTAGAATTACACAATACCAACTGTTATAAATCCTAACGATACACAAAACACAAGTGCTATCTCTTCAATACATTCAAAGGGCACGTTGTAAGGGTTGAATTCCTTTTATAGAAGCGATCCACGAAACTTCATTTTGGGCTTCCATAAAGATAGCTAGGGTTCACTTAATTTAATCCTAAAAACATGGTCTTTTCAACAACCAATTTAGGTTTAATTAAGATTAACCTAGCAGCCACGTGAGCATGCTTTCTAATAACAAAAACAATATTTAGCACTCAACAAACTTCGAAAAATCTCGGGAACAAGCAGTTCTCGAGCAGAATGTCACAATGTCATAACATACGTTATGACATCGATCGTTTCGATTTCATGACTTTAGCTTCGATTCTGTCTTTTAACATCCTTAGCAGGTAGGATTTATCTTCAATCTCTGAATGTCATAACATTTATCATGACATTGCTAAATCCTAGTTTTACCAAAATTAATGCCAACTTAAAACACTAACAAATACCATAGGGGCTGACAAGAATTTATTTACTCCCTGGAATTCTCGTTCATATGCATCTATCCACTCAAAGTTTACTCTTTTCATGATTGCAGCAAAGAAGTGTATTGATTTTTCGCCTGCCCAAGATAGGAATCAGGACAAAGCTGTTAATCGGCCGGTCAATTGTTGGACCTCCCGAACAGTAGCTGGGCTTCTCATGTCGATCACGGCTTGACACTTGTCAGGATTGGCCTCTATTCCCCGGCTAGTTAACATAAAACCCAAGAATTTTCTTGCCTGTACTCCAAACATACACTTGTTCGGGTTCAAACGCATGTTGTATTTCCGCATTGCTGCAAGGGTTTCCTCTAGGTCCAAGACATGCTTCCGGTCTTTAATAGTTTTGACGACCATGTCATCAACATATACTTCTATATTTCGCTCAATCTGGGGAGCGAATACCATATCCATCAGCCTCTTATAGGTTGCCCCAATGTTTTTTAAACCAAACTGTGATGACTGGTTTTTTCATCGGTTGTTTTAAAAACAATGAAGTCTCCACCTAATTTTATTAGTTCTAAAAAGAACGGGAAAATATAGATAAAACCCACAGAATTTGGATAAGGCGGTATATGTGACCAAAAGAAGTGAATTCGGGAGTCGGTTATGCAAGGGGAAGGTGTAACACCCCAATATTACCCAACGTTTATATATGCAAAAATCAGAGTAAATTAAAATTTCATAAATTCAATACTGAGGCATCACACCTTCAAAACTAAATTACTTTAAATAGTTTGCTTTAAAGTATAAATCTCGGATACATAGCATCGTCGAAAAACATAAATTGATTCATAAAAATCAAAACATCTTCTTTATTAAACTTCCTTAACAAATCATATTTTCATAAAGTATGATTCTTATTTACAAAAGGAAAAATAGCTAAAGAACAACAACAAGACAACATAATTATTCCCCCCGAGTGCTACGTATCAGAGCGACACCGACTCGACTAATAGCAGCTATAAACTTCGTCTTCATAACCTGCACGTTACCAATATAAAGGTAACGGCGAAACAAGTAAAGGGTGAGATACTCCAAAACATATTATTAAAGGCATGATAAAGTATATATATAGTTTCGGAATTATAAAGGGTATAGATTAATAAGTGTAATTCAACACATAATCAAAACTCACTTACTTTAATCGTCATACTAATGTGTATAATCAACACTTTATCGACATAATATCATCGGCATAAATCATCACAACAACACATAAACTATAAACAACTACATCAAACAACAACACCAAAAAATGCTAATAACATAAGCAACATAAATAAAATCATCACAAATTGGCTAAAGCCCATCGTCGATTTTGGCATAAAAGCCCATCATCACAAACATCATCATGTCATATTTGCATTAAGCATTTCATCAAGTTAAATCATCGCAAAACTCATCGTTTATATTCACCGCATAGTTATCATGAAATTATCAAATCGTATTCATTTCATGTTTATCCTAAAGATCATCACCAACAAAGCATCATATATCATCGCAATTCAGCATCATCAATCAATTAAAACCCAACGCCAAACAACTCAAACATAAACATAACCGACTCAATGAGACACGACTATGTTACGCATGTGGTACCCGTCGCTTTGTCCATAATTAGGAACACTTGGCATAAAGCCCATCGTCGCTTGGCATAAAAGCCTCGTCGCTTGGCATAAAAGCCCTCGTCGCCAATGCAATGTATGTGACTCGACAATAAAACAACACAACAAAAACATCATCATCGCTCATCAAGATTGACATAAAGCCCACATCGCCATAATTTATCCACATCAAGATAAATATATCATCGCATCATATTTGCATTATGCAAAACATCACCAAACAATTCATCATCATCAAAAATCATGCATTCACAAATCGGAAGCATTTATTAACAACCTCAATATAATCATCACATCATCATGTACAAATACATATATCATCGCATCGCATATCATCAAGTATTCATTAATAAATACATCGTCGCAAACATCATGTTTAATCACACCACATCATTATCAATTCGTTCATTAAATTCCAAATACGGAAAAATAGTCAAACACCTATAATCGTCGTGAAAGCTATTCCTAATAACCGGCATTAATCATAATCGTCAACATCGCAATCGGATTGTCCATACGTGTCTTAAATCTATTAAAACGCAATCCGATTCAATTTAACCGTAAATTGGCCTATTTCGGGTCAACTCGTAAAAACTCGTAATTTCTAAAAATTAACCTCACCACTACGTTCTACACGTCAAACTTAGCTAACACGTCAATTTTCGTTGAATTCGGAGTAACTTGCTTCGTCGTCGAATTTACCGAAATCGGAAAATCGGAACATAATCGAGTTCTAAATTTAATCGGCTAACTTATGTCCTAATTATATTTTATTGATATAAATTTTTACTAGGTGAAATTGGGATTATTTGAAGAAACAGAAGCTATTCTTAACAATTATGCAGGAAAACCATGTTACAGAAAATAGAAAATTGTTGCAAGTAGAAAAACGCATCACAGAAAAATTCACGCCTTCCTCCTACACAAGGGACGCACGTCCCATTGGTTTCAAATGAAGAGGAGGAGGGTGCCTCACATTGGGGGACGGTCGCCCCACACATGGAGGTGGGCGCCTCCCCCTTCGTCTTTCCCCCACCCCACTTCTTCCTCTTCCCTGCATTTTTCGTTTCTTACAGTTTGTTCATTTTTCTGGTTTTTCTTGTTTCACTGTTAACAGTTTTTCTTTTCCATTATATACTTTCATTTCTACTACTAGCAATGAAATACACCCATAATCCTTACTCCTAATCCAACTTTTCTAAACTATTTCAACAATCAACCAACCAAAACCCTATAAACCAACTATCAATTTCCCCCCAAATCCAAAATATAACTATCAAAACCTAGCAATATGAGATGGAGAATCAAACCCCTTACCTCTAGTGCTTGGATGATTCTTGATGATTCAACATCTCCACCCTCAATCCCTTGCTCTTCTTCTTCTTCTTCTTCCCAAAACCCTCTTTTCTCTCCATGCTTCTATGTTTGGCTTGGTGTTGGAAATGGAAAGAAAAGGGGAAAAAATGGTTTATATGTTGTTTCTTACTAGCAACAAGGGTGTATGCCAATCTCTTCAATTGCTCCCCACACCCCTAACTTATTTTTATAAATTAACACTTAAATAATATCTAATAATATTATTAATTCAATTAACTAAAATAATTCCGGGGAATTAAATATCGGTCCGAATAATATATTACCGAACTGAACGGAATAAAAACCGGACCGAATGAAACGTCGCCAAATATATTATCAGATATATTGATTAATATAAATATTCTCGTCGCAAAATAAATATCGATCGGTAATTCGAAAATATTAATATAATATAATATTAATTAAAACGGGCGTTACAAAAGGTATTAGCACCCCTCACATCCATTGTACTCGATGGGACCCATTTAGTTCTAAGTGTTTGTGTGTGTGTTAAATTTCTAATTCATGAGTTATGATCGGGAAATAAAAGAAATGGGGTTTATTTATTATTATTTTGAGTTTGCTGCAGTTTCAGAATCTTTTGTCTACGTATTCCCCCGTGCAATGGAAAAGTCAAAACTCCGTAGTTCTTCTCAAAAATGTTTTAAATTGGTTGTGTTGATTTTATAAGAAATATCGTGCATTTAGACATTTCAAATGCTTGAACTTTGGACTTGTTTAGTTTGTTTGAAAAGCTTAAGTCCTCGTTCATGTTTGAAATGGCTATTGCACTCTCTTTGTAAGAAAAGGGTTTTTATAGTCGCATATAAGCGAAAAAGGGTTGAGTGAGTTGAATTGATTTTAAGGTGGGTGAAAAGTACCTAACAATAGGACTAGCATCCTACGATTCAAATACTAGAAACAAGAGGAGCTCAATGCTCAACGAGTCGTCTATCATCCCAAAATTTTTTCTTATGAAAGAGTGAAGTGAAATGAAATTCACGTTTTTTAAGAGCCTTTAAACAATTGGACTAGCATCCAACGATTTAGAGACTAGGAGTTTATTTGCACAAGTATTTAAACAATTGGTCTAGCAACCAACGATTTAAATACTTGGGTTTTTATTGTGAAAAAGTTTTGAAAATGCACTCGACGTTGGATCGAGGTTTGTAAGTTAATTATGAAAGGATTTCGAAGTTTGATACGCGAGGAAATGAGAAATGGAGTCGGGTTATGATTAATTAAGTATATGGACTTAATTAACCTCGTGAGGATAGGTGCTCCTATCCCCAACTATGAGACCCTTGTGCATGGAAAATTGGTATGTGGACCAATAATTATTCGGGTTATGATTAATCAAAGCAACAAGGGCTTTAATTAACCTTGTGAGCCAATCAAAAGAAATCGAAGTTGTTTTTTGTATTAATTGTGCGTGACGTGTACATTGGTGAATAATTCGTACAAGCGCATAAAGCAGATAAATAATTGTCAAACAATACAATTAATAATTTAAATAATTATTAGACTAGATCTTTTTTATTTGATAAAATCGACTAATAGTTTAATCGGAAATTGTCAAATAAAAATTATCAATGACTAATAATTATTTAATACAAATTATCACAGTTTATTTGCAAATAAATAAATAATAGTAAAAAAATAAGGTTAAGTTTAGAAATAGCCTGTATGCAGCAGATTTGGAGGGTGAAAAGAAATCCATTTGAGAAAGTCCAGGCCCAAATAAAGGGAGAAATTCAGTCCAAGAAGCTCCTGTGTGATCCAGTGTGGCGAGAGCAAGGGGTGTATCGTGGATATGTTAATCTGCAGCGTTGAATGATGTTGATAGTGTTTTGATGATGATCTAACGGATGAGACGATGAAGGCACATAATAAGACTATGAGGAGGCGCGTGGAAAATCTACTGACGTTATCCCTTCCGGTGGTGACCATAAAATCCAAACAAATATCCACAGTATCATCAAAATAATAACATAATGTATTTTTTTTAAACCAAAACATTATAACAAAAAAGAAATGATAGAGAAGTTATTGCTTCTCTCTCGTGTGTTTTGTATTCCATTCATGTTCTCACTTTTCTCTGATACTCTCATCTGTCGTGCATGTATCATCTCTCTCGCTTGGTCCTCTCGCCGCTGATGTGTGCCCTATCTCGAACACTCTTCATCTTCCTCACTCTGTCACTTTCGTGCATGTGTGTCTCTCTCTCAATCGTCGCTTATCTTCTTCATCACGATCTCGCCGAAACTATGTGTTCTCTCGTTCACCGATCTCTCTCATCTTTGCAACTATCTCATCCCTCTTGTCGGAGACGATGAAGGTGATGGAGGAGGGACGAACACCACGACGGTGCTTATGAGAACGACGACGACATCACCGTGGAATTGGCCCAATCTGGATTTTCTTACATTATTTTGTTTCGTTTGCTTCCCTGATCGTGATTTTGACACTTGATTTTGCAGGATCTGAAGGAAATGGGGTAGATCTCAAAAGGGGTTTCGGAAACCTAGAAGCTTAGATTCAGAATCAGTGGGATCTTTCCTCTTTTCCTCTTTATCTCTATTTTGAAGCTTTTGATTTCTGAAAAGAAATAATTTCTGAAGGGTTTTCGTTTTTGGAAAATGATGAAAAAATTTCTAGGGTTTCTTTGTTCGTTGATTTTCTGTTTGTTCTTGCTGGAAATTTTATGTGGCTGTTATTAGGGTTTGTGCGCATCTTTTTTTGTATTTTTATGAATAATGATGCCTCCCTCAAATTCGGTGCCACTCAATGCTTTTATAATGTCAGAAATTAGGGTTCCTTGTTGCTGTTGGACTTAGTTTTCTACTAACAAGGCCTTATGAAACTACTTTCTGATTGTGGGCTCAAACTTTGGTTTCTGTACTTGCTGACCTGTGATGCTATTCCGAGTTGGGCTTGAGAATGTGATGTTATTCTGAGTATTGGGCTGGAATTTTGGTTTCTTATTTTGTTGTACTTGTTATTTTGGAACTGTGATGTCATTATGATTTTTCCTCTTCACACCTCCTTTTGTGAACCAAAAAGGCTTCTTTTTGTGATTTGTAATTGGAGGTTATGGTCGATGATTGAATTTGACTTCATGATACTTGTTATGTTGCTTGAACAATGACTGAACCCTTATACCTGATTCCAAACACGAACCCTAATGATGAGTTGCTTGAAATTATTCCCTTGAATGCTTCCTTATTTATGTTCAAGTTTCTTGCTAATCAATTCTTCTTTTTCTTGTTTTCATGTGATGATGTGGAGGATGGCATGGAGAAAGAAGAGGAGTAATCGTGGCTTATGATGAAGAAAGTAAAGCAAGGTAGAATAAAAGATTGTGGATGAGCTTGAAGACCAAATAATGAAGTTTGGCACAAAGAACGTGATGATTTTGAAGATGCTACGAAAGTTTATTTTTTAGGATTTAGAACTTTTTATAGAAATTGTAAGCTAAAAACATCCCTGTAACTAACTTGTAACTTCCATGATATAGAACTTGAATGAATGATATTTTGAAATTCAATTTGTGTCATGTGCCAATGTTGATGCAATTATAAGTTAAGTATTAGAACTTAAAACTTTCTTGTAGCACAAAAGATAGTGATATAACTTAGCTTAAATTCAAGACTTGAATGTCTCTTGTAAGTTGAGAAATTATTTTGATTCTTGAATGAATTTGTAATGAGTTTGGAAATATTTGGATGAAACTTGCCATATTGAATGGTTGAGATAAATTTGCATGAATTTTGGTTGAACCATGAATCTTTGGAGTTGAAATAAAGTTCTAACATTCGCAATTGAAAATGATGACATGAATCTTGAGTTAAAAATATACTCTTGAACTTCCTTTTCCATTCTAAAGTTAGAAATTCCAACCATTCTAAGCAAGACGACAAAACAAACAATTTCCCTTCCGTAGTCACTGTTGAAACTCAACTAAAGAATCCAAATTTAAGTCAACTTGAATTTGAACAATAAGCCTCAAGCAAAAGAAAGAAATAAAAGATGTTTTAATCGCAATTTCATCCTTCATGCAACACTTCATTCTTGCAATTTAATCAATCAATGAATCCAAATCTTGTCAAGTAATGCCTTTGAGGAAATAATATTTGACCTGAACATCCTAACCAAACTTCCATTGGTAGACAAGACATCAACAGAAATATACACATATGAGAAACTTTAATCATAAACCAATTGACGATCTTGCTCAAAACTTTAATCTAATTCAAATAAACACACGAGGATGCATCCAAGAATCACCAGGTAATTCACATCTCTGAATCTGTGCATTTTCAAAGGAATCCAAGAAAGTGATGATGACAAGCATAGGAAGATGATGGACGCCTGAGCTTACAACCTTATAGCTTGACAAGGAGAATATCACAGTGACCAAACATCTAAACCTGACCAAAGAGCATACATAAGAAGCCTCGTAGCAACAGGCATCCACAAGATACTTGAACACCAAAACCCTAATTCCGCACCTTAATACATGCAATCTTCAACCTCCAAATAAACTAATGGACATATTGAGATGTCATTAAACCCTGAGAAGCCTTGATAACTTGAATGAAAAAAAATAGAGAGAATATGAGAACCCCTTGGACCGATTATCAATACAACCAAATTCCATATTTTGAAAAGCTTGACAACCGAAATACTTTGATTTAGTAACAATGTATGAAATGCATATGATGCAACATGAGCCACGTAAAGTTATCAAAATATCTAGAGGGTAAATTTTAGGATGCGACACAAATGACATCACTTTATAAATGTAATTGCTCCGGTCTGTCATGAAGGCCATCTCTGGTGCGTCTGTTGGGTTCATTATGATTTGGTTGTATCTGGAATAGGCATCTAAGAAACTCAGAAGTCGGAAACCAGAAGCTCCATCTATTAACCTGTCAATATATGGAAGAGGATAGGGATACTTTGGGCATACTTTGTTGAGATCTGTGAAATTTAAGCACATTCTCCACTTTCCAGTCTTTTTCTTGACCATGACCATATTGGATAGCCAGGTTGGGTATTGAATCTCCCCAATGAACCCGACCTTCATCAACTTATCGACCTCCTCCACCTCTTTTTTCTTTTTTCTTCACCTCCCTTACGCTTTCGTTGCGACACAGGCTTTACATCGGGATCCAACGCTAGGTGATGACACATGACGCTTGGGGTCAATTCCGGGCATATTAGAGGGTTTCCAAGCAAAGAGATCAATATTTCGTTTTAAGACATCAACTATCTTGGCTTCCTCCCCCACGGTTAATTGAGTACCCAGATGGGTAATTTCATAAGGATGGATGTCAATTAAATCATTAATTCTTTGAAGCTCTACTCACACTCTTAATCCTAAAATAATGGATGTCTTTATGAGTCAAACGATTCAAAGGAAATGTTATTTTAGAAAAGTTCTTGATGAACCTCATGTAATAATCGACAAGTCCTAAGAAAAGCTTAACTTTTGTGATGTAATTTTATAATTCCTAGTTAATTTTGTTGGGATCTAAGAGGTGTTTTTCAAATTTTTGATCCTCTTAGCGGAACAATTCCGATGAACGGATCATGATTAAATCGTTAATCAAAAATAAATCGAATCAAATTAGAGATTCAAGAATTACCTCTTGAAGCATGCTTTATCTTTGATCACGAACGACGGAAATTATCAGCGTCTCTAAGTAGTCCACACGAGTGCAATATGGAAGACGGTGCTAGCCGTTTCTTGTTCTCTTGAGAATTGACCATTAAAATTAGCAAGGGGAAAGAGCTTCTCTATTTGTAGAGAGCTTCTAAAACTCTAATGCTCTTAATTAGGGGTTTTTCCAAAACAAGCCCAATCTTATTTAATTAAACTATTTAATTAAATAATTATTATTTATATTTAATCAGACTCTTTTAATTAAATAAAATAAAATATTAATTAAATTAAATCATATTTAATTTAATCAACTGTCAATTCTCATTTATTTAATTAAATCATATTTAATCAAATAAATTATATGTGTCAATGTATTAAACAATTTAAATACTATTAACACATAATTAAATTAAATCATATTTAATTTAATCATCCATTCCACTATAAGTACTCTATGCGTGTGACCCTATAGGTTCTCGTAACATTGGCAATAATATTAAATCACATATTAATATTATAAACAGTGAGTCGTATCTAGCAACACATCACTGCTACCCAAGTGACGAGAATGTCGTGCGATATGACATAACCTTTCTGTGATAATGATCATGTGTAAAATTACCTTTTTGCCCTTATATATATATATATTGAACACAAGGCATAGAATGTGTCACCCTTGTATAGTCCAATATTTTATTCCTTGATCCCAGAGTATACTTGATAACAACAAATAAGCCCAATATCTCATATTGACTTATTTGAGCACAACCATGTATTATACAGTCATACTCTATCAAGGGGCCCATATATATTACTCTTGTATATGTAGGAGGGGAAATCTCATCTAGGTCACTCATGTCCCTCAGCATGATTTGTAAAGTACCCATCAACCATCTTTATGGTCATTTTGTTACGGAAAATGTTTGATTGACAATAAAGTACCCGACTCCACATCTAGGGTCCATAGTGGTTTCAGGTTGAAGGGTGGCATACACCACTATCACTATGAGAATAACTTATGACACTTACATAACAAACTATGTAGTATTCTCATGGTGGGTCAATCCAGTATAAATATTACTCCTAATACTTATACTTACGTGAAGACTTGATATCTCATATGCATGACTTATGAGATACAATCATCAGTCCACTCACATAATAGTCTCTATGCATTACTGTTGTCCTATTTGACAGTAAAGCTTGACTACAGATACTTTAAGAATAACGTCCTTATGTTTAATGAGCTCTCACAATTAAGTCACACTTAATAGGTCATTAATAGACTAATTATTCTAAGGACTTTATTATGTCATATACAAATAACATAATAAATATGATGCCTAACAAGTATATGTATTAACAAATAACATATATATCAAAGTCATGATACAAAAGCATATTAAGCCCATATTGGTTGGCTATTAGGGCTTACTCCAACAAATTTAACCTTTTAATTTAGAGAGACTCACTAATCCTACTCAACATATTGGTACTCTGCCTAAGGGAGATTAGACTACGCCTCCATGTTGAACTAACAGAACTCTGCCTAAGGAATAATAATATCAGAAATGTCATACATTTCTTGTATTCGCATCAATACTGGAAGACTTTTATAAAATTCCTGATTATCGGGTGCATTTGGGAAGAGGGGATTACTAGGTGGTTTAGAACACCCACTTAAAATTTGTTGAATGAGAGACATAATCCTATCAAAGAAAACACATTCGCAAAGAGGAATGGCACACCCATTATACTTAATGTAAATCCTCTTATGCTCTTTGGAAGGAAGCACTCCCCAATCTATGAGAGGACCGGCTTCAATAAAGGCGGGATCTCGGCCACCTTCACCAAGGAAGGAAAAAATAGTGTCTAACATCTCTTGATCCACCCACTCAACAAAGTTATCTCCTTATCGCTTTCTGGGTTCTAGGTTAAGAGTTGCTTATGTCAAAAAAGTATGTCAGCGTATAAAAGAAATGATTATGACAAAAACACAAGTTCAACACAAGTCAATCTGCGCTCCACCAAAAGTCGTATATGGCAAAAGAATTCACCGAAACACAAAGTAGGTGGAACTAAAACCCATAGATCTCATCTTCAGAAACTCTAATAAAGTAAGCAAGTGTGAAATAAAAATAAAATTCAAACTCGTTCATTGCCTTGAGAAGATGAACTCAATGACCCATATGTTGTATGTTTACAAGAAGAGGTGATGTAAGCACGAATTAGTGGATAATAGGAGGAAATCGAGGAATATTGCATAAGTGAGATAATAAATTTCAAAGAATCACATATGACGAAAAGAAGAGCGTGATAATTCTATAACTCCTTATATATTCCCTAAGGAAGGTGAACCATGTGATCCTTGGAATTGGGAAGTGCAAACCGCATTACCAACGATCGAGATTTCATTACGCACTGTTAAAAAAATACACTCAAAAGCTCTGGTACTAGAAAGAATCATTATCATTAGATATATGACACGTGTTGAGACGTACCTCCTACAAAACATTGTTATTCACGAGGAAGGAATTTAATTTTCCTTTTTTCAAAGACATCAACATCCCATCAAGACTTTTCGGCTCCCTTCCATCACGACTCAGATTAAAGGCGAACTCGGTAAAGCCCTTGCTCTACGACATAGGAACAAGGGATTGGGAAAACTATTTTGGGTCGTCCGTGAGACCCACAAAGAAGGCTCAATAACAAGCGTTGAAGGGGAAGACACATCGAACAAGTGAACCCTTATCTCTGTCGAGGACACATGATCACGACCTCTGTCACATTTCTCACCATTGATTTCTTACCGAACGACCATCCACACAAGACGCCGAAACACACAAGGAGAATTTTATCTGTCCTTAATTTAATAAAGGCCATATTGCATCACTTTAGGTATTTAGTCCATTTCCATCCTCATATTTTTTTTCACTCAATAACTTACTTAGACGTTATAGTGCTAACTTTGCAGATTCACCTCTTTTCCGCCATATCGAGAAATTGCTCCACCTATACCAGTTCATTTCACATTTCTAACTCCTTAATGGAACACAATGGAAAGATCAATCAATGTACCTAATTTGAAGATTATTAACTATTGGCTTTTTTGCAAGATGTCGGATATCATAGATTTAATAATAATAAGAAAATTAATGGTAAGATGTCGAATATCATAGATTTAATAATAACAAAATTAATGCCCCTCTGTTATGTTTAAATTGTTATGTAGATTATTATGATTGTCATGACTTTTATTGTAGCTAAGTAAAAACAACACCCACTTTACTACATAACAAGTAATATCTATGGTTTTTGCTCAATAGCACAAGTGAATTTTTTAAACATGTTAGTTCAAACATAACAATTCAAAGCTAAACCACCACTTACAGACCTTTAAAGCAAATCATTGAATAACAACCATATTAGTATGGAAGATGTAGATCATGATGTAAATGTGATGTTAACATTTACAAATTCATACCATTTTATTCCTTCATTGTTCTAAGAAGCATGTTTGATATAACATACATTTCTAAAGCATTAGGATGTGATTTATCATTGGATACAAATGAATGAACTTGATTACCAATCTCAAGCCAACTACAACCTGGAACTTTTGCATCGTTGTTGTCTTTCATCATTTTTCGAACTCTTTCAACATCGCACCAATGTTTCTGTGAAGCATAAATGTTAGACATCACTGCATAGTTTACACTCTTTTCAGGTTCAATGATGAAGAGTTTCGCTGCAGCAAATTTAGCCAGTTCCATATTTGAATGCAGTTTGCATGATCCGACAAATGCTCCTAAGGTATCTGAATCAACTTCTATTGGCATTGACCTTAACAGTTGAAAAGCTTCATTTATAAGACCATGTCTTCCTAGAAGATCAACAAGACAAGTGTAATGCTCTGAATCAGGAACAATCTGATACACGTTGGTCATTAATTTGAAGAAGTCAAGTCCCTTTGTCACAAGCCCGCGATGAGCACAAGCAGTGAGAACGCCGAGAAAAGCGATTTTATCCGGTATTATGCCATGAGATATCATCTTCTCAAACATCTCAGTTGCTTCTTTGGCTAGTCCATGGAATGCATATGCATATATCATTGAAGTCCATGTGACTAGATCAGACTGTGAAGTTAATTCAAAGCATTTAAATGCACTAGCAATGCTACCACACTTGGAGTAAGCACTGATCAAAGAGTTCACAACAGATAAAAAATCATGACACGATAACTTAACCGCAAAAGCATGAGCTTGCAGTGTTTCGATAATGGCAGAAGCATAGCCACATGAACTAATAACACTGGAAATAGTCAGTTCATCGGGAAGAAACCCTTCTCGAAGCATTTCTCTGAGAAGCTTCATAACTTCATTGCCATCACCGTGATTTCCACACCCAACAACCATGGTGTTCCAAGCCACAACATTTCGAATCGGCATCTCGTCGAATACTCTACGTGCATCGATTACGTTTTCATTTTTGGCATACATGTTAATCAATGCACTAGCCACTAAAACATCTGAGTCAAACGACTGTCTCAGAACAAGACCGTGAACCTGTTTTCCAAAATCATAATACTCCAAACCATCATCACTTATTACACTTAGCATGCTACTAAAAGTGAACTCGTCCCCGTTCGCAACATCCAACTGCATCAAATTGAACATGCTAAAAGCCTCTTCTGGTAAACAATTGAAAGTATAGCAAGAAATCATCACATTCCACATAACCAAATCTCTAAATGGAGCAACACAAAACACCCTCCTTGCATTTTCAACAAAACCACATTTTGCATATAAATCAACAAGAGCACAGCCAACAAAACAGTCCAAATCAACTCCAACTTTCACAGTAAAACAGTGCAACTGAATTCCCATCTCAACATCATACAACCGAGCACATAAACAAATCAAACCATTAAAAGTTACATAATCCGGAAGCACCATCTCCAACAGCATCCTATTAAAATAAGAAAAACACAGTTGCATACGATTCGTGTCACTCTCATTGTCATGCAATCCACCAATACCGCGAATCATAATATTCCACGACACAACATTTCTCACGGGCAATCCATCAAACAGTTTCTCTGCATCTTCAGTTTCTTGACATTTAAGATACACACTCAAAATCTGGTTTTGTAATGAAAGAACATGACAAAATCCAAACTTTATTAAATGGGCATGTAACTGTTTTCCTTCAGGGAGATAACCCTTTTTGGCTGAGATTTTGAGGGCGTTGGAACAAAATAGATGAAGAGTGTCATGGTCTTTGAAATGGGTTTGATCAGGAATTGGTAAAGAAGCTCTGAGTCTGCTTATGGAGCTGCATGGATAATGGGGTTGGCGGGAAGAGAAAGAGAAGCATTGTGTGAAAAATGAGATAGGAAATGGTGGGAAAGGTAACTTCTTTTTGAAATGGAGATTACAGAACATATGATGAAAGAATTGAAATTGTGAAATGGGGACTAAGATATATGAACGATAAGGTCTCAATAAAAATAATACTACTATAAGGATAACGATATTTGAAATGAAAATGATTTCATAAATTCTTTACTATGCATTGTTGAGGTTTATGTTAATAAAATAATAAAAGTTGTCATAATTTATTTTAAATATGTGAAATTGAATTTTGTGGAAAAAGAAAGAGTTAAACTTTAACGATACAAAAATATTTATAGAGAATAATGTATATAGAAGTATACTTTAAAACCTGATATGATAAAGAGAAAAAATATCGAGACTATCAAATATTTGAACGGTAAAAGGTAGCATGAACGTCAACAAAAGCGTCAGAGTTGTAGAGAGGCAGTTCGGTGAGTAGCAGTAGGCAGTGGTCAGTTTGGCAGCGACGGAGGTCAAACTATTGATGGTGATAGATTTTAGACAATCGAAGAAGGCATAAGTCGGTTGGTCGACAAAGTTTGATCGACTGTCGGAGGTCACTTAGACAATGTTTGTGGTTAATCGGTGGTCCTTAAGTAACGAATCTGATTTGGACGATTTGTTGGTATCGAGTTTAGTCGTCTTAACTTGCGAATATATATGTTTCTAACTTTTGTTAGAACCTTCATAATATAATCTAAAAGACAAAGAGAATAAGTGACAATCCTATAAGGAAAATTTAGAGACACAATAATAATTTTTTTTTTTGGAGTTCTTGGAATTTAAAAAACCATTTTGGGGCATCTAAGGGGATTATGAAACAATTTTAAATATCTTGGATTAATGTTGTTCATATATAAAGAGTTTGAGAGATTGAGAAGCACTTGGGTAGAAAATAAGTTTTGCATTTGAGAACTTCAATGACTATTTTCTTGTTACTTATTGTAATATCTTCTAATAATTCTTGGAAGTATAGCGAATCAAATAGTTACTCTCATCCTAGATAGATCAGTTTGGTCGAGCCGGATAAACAAGTTCTTTGTATTCTTTTCTTTTATCTTTCTTTTGAATGATGTAGATTTGCTTATACTGATTGTAGGTTATTCTGATTGTTTGATGTGATTGTTCATTATCACACATATTTACTGACAATGAAATTAAAATTATTGTTACTTTTCAACAATAACTTGTTGTGATTGAACCCTTAAATTTCATAGCAAGTGAAACCCACAATTGATCAAAGGGGTTTTGTTCACAGGTGAACACCATGGGTATTAAATGAAATATTGATAAGTTTTTTTTGGAGACAACGAGTTTGGGATGTCGAAATGAAGTTACAAGCAAGTTTAACACATAAAAAATGTATTGAAGCATTGAAGGGTGAAACATCAATGCATGCATGCCTAAGACAAACATAGAAGATCTCTGAGAGATAAAACTCTAAGGGAAGTCACTAGAAAGAAGATTACAACTTCGATGTGGGAGAAACTTGAATCATTGTATATGAATAAATATTTGACTCATAAATTATGTCTAGAACAAGAATTCCACTCATTTAGAGTGGTAGAAAACAAATCCTTAGTCTAGCAGTTGCCAACATGTTAGAAAATTATTGATGATTTGGAGAATATTGAGGTTAAGGTTGATGGCGATGACACACATTTACTTTTGTTAAGCTCATTAACTAGATTCTTTGAACTCTTCAAAAATATATTTTTTAAGATAAGGAAGATATTATTATTTTTGATGAAATTCATTTGACATTGAGATCAAAATATGAGGTAATAAATCTCAAATGCAACATTTAAAAAAAAAAAAATGCATAAAGGCAAAAACTTTGTTTCTTAACTAAGAATTTCTTAATTCTCTAAAAAAGTGTGAAGTAATTATTTTGAGCTACTAAAGTAAAAATATCCATAAAGTAAAACACAATGGTAAGAAGATAAAAAAAAATCTAAAAAACATGTTTGATTGATTATATATTGAAAAAATTTATAAGTGCAAAGTTTATAATCAAACATTAATTCTATTGGCCAACAAAGTATGGCCTACATAATTTAGTCTTGTCCGACTAATTATGGGATAACACATGGCAAAATGTCATGCTCTTAATTGGTAGTGTATGAATATCCTTCATGAATTTAAACAAACTTTAAAAATATTCAATTAACTAAATTTGAATGTTAGTTAATTTAAAATGTAAACATTATGTTTGTGATATATGGATGGATCATCCTTAAGTTTTATGTCATTTCCTCTCTAAATTTTTTTTTAAAAAAAAGGAAGATAGATCTAATTTCTTCTATTTCTCACCGAAAGAGTTATTTCACATACATACATACATTCTTCTTCTATACCAAAAGTTACATTCTTCACCTGACTGAAAAAACCACTAATATTCAACTTGACTTTTCTCCACTCTCAAAAGCCAACAAAACGACAAAACAAATCAACCAGTGGGGCGCGTTTCATTCTTTACATGTTCACACCCCCTTTTCGTGAAACCCCAATTCACATTTCCTCTTTCCCTAAACGGTACTTCAAACGTTAGGGTTTATGCTCTCAATTTATCTCAATTCTTCTTTTTTCAATCGCACTGTTTAATTTTTATTGGTATTGATCTTTTGTTGAATTTTGCATGATAATTATACTACTATGTAATTGGGATGATCATGAATTTGGATTGAATATTTGTATTGATAACTACTCATATCATACTTGTGATTGTTCTGATGGCAGTAATGATGGTTAAAATCTGGTGGATTTTGATCCTCGTTTCATAACCTATGAGAATGGAATTGTTGCTGCTGGTAGGTTTGATTAAATAACTGAAAGGATTGATTGGAAAATGGGAGGTTGCTGTTGTTCTGCCAGAAAAACGCATCTGCATGGAACTCCGGTGTATTACTATGTTAGTGAGATTTTCTATTCTCTGATATCTGATTTTTGTAGATTGTGTAGCATGTATGTGGTTAGCTAATAAGTATTTTATCTAGTAATGTCAATGCTAGTTTTATGTCGTTATGAAATAGGATGCGTAGACACTGATAATAATTTGAGAAAATGGAATTTATTGAGTGTAATTTATATGCATTGGTATCGAAGCCGAAACACATAAAAATAAAGATAAGATAAAGATTAAATAACATTACAATCAAAGGGCGTGACTCCGATGATGATGATGATGATGATGATGATGAATCAATCTTCAGCTCCTAGCACTCCAAAGTAGTCTTTCTTAATCATCAGTAAAAATTTGGACCCCTTGACAACTGACCGAGGTTTCATATTAATAGAAAATTATGGGATCGTGCAGTCTCGCCGTACCATACATTAGGTACGGTGCATTCCCTAGTTTTTTTTCCTTGGTGGCTCTCGTAAGATTCCCGTAATGTGCCACGTTGATTTGCTTGGTACGGCATGTTTTTCATGTAACTTGCAAGGAATATTAGCTTCATGAAACATAGCAAGAATTTGCTGATTTCTTCGAAGTTATTATTTTCTTTCAATCCTTGTGTCTAAATTCCGCTCAATTCTTGTCGCCATAACTTCTAGCATAAAAACAGGGGAGAATTTGTCTGGTTAGAGTATTTTCGAAAGGGATTGAGATTTTCTACAATGCTTTGAATTCTGATTAAAAAACTAAAAAAACACAAACTATTAGTAGAAAAAAATTTAAAAATAAGGCAAAACTTAATAAAAATCATGCAACGAGTGAATGTCATCAAATGTCACACTCTAGTGTTAAGTCGTAAAGTTGTATGTATTTATGCCACTTAAGTACTCCCTCCGTTTCAAAATGACTGTCGTTTTAACAAATAAAATTTGTTTCAAAATGGCTGTCATTTTCACTTTTCAATGTAGTAATGATTACTATTTTTCTAATTGTGCCCTTTACTTTTTACTTTAGACACTACTTCCAATACATTAATAAGGTTAATTTTGTAAAAGTGTAATGTCTTACGGCAATATTGTTGCATTCCTTAATTTGTGTGCAAAAATCTTAAATGACAATCATTTTGAAACGGAGGGAGTATCAAAATTGAGTAACTTGCTTATAAAGTCAATTCTGTGTGAAGTTGGTAGACTCTCAGCTTAAAGTTGTGAGTTTAAGGATGACCGAACCAGTCAAAACAGAATGATTATATTTCCCTAGAAATGCGTAATATGACAGTAGGTCCTTGTTATTTGAAACACACCCAAAATCCAATAGCTGAATGATAAGGTTATGTAATGCTCCAAATACCAACCTCATATAGCTCTGCCTCTCAAACTTGACGGATGCATGTAGCATCTCACTGTGAACACAAACCCCACTTCGAAACAGGTGAAAAATGATTTAAGGAGTTTGAACCCCATTTGTTCTCAGCATAAATGAAGTCATGGACTATAAAATATGAAAAACCCATTGTTACAAGTTGGCTAAGAACCCAGCTGGTCAACAAGGTGAGTGACCCAACTTAATTGGGATGCTTGTTTGTGTATTCTTGTCTGGTCTGGTAATAAGCTTCATCCATAAAACTTATATTCTGAAACTACACCAAATTGCAGAAAACTTGTAGGGTCTTTGAATCAATAATAACTAACACGTCATCCAAGAATGCTCTTACTCGATCCCCATGTTTTTTTAAATCTAAAATTCCACATGTTTACACAAATTCTTGGAATTGACAACTTTGTATGTTTGTAATAAGAAAAAAACAATGGAAGGGCTCCAACTGTGTTTGCCTTTAAGTTTCATCTGTTAAGATATATTCTGATACCATACCAAATTGCAAAATGCTTCTCCGTCCCTAGCATTAAATAATTGATGTCATTGAAGAATGTTTTGCTCTCACTCAATCCCCACGTTTTATGCAAATCTCTATTGCGAGTTACTAAAAAAAGAAAAGAACCTATTAATCATTCCATAAAACTCGCTCATAAACTCCAAGAAAAAAATAATCTATGGAAACATGATTAAACTTCATCATGAAAATCATTGAATGTTGAAGGTTAATTCAGTTTGAGGTTTTATCTTGTAAGTTGCCCTTTTCAGCAAAAGCAAGTAGAAATCAGTTTAGATGATAAACTCAAAGGAAAAAAC
This sequence comes from Vicia sativa, assembly GCA_021764765.1. Taxonomy (NCBI): domain Eukaryota; kingdom Viridiplantae; phylum Streptophyta; class Magnoliopsida; order Fabales; family Fabaceae; genus Vicia; species Vicia sativa. The sequence continues at coordinate 88,323,769 of CM038796.1, read as the reverse complement.
CAAAGTCACAATAATAATTCAAGTTCAATGAAGTAAATTTGTTTCTCCTGCTATCTTGCTTTTTTACTTTCTAACAGTCGCTCATCTACACTTGTATAGTTGTCATAAGTTATGACTTATGTTTACTTAAAGGAAAATTCAAATTATTTCATAGATAACTTGCTGTTTGAAGCTGTCAAAATACTAGTTGGTATTGCAAGTTAACCATGTTAACCAGATCTGACCTAGTAATCATTACTGGAACGGATCAGAGTGATGGAAAAAAGCTTAAAATAAATGTTCAATCCCCTTTTAACATTTTTCCAATGAGTCTTATATTGTTTGTTTTAAGTTTGAACTTTTTACAATGTTTTCCTAATGGCAAGAAAGTGAAATAAAACCCATAACTGGTTTCCTATTTGTAATTTATGTGGTTAAACTTGGCTTTTTGTAAATAGTGTACTGAGAAGTACGAGGTCAAGGGAGCAACTTCTTTGTCATGTGGCAATTTGCCAAGATTTCTTAGGAGCTAAAATAATTATTATAATTCTTTCCATATTACCAATGCTTTCTTCTGTCTTTTACACGAGTAAAACAAAACTCTTCAGCATTTTCGCCGTACATGGTGTGTTTCCAAGGGAATGCCGGATTAGAAGGTGGCTAAGTAGTAGTTTGACATGAATGGTTTCATTTTTCTTTTAAAAAACAAGTGCTTCTTGAAAAATAATTTGTGAACAGGTTTATCATCTTAGATGGCAGTTTATTTGTTATGAACATACTATACTGAAGCATGAAAAATTCTTTCAGTGCCCACCGATTTTAGAAGAGCGCGATTCATTAACCTCTAATGATGGTCCGACTGATTCACTCACTGCTGGATTGCTGGTTGGCTTGAATGTGGAAGAATCCACACCTGATACTTACCAGCCTCCTCCTGCACCACTGCCTTATGATACAGTCTTGGGAGGTCCAGCATCGACAGACTCCGAGTCAGGCAGAGACACAGTTAGTGCTAGTAGTATTAAAACTTTAACTACATGTGAAGATATTGAAGAATCTGACCCTAAAGCTCAAGTTAAATCTGCACCATTATCTCCTAGCAAGGTAGAACTGTGCAAATCAAATAAACCTCAAGCACTGGTAATAGAAGAAGAGGACGAGTGTCCAATCTGCCTAGAAGGTGAGTAGAATTTTTTGTTAAGTTTAGATGTTTCATGTTTCATATAAGTATTGTCAAATACTTATATATGATATATCGGTATTATAACGTAGCAGAACTTGAACAAATTGCTTTTGTTCTGAGGTACACAGTTTTGTTCAAATTGTTTTCAAATAGCAGCTATATAGGCGCTATACCATAGATAATTTGAACAAATATGCTATTTTCTACTATCCGTGAACTAATTTGAATTTTGTAAATACAGAATATGAAGTTGAGAATCCTAAAACTCTTACAAAATGTGAACACCACTTTCACTTGGCTTGTATTCTTGAGTGGATGGAAAGAAGTGACTCTTGTCCTATATGTGATCAGGTTTGTCATTTTACATCAATTTTACTTGTTAACTCTTTCATGTATGGGTCTAAACCAAACCTAACCTCTCTTGATTTGGGTATCTGTTTCACGTCATTCAAAACCGACCAACAAACCAAATTATTATAACATAATTTTATTTCTTTTAGTTCATACTATATTAGTAGTGTAATCATAAATATGATGTATCTACATACTTTTTAATCATTATGTATTTTTTTTCTCATTGTAGCTAATGTATAGTGTTTGAAAATCAAGTTATTTTCTTTGGGTTTTATAAAATAAGTTTCTTAGTTTTGTAAAATGCCTACCTAATTGAACCAAACCAAATCAGCTCTTTTCTTCACCTGTTTGGTTTTGTTTTCATGTGAAAATATTGCAAAAAACTAACCAAATTAAACCGATTATTTATAATTGGATTGGATTTTTATTCTCTCCCAAAAATTGAAAATACCACTATTACACCTAGAAAAGAGGGTGTTATTTTTTGCTTCTTTTGTTTGCAATCGAATTCCAGCAGTTTCTGCTACATGCAAATTATTGGTTGTTGTGGACCATAAAATACAATCTGCTCTGACCATTCTATTGAGCTATAATGAAATACTCTTTTTCCTCTAATGTTACAGGAGATGATATTTGATCAGGAACTTGACTAGTTTGGTCATTTCAAAAGAAAATCTAGTTAAATATTTGAAGAATAACTGGTTTGATAATGGTATTGAATATTGATTTAAAAGGTTACTTTTAGTGGGCCAAATTCAGTATGTACACAATCTGTGAGAAAGATGCTACACCACATTACATGTCTTACTGACTATGACTATAGTTACTCATGTTGGAATTTACCTTTCATTACTTAAAAAGTGCAGCAAGTAATCCATATTCACATAACAGCTTTTTTTCTCCTTGTGTTGCTTTTCTGCTCTCCATTTTCTTGTACAAATAACCTCATATTTCTTTGTTTTTCTATATTTTCTACCTGGAGAATAACAAATATTTACTGTTGTTGTAAATAATATCTGCAATTTACATTTTGTTTCATTTTCAATGTATCAATTCTGCTGGATATGTTCAGTGATAATGACCTGTATGCATTTTAATTCTTTATTTTCCATGATGCTATAGAAATAATAGAATCTGTGTGCATGTGTACACAGTTTGGCTTAGTCTCAACAAACTGCATGTGAGTCAGTGAATTAAACCAACAACACAATCGGTTTCAACAGATTCTATAGCATCATTAATATCTCCCTACCCTACATTCCTTATTGAAACAATGATTTATCAATTCAAAGCCATGTAATGTTTCCTTTTATTCCCCTCTTAAATTCTTGGCCAAGGAATCATTATGTTAAATTTTTCTATTAGGAAAGGGACTTGTCTACTCTGCATAGTATACATTGGTTGACTATATAAGCATATGGTAGGAGCATAGGTTATAAAATAAGACAATTCTGCTATGCAGAAATTCAAAATTTTACTACTAGTAAGAATGCCCTTACAATCATATACAACAACTAATTTGTTGATATGAGTATTACAAAAATTGACAAGGTCCACCACACCTTATTTGCAATCCATTTCAACAATGACCTTCCTAGATGATAGGTTGCTAGCCACACTGGAAGGCGTACCTGAGGCTAACTACACCAATCAAAACTAATTATTGTAGCTTTTTTTGGAATAATTTTGGTACTCTTTGATAAAACTAAGAAAAATTGCTTGTTGGTAAGAAAGTATGAAAGTAAAATAGACAAGAATTACATCTCAATCATTCATTATTATCACTATCTCATTATTTCTATTAAAAGAAAATTAAATTTAAAATTATCCTCTAAAACAATAACAAATATACATTCTTGCATTTCTTATTCAAATGATTCTTTAAAACTAAACATAAGTCTGATTTTGATTAATTTTATTGATAATTTCTCAATCCATCCTTTAAAATAGGAAAGCTGAAATCAAAACATAAGTATGATTTGGATTAATTTTGTTGATTTTTTAGCTATCCATCCTTTAAAATACGAAAGTTTATATGAAGTATTAAACAACAACTAAGCTTTATTTAATATTTTATTAAATGGGATCAACTATATACATCAACTATATACATCAACTGTCTTAATATTCTATCTATAATGTTTCTCTTCAAATTGTTAATATTTAATTTTTTTCAATAACATCTTTTATAAAAATTTTAGGTCTTTTTCTACCTTTAACTCTTGGAGTCCTCTTCATATAATCTATTCTCAACTACAAAATTTATAAGTTTTCTCTACACGTTCAAATCATAAGTCTATTGTTTATATATATATATATATATATATATATATATATATATATATATATATATATATATATATATATATATATATATATATATATATATATATATATATATATATATATATATATATATATATATATATATATATATATATATATATATATATATATATATATATATATATATATATATATATATATATATATATATATATATATATATATAGAGAGAGAGAGAGAGAGAGAGAGAGATTAATACGAATATACCTCCTCTCCTCTATATAAGAAGAAATCAAATTACACTTATACATTACACTAATAATTACACTCATTCATAAACTTTGATATTATTTTAATCTAATAAGGTTAGAAATGACTAGTTCGTGACTCATGATTGTTATTTAAAATAGTTTTCTTCTATTTGTAAGAATAAATTTTATTTGATCATACCTTAATTTCTTTTAATAAAATTAAATTGATCTCTACCACTTTTAAAACAATTAAATAACTCTTCAATTTTATAAAGAAACATGATTCTAAATATTTCTTAAAAAATCAAGATTTTTAATAAAAAATAACCTCTTTTGATTTTAAAACAAATTTCATTTTTTATTATTTTACTTAAATAAAATCACATCTAATCATTTTAAATTAAATAATAAAATTGTTTCAGTTTTAAACAAATACAAAATAATGCTCAAAGATGTGTATAAAAAAATAAATAATGAATAATGAGCGCATAAAAAAATGTAATTGAGAATAAATAATATCAAAAACAATATATAAATTGAAATTTATTTAAAAATCATAGAAAACTTATCAATTTCATTGTTCAATGTATTAATATTTTTTTCGAATTAATCATTACTCATTATTTGTTTCAATTTTATATAGTTTTATATGATTTTGAATTCTATTTAAAAATATATCCATTTGATATTGTATTTTAAGTAAAAGTAAAATTTTATTTTATTTAAAACAAAAATTTTAAAATTTGTCTATAGTTAAGAAGAAATATATATTTTTATTGAAAAATAATATGTTATATTATTACATATAAAAAATTATATACTTTTAAAAAAATATAGATAAGAATAAGTGCATAAAATATGATTTTATTTTATTATAAAAATTGTGATTTGTTTAAAATTGAGAGTAAACATTATTTAATAAAAATAACATCTGTTACTAAGAATCATTAAAAATCAAGTATTTTTAAGAAATATTAAAAAATATCACGTGGTTTTTATTAATATTTATTACAATACATTTTTTAAAATATTTCTTAATAAAAATGTGATTTTTAAAATATTAAAACGTGTATTTTTAATTTTAAACAAATTTCACTATTTTTTTAATATGATTATATTTTATTCAAAATTAAATAATTATTTACTAATTATTCATTTTTTAGTTTTATGTATTTTGTATACACATTATGAGTATAATTTTGTATAGTATTTAAAAATAAAACAACTTTATTATTTATATTAATTTAATAGAATATGATTTAATTTATAGTAGTTAAAAAAATGTGAAATTTGTTTAAAAATAAGAAGAGATTTTTTTAAACTTTGAGTCATGATTTTTTAAAGAAATCATATATTTTTTAAATGATATATTATTAAATTGTTATAAAAATTATGAGAAATCCATTTTATTTTATGAGACGAAGAAATTATGATTTAATAAAATGAAAATGATTTATTATTAAAAAAAATAGGAGAAAATTATTTTAAGTAAGAATAATTAGTCACAAAGTGGTTATTCTTAACCATTAAATTAAAATTATATCAAATAATTTTAATGGATGTAAGTTCTGCTGATTTTAAAACAAATTTCACATTTATTTTACGTTATATCATATTCAATTATTTAAAGTAAATAATAAATTTGTGTCAATTTTAAATAAATACAAAATAATGCTCAAAATGTGTATAAAAAATAAACAATGAATAATGAACACATAAAAAAAATGTAATTGAAGAATAAATAATATCAAAAACAATATATAATTGTAAATTTATTTAAAAATATTTTAAAATGATAGAAAACTTATCTATTTCATTGTTCAATGTATAAATGTTTTTCCGGGTTAATTATTACTCATTATTTATTTTATTTTTGTTTTTTATATAGGTTTTATACAATTTTGAATGCTATTTAAAAATATATCAATTTTATATTATATTTTAAGTAAATATAGTTTTATTTTAAAATTGTACAATTTGTCTAAAGTTTAGAAGAAATATATGTTTTTATTGAAAAATAAATTTTGTTATTAATAAATATTAAAAAATCATATATTTTTAAGAAATATAGATAAGAATAAGTTAATAAGATATAAATTTATTTTTATTATAAAAATTGTGATTTGTTTAAAAATAAGAGTAAATATTATGTTATAAAAAATAACATTTGTTTCTAAGAAACATTAAAAAATCATATTTTTAAAAAATATCACGTGATTTTATTAGTATCTTACAATACGTTTTTTTAAATATTATCGAGTGTAAAACCATTGTAGGACCTCTCTTATCTTAGGCAACCCTCCCGACAAAATAAAAACATTGAAAAGCGATTGGAGATCCTTAGGTAGAACAAAAGACCATTTCAACCACCTAAAAAATCTATTATACAATAACGCCATCACCTCATAAATAACAAATAAATGGGAAGTCGGCTCTAAAGGCCTTATACACAAACCATAAAGACACTTATCAGGTTTAGTAAAACGCTACACTTAAACATGTTCTCTCTAGTAGGAACCTTGTTTTGGAAGAGCTGGTAAAAAGAAAATTACCACTTTAGAAAGTATTTAACTAATCTAAACAAATGACAAACCAAAATATACTATATGTGAAGGGAACCCGAAACCAAGACTAGTCTCAAGGAGGATATTATAAGTTGAAGCAACCAAATACACATCATCCTTTCCATGCCTCCACCCCCAAAGGTCATTTTCAAGAGAGGTGATAATTTTATGAATTACTAGAATGAGATTGGAAGCTAACTGTTGTTTCGACATAAATAAAGATCTTTTCCATTAAAGGTCCCAAACAAAAACCTCGTCATCTCATAAGCCAATCTCTCCCATAGTCTAATCATGATGACTAGAAATAAAATATAGCTTACGAAACCTAAATCTAAGAGATATATGCCCCAACCAAATGGTCATTCTAATCCCTAGAATAAGGTGAGAAGGTTAATCTCCATTTTCTTCCGCATAATATCTTTAAACCAATCATAAGAATAGGCAAATTTAGAACCAAGAAAGGAAACCATTTTCCACTAGATAAAAACATAATGAAAAATAAAGTACATACCCACCTTGAAGAGGGAAACAACCCAATCTGAGTATCTAGTAGTTATAATATCACACAAACGGTCAGAAGCATATGTGACTAGCCTCCAATACTATATACCTAATAGGGCTCAGTTAATTAAGCAAAGGACACGAACATATAGGTCACCCATTCTCTTAGGTTTAGATATATCAAATCACTTAATATAAGAGGTGTTAGAAACTCCTTCCATCCCACCCCATATGAACCTTCATGATTGTCCTCTTCTAATCCTTGTCAAACAATTTCATTAAATACAAAAAGAAAATAGGGATATAAATAAGGGACAAACTAAGAGGAACCACCCTCCCCGAGACTAACACGCAATGTCACGACGAGAGCAACAATACGAAAATAAGACTAATTAAGGGTTCTTAAGTGGTCTCAAGATGATAATTTATTCTCACTAGAAGACCATTATACTTGAAAACCAGGTCTCTTGATTACAACAAATAAAGTCTTCAGCTAAATCCATAAAACATGGTCCACATTAACATATATAAAGCTAGTCTTAGCAAAGTTGTCCTGAAGCCTTGAGGAATGCTCAAATCCCTAGAGAATAGCTTTAATTAGCCAAAGATTTTCAAAGATTTTTTTTAAAATAAGAGTGTCATCTGAATAGTGAAGATGAGAGATCACTAAATCTAAGGACCCCACTCTAAAAACTAAAAAAAAGTTCAACTTCAACTACACATACCTACTAAAAAATCCATTGAGATTTTCCACCACAAGTAGGAAAATCAACATAGTTAAAAGATTGCCTTGATTCAACCCCTTTGGATACTAATCTCTTTACTTAGACAGTGATTCACAAAAACAACAAAATTCTATGAAAAACACATAAGCATACCATTTATCATTGAAACCCAAACCTGACTAGGATATAGTCTATAAAACTCGAGCTTACTTAATTTTAAGTCTTCTTAAAGTCAAACTTGAATAATATATACTATCTTGGTTTTATTAGGCAAGTCAATCAACTCATTCACCATAACCACTCCATCAATCAAAAGCCTCTCTTTAAAGAACATTGGTTGGTTAGAAAAAATTTGGTTACCCATAACCTTAAATAATCTGGTCAATAGAACTTTCACGACAATTTTGTACAGAGACCCTAACAATGAGATATGATGGAAGCACTAATACGTAAAAAGTATACACAACAGTTGGAAAAAGGATACCACAATGCACCAATGTGAGTTAAATGATGGTTGTATGTATGATGCTTTTCACCATGGTTGTGCGACCGTGATTATAAGTCAAGTAGCGTGCACACTATCATAACAATTACTTTAAAAATCCGTTTTGATATGCTTTAATGCATAACATTTAACAATGGTTGTTTTAAGCAATCGTTGTGATATAAACACTGATTTTATTATAATTTGTGTGGAATTCTTATTTTGCCAATGTTCACTAAACATATAACCTTTTAATCTAATCTAGAACATTATAATATGACAAATTAATTTATATTAGAAGAACAAGTTACACGTTTAATTCTAAACAAGAATTCTTCATCTCATTATCCACATTTTTCTCTTTAACTGTTAGAACTTGTTTTAATGCTCCTAGTTCTTCAACCCCCATCCCTAGCTTCACATCTTGTTCATTTTGCAACATATTATTGACTTTGCAAACAAACTTAAAGGTTGAGGAAGTGGAGACTGAAAATTAGAAGCATTAAACAAAATTTTCACTAGTAAAGAGAAAAATACAGATAATGAACTTAAGAATTCTTGTCTAGAGTTGAATGTGTAACTTGTTTTCAAATATAAATTTATCTATCATATTATAATTTTCTAATTCAATCTAAAAAAATTATACATTCGGTAATATGTTGGAAAAAACTCAAACTGCATAGATGTAATAAACTCATCTTGTAAACAAACATTAACAACAACATTCATCAACAACAAACCTTAAACAACATACAACTTTTATATATAACAACAACAACATCAACTCATATAATGTGTTAGAAATGTATCTATCTCATGATGGCATGCAACAGGAAAGGAAATAAGGATGATGTTGAAGTGAGAGCAGTGAACATGGGTTAATTTTGAATGGATGTCATTCAGGGTATTTCACACAAGTTTACATCGCTCACTTTAGCTCCATCCTCGTTAATTTTTTCATTCAGCGATCCATGCCTACAAGTCAAAATAACGTACAAGGTTCAAACATTATGAAACAAGCTATTGAGACGTAAACAATAATAGATAAAATATTTTGAAACATAAACTATTGTGAAGACGAACCTGTAAGGTAGTCATTTCCTTAGATTTGAAGAAGACGAGTTTGCTGCATAAGTTTGGGGTTTCAATATGACTAATACGAGTGACATAGGTGTTAGGGTTTTGTTTTGAGAGAGATGGGTGAAATAGATGTTAGGATGAGTAGAATAGATATTAGGGTTTTCTTTTTAGAGAGACGATTGTTATGTACTGAAGCGAGAGATAATTTCACTTAGATACATTTCACCATAGCTGATAATATGAACTGTGATGAAATGATTTCACATTACAACACAGTTGACTAAAAGAACTGTGATAATATACAAGGTCAAACCCATTTTATCACGATAAATGGAAAATTATTGGTGCTGAGTTTCAAACCTTTTCACTCCACATACATTTCACTACAATTGTTAATTATGACCATAGTGAAATGTCTTTTAGTAAATATCAAATAAAAAAGTGCCAAAAATGAGTTATTACTACGATTAACAGGAAAACTGTTATAATATTATGTTACGAAAGGTTTATTTTGTAATAGTAAAGTTTCCAAATTGAGAAAGAGACTCAACTTTAGAAAAAAAGGTAACAAACTAGGAGGAGAAACTACAAAGAATTAATTATTTTTATCACCACTATTTTTATTTTATTAAATTTTATATATTATTTTTTAATTATTAATTTATAAGTATCAATAATTATTTACACTAATATATATAATGAGAAAAAATATATTGCTATCAATAATTAATAATTTATTCATTTAAATCAATTAACAATACCATTCTCACCCCCCAATTTTTATACTGTAAGTTCTCTATTTTTAGAGTTGGCATAAATTTTTGTAAAACAAATATAGCCACAATATGTTAGATAGAATGTGTCTTCTAGTTGACAAGAACAGGTTAAGCAAGGAGTTCTATCTGATAAAAGAACATGTTGCGTTGAGATGTATCCACAACTGGAGCAACATGTCAGACAAGATGTCCTAAGCAGGGTCATTCGACATCGCCGCCTGGTGTAACTGTATTAACATACTCTGTTGTATTGTGGCAATTGCAAAATATTCCTGAAATATTATGCAGTCTTATGTGGCACTCGGTTATAGGTCAAGAAGAATCAAGTCAGAATATTGAAGAATATTCACTTTCTAAATATGGAGATAATTTAGGAAGTTTATGATTGAAGACATATTTCTTTGCAGAATCTCCTATAGATTTGTAACAGTTGATATGTTATGATTGAAGGCCCAAATTAATTTGGATATAAGTTATAAATAGAAGTCTTTGTAACCTAGAAAAGGTACTAGCCAAAAATATAAATATGTAATCATTAGGGCTATGTCTTTGTGTCACTCTCTAGGAGAGTAGGTGATCCACTCGACATGTGAGTTGGACTGTTGTTCTTGCTCAGAAGCCTTTAGGTAATGAGTTGAGTATTGTTCTTGATCAAAGATATGAAGTATGATCAAGTATGATGGTCTTAATCAAGAGGCGTCTTGATTAATGTGTTTTAGTATTTGAAGTGTGATGTTCATTTAGGTGAAAGGTCGTCGATGCAATAATTGAGACTTGGACTATTAGACATCATTGCGGTGATTGGAGGTGAGATGAGATTTCTCATATCTAGGTAGGACCTAAGTATAAGTTTCACAGGATAGTGATTAGGATGGAAAGTTGTAAACATGAGATTGTTTAGGCTTTGAACTAATACTATAGTAGATTTCCTTCCTGACTTGGTAGCCCCTAGATATAGGAGTGTTGTTCCAAACCGGGTTAATAATATGTGTGTTATTTATTACTTTTTAGTACTGCGCTTAGATGTTTATGCCCTACCTTACTAATATTGTCAGACCAGATATCTCGACATCCTCTTAGAACATCTAGGTTGTGTCATACTAGAATTTCATATACTGCTTTAACATTTTTAATAATTTAAACATATTTGAACATATAAGTTTTTGACAAATGTATAAGATATTATTGTAAAATAGGATTTAAATAGACTAGCATATAATCACAAAATAAAACTGTATAAAACTAAGTTTGTTCCTCTATTCATTTATCTAATATCTCTTAGCAATCGTGATTATTTATTTATTTTTCATTTTCAAATATTAATGCAATATTAATTATATTTTTTATTATACTATTTAATTATTTAGTATTAAAAATTATTGAGTAAAATTGTGAATAGTTAGAATTAGGAAATTTCCTCCCCCACCTAGTGAGGTTCTTCTTCATCCCTAGTGAAAAACCAAAAATACCCCCACGTTTCGTAAGTTAACTTACTAATTCACTTCAAAGGTGGACTTCGCAAATTAACTTACGAAATAATCCAAGAATTTCTAAAAATAAGGTGAATTTGTAAGTGCATCTGCGAATTCACCTTGTTTTTTTAAAATAAGGTGAATTCGCAAGTTAACTTACGAATTCACCTTATTTTCTGAAAGATGCCCTGGTTAATGTTATTACATAGAGGATGAAGACCTTAAGATTTCTTATCCTTTTATATCTTAGAAATCATAAGTGTTTAGAGAATCTTTGTGTATATATTATATCTCTTTTATACTTCAGATATTCATCAATTATATTGGTTATATATTTCTCCTAATTTTTAAGAGTATAGGAAGTCTCTTTCTAGGTTTCTTAAGCAGTGGAAGTCTCTTGCCTGTGTGCTTGAGCAAAAGTCTCTTTCTAGTATGATTGAGCAGTTAAAGTCTCTTACTAGTTTGCTTGAGCAAGTGTGATCTAATTGATTATAGTTAAAAATATCTTGTTGGACAAGGGGACTGGACTACTCTCAATTTATGAGAGGGACCAAGATAACTCTCTGTGTTTTTTTACTTTTTGCTTCTGTTCTAGATTACCCATTGCTAACAACTCTAAAGTCAGATTCTGAACTTGTTCAGTTTCTTATGTTATTTTTAAAGAAGAATAAAAGAATTCACTATACATAATTCAATCCCTCTTCTTGTGTATTTTTCTCATCTGCAAGTACATGTATTGTATTTTCTTTGCAGATTCATTTCCTCCCAGTATTGATAATGATCAATATTGTTCCTCTAATTCAAAATTTTATTCAAAATCCACGAGTAGTTTGTACTTGGTTGCCACACCATCATGTCTTGACCTTTAAGGTAGTATGTTTCAATCCATTTAACCCATATTTATATGCTCTAGCTTGAATATTCCCTACCAGTTTTGTCATGGTTACTTGATTCCATTCACTTAATGAAATGATGTTCAATCCTTTTGTTGGCTTTGTATTACACACTTTATCCCATGAAACCATAGGCTTCTCACTCATCTCATCCCTACCTCATACCTCTATTTACTTTCAGAATCTCATTGTGCTGACCATTTATGTTGTATCTATATGGGACAGTATTAACACAAATCATTATCCATTTGATGCACTTTGTAGGAAAGTTCATCTCTCTCATGATGGTTACCAAAGTTGTCCATTCCACCACATCGTAGGATTTTTTTTAATATCTATTTAATTTTACATCTAGGTGATATGTGATTCCTTGTGTATCCTCTTAGGAGCTCATGGGAAATGGTGATATCATCATGGATAATCTTTCCTAAGAGAAAAGCATAATGGTTTTCATCAAGAATGACGTCGATTACCTTATTCAACCTAGTTGTGAGGATCTTTGAGTTGATTTTATAGATTATGGTGCAACATGTTATTGGTCTAATCTCTCTCACATGTTTTGTAGTAGATATTTTTGGAACCAGAGTCATAATAGTATAATTGACTGTTTTGTATAATCTATTGTGATTAAATAACTCTTGTATAGCTTCTCTCAAACCAATTTTTATCATAGTCCAGGTTGACTTGAAAAACTTTGCATTAAAGCCATCTATATCTGGTGCTTTCGCATCTCCAATGCCTTTGAGGCCTGTCCTAATTTCTTGGTCAGAGACTGTTTGAATCAAGTTATTTTTATTTGTTTCTTGGAGTTGAACCACTTCTCTAATAGGAGTTATATCCACATGTGCATGCTTTGTTCTTTGAGAAGTTATCCCTACAAGGTCTTTATAGAATCTAATAATTTCTTTTCCATATCTTTAACCTCAATTATAATTTTTCCATTAGCATCTTCCAGTTTATGTATACTTGTTGTTTATTTATTTCCTCGAGCTGTTGCATGAAAATACATGTCGTTTCCATCTCCGAGATTGAGCCCATTGATATTGGCTTTTTGCGCAAGACTTTTCTCTTCTATTTCAGTGGCTTGTGTAAGTTCTTGAACCTAGTATTTTTCTTCTTCAATGTAATCCTTGTTGAACATATTCTCTGCTAGAAGTTCTTGAGCTTGAGCAAGTTGATTTATGATCTCTATGTTCCTATTCACACTTGTATTATTTTTCATGTTTAAAGCTTGCATTATAGGTTATAAGTTTTTCAACTTTATCCAATCTTTGTACATAGGTCTTCCTTGTTCCCTTATATTCCAGTTGTTCCTTACAAGCTCTTTAAAATCAGGATGATCCACCATACAATTTAAGAACTTGAAGTGGGTATATTTTCGATGCAACATAGTATTTTGATTCTTTGGCTTGACTATGCGGGCCATATGGTCAAAAATGTGCGTAGGTAGAATTTCAAACTCACAGCTAGAGTAATTTTGAAACCAGGGTTTGTTACAGATAGCTTCATCTATGCATGAGTATATCATACCAAAAGTGTGTTTGTTAACTTTGTTTGACCATGTGTAATAGCTCCATGTTGTTTCATGTTCATAAAGCCATGTTGATTCTATCATACATTTTAGATATTTGAACTTATCTTCTTGGACATGATGGCCACCAATCTATCTATAACATAGAGCAAACTGTTGAAGTCTCCTATGATCATCCATAAGCCTTGTACTGTGTTTTCCAATTGCTTTATATCTTCCACAATTTTCTCCTACCAATTTGTTTAAGCACATATATCACTGTTAAGTAGTATAACTTTTTATCATCTGTGGTTTTTACTTCACAATGTATAAATTGGTCAAAGCTATTCTTTTGTCTGATATCTATGCTCCTTTCCTTCCATATTAGCCAAATTCTCCCTTTAGGGTGATGAGAGTAGTTATCCACCCAATTCCACTTAATGCCAAAAACTATTCTAATTTTATTAGCATTATTCATTTTCACTTTGGTTTTTAAAAGTGCAGCACAAGGCGTATGTAGCTTCTTGAGATGGGCTCCAACATGCACATGCCTTGCTCTTTTATTTAAGCCTCTTATATTCCAAGCTAACATCATATTATTCTGTTATTTGAGGTTGATAGATTATATCGAATTACAAGCACCTCAAAGCCATTTTTACATCCAATTAAGTTTTCTCTTCCTTTCCCTACACGAGTTCTTTTTGTTGTGATTTATTTCCCTTTGTTTTTATTTAATGATGTTACCATTGCCCATTCAGGATGTCCATTGTTTGCTTCATGGTTTTAATTTGGTGTAATTGGCTATTTCTCTTGGATAATCTTATCTTTTTCTTTCTCATTGCTTTGTTGGATGTTGTATCTTTTCTTTACATTCATGTCCCACCTTATTGCATTTTTTACAATAGGGTGGTTTTCATTCATACTCCACTTGATGCCTCATCTTGTTTCCTTTTGGGCCCTTTATGTTTATGTAATCCTTCAATTCTGTTGTGACATCCACTTCTATTAGGACTCTGGCATTTGATACTCTTAGTTTCTTTGTTGTACAGTCATCAGTCATCATCATTTTCCCTATGGCGCTGGCTATTTCACCTATGCTTCTTTCTCCCCGAAATACTAAAGGTAACTGGGGGAATATCACACATATTGGTAGAATGTGTAAAAAGTCATATTTGATTGTGAAATTAGGTGTCCACTCATGTAAGAACATAGGTTTTTGATAGATGGTGTATGACGCTCGCATAAGAACTTCATCTTAGTTAGATTTTGATCTGAATCTGATTATGGAGTATCCTTTTTCATTGTAGAGTAATTCTAGAAGTGGTACAAAGTGCCAAACAATAGTCATAAAATTTTTGACTACATTTATCAATAGCTTTTTCCTCAATGCATACATAATCAACACATATTGTCCTAGTATTCCAATTCTGACTCAATGTCTTACTCCTTAATTAGCACTTTAATTTCTCCATTCACAATATTTAGTGTTGTATATTCTATTTCAATTCCATTTGAAGCTAGGTGATTGACTAGTTTTGATTACATCTACCCAAAGTTTTAGCCGCACCTCTTTGGTCTAAAGATTTGGGTCTTCTGTGTTGTCTTCTAATATCGGCTCCAGAGTCACCTTAGGGCTCAGATATACTTCTTGAGGTTGTTCATGATTTCCCATTTCCCATTTGTTCCTTCTATTTGTTTTTTATGATGGCTTCTCATTCCTTCCCATTGCTTCTTTATGTTATCTAATCGAGCATTAGGTAATGGTGAATACACTCTAACCATCATCAGAGGTGTCCTTGTTGGATGTTTCTTTGGCGACCGTGACCTCTCCCATTTACCCTAGAAATTGTCTGTCCTAGTTAGTCTTCATACAACTGTGGTCCTCCGATTTGGTCCCTAAGTCGAAGCTTAGCAGTTTAAACCATCTCAATAAAATACAACCATTGAAGAATAAGATGAGAGAGTTCTCCATAATTCACTTATATTCCGCCAGAAAGCTTCCTTTAAGTTATTGGGCTTATTTACTCTTACTTTCAAAATAAAAAAATCTTGGGTTAATAGTACTTTTGCCCCTGCCATATAGGTCATTTCTGATTTACCTCCCTGTAAATTTTTTTTGTTGTAAAACAAACCTTGTCAAACGAAGATTCTGTCGTTTTAAACCTTGATAGAAAAATACGCACCTTGCCAAACAAAGATACCATCGTGCGGACGTGGATATGTTATATTTATTTTGATTTATTTTAATTGCCACCTTGACGTTATATTTATTACTATTTTAAGTTGTGAGAATTTAAAAGATAGAGAAACTTAAATTTTTGTGGACAATGGGAATTAAACCCACTCCCTTCATATTCCTAACATAAGGCGCTACCACTAGTCCAATGAAGTCAATTTGATTCGTATCTCTACTTAAATGTATATATTAAATGATAAAGAAATGCAGAAATTTAAATGCAGATTTTATTATTTATGAATTTAAATGCAGGATATTTTTTTAATGTTTGCCTCAAGATAGAATATTATAATCTTAAATAATCCTTAATAAATTATTTTAGTTTGTCTCAAGATACCTAATAAAAAATCTTGAATAATTTAATATTATATTTAATAATAATTAATAATATCATATTATTTAATGAATATTATTTTTTATTTTATTTTAATATTTTCTCATTTAACCTTAAATTTTTTAATTAATTTTTGTAACATTGAATATTTTTTTGAAATAAATATATTATTAAAATTATGTTGAATCAAACATAAATGTGTTTAAAAAAATAAGTTATTAATTGATAAAATTATTTTAAGATAAGTTATTATTAACAAATGTATATATTATGCTTCCAAAAATTAAAAGTGCGAGTTTATTCTAAAAATAATAATTTTAATATTTTATTAAAAATTTATTTTTGATACATTAAAATTAATATCTACTAAAATATAAAATAATAAATCTTACAAAATAAAATTTGATATATATATATATATATATATATATATATATATATATATATATATATATATATATATATATATATATATATATATATATATATATATATATATATATATATATATATATATATATATATATATATATATATATAAAAGTTAAATATTATTAAATATAAAATAGTTTAAACAAAAAATACAAGATGACCTAGTAGTAGGTGCATATTATTAAATATGAAATATTTTAAACAACAAATATAATACAAACAATTAAGTAATGTATAGCCTTAAGTAGCAAACTAAATCAAAGAGAACAATGTGACCTAATGGTTGCACTTGTTGCCTTTAACATGGAGGGAGTGAGTTTAATTTCCATTGTCCACAAAAATTTAAGTTTTTTTTTTATCTTTTAAATTCTCACAACTTAAAATAATAATAAAAATAATGTCAAGGTGGCAATTAAAATAAATTAAAATAAATTTAACATATCCGCGTCAGTATATGTTAAATAAAAAACAAAAAAAATACACAATCAGTGTGGCACATAAGCAAATAGCGTGTGTATTTTTCTGTCAAAGTTTAAAACGACAAAATCTTCATTTGACAAGGTATGTATTTTTCTGTCAAAGTTTAAAACGGCAGAATCTTCGTTTCTCAAAATTTGTTTTAAAAAAAAAATTACCGAGAGATAAACTAAAAATAACCTATATGAGAGAAGACAAAAATGCTATTAATCTAAAAATCTTATAATTTTCAGAAATCGCTAGAATAGGAGGAGAGATTTTGTAATTCTTTCTTTGTAAGAATTACAATAGTATGAAAAACATTATAATTTTCTACTTGTAAAAGCATAGATAAAGTAATAAAATAATTTTATTGAGCTATAATTATTATGTATTTTATTTAATTTGCGTTATTTTATGGACGATCTTTTGTGTCTATAGAAATTTATTTTATTTACTTTTTGATTATTGTTCAACCGTAATTAGCCATCTTTGGAGTTGTGGTTTGAGATGGTCGAAATCATCATTAGTGATGTTGGAGTTGTAATACATAAGAATTGTTGGTAACATCTAAACATTAAAGCAACATAAAATTTTAAAAATTATTTAATTTTGGGTTTTAGAAAAATAAATTAAAAAACTAACTCAATTTTATTTTAGCCTAATATATTTTAACCATCAATTTAATTTTAAAAACAAAATTCACAAAACCATTAAGCTACCAACCTTTTAATTTCCTTTGAATTAAAACATTTGTATATTCATGAAATAGTAGTGTTTTTCCAAACAGTATACAGTCGTTTACGCGTTTCTTGTTTTGGCTTCTTGTTTAATTAACATGCTTTGGATTCTTTCACTCATTGTTTTCTCATATTTTAATGGTCTATCTCTAGTTCTCTATGCATGCTCTTATTTTATTTTTTATTTTATGTTATTAATAAATCAGTAAAGATATTTCCTTTCTATTAGAGAAATATTATTATTTTTGGTCTAAACCTATATTTAATTATTTTTCCCGTATCCTATACGTTGAAAAGAGATAATAACTTGATGAGTAGGCTTGAGAACATTTGTCTGCCACTGTATCTCACTCTTCTTCTCTCTCCAACTTTCTTGTACAGCATCTTTCTTCCTTTTTCTAATACAATTATCTCAAAGAAATTTCATCTAGCTAGTGGATTTCTCCCACATCTCTAAAAAATAAAAAATATTCCTCGCAAGTTAATTTACGAATTCACCATTTAATATGAATTCGTAAGTTAACTTACGAATTAATCTTTTTGGGTGAATTCGTAAGTTAACTTGCAAATTGACTTTTCTGGGTGAATTCGCAAGTTAATTTACGAATTCACCTTATTTTGTACGTTTTATTATTTTAAACATTGACATTTGAAAAAATAAGCTTAATTCGCAAGTTAACTTACGAATTCACCTAAGAATTCACCTTTTTAGGTGAATTCGTAAGTTAACTTACGAAATGTCTCAATACTGCATGGTCACCTGTAGGTCTTAGTTTCTTTACTTTTTAAGTCAATTCACGTTTTAGAGTCAAAAAATTAAATAAATAAAAAATCAATTTTTGAGAAAATTGCGTTTGATTGAAAATCTGTTCCGAGCATTTGAAGCCAAAAAATTCTATGATCATTTATTATGTACTACAGAGTAGCTATGGGGGTTTGGTTTCAAATCGTCAAATTCCTCTTTTTTTTTTTTTATTTTTTATGATTTATTTACTATTTTCATAGAGTCGAAAAAAATCGAAAAAATTCTCAAAATTATATTTTTAAGTCATTAGATTAATTTCAGTGTTAGTTTATTTATTTTTATTTTACTTTAATCGATTTCCTTCATTGTGTTTGTTTTTGACTATTTAGGAACATTGTTGGCATTTTTATAGTTGTTGTTGCATTGCTGTGCATTAGCCTAGCCAAATTTCGTAAGTTAACTTTACTAATTCACCCAATAAGATGAATTCGTAAGTTAACTTGCGAATTCACCTTATTTAAAAAAAAAAAAAGAAGGTGAATTTGCAAGTTAACTTCCGAATTCACCTTATTTTTTTAAAATCGTGGATTATTTCGTAAGTTAACATACGAAGTCACCTTATTTCGGGAATTCGTAAGTTAGCTTACGAAACTAAGGGGTATTTTTAGTTTTTCACCAGGGGTGAAGAAGAATCCCACTAGGTGGTGAAAGAAATGACCTAATCTCAAATCTATAATGAGCAGGGGATATTGAATTTCATAAATATAAAGGGAAGGGTGGATAATCGGCCCGTTTAAATCGAAATTGATTTAATATTTTAATTTAATCTACAACGCAGTTTTATTATTAAGACTAAATTTTGATTGATAAAATTTTAATTTTCTGTTGAATTCAATTTAGTCGGTTTAACAGATTAATTAGATAAGTTTGATCGACTTAATATTTATTGAAATAAATATTTTAAATTATTTATCTTTTAATTTTATTTTTAAGAATTATTAAAAATTAAAATAATTCAAAAAAAACTATTTTTATTATTAAAATACCATTATTATCACGTTATAACATCTCAAATACTATTTGATATTAATTAATTATCATATTTTAAACAACAAATAAATAATATTTAAAATTTTATAGTGTATGTCTTGTACTTTTGTGAGTATACAATTCCACTATTAAATTATTAAAAAAATTAATAGTATGATAATATTATGAATCCCATATTTTTATAAGGTTCGACTCTATAATAATAAAAAAAATATAAAACAAATATTAGTTAAATTCGGTCAGATTCGATTTTTAACGAATCCAAAATAATCATCTGAATCCGACTGAATCAATTCTAAATTATCTAAATTAATTAATCGGATCAATCTGACACCTGACCCAACCTAATCCATTTGCATAGAAAAGACAGTTGAATGGTCGGTTTTTATCGGGCGGTTCAAATTTATCCACACCTAATATAAGTTATTTCTTCATAGTGTTGAATGTAAAAGTAATTATTTTATTTTGGCTTAAATAGCATGCCAGTCTATGTAAGTTAGCATATTTTTTGTTTTAGTCTCTAATGTATTTACTTTTAAATAGTTTATGCATGTCAAATTCTTTTTATTTTAGTCCTTAAAGTTAAAATAAGCTGAAAACTTATAAATTCGTAGGAAAATCAACAAGAAACATGTAGATTTTCCTTGTGGATTATGAATTTTAAGATTAATACTAAAAAATTTAACATTCAAAGACTATTTTTTTTTAAAAATACACCTTCTGTAACAATTTATAAGCAAAAAACACACTTTCCTTAGTGCCTTGTTAGTGAAAACTACTTGTGTAAAATAATTTGTATTGGTATCGTGTCATTGTTACTACTCTCAAGCGTATGATATTCTTGGGAAATCGAGTTTGATTCTTGAGATTAACCAGTCTTAAAATCTTTGTTTAGTTCTAAAACTTAGCATTGAAAAGTTATGTTTGATTATTGGGATTAGCTTGGAAAATCTCTAATATGTACCTTAGCTCAACCTGGATAAAAATCTTCTTTTTGGTTAAGGAAAAGTGACCAGTGGTTTTTACACACATTTTTAGCATTTATTTTAGTTATCATTACTTTATTTTGTCAAGTGTTTTTATTTCATTATTCTTTGTTTTATGCGTTGCTTGTGTATTTAGTTGTTTTCAGGCTCAGTGGAATAAATCGGGATAACTTGGATGAAAAGTGTAATATTCAGAGTTTTGCAGGAAGTCAAAAATCACGT
Organism: Vicia sativa; assembly: GCA_021764765.1. NCBI lineage: Eukaryota > Viridiplantae > Streptophyta > Magnoliopsida > Fabales > Fabaceae > Vicia > Vicia sativa. The sequence continues at coordinate 88,302,510 of CM038796.1, read as the reverse complement.
TACAAGAGGCCTGACAAGGGTGGCCGTTGTAACACCCCTTCTAATTTCCCCACGATTTATGTAATTAATCAGAGTTTTAACATAACGAAAGGGCGTCACAATTTAAAAATTCAAAAATAACAAACCAGTGATCATGCTTTTACTGAAGAACTTATTAAATGTAATTCAAACCAATGATTATGTTTTACACAGCGGAAAGATAACATGAAATCCGGAATAATTCAATCAATAGTTATTTCCAATCATAACTCAAAAGAAACAAGTTTAAATCCATAAAATTCCAAAACGATCGTTCCCCAGTGTTACAACTACCAGATCATGACACTGACACGCGGACTATCTAAATAGCACAGCTTAAGGCTATCCTCACCAGCTCCTAAGTGGTTAACTCTTCAATCTGAAATCATCAAAGTAAGGGAGAGATTTCATCAAGATTAAAATGCATTATACGTTTCTTTAAAGCTATAAAACAATCAATACATTATTCCACCCGCATTAGCTTCATCAAAATACGATTCATAAATACAATCCACACAGATCATTATGTATTTAACAACAATCAATACAATTATAACACTAGAAACCATCCTAACATGTTATAATTACAAATGTAATGCAGACTCAATGCACGTGGTACCAAACGTGAACCAAGTTCACGCCCTGTTCTGTCTACACCTCGAAAAACAGCGTCAATCAACGATTCGGCCATACACCACTGGGTCAAGAATCTAGCCTCACCACCACTATCCACCGGGTACGGTTATTGGCCCTGCAAGTTCAATTCCACACAATGGGAATGAACCATTACCAAAATGCTTATGCATTCACATCAGAAGCATGCAACAATTCAAACATGGGATATGATCACACAATATTATTCCAATTATAACCAATAACAACAACAGTACATGATAACAATAAATCATGAACGTATAACATTAATTACAACACATGGAATTAACATACAACACATATACGCAACGAATATTTCACGAATCACAACGAATTCTTATTACATAAACCATATTAATTCTTAAAGATCTCAATTACTTGTTTTGAAAATGTTTTTATTAGATAGTACTCGTTCTAAGATTTCCAATGATACCAACTATACCTAAATCGGAGTTACGGTCGAAAAGATATGACCGGAACCGTTTTCAGAAAATCATGTTCTGTCCCAGTACAGTATGTATCGACACAAAACCTCATGTATCAATACATAACTTGCTTGCGTCGACTCATAGGTCGTATGCATCGATGCATACAATTAAAAATTCTGCATTTTTCAAAATTAGTTCAGTATGTGTCGATGCATAGGTTTGATTTTTGGCCTATGAGTCGATGCATGGCTCTACGAGTCGATGCATACGTTTTCCACGCTTCTGGTTTTCCGATTTTTTTTCTGCTTGCATCGATTCATAATGCTATGTGTCAACCCATACTGTTATTTTTCACCAAAAATCAGTTCATTCTTCACTATTACGAATTCCATTGGATTCCATTCATCACCAAACTTTATAATACACCAGAACAGAATTAATTAATGCGGTTTTACATTCAATTGACCACAGAATTTGTTTTCTAATTAGCCTAGATTCATCTTACATAAATTAATCGTTCATAACAATTCCAATCATGGTTTTACGTCGGATTATAACGGTAGGGCACAACCTAGAATCCTAATTCGAGATTCCTAACGGATTGAATTATTCTATTGATCATCAAAACCTATAAGGCGTAATAATCAAATCAAATCCCCCCTTACCTCGCGATGAATCTTTGAATTTCTGACGATTTGACTTTTTCTCCTCTTTCTCTTCTCTTCTCCAAGGTACGTAGAATGAATCCTAATCTCTCAAATCCTTCTCTTATTCCTCTATTCCTTTGTTTATTCCTTTTATTTTCCAAATAATAGAAATAAATAAATTAGATTAATTAGAGTCTTTTACTCTACACACCTCCCAATTCCAATTTACACCTCCAACACTCCATCTATTTAATTAAATAATTAAATCCATAAATCCAAAAATATTTATAATTAAACCTTTAATTAAATTAATAATTAAATTCTAATTATTTAATAGTTGTATTAATTTGGGGTGTCACAACTCTCCCCTACTAAAAAGTGTTTTCGTCCTCGAAAACATATCTTAGACGAAAAGTTTAGGATACGAGTCCTTCATCTGGCTCTCCAGTTCCTAATTTACATTTCCACCTGCTGGTCCTCCCCAAGCTACTTTCACCAGCGCTATCTCTTTACCACATAACTGCTTCACCTTCCGATCCTCAATTCTAGAAGGTAATGCTTCAACAGTCAGATTATCTCGTACCTGTATATCATCTACCTGAATCTCATGAGACGGATCAGGAATGTACTTCCTTAACTGAGATACATGAAAGACATTATGCAAATTTGCAAGTGACGACGGTAAAGCAATTTGATAAGCAACTCTTCCAACCTTCTTGGTAATCTGATACGGACCAATAAAGCACGGAGTCAACTTATTTGACTTCAAAACTCGACCAATACTAATCATCGGAGTAACTCGCATAAACACATGATCCCCTTCACTAAACTCGAGATCCTTCCTTCTCTTATCATGATAACTCTTATGACGACTCTGAGAAGCTCCCATCTTCTCCTGAATCATCTTAATCTTTTCTGAAGTTTGTTGGACAATTTCCGGTCCAATCACAGCACTCTCTCCAAATTCGTACCAACACAACGGCGTACGACACCTCCTACCATACAATGCCTCAAACGAAGCCATACCAATACTCGAATGAAAACTATTGTTGTAGGTAAACTCAATCAATGGCAAATAACTATCCCATGCTCCACCTTTCTCCAACACACAAGCTCGCAAAAAATCCTCTAACGACTGAATCGTTCTTTCCGTCTGACCATCTGTCTGCAGATGATAAGCGGAACTCAATCTTAACTTAGTACCCAAAGCCTCTTGCAGCCCCGTCCAAAACTTAGACGTAAACCTCGGATCTCTATCCGACACAATACTAGAAGGAATACCATGCAAACTTACAATCTTCTCAACATACAATTCTGCCATTCTGGAACAAACAACGGTTCCATCAATCCTGACGGTTTCTGATGTTCAATCTTTGACTTTTGACAAACTAAACAAGCATAAACAAACTCATCAATTTCCTTTTTCATTCCAGGCCACCAAAATAACTTTTTCAAGTCATGATACATCTTAGTAGCACCGGGATGAATACTCAATCCACTACGATGTCCTTCTTCCAAAATACTCTTCCGAAGTTCTGCAATATCTGGAACACATACCCTATCACCAAATCTTATAACTCCATTCTCGTCAATTCGGAATTCACCTACTTAACCTTGGTTAATTAATGTTAACTTATCCACCAAAACATCATCAGATTTCTGTCCAGTTCGTATTTCCTCAAGATTACCACTAGTCAGCTTCAACATGCCCAACTTAACACTATCAGAAGTAGTTTCACATACCAAACTCAAGTCTCTAAACTGCTCAACCAATTCCAATTCACGAACCATCAACATAGACATATGCAAGGACTTCCTACTCAATGCATCTGCAACCACATTTGCCTTACCAGGATGGTAATTCAAACCAAAATCATAATCCTTCAGAAATTCTAACCACCTTCTCTGCCTCATGTTTAACTCTTTTTGATCGAACAGATATTTCAGACTCTTATGGTCGTTGAATACCTCAAATCGAGATCCATACAAATAATGCCTCCACAATTTCAGAACAAACACCACAACTGCCAATTCTAAATCATGAGTCGGATAATTCCTTTCATGGACTTTCAATTGTCTCGAAGCATAAGCCTCAACCTGCTTATCTTGCATCAAAACACCACCTAAACCCATCAATGACGCATCACAATACACAACAAAAGATTCTTCCGAATTCGGCAAAATCAGAATCGGAGCACTAGTCAACCTCTTCTTCAACTCTTGGAATCCTTTCTCACATTCAGAATCCCAAACAAACACCTGACCCTTCCTTGTCAACTTAGTCAACGGCAAAGCTAACTTCGAAAATCCTTCAATGAACTTCCTGTAGTAACCTGCAAGACCAAGAAAACTACGGATTTCAGAAGCATTCTTCGGCGCTTCCCACTGAGATACCGCTTCTACCTTCGTAGGATCAACAACAATGCCATTCTTGGAAATCACATGACCAAGAAAGCTTACTTCACTTAACCAGAATTCACACTTAGATAACTTCGCATACAACTTCTTCTCTCTCAACAGTTCCAACACAATTCTAAGATGTCCTGCATGCTCTTCATCATTCTTTGAATAAATCAGAATATCATCAATAAATACTACCATGAATTTATCAAGATACGGATGAAATATTATGTTCATATATTCCATGAAAACACCAGGTGCATTAGTAACTCCAAACGGCATAACAGAATACTCATAATGTCCATACCTCGTTCTAAATGCAGTTTTCTAAATATCCTCCGTCTTCACACGAATCTGATGATATCCAGATCTCAAATCAATCTTACTAAATACACAAGCTCTAACTAACTGATCCATCAAATCATCAATCCTCGACAATGGATACCGATTCTTGATTGTAACTTTATTCAACTGCCTGTAATCAACACACAGTCTCATTGAACCCTCTTTCTTTTTAACCAACAACACAGGAGCACCCCACGACGAAACACTAGGACGAATAAACTTCTTCTCCAGTAATTCTTCCAACTGCTTCTTCAACTCAGATAATTCAGATGCTGACATGCGATAAGGCGCCATCGACACCAGACTAGTTCCAGGAATTAGATCTATAACAACCTCCACTTCTCTCTCAGGTGGCAATTCACTAACATCTTCCGGAAACACTTCTGGGAATTCATTCACCACTGGCAATTCATCACTCTTAGATTTTCCTTTCACCTCCGTCAAAGAATACAACATAAACACCATAAAACCATCATTAACAACCAAATTCATCTGTTTAACCGACATGGTTCCATCTTCGACTCTAACTTCTTCAGGAAAAATAATTGTCTTCTCAAAACAGTTGATATGAACCTGGTTGAATTCCAACCAGTTCATTCCAAGGATGATATCAAGTTGTTCTAACGGTAGGCACACTCAATCCATACCAAAACCTCTACCAAAAATTACAATAGGACAATTCCTACAAACATATGAAGTAGTCACTGAACCCGACACAGGAGTGTCAATAACCATACTTCCATCCATATTAGAAATGTCTAAGTTCAATCTTTTAGCACAATCCAAAGCAATAAAAGAATGTGTCGCTCCAGTATCAATAATCGCAATTAAAGGTATGCCATTAATAAAACATGTACCTTTAATCAACCGATCATCTGGCTTAGTCTCTGGTCCTGACAAAGCGAACACTTTACCACCAGCTTGTTCTTTCTTTGGCTTAGTACACTGCGGACGAGTATGACCCTCTTCGCCACAGTTGTAATAAGTTACCTTTCTTGCTCTGCATTCAGTAGTTACATGACCAAATCTTCCACAGTTCCTTCACTTTTTCGCATCATTCCTGCATTCATTAGATCGATGCCCCATTTCACCACACCTGTAGCACTTGATAGGAGCACTAGAATCTACCCCACTAGGTTTCTTCCAACCTTTGGATCTTTGGTTATTCTTATCATAAGGTTTCCCACAATCCATCTGTTTCTTTCCTTTACGATCAACATGTCCTTGAGCATTCGTCCGAGTACTAGCAAGATCCTCTTCTAGAATCCTACTACAGTATACTAAATCAGAAAACCTCCTGATGCGCTGATACCTGATACCCTGCTTGATCTCATCACGAAGACCATTCTCAAATTTGATACATTTGGAAAATTCTCCATCTGCACCGTAAGCATAATGAGCATAGTACTTCGCCAACTCAGTAAACTTCGAAGCATACTCACTCACAGACTTGTTTCCCTGTTTGAGCTCCAGAAACTCAATCTCCTTCTTGCCCCGAATATCTTCAGGAAAGTATCTCCTCAGAAACGCCCTCCTGAACACAGCCTAAGTCAACGCAATACCATCTTGTTCCATTTCAGTCCTGGTAGCAACCCACCAGTCATTAGCTTCCTCTGCCAGCATGTGAGTACCATACCTCACCTTCAGCTTTTTCACACAGTCAATTACCCTGAAGATCCTCTCGATCTCCTTCAACCATCTCTGAGCACCTTCGGGATCATGAGTGCCTTTGAACAATGGAGGATTGTTCCTCTAAAAGTTTCCCAACTTCCTATCAGCACCAATACCACCTCCCAGCTGATTCCTTCCAAGCACACCAACTAACATTCCCAAAGCTTCAGCGATAGCAGCATCGTCTCTTCTATTACCTCTCCCGGCCATTGTTCTGTAACATTATAAAACAATCACATCAGCACACAAGTATCAACAGTGTTACCTTGCACTAGTCGCATACAAAAGGGATAAATACTCTAAGACACGACCGACTATGATCTGATACCACTATTGTAACACCCCTTCTAATTTCCCCGCGATTTATGTAATTAATCAGAGTTTTAACATAACGAAAGGGCGTCACAATTTAAAAATTCAAAAATAACAAACCAGTGATCATGCTTTTACTGAAGAACTTGTTAAACGTAACCAGTGATCATGCTTTTACTGAAGAACTTGTTAAATGTAATTCAAACCAATGATTATGTTTTACACAGCGGAAAGATAACATGAAATCCGGAATAATTCAATCAATAGTTATTTCCAATCATAACTCAAAAGAAACAAGTTTAAATCCATAAATATCCAAAATGATCGTTCCCCAGTGTTACAACTACCAGAGCATGACACTGACACGCGGACTATCTAAATAACACAGCTTAAGGCTATCCTCACCAGCTCCCAAGCGGTTAACTCTTCAATCTGAAATCATCAAAGTAAGGGAGAGATTTCATCAAGATTAAAATGCATTATACGTTTCTTTAAAGCAATAAAACAATCAATACATTATTCCACCCGCATTAGCTTCATCAGAATACGATTCACAAATACAATCCACACAGATCATTATGCATTTAACAACAATCAATGCAATTATAACACTGGAAACCATCCTAACATGTTATAATTACATATGCAATGCAGACTCAATCCATGTGGTACCAAACGTGAACCAAGTTCACACCCTGTTCCGTCTACACCTCGGAAAACAGTGTCAATCAACGATTCGCCCATACACCACTGGGTCAAGAATCTAGCCTCACCACCACTATCCACTGGGTACGGTTATTGGCCCTGCAAGTTCAATTCCACACAATGGGAATGAACCATTACCAAAATGCTTATGCATGCACATCAGAAGCATGCAACAATTCAAACATGAAATATGATCACACAACATTATTCCAATTATAACCAATAACAACGACAGTACATGATAACAGTAAATCATTAACATATAACGTTAATTACAACATATGGAATTAACATACAGCACATATATGCAACGAATATTTCACGAATCACAACAAATTCTTATTACGGAAACCATATTAGTTCTTAAAGATCTCAATTACTAGTTTTGAAATTTTTTTTATTAGATAGTACTCGTTCTAAGCTTTCCAAGATACCAACTATGCCTAAATCGGAGTTACGGTCGAAAAGATATGACCGAAACCGTTTTCAGAAAATCATGTTCTGTCCCAGTACAATATGTATCGACACAAAACCTCATGTTTCAATACATAACTTGCTTGCGTCGACTCATAGGTCGTATGCATCGATGCATACAGTTAAAAATTTTGCATTTTTCAAAATTGGTTCAATATGTGTCAATGCATAGGTTTAATTTTTGGCCTATGAGTCAATGCATGGCTCTATGAGTCGATGCATACGTTTTCCACGCTTTTGGTGTTCTGATTTTTTTCTGCTTGCATCGATTCATAATGCTATGTGTCGACCCATACTGTTATTTTTCACCAAAAATCAGTTCATTCTTCACTATTACGAATTCCATTGGATTCCATTCATCACCAAAGTTTATAATACACCAGAACAGAATTGATTAATGCGTTTTTACATCCAATTGACCACAGAATTTGTTTTCTAATTAGCCTAGATTCATCTTACATAAATTAGTTGTTCATAACAATTTCAATCATGGTTTTACGTCGGATTATAACGGTAGGGCACAACCTAGAATCCTAATTCGAGATTCCTAACGAATTGAATTATTCTATTGATCATCAAAACCTATAAGGCGTAATAATCAGATCAAATCCCCCTTACCTCGCGATGAATCTTCGAATTTTCGACGAGTTGGCTTTTTCTCCTCTTTCTCTTCTCTTCTCCAAGGCACGTAGAATGAATCCTAATTTCTCAAATCCTTCTCTTATTCCTCTATTCCTTTATTTATTCCTTTTTATTTTCCAAATAATAGAAATAAATAAATTAGATTAATTAGAGTCTTTTACTCTACACACCCCCAATTCCAATTTACACCTCCAACACTCCATCTATTTAATTAAATAATTAAATCCATAAATCCAAAAATATTAATAATTAAACCTTTAATTAAATTAATAATTAAATTTCTAATTATTTAATAGTTGAATTAATTTGGGGTGTCACAGTCGTGTCACCTGGAACGAGTCGTGTTAGGAGAAAGTTTAGGATGCGTGGAAAGAAGAGTGGAAACTAGGGGGCTGACACGGGCGACCGTGTTGCCTGACACGGGCCATGCCAGCATGCCTGGAGCTGGGAAAAAGAAAATAATTTCTTGAAGGCCAACACATGCTGTCGTGTCACCTGACATAGGGGGTGTTGGTTAGTGACGTTGATTTTGCATATTTTCTTTATTTTTTCACTATTTGTGACCCAGAGGGGCGTTTTTGACCTTTCGGACCGAGACAACTGGACTGTTCACTATTTAGCCAAGTTTGAAAGAGGATTATGAGACTTTTTTCCAGAGGAAGAATTCATACGATTAGAGATTGAGGATATGCAAGTTTTAGAGAATGAAGAACTTTCATAAGAGGAAGCAATTGAAGATCAAAGTTCACCATCAATTTGTAATGTTTATCTTTATTGTTATTGAAATTATTTTAAACGATATGAGTAGCTAAACCCCTCAATGCTAGGAGGTGTCCCTGATTTGATTATGTAACGATGTTGAATTCCTGAGTTATCAATTCTATGGTTTTAACAACTCAATTTAATTGTGCAATTAGGATTGATTTATGGTTAACCATTAATTGGACTATAATTGTTAAGGTTTTTGCACGATTAGACTATAGTAGATATCAGCTAGAACTAAGAATACCATATAGTTACCAGATTTAACTCTTGAAACAACCAAATCTTGTTTTCCTAATAATTCTCTAAGGACTTAGAGGTTTAGAAGGAATGTTCAAAGGTTTTCCCACTAAGGACTTAGGGGAAAACAACCTAAAGGGCTGATAATTGATATCATGAAATTGTTGAAGAGATCGGGATTCAAGGTTATATTAGGGCAAATTATACACTTTACCCTTGCATGCTCCTCACATTAGTAAAAAGCCAATTTATATTTTTGCTAATCTTACAGTGATAGTAACAAACCAAAACCCCAAATTCAAGTTCTTGTTTAATTGAATCATAGATTAAACTCGATACAAATATGTAGTCCTTGTGATCGACACTTGGGAAAATTTCCCTATTATTATTGCAAGGAAAAATAGCACACTTACTATTCTACCCATCAAGTTTTTGCTGTCGTTGTCGGAGACTGCAAACGTATAGAGTTTAATTTTTGTTCAATTAAAATTGTGTTGCTTCATAACTAAAATTTTTCTTTTCTGTTATTTTTTATTTTTTTATTTACTCTTACTGATCTGTGTCTAATATTTGTATGCGAGGGAAACCCTCGACTGAATTTATTTTTGACGCAGAAATTGAAAGGACTTTTCGTGCAAGGCGGAGGCAAGTTCGATTAGTCAGACTGGCTTTTGAAGAAGAAAATTTAGTCCATATAAATTCAGAGTCAGAAGAGGAAGGTTCATCGGATTATTTGGGTTCAGAATCCTAAAAGAAAGAGATAATGGCTTAAGATCCACAAGAGAGACTTCTTGGTGATTATGGTGGGGCAAATGCACCAGGTGGCAGGTTGACAATTGTAAACCATCCGGTGAATGTGCCAAATTTTCAACTGCATCCAAGCACAATCACTCAGCTTGAGAGAAGATTTTTCACCGGAAAGGTCAATGAAGATGCCAACAAACACTTGCAGAGATTTTTGACAATGAGTACCATGTTGAAGATTGATGGGCACACGGATGAAGCAAATAAATTGAGAATATTTCTGTTTACCCTGTCTGAAGATGCTGAAGAGAGGTTTACTCACTACCTGCTGGTAGTATTTCTACTTGGAAAGAGATGGAGAAAATGTTTCTTGATGAATACTTCTCTAATTTTGTTTATATTCGCAAAAGATATGAAATTGTGAATTTTAAGCAAAAAAAGGAGAGCCACTTGGTGATGCCTATAAGAGGTTCAAGAGATTATTGGTAGCTTGTCCCACTCACATTATGGACCAGACTGAGCAGATGCAGATGTTTGTGAATGGCCTAAGAATAAAGACAAAGCAGCTTATTGACACAGATGTCGGTGGCTCATCCAACTTTACAACAACCATTGGTATTAAGAATATCATTGAAGCCATTACTGCAAATGAACATCTGAAAGTGTATGACAGGATTACAAGTAAACTAGAGGGAGTGATTGATTTGAAGTTGGAAGAGCAGGAAACTCAAAATTGAAGAGGAAATTGTTGCAGAAATGGAGAAAAGATCAGAGCTATGAACATGGGTACTTGTTATACCCCAAAAGTTTCCCTCCTATTTCTCTAGTCAATCCACATCTCCATACTCAAGAATTCCTCAAGGGTTGACCAGATGAACCCTCTCCTAAGCAATCAACCCACAACTAGGGTTTTGATTCTATCAAGTCAAAGATAAGTTCCATTGCCTCAAGTGATCATCATACCTCCTCATATGTCTCAAGGGATCACCATTTCAAGTTTCAAGCCTCACAGCTCAAGTATGCTCAGTCAATTGCTCAAATGGTTGACAATCAGTTGTATTGGACAAAAAGTCAATTTTGGTCAACATATAGTCAAACTTCATAATTTTTGGTCAACATCAATATTTTGAAGTCATATCCATCATTTGATCAAGGGTTGATCATGATTCATCAAGAAAACTCAAGATTTGATCAAAAGTCAAAGTTTCTAAATTAGGGTTTCTTGATAAAAAGTCAACAAAACTTGGACCAGGCATAAATTTCACATACTTTATCATAAATTTATCCACCAAATCTCATTTTGAATAGAATTCAATTCTCTACAACTTTGTGTCTCACAAGCTTTGGCAAAAAATGCTTCATTTGAAAGTTATGGATCAAGACATTATAGGTCCTTCTAAAAGTCAACAAAAAGTCATCTTTTTCAAAATAAGTGTACATGAACATGGAAAATTCAATGAAGATGAAACCAAAATTAGTGTTTAGAGGACATCTTGAGATTTATAAAAAGTCCAAGAAAATTTCAAAATGTTGAAAATTGAGCAAGATACAACTTGTGCAAGTTTGGGAAATTTGAAGAAGTGCATGAAGAGAAATACTAAGCAAATTCAATGTTTTTCCAAATGGGCCATGGTTTTTATAGTTTGGACTTATTTATAAGATAATCCATGACTTCCAAGACTAATTGCACGCCTATCTTTAATTTATTGTATTTATTTTAGAATTTATTCACTTAAATCCAATTTTAATTAAAATAAAATGCCAAAAATCAAATTAATAAATGCAAGGCTGGATATTTATCATTCTTGAGGTTCAAGCAAGCACAAATAGCTGGCCAATATCGTGCAAGGCTTGATTGAACAAGATTGAAGAAAATTTGGAAGCTTTTGGTGCAAATTTGAAAGATTGGAAAATCAAATATTTTCTCATTGAATGCCATATATTTTCTCTACAAATCTTAACCTAATTCAGTCCTCTACATAAGCACAAGATATTCAGATCACAAGGAAACAAATTCCTGCCTCCAGAAACCCTAACTAAAACTAAAAAATTCGTGATCTTCAAGATACATAGGAGACCACATTCCAGGCCAATTCAAGCCATTCAAATAGCTTCATTGTGATCCTCATAATCGTTCTAGACCCCTGCAAGCAAGCAAAACATCTGGAAACGTAAAATCATAGTTTCACTTTTCATTCATATTTTCAAAATTGATTTCATTTACATGCATTTTAACATGAATTGATCATATATTTGTGTTCCTGACATGATTTCGATGCTTTCTATATAGCTTGATTTGAGTTTGAGTGCAGGTACACGATTCCACCATGGTTAGGGTTTGAAGCTCCAATTTGGGGTTTTCTGTTTTAGGCAAAATTGGACCAAACCATGGCACCATCGTGCTCAGAATCAAAGTTACAATAGAACCATGATCTCACAAGTAATTTATATTGCTTGTACTGAGTTTTACCAATATGCAGGTGTTATAGCTACAGACGTGTCCATAACCTTTACCCACGAAAAGGTCGTAGGTAAATTCCCAGGAAAATTTGAATTGGGGACGAAGCCCCTTGGCACGCGTTTTTAATTTAAATGAATTTCTGGAAAATATTTGCCTATATATGTTTATTGTTTCATTGTTTAAACAGCTAGCATGTCCAGCACAGATGGCAAGGGAGGCGCGCATGTGAGTGAAGGGTCCTGGGTTCGGTCCTTGGTGGCCTAAACTATTTTTTGCACTTTGTTTACTAACCCTATTTTCCATATTTTCTTCAATTAATTTAATTTCTTTCATAAATTATTTTTAAAATACTACAAAAATCACAAAAATATTTTTCTTTTAGATTTAGGACATAAAAATCTTTATTTTATTTTTGACATAATTTTTTTTCTTTAAATTAAATTAATTGTTTAATTAACATTAAATTACTCTTAATTTGTTTTCTACATTAAAATCAATCCAAAACATTCACAAATATTTTCTTTCTTTTAATTTGGTTCACTAACCCTAAAAACACTTTTACTAATCTTAAGACTTTTTTTACTAACATTTTCTTTTATTTATTCTATTATTTCGCATTTAAATTCTAGAAATCGATGTATAGGTTGCAAGGTTATTGTTGTAATTGCGTAGATTTACTTTTCTGCCTTTACTTTCCGCACCTCTATTATGTAACTGCCCCATAGCCTTGTAATAGTGTAGGTTTATTTTCTGCCTTTACTTTCCGCACTATTATAAACTGTATATAACTGCTTATATGTATGCTAATTAGGGTTTGCATGACAAGACTAAAATCAACTGTTAGATCACCCTAATAATCAAGATAAAATATCTGAATTAAACACACTCTTCATACTTGCACCCCCTAGGGTATCCTCTCCTGTTGCCTTCAGAAAAACATGGTCATGTCCCTCGAACGTAGGGGTACCATTAACAAAGACGCTTACAAATAACATCATCATAGTCCCTTCGATATAAAGATCATAGTCCCTCGATGACCCTCGATGTTACCTACAAATATATGGACTCGTCCCTCGGTTGTTGCCTAGGAACAAGTGATGATCGTCCCTACGAAATTTCTAAGGTATCCTTACAATGTTGCCTTCAATGACCATACGATGACCCTACAATTATCCCTTCACATCCAATTGATAGAGTTACCTACCAACTAATGGTATGGATAACGTTATCCTAAAGGAGAAGGAAAATAACAAGAATGACCTTTTGAGTAGGTAATAAGACTTTTAATTACTTGCTCCAATCCAAATAAAAAAAATACTTTTCACACCTCACACCCTTTTCAAAATTACTTTCAAACAAACACTTTGTATACATTCATACAAGAATCATTACAAAGTTAAAACTTTTTCGAAATATTTTCCAACACTTCGTATACATTCTTGAGGAATGATACAAGAATCATTATGAAGTCAAAGAAAAATACTTCTTTTCAAATACTTTTCAAACACACACACAAAGCGAGTTTTCAAAAAAGTGAGCTAAAGCAATTAAGAGCCCGTAGATAACTACAGATGAAAAGGGTGCAAATACCTTCCCTTTTCATAATTACCTCTCGTACTCAGAATCTATCAAAGGTCTTTCCTGTTCTTTTTACCATTCCTTTATTGGATAAAATAAAAGCCAGTGACGACTCTTGCTATCCGCAACATTTTTGATAAAACTCAAAACAACCAAGTCAGTTCTCCCACCGTGTTACAGTACTCAATATCTAGCTCAGGTTAAAAATGTTGTTTGTAAAATTTGTAGTGGACCACACATTACTGTGAAATGTCTTGCAACTCGAAAACAAATTGAGGACATAAAATTCTTGAAGCAGAATAATCCATATTCTAACACCTATAATCCTGGGTGGAAGAATCATCCAAATTTTTCCTTGAAAGATCATCAGCAACAAACTCCTCAGAATGCAGAATGAGAGGTGGACATTGAAAAGATGGTTGCCCATACCTCTCAATTTCAAGAAGAGATAAGAAGAAATCACATGAATACCACAACTGCAGTAAAAAAATTGAAAGTTCAATTGGGACAGATTGCACAACAGGTAGCGCTACAAGCACAAAGCAATCAAAAGAGCCATGAGAATGTTAATGTTGTCACAACAAGGAGTACAAAAGTTGCTAAAGAAAAATAAGAAGAGGTAAAATTTGTTGATAATGTTATAGAAGTGGATTTAGAAGTGAGAGAAAATAAGAAAAATTAGGAAGAAGTGGTGCTACCTGTGAAGCCAGTTGAAGAAAATATTAAACCTGTGATTAGGTTGCCATATCCCTCTCGAGTAGCAAAGAAGGACACAAAAGAGAAAGAGTTTGATAAATTTGTCAAATTGTTCAAGAAGCTAGATATTCACATATCGTTATTTGAAGCACTCGAGAGAATGCCTTTATACTAGAAATTCATAAAGGAGTTTCTATCAAAAAAAGGCCAACAGATGATGAACAGGTACCCGTTGATGAGAACTTGTGTGCAATCACGCCCGAGAGAAAAATTCCTATAAAGTAGAAGGATCCGGGATCAGTTGCAATACCTTGCACAATAAAGGACATAAAATTCAAGAGAGTTCTAATTGATTTTGGTTCTAGTGTGAGTTTGATGCCCTTGTCTATTTTCAAAAAGCTTATTATTGAAAAGATAAACGGGAGTGAGACAACATTAAAATTTGCTGCTCACACCATCAAGCAGTCATACGTAATAGTGAAACATGTATTGGTGGAAATTGACAATTTTATTTTTCCCGTTGACTTCCGTATCATTTGACATTAAAATCTTTTGATGAGGAGATAACCCTGAAGGTGTTGGAAATAAAGAAGCAAGGTGAAAGTGGAAAGAATAAATCTTTAGTAGGTATGATCAATGTATATGGATCTGGATATATATATATATATATATATACATATATATAGAGATAGAGAGAGAGAAATTTAAAAATCACTCTCAAAAGTATCAAGCATAATCTCTCAGGTGGCATTGTTGGTTTTGTTGATTGGCAGCAATTTTGGTAAAACATTCTGCTCAGAAAATACCATGAAGTTTAATGTATCAGTAGTTTTTATGAAGATGTCACAGCAGATGTTCTGACATGTGAAAACTAAATTGATCAAGTTTTCAAGTTCATAAACATTAGGAATCAGTTTGTTTTAATTTGTGTGCTTCAGTTAAGGAAGTCGTGTAACGTCTTCAACAATATTCTTGGAGACCTTTTGTTCTACTACTATGGAGAAAAATTAGGACTTGTGAAGACTAACTGTGAAGCAACCCTAGTTGTTGTATTCATATTTAAAGGCTACTAACCCAGTTGGCAGTGTTGGACATTCCAAAAGAAATTTAAGAGTACTGTTAGTTTTTGTTGGTTGTTTATTGCGAGCCTCTCTAGTATTATTTGATACTTGAGTAGGACGTTAGTAGAGTTGTAATTTGTTAATCATCATAAGCTTTTAAGCAAGATGATTATGTGTCTTTGAAGAGTGTCTTCAAAATTTGTCTTTGTTAATTGTCACCGCGTGTGACTGTAGGGAGTGAGCGGCGGTTCTCATATCTAGGATAGGTTTCCTAGGTAAAAGGGTCATTGGGTAGTGATTAAGTGAGGAGTGGAAACAAGGAAGTTTAACTCTGAATTAATACAACTAATAGTGGACTTCATCCTTGGCTTGGTAGCCCTCAAACATAAGTTGGTTTGAACCGAACTGGGTAAACAACTCTCTGTGTTTTTATTGTTTTCCTGCTGCTTATAATTTTGTACTGCTAGTTGTTCACATAACATATATCAGTGTCATGACATCACCTTCGAAATCTTATATCTGATACTAGAATTTCAATTGGTATCAGAGCAGGCATCCTGCTCTGTCTCTAGGTGAGATATAGGGAAGATACTTTCTGGTACCATGGACAAGGAAGGGATATTTATGAACAGATCACCCATTCTGGATGTTTCTAACTGAAATTCTGGTGTTGGAAAACTCAGGATGTCGTGACATCTGATCCGACATTACAAAATAGACAAGGTAGAATTACAATTAAAATGTAGGAAACAAAATAACACAAGGAATTGTTAACTCAGTTCGGTTCTAACCAACCTACATCTTGGGGCATATCAAGCCATGAATGAAGTTCACTATCAATAGTATTAATTCAGATGGAAACCACCCTGTTTACACTCGTCACTTAATCAAACTACCCAATGAACCTTCTACCTAAGATACCACACTTAGATATGAGAACCTCCGCTCACTTCAAATCACCTCAGTGATGTCTATCAGCTACTATCACACCAACAACTGCATCAACTGCTTGGCTCCTACCACAATCAGCTTGGAGATACCTTACTCCAAACACAACTATAACAGTTTGAAGATACCACACTTCAAACACAATATAAAACTGTCACTCAAGTGACACAGACCAAACTTGGAATTGCTTCACAACTTCTTCCAAGGATACAACCACACTCATTGCTTCACAGCTTCTGAGTGAATAAAACAATCCTCTTGCCTACAGTCTTCGAGGTACAAATTAGTGACCATCCCAAAATCTGGGTGGTTCACCTACAAACCAACTCTCCTAGAGAGTTGTTACAGACTCAGCCCTAAAAACTACATCATTATAAATCACAGGTGATACTAAACTTAGGTTACAAAGATTCTATTTATAACCTCTTACCCAACTGGATTTGGACCTTCAAAATAACAGCTTGAAGCTGTAACAAACTGATGTAACAAACTTTCTGCAGAAAACAAACAAGCAGATAACTTCTGCTACAATCAAGGTATTTGTTGATTTTTCTCCTTAGCTCTTGGACCTCCACAAATTCCTTCACAAACAAGCCACATATGATGCATAACATTCCCAGAATATTCTGCACAAAACATGTCACGACATCCTTTTTGACACGTTGTTCTAGATGTTGAAAATTTCATCACAAAATGTTTCTTCATTAAATAGAACTTCAACCTGCTTTCTCCTTAAAAGTTATAAATACTATTTAACCTATTGCTGCTAAATTAGTTTTACCAAACATAAAGCCAATCCTAAAAATAGAGAATTAACAATCTCCCCCTTTGGCTTATTTTGGCTAAAACTAATTTACATAAGCTTTATATTATAAAAGCATAATAAAATATACAATGGCTTAAACAATTTAATCCAGCAGCAACAATTTAGAAGTCTTCAGTAGTCACTATTTATGATATTTCAAACTTTATAAGTGACAATCTTCAGTCTTCTTTTATGATGTTGAAACATCATACTAGAACATCTTTCTGGCTAGTCCAACTCCAATTTTCTCTCTCTTTTAAGGATCCCATAGATCACACAAAGTTCCTCTCCCTTAAAAGTTGCTCTTCAGAGATAGCATAACATAATCATTTCTCCCCCTTTTAGCCATAATAAGACAAAGGCTTGTTGAAAGAGAACTCACTATAGCACATGAAACATAACATCATAGGCACCATCTTCACAAAGAAGGAGAAATATTGAGGCCATGATGCACATGTGGAATAAGATACTAAATACTCCTCCTCAAACTGATAACCATGCTACGACACAGATTGACACAACATCCTCTTTTAGAGCGCAAGAGGAAACTCACTAACAGAAACAAGCACTTGAACTATTCATTTATAGACATAGAGAGCCAGACCTCTATATTGGATAACTCAGAACACAAGATACAATTTGTGTTCATAACTCAAAACAAGACACGAAACAAAATAAACTTGCACAAACTGCAAGATCAACCGAATTCAGAATAGGACATCCTATTTAACATCTTTGCAAAAACAACTGCAAAGATTGACCTCAGACTTAACAACGTCTGAACACTACCCTTTTCCCTATGTTTGCCACAAGTTGACAAAAATAACTTTCATAGACTCTAAACTTACTCATATCTGAACGAAGGACATGAGAGTAAAAGAAATGAAGACACAACAAAAAGTGAAGGAAAGAAAAGGAAACAAAAAGACACTCTATATACCTGAGCAACCATGCTGATTAATTCCTCCTTATGGTCATTACATTTACTAGTAGTTGCTAATAATAGTAGAGTCTTCAGACTAGAATAGTAGTCATGCATTTCCAGAGCATACTACTTTAAACAAACTTAGAATCTTCTTATTCTAAACCGAAGATAGAACTGCCACTTCTGAATAAGGTGATAGAATATCAAGATCCATAGTCCCAAGTCTCTTCCACAAACTTTCATCAACAATGATATTGCAACATCATTTGGGACACCATCAACTTTACTACATAACCTATCAGCTTTGGTTCTGAGATTATAATAAAACTGCTTCTTCAAGACTTTATGTGACTTAAGAACATAGCATTATACACGCCCTTCACATCAGCTAATGAATAATTTCCCCCTAAATAACAGCTTGGCGTACATATTAGCTTCAAGAAGAATAGATGTCTAAACAACAGATAACACATTCACTGATGTACATATAATTATCAGATGCACCCCATTAACATTAGTAATTCTCCCTCTTAGCTTCCAGAATGAAGCTTACAATAAATTGTTACTCCCCCTGAGTTATAAGGACATATTGGATGTTGGTCCTCATAATAATTGAAGTTTTCTATATTTGGAATTTGCCACAGTTTCCAAATTAGGAATCCTTATTTTGCTTGCTACACAAGATTCAGATTTCCATACTCTGTAGCTTGTAATAGAAGAAACCATATAGTTAACCATGCGTATAACCAATGATACGTCTTCAAAAGATAAGTCTGGACCTTATTTGCCTTCTTCAATCTCTGGTGTCTTCAATAGTTGTGATGTTGCATATTCATTTAGAACATTATCTTTTATACATCACATACTTCATCTCTTCTTGATTCAGATTTTCACACAGTTATCACACAAATATCCAGCTCCCATCAAGATATTTGACAGCATCTGTATGAATCTCCCAAATTGAATTAGCTCTTCAAATAACTACCATACAATGTTGCCATACATCCTAAACTTGTGAAGATCAAAGTGAACTTTAATATTGATATTCAGTTCACAATATACCTTGAATCCTTCAGACAAATACTTAGCTCCCGACAGAATATAAGTGGTTTCTACAGAAAACAAACAAGCAGATAACTTGTGCTACAATCAAGGTCTTTGCTGATTTTTCTCCTTAGCTCTTGGACCTCCACAAATTCCTTCACAAACACACCACATATAATACATAATATTCCCAGATTATTCTGCACAATTTAAAACAGAAATGTAACAAACTTTGACAGTTCAGTAGCGTGATGTCTAGTGTCTGATGTCACGACATCCTCTTTGACATGTTGTTCCAGATGTTGAAACATTTCAACACAACATGTTTCTTTATTAAATATAACTTCAACCTACTTTCTCCTTACAAGTTATAAATCCTATTTAACCTATTGCTGCTAAATTAGTTTTACCAAACATAAAGCCAATCCTAAAAATAGAGAATCAACACTAACTTTGATCTATGGAAGCCTCGTATGGAAGCTTACGTAAAGTCCTTGGACAACAGGGCTCGGAAAGCTATTTTGAAAGGATGGAAACATCCTATTATTGTTGGGTAAGATGATAAACCTACTGGTGAGTTGAATCCTAAAGAAGACTGGTCAAAGGAAGATGATGAACTAGCACTTGGAAATTCAAAAGCCTTGAATGCTATATTTAATAGAGTGGACAGAAACATCTTCAGATTGATTAATACCTGTGAAGTGTCCAAGGATGCTTGAGAAATACTCAGAACCACTCATGAAGGTACCTCAAAATTTAAGATGTCAAGGTTGCATCTACTCACCACAAAATTCAAAAATCTAAGGATGAAAGAAGAGGAGAGCATTCAAGAATTTCACATGAACATTCTTGAGGTAGCTAATGCATGCAGTGCCTTAGGTGAGAAGATACCAGAAGAGATGATAGTGAGGAAGATTATCAGATCTCTACCTAAGAGATTTGACAGAAGCGATAGCTAAGATAAGATAAGATCTCGTATCCATCACTATAGTAAGACAATCTAATGAAGAGGATGGAGGGAAGCTCAAGTTCAAATATCATCCAATAATAATGGGAAGAAAGCACAAGTTGAGGAAAGACCTAATCAAAGCAGTAAGAGATAGGTTCAAGTCCAACATCAAGAAAGAGACAAAAATACTATCGATGAGGATTCGAAGAAGTGGAAGAAGAATCAACCAAATATGTTGCAACTCTCATTGGTACTTATATTTCTAATGGAGATTCAAGTGATGAAGAATTAACATTTGAAGAGCTAGCTGCTACGTACAAGGAATTATGTGTTAGAAGTGATGAAGTATGTTGTTGGCTGAAGATTTTGATAATGTGGTTCGAAATGAAACAATTGGCGTTTGTTGGAATAAAGAAAGTTTTATGATTTAGAATGGAAGAGATTATTCTTCGAATGGAAGTATCAAAGCTCAAAGCTTCGAATGATAGTTGTGAAGACATCGATTGTGAAACTAAGAAACAATTGAAAGGATACCAATTGAAATTCAAATGTGAGCGGATATTGGAAATTCAAATACATGCTCTAAAGATGTAGAGAGCATGATAACACCAAATTTAAAAATAAAAAAGTCTTTGTTAGGATTTTGTCATATCTATTGTACAAATTCATTTCATTCAAAATACCGCATGGATAGGAAATGAATGCTCGTAAAACACCAACATTTACAATTCATGCTTTCATACATTAAACACTTTTACATTCATGCCTTTACATTAAAGCTTTTACATTCAGAGTCATTTATTCTTTTCTACATTTAAACGTTTCTTCTCATATTCGAATCCCTTAAATATTCAGAAACTTTTACGTCCATTCATTTAACTTTGTCATTTACTTAATCTGAAGTCCATTTATTTCTTTGATGAATACTTCTCATTTATCCTTCGAATCATTTAGTATAGTAATCGAAGTGGATTGAATGCCTTTAAAACACTTTAATGAGAAGTCCTAAATTGAATACCAGTCTTTACAATTAGATCTGTCCAAACGACCATACCCCATAGGATCAATCTAGTCGATCCTGCAAGTCACCAGAGAGATTGAATAACAGTAATTAAGTTTATTTGATAGTTTGGAAGACTAGCGGTTGTTTACTAGAAATCACTGTAAACATATGCCTGGAGAATGCAAAACAGAAGAAGCTCATAACACAACTGCAAGACAAAAAGAAGGAGCATCTGGAGACTATTTATGAGCTGGAAAGTGTAGTAATAGAGTTGAAGTTTGACCTTGACAAGATGTCAAAATCTGTCAAGATGTTAAACAGTGGTTCTGATTCATTGGATAAAATAATCCAATCAGGAAGGGTAGCAGGAGACACGAGTGGTCTAGGATATAATGAGACAAAGGAGTCCTCTGCAGAACCTATTCAAATACAGGCTAAACCAAAGATGTCAAATCAAATGTTTCAACATCATAGAAGAAACAACTACAGACAACCTAACATAAGACCTCAACGTTGGAGATGTCACTACTGTGGAAGACATGGCACATAAAGCCATTCTGCTTCAAGCTGTATGGTTACCCTAACCCTACACCTCAACCAAATATGACTCAGGCCAGTCCAAAGAACCAATTGATTCCCAAAGCTAATATCTCATGTTTCTTGGCACACACGTCACCAACAGTGAGAACCAAAGAGGACTGGTATTTGATAGTGGATGCTCAAGGCATAGGACAGGAAACAAAATGTGATGGTTAATATTCAATATCATCCAACTAGTTATGTCAACTTTGGAGATGGAATGAAGGGAGAAATTAAAGGAGTGGGCAAGACAATGTTTTGAAATTCCTAACATCGAAGATGAATTGCTTGTCAAAGGATTAACATCTAACCTAATAACCATTAGTCAATTGTGTGATCAAGGGTTCAATATAAAATTCACAAAAGCTGAATGTATCATTACAAAGAAGAAAGGTGAAGCTATTATGAGAGGCATGAGGACCAAGGATAAATTTTATCTATGGGTTCCCCAAAATAAAAGCTATCCCACCTGTGTTGAGATCAAACAAGTTGAAGGGAAGAGTTTCCAGAAAAAGAAGAAAAATCTAATGTCAACTGATCACAATGTTCCACGGGATATCATGACATCATATAACTCTGCAAGAGTTAATGATCATTTTACCGAAAGAAGAACTATGGATCTGGTCCAAAATTTTTCTGAAATAAATTTGATCAACTGTTACTCAAGAGAATGGAATATAGATGGAATTTCAAAAGGCAAGCAAGGGGTCTGGTTGCTAAGGAAATTATAGCAATTAAAAGCGTGAGGGAACATCATTAAAGGGCTTAAATTCTCATAATACCACTTAACTTTGTTGAAACATGATATTCAACATATAAAAAGCCCACACCAAGTTCAAACATTTAGAATTTCCCCCACACACTACACAAAATCTAGAACCTACATTACCTTCATCTCCTACCTCTGGAACGACAAATCTTAAACTTCCACTTATAGAAACTTCAAGATGTCTCAACATGATGAATCAGCACCAAGAAACATCAATGAGAACATCTCAACTGATGAAGCCCTAGATGTTGTCCCTCTCTCTATGATTCCATTCTCGGATGCAGGACCTAAAAAGCTTCGCACTCGCCATGCAAGACGATCAAGAGAGACACATTCTCCAATTATAGGCAATGCTTCTGATCCTACCCATAATGAACCAATTCAAGATTATATAGATGTTTATAGGGCCATAAGGAGATTAGTCACTAAGACTCTGAATATGGGACTACCTGTCCAAGGGATTACCATCCCTCTGTCCCATATCCCTGTAGAGGTTGTACCTAGAGGGCCTGTTGAACCATGTGTAAGGGAAGATGAAAATACTGAAGGGAGACTTGGAAAGGAAAATATGTCTAATCTTGAAAAAGTCACACCTGATGTTGAAACATCAACTGTGAAAGAAGTTCCTTCTACCAAGAATGCTGATATAAGTCCAACAAGAGCTGAGAACAAAAATAGTAAGGAAGTTGTAGATGTGGATGAACTATCTGACAATGAGTTGATTGTCAATGTAAACCATATAATTGCTAAGAGGCTGAAGACTAGAAAAGTTAAATCTGCTGGTTCAACCACTCCATCCAAGACTATCAAGAAGAATGTTATGTATGGACCTCCAAAAGCATGGGGCAAAGTTGTTCCATCATCCAGCAAAAGGAAGATCAGGTCTGAATCAGACTCAGACTATGATGTTGAGGATGATGTCCAAGACATCACACCTATAAATAAGTCTATCATTAAGAGGTCTTCTGATGATTTACCTGATGCACCAACAGACAATATATCCTTCCACTCTATCAACTTTGTCTCAAGATGGAAGTATATTTATCAGAGAAGGATTTCCTTGGAAAGAGAATTAGGAAGAGATGCCTTAGAGTACAAGGAAATCATGAAGTTGATATTTGATGCTGGATTAATGAAAATAGTGACCAAACTACCTAAATGTTATGAGATTTTGGTCAAGGAGTTTATTGTTAACATTCTTGAGGATTGTGGTGATAAAAAGAGCAGGGATTTTAGAAAATCTTTGTGAGAGGAAAATGTGTTAAGTTTTCACCTACTGTTATCAATAAATAACTAGGAAGAAGTGAGAAAGAGAAGTGTGAGCTTGAAGTTACTGACAACCAAGTATGCAAAATTATAACTACTAATCAATTGAGTATGGTACTTATGTTTCTGGCATGCAGAAACCATTTGACTATGGTACTTACATATTTGATCTGACAATCAAGCATGCTGATACTTGTGCTACAAAACTACCCATTGCCTTTCCCACTTTAATATGTGGTATAATTCTCCAACAACATCCTGGAATCCTGTACACCCTTAACACTGGAAGCAAAAGAGGAGAACCTTTATCACTTCACCAAAAACTATTTTCAGGGGAATATGTCTCAAACATTGTCTCAACATCTGCAGCTGCTGCAATCAAGGCCACAAGTAAGGGTGATTTGATTTCTGAACTAACAGATGATTTCAAAGATCTGGATGAAGTTATATGTATAAGCTCAACAAGAAAGATGAAATTTGAAGAAACCATCCAAGCTCTAAAGAAGGATGTTGCTGCAATTGATGCACGGGAGGTGCAAGAGGAAGAACACAACTCTGCAAGTGAAAATCAAGGTTCCTCTCGAGATGGATCAAGAAATGATGGAAGTGGTGGGCTTGCAGACTCTGCAGAAAACTAATTGTGCATGGAGAATTGTTAATTGTGTTTCCAATGGCTCAAATGTTGAAAATCTTTGTGTACTTTTGGCACTAATGTGCATGAAACATATTTTGGTCTGTAACCTCCATAACAATTAACTCTAGAATTTAGAATTTAATTTTACACTGAATGATAGTTGAATCTAAAATTTAATTTTGTCATCACTTATGAGTTAATTATAGCCTTGTCATATTATGGCTAAAAAGGGGGAGAGAAGTGATGTGAAAGGGGGAGAATGAGTGTGAATGTGTGAAGCTGTTACTGTGAATATGTGAGAAGCTGTGCTGGTGATGTGTGCAGAAGGAGCAGCTATATATGTTTAATATGTGTCCTTCCATGTGAATGTGTGGGAAGCGGTGTTGATGATGTGTGCAGGAGGAGCGACTATATGTGTTAATTGTTTGTATGTGTGCTTCCAAATATTATAGATGTTGTGTGTAGGGGGAGAAAATGACATTGCTTCTGCATCTATGAACACTGTGATGCTATATGTAGGGGATATAAATGTCGCATCTGTGAATGTTCCAACTGATGTTTGAACATCTAATATTTCCGCTGTTGTATCTCTATTATATGCATATCTCTAATGTGTGTGATGCTGATTTTACCGTGCTACTCTGCTATATGTGCTTAATTGTTAATGTTGATTATGATGCTGCTACTTTTAATTGTATGGCTTGTACCCCAAGTAATGTTTTAGCCAAAATTTTCCAAAGGGGGAGTTTGTTGGTTCTGTTGATTGGCAGTAATTTTGGTAAAACATTATGCTCAAAAAATGCCATGAAGTTTGAAATTCTGGTGAGGGAAGACTCAGGATGTTATGACATCTGATCTGACATTATAAAACAGATAAGGTAGAACATACAATTAACAATGCAGGAAACAAAATAACACAATGAGTTCTTAACCCAGTTCGGTTCTAACCAACCTACATCTGAGGGCATACCAAGCCAGGAATGAAGTTCACTATCAGTAATATTAATTCATAGGGAAACCTCCATGTTTACACTCCTCACTTAATCAGACTACCCAATGACCCTTCTACCTAAGATACCACACTTAGATATGAGAACCTCCGCTCACTTCCAATCACCTTAGTGATGTCTATCAGAAACTATCACACAATAATTGCGTCATCTGCTTGGCTCCTAACACAATCAGCTTGGAGATACCTCACTCCAAACACAACTAAAATAGTTTGAAGATACCACACTTCAAACACAATACAAAATCGTCACACATGTGACACAAACAAAACTTGGAAATGCTTCACAGCTTCTTCCAAGGACACAACTGCACTCATTTATTCATAGATTCTGAGTGAGTAAAATAATCCTCTTGCCTACAAGCTTCGAGGTACAAATCAGTGACCATCCCACAATCTGGGTGGTTCACTTACATGGCTAACCCTATAGATTACATCTTTCTAAAATCGGCTAGCTTGCTAAAACTAGGTTACAACTAATTATTTATAACCTATTACCCAACTGTATTTGGGCCTTCAAAATAACATCTTGAAGCTGTAACAAATTGCAGTAACAAATTTTCTGTAGAAAATAAACTAGCAGATAACTTCTGCTATAATCAAGGTCCTTGCTGATTTTTCTCCTTAGATCTTGGACCTCCACAAATGCCTTCACAAACACGCCACATATGATGCATAGTATTCTTAGAATATTCTACATAATTTAAAACAGAACTGTAACAAACTTTGACAATTCAGTAGCGTGATGTCTGATGTCATGACATCTTCTTCGACATGTTGTTCCAAATATTGAAACATTTCAACAAAACATGTTTCTCCATTAAATAGAACTTCAACCTCTTTCTCCTTATAAGTAATAAATCCTATTTAACCTATTGCTGCTAATTTAGTTTTTATAAAACATAAAGCCAATCCTAAAAATAGAGAACGAACAATCTCCCCCTTTGGCTTATTTTGGCTAAAACTAATTTACACAAACTTTGTATTACAGAAGCATAATAAAATATACAAGGGCTTAAACAACTTAATCCAATAGCAGCAATTTAGAAGCCTTCAGTAGTCACTGTTTATGATATTTCAAACATTACAAGTGAGAGTCTTCAGTCTTCTTTTATGATGTTGAAACATCATACTAGGACATCTTTCTGGCTGGTCCAACTCCAATGTTCTCTCTCTTCTAAGGATCCCACAAATCACACAAAGTTTCTCTCCCTTAAAAGTTGCTCTTCAGAGATAGCATAACATAACCACTTCTCCCCCTTTTTAGCCATCATAAGATAAAGGATTATTGAAGGAGAACTCACTATAGCACAGGAAACATAACATCATAGGCACCATCTTCACAAAGAAGGAGAAATATTGATGCCATGATGCACATGAGGAAGAAGATACTAAACACTACCCCTAAAACTGAGAGCTATTCTACGACACAGATTGACAAAACATCCTCGTTTGGAGCACAAGAGGAAACTCACTAACAGAAACAAACACTTGAACTATCCATTTACAGACATAGAGAACCAAACCTCTATATTGGATAACTCAGAACACAAGACACAATTTGTACTCATAACTCAAAAATAAGACATAAAACAAAAATACTTGCAGAAAATGAAAGAACCAACAAACTTAGAATAGGACATCCTATTCAACATCTTTGCAAAAACAACTACAAAGATTGACCTCAGACTTAACAACGTCTGAACACTACCCTTTTCCCTATGTTTGCCATAAGTTGACAAACATAACCTTCACAGACTCTAAAATTACTCATATCTGAATGAAGGACATGAGAGTAAAACAAACAAAGACACAACAAAAAGTGAAGGAAAGAAAAAGAAACAACAAGACACTCTATATACCTGAGTAACCATGCTGATTAATTCCTCCTTCTGGTCATTACATTTACTAGTATTTGCTGATACTAGTAAAGTCTTCAAACTAGAATAGTAGTCATGCATTTCCAGAGCATACTACTTTAAACAAACATAGAATCTTCTTATTCTAAACCAGAGATAGAACTTCCACTTCTAAATGAGGTGATAGAATATCAAGATCCATAGTCCCAAGTCTCTCCCACAGGCTATCATCAACAATGATGTTGCAACATCATTTGGGACACCGTCAACTTTACTACCGAACCTATCAGCTTTGGTTATGAGATTATAATAAAACTGTTTCTTCAAGACTTTATGTCACTTCAGCACATAGCAGTATACATTCCCCTTCACATCAGCTAATGAATAATCTCCCCCTCAATAGCTGATTGGCATACATATTAGCTTCAGGAAGAATAGATGTCTAAACATTAGATAGGACATTCACTGATGTAGACATAATTAGCAGATGCTCCCCATTAACATCAGTACTTCTTCTCTTAGCTTCCAGAGTGAAGCTTACAATAAATTTTTACCCCCCTGATTTATAAGGACATCTTGGATATTGGTCCTCATAATACTTGAAGTTTTCTTTATTTGGAATTTGCCACAGTTTCCAAATTAGGAATCCTTATTTTGCTTGCTACACAAGATTCAGATTTCCATACTCTGTAGCTTGTAATAGAAGAAAACATATAGTTAACCATGCGTATAACCAATGAGACGTCTTCAAAAGATAAGTCTGAACCTTATCTTCCTTCTTCAATCTCTGGTGTCTTCAACAGTTGTGATGTTGCATCTTTATGTAGAACCTTCTCTTTTATACATCATATACTTCATCTCTTCTTGATTTAGATTTTCACACAGTTATCACACAAATATCCAATTCCCATCAAGATATTTGACAGCATCTATATGAATCTCCCAAATTGAATCAGCTCTTCAAATAACCACCAGACAATGTTGCCACACATCCTAAACTTGTGAAGATCACAGTGAATTTTAATATTGATATTCAGTTCACAATACACCTTGAATCCTTTAGACAAATACTCAGCTCCCGATAGAGTATAAGTGGTTTGGTATTCAGGTTACATACTAATAAGTACTAAGTCTCCCGTCAAAGTACCTACCAGATTAGTCAGTTAGAATTGTCTACTCACACTAGATCATCCTGACTGATTACATCTTCACACTCACATACTTCCTGGCAACAATACATACTTCTCATGATTGAAGACAATAAGATGATGTTTCAACATCCGATACGACATCATCCATTATGGTTCTGGGGGTAACATTCATAACTTCTCATCCATAATACTTGGGGGGAACATAGGAAGCACAATGAACATCAGCTTTACATCCAAACAATTTACATGATCAAGGAATAATATGATCCACATCTCAATAAACTTTTCTTCAGACTTCCATTCTGATTTTGAGAGGATGGATGCCATAGTCTGTACTTAAGAGGAGATTCCCTCAACTAGGTTTCTGGAACAGACTTAATTATGGCATGACACAAAACTATTCAAATTCTTCATAGTAATCTGACTTCCTTGATTCTTCTTGACAATACCCTTCCAGGATAGTATTTAGGGTAGTCAGCATTCATGACCATGATTCATTGTGGTTGAGACACAATATTCATCTCCAAACAAAATATGTTATGTGGTTATGAATAAAATTCTACATATCTAGTTTCTTTGATCAAAATAATATACCAGATATAAGCTCATCTTGATTTCACATAAGGGGACTGAAGAAAGTACCTTTATGAGTCTTCTTACTTGCATTGAGCTTTACTTTTATACTCCCATAGGCTTAGGTTATAAATAAATTGACATCTAGAGTATAACAATTTATTTGATAGTGTCCTAATCAACTGATAAGCAAATGTCTCCTCTTCTAGATCAGGAGCAAGTTCCAAACATATGTACTCACACTACATTTGTTTAGCACCCAGAACATTTTTCTTCAACTGGTAGCTGCATACCAGTAATAATGTCCTAACATCCTATAGAACATCTGTTCCATCTCCTTGGAACACATCATCCTTGATAATTTTCAAGGTCTTCAAACAACTTGCAGATGTATATGAGAATCATTGATCAATTGATACTCATCAACTCTATTAATGCATGCCTTTATGAGTGGACTTGAGAAGGATCTCAAGTATCTTTGACACTTTTAATATAGTTGTAATAATCTACCAAAATATTCTGTTGATAATATTAACCCTAGGATCCTTCTTTCACTATAGGGGTTGCATCAGAGGCTATGCAGCAGAAAATATCCATGCTTCAACAGAACATACACAATGCTTACTCCATAATTTAATTGTAAGCATGACACATAAGGATTGAAAATAAATCAACCATATAATATGCTTGCTTCTTCATCAAGCAATAAACTAGACCCAACCAATATCATGACCATATGGAAACACATAAGCACAAGAGTTACCTTATCAATGTTTTCACTCCCGCATGAAGGTTTTGACAATTCTCATCTCTGTGCTAAATATAGGCTGAACAATTCAATTCAAAAACTTCACTCCCGTATGTAGTCTTTGAATTTAACTTTCTTGTTCTAACATCTTTATCTTCTTTCTTCAAGAAGGTACAACAATTATGGCCAGGTTGGTCTAGTTCTCCACAAATAGGTCCATCCTCCACTTCTAGGGACCATACAATATGAACACTCCTTTTCAAACAATTTTCTACTTTTTACACAACCAGAAAGTATCCCTTATGGATCTCATCCAAATGCATGTGATGCCCCGCCCGACATCGTTAGTGTTTTAAGTTGGCATCAATTTTGGTAAAACTAGGCTTTAGCAATGTCATGATAGATGTCATGACATTCAGAGATTGAAGATAAATCCTACCGCTAAGGATGTTAAAAGACAATTAACCGAAGCTAAAGTTATGCTGAAATTTAGAAATACCGATGTCATAACAAATGTTATGACATTCAGACATTCTGCTCGCAGAACTGCTTTTTCCGAGATTTTTCGTGAAGTTTGTTGAGTGCTAAATATTGTTTTTCCGTTATTAGAAAGCATGCTCACGTGGCTGCTAGGTTAATCTTAATTAAACCTAAATTGGTTGTTGAAAAGACCATGTTTTTAGGATTAAATTATGAACCCTAGCTATCTTTATGGAAGCCCAAGACCAAGTTTCGTGATCGCTTCTATAAAAGGAATTTAACCTTACAACCGGTCACGCCTTTAAAATGTATTGAAGAGATAGCATTGTTTTTGTGTAATCGTTAGGATTAGTAATGCTTGGTTTTTGTAATTATAGTTTCTTGTGAGCCAAGCAACTATCAATTGATAAGTGCATTGACTAGGATTTGTTTGTAAGGGTAGTTTATCACTCAAAGCTTTAAAGCACGAGTGTTTGTCTCTTGATTGAAAGCTTTGAAGCGAGATCAAGATAGTTTATTGAAGTGTGTCTTCACAATTCAATTAGTCAATAGGTTGATATCACCGTGATTGAGGGGAGTGAGTAGGTACTCGATCTAAGTAGGACTTAGGTTGAAGTTGCATTGGTAGGTTTTAAGTGAAGGAGATAAACCGGTGGTTTATTCCCGAATTAATTCTACTAATAGTGAATTTCCTCCCGGCTTGGTAGCCCCAAATGTAGGTGTAGTTAGACACCGAACCGTAAACAACTTATTGTGTTCTTTATCGTTATTTATATTTACCGTAAATTGTTAACAGAGTGTCGATAGTGTGTCATAACATTCTCCGTGACATCACGATCGCGCCGTGAATTTCAATTGGTATCGAGCGTGCACCCCGCTTGTTATTTCCGGGTGAGATCTAGGGATTATAGTTTCCGCGAATGGATAAAGAAGGAGGATTTGGAGGAAGACCACCTATTCGGATGGGTCTAATTATGATTACCGAAGCCTCGATGGTTGCCTTCTTAAGATCATGGAAATTAAAGCTTGAGAGTCGACAAAGGATGGAAACATCCCACCAAGCTTGAGAAAGATGGGACTACCGCCTTGAAACCCGAGGAGGAATGGAGCAAAGAGGAAGAAGAGCTAGCTCTAGGGAACTCTAAAGCATTGAATGCCTGCTCAATGGTATTGACAGAACATCTTCAGACCGTCCATCAATGTGAGCCGCCAAGGATGTTTGGGACACTCTAACTACTCATGAGGGACATCCAAGGTGAAGATGTCAAGACTTCAGATGCTCACTACCAAATTTGAGAATTTGAAGATGAAGGAAGATGAGACTATTCATGAATTTCACATGAATATTTTGGAAATTGCCAATGCCTCGTGAGCACTTGGTGAAAAGATGTCAAGAAAAGTTGGTGAGAAAGATTCTCGATCCTTGCCTAAAAGGTTTGCAATGAAAGTGACCGCAATAGAGGAGGCTCGTGACATCAAGACCTTGAAGGTTGAAGAACTTATAGGATCTCTTATGACTTTTGAGATGGGAATCGGAAACTGCTGACAAAAAGAACAAAAGCATAGCACTTGTATCTAACATCAAGAAGGATGCAATGTGGAAGATGAAGAGAAGATATCCAAGCTATAGCTATGCTTGGAAGACAGCTCAACAAACTCATCGAGGATTGATCCAAAGTCAAGGTCAAATGTCAAGGACATTGCATCACAGGTCTTATGACTCCAGAAGATCCAAGTCGAGGAAAAGGAAGTCAAGGCAAGAAATCCAATGTCATGAATGTGAAGGATTTGGACATATTAGAGTCGAATGTCCCACCTTTCTAAAGAAACAAAAGAAAGGAATGGTCATCACTTCCGATGGTGATTCAGAAGTGAATCGAGGAAGAAGGTGCCAAACTTGTCACCGCTTCTCCGGAGTGTACAATTCGATATGGATTCTAGTGATGAGGAAGTGACATTTGAAGAGCTTATTAAACCTACTGAAGTCGTGTATAAAATTGGTGAAGTATGTCAAGAAATGAGGAGCAAAAACCGATTGAGAAGTTGAAGTCGAGAATGTGAAGTCGAGGTCGAGAAAAGGAGAACACACCACTATAAATCACGTAAAGTGATATTGTAATGTTGAACTCCAAACTTGATCGATGTCTAAATCACAAAATGTTGACATCCGTATCGATAAGTTGAAGAAATTCTTCACTGACAAACCGCAGAAATAAGCATGGTCTAGGATATGTGGTGAAAAGAAACCCTGGTGACATTAAGAAGAAGAGACATAGGAAAACAATGTTAAAGGGTGTCACAACCCAAAACAGAAATGTGTCCGCTCAGGTATGTGGTCGCAAAGAGATTTTAATAACCGTGAATGGAACAAACCCGAAGTCAATGAAAAGAAGATGTCATACCACAAGTCGTGGAATAGGTCCGCTTGTGGTATGTGGAGACTAAGAAGTCTCAATAACAAAAGAAAGAATGCACCTAATAGACCATGTCAAAGCAGATGTCACAACATTGGGTGCAACATCAAAATCATAGAAACATGAACAAAAAGTTTCAAAGATGGAGGTGTCATTATTGTGGAAGGTTTGGTCACATAAAATCTTTTGTTACAGTGCTACATGGATATCCTAATCAAGGGTCTTATGTGAAGCCTAAAACCAACAGGTATCATACCCTCAACAAAGGAAGAAGAAGATCGTGCTTTGGTAGCTAACACTTCTTAGTGTGTCTACCAAGAAAGATTGGTACTTTGATGTTGGTTGTTCCAAACACATGACCGAGATGTGAATCTTCTCAATAATGTTAAGCATCACTCTACCAAATTTGTTACTTTTGGAGATGGAGCCAAAGGAGAAATCAAAGGTATTGGAAACTCAAATTGGTCCGAGTTCCAAATCTAAATGGAGTATTGTTGGTAAAAGGTTTGATCGCAAATCTCATTAGCATAAGTCACCATGTGATACGGGATTCACAACAACTTCACTAAGTCCGAATGTCTTGTAATTAATGATGATCAAGTAGTGATTATGAGAGGAGTCGATCAAAGGACAACCTACATGTGGAATCGAGAACACCACCGCCTTATGTGTGTGCATGCATAAAGATGAAGAGGAAGTAAAGTTGTGACAAGAAGAATCGTCATCCACACCTCGTAGAAATAAAAGGATGGCCCATAGAGGAGTCAAAAGGATACCACGATCTTTCATGGACAAAGGAGAATCGATGGTAAGTATAAGGTTGACAGAAATCGAATGTCACACTCAATGTCTAGACATCTAACCACCCCTAAAGTACTACAAAGAAAGTACTAGGATCCGCATGAAAGGATAACCAAGTATCTTATCAGAAAAGATACAGAGAGAGTCTTGAATGAAACCCTCTCGTCAGGAGAAAAGATCATGGTGACTTCCATCTATGTTAATAACATAGTATCCAAGGAATGCCGATACATTGATGGAAGGCTCAACACTTCTTTCACGAGCAATTATGCAAGAAATTGTGTCAAGAAGCTTGGACCGAGTAATGGCAGCCACACTAAGACTCTTACCCTCCACATTTGAAGTTGTCCAAGAAAACAAGTGGAGAAAGTGTTGATCAAAGCTTGTGTAAAAGCCCCTGATGGATGTCTCTTCTCAAGAAGCAATCTTATCTCTTGATCAGAAGAAGAAAATCTGTAGCTTTATACTATGTTAAATACCTAGCGTAAAGGAGAAACTACTTTAAGATGATCCGATAAAGCAGATGTTAATCGACCACAATGTCATACAGGATGTCATGACATTGTACTGTGACATTGCTACTAAAGCTCTTGAGAATGGTCAATTTAAGACCTTAAGGGACAAATTGATAGGTGTCAATTTGAGGAGTTGTAGCAATTAACTGTGCCTACAACAAGGGGTAAAAGGGATTGTTTACTTCAATTGTTTATAAGTGGGTTATTTAGGTATTTTCATCCTTATTTTAAGAGATCCAAGAATAGGAAGAGACACACACATATAATATTTTCCTCTTTGAAAGTAGTATCACACTTTCTTCATTCAAAAGAAACCCCAAACCCTTTGCCATTTTCGCTCTCTCTCTCTCTCTCAAAAACCATCAGCGAAATATGTCTTCATCATCCTCTTCATCTCAAGAATCTGGATCCTTGTCTCCCTCCATGGTTGAAGTTAGAGAAACACCGAGCCATGCAAGTTGAAGCTCTACAGTGACACCATCAAGGTAATGGCCAAAGACCCGTAAAAGGTCAAGAAGTTACGCACAAGAAATGCAAGAAGGGCACAAGTATCTCCCTCGTAAGACTTCAAGACCATCATCCTCTGCTCCCCGTAACTAGTAAACAGAGAAGGATCTAGGTCAGTGCATGAGGCCATAGCTAGGATAGTGACTGATATCCTAAATGAGAATAAGTCTGTACCTGGGATTTCAGTTCCCCTGAATCATAAGTCTGCTAGCCCTAGCTTAGCAGTTGATCCAGTTGTCAATGAGAATGTCAAGACATCTCGTGATGATGTTGATTCTCCTGTGAAAAGTGATGTAAATCTTTCTGCTCCAGCTCCTGAAGGATGTAACGATGATAATGTAATTGAATCCCCTGCTGCAAATGTGAATGAGATTTGATTGTGGGATGCTATGGAAAACAGTGGCTGGGACTTTGGGGAATTGTATGGCCTGTTTAAATTTTGTATGTGGGCAATTGTGGGAATTGTGGGATTTCTGTATGGGTAGAATTTATCTTATCTCTAGGTTCTAGTTTATTTAAGCTTAGAACTAGTTTGTCTTCTGCTGCATATGCACTCTGATAGGTTAAGTAGTTTTAGCCAAAAATGTGTCAAAGGGGGAGTTTGTTAGTGTTTTAAGTTGGCATCAATTTTGGTAAAACTAGGCTTTAGCAATGTCATGATAGATGTCATGACATTCAGAGATTGAAGATAAATCCTACCTGCTAAGGATGTTAAAAGACATAATCGAAGCTAAAGTCGGCCGGAAATTAGAAAATACCGATGTCATAATGTATGTTATGACATTCGGTGACATTCTGCTCGCAACTGCTTTTTTCCGAGATTTTTCGGAAGTTTGTTGAGTGCTAAATATTGTTTTTCGTTATTAGAAAGCATGCTCACGTGGCTGCTAGGTTAATCTTAACTAAACCTAAATTGGTTGTTGAAAAGACCATGTTTTTAGGATTAAATTAAGTGAACCCTAGCTATCTTTATGGAAGCCCAAGACTGAAGTTTCGTGGATCGCTTCTATAAAAGGAATTCAACCCTTACAACCGTGTTGCGCCTTTAAAATGTATTGAAGAGATAGCAATTGTTTTGTGTAATCGTTAGGATTAGTAATGTTGGTTTTGTAATTTAGTTTCTCTTGTGAGCCAAGCAACTATCAATTGATAAGTACATTGACTAGGATTTGTTTGTAAGGGTAGTTTATCACCAAAGCTTTAAAGCACGAGTGTTTGTCTCTTGATTGAAAGCTTTGAAGCGAGATCAAGATAGTTTATTGAAGTGTGTCTTCACAATTCAATTAGTCAATAGGTTGATATCACCGTGATTGAGGGGAGTGAGTAGGTACTGCATCTAAGTAGGACTTAGGTTGAAGTTGCATTGGTAGGTTTTAAGTGAAGGAGATAAACCGGTGGTTTATTCCCGAATTAATTCTACTAATAGTGAATTTCCTCCCGGCTTGGTAGCCCCTGATGTAGGTGTAGTTAGACACCGAACCGAGTAAACAACTTATTGTGTTCTTTACTGTTATTTATATTTACTGCGTAAATTGTTAACAGAGTGTCAGATAGTGTGCCATAACATTCTCTGTGACATCACGTATCTGCTGCCAGGAATTTCAGATACCAATTGAAATTCTGGTGAGGGAAGACTCAGGATATCTTGACATCTGATCTGACATTATAAAACAACCAAGGTATAACATATAATTAACAATACATGAAACAAAAGAACACAAGAAGTTGTTAACCCAGTTCGGTTGTAATCAACCTACATCTGGGGGCATACCAAGCCAAGAATAAAGTTCACTATCAGCAGTATTAATTCAGAGGGAAACCTCCATGTTTACACTCTTCACTTAATCAAACTACCCAATGACCCTTCTACCTAAGATACCACACTTAGATATGAGAACCTCCGCTCACTTCCAATCACCTCAATGATGTCTACCAGTCACTATCACACCAATAACTACATCAACTGCTTGGCTCCTAACACAATCAGCTTGGAGATACCTCACTCCAAACAGAACTAATTTTTTTTGAAGATACCACACTTCAAGCACAATATAAAACCTTCACACATGTGACACAAACAAAACTTGGAATTCCTTCACATCTTCTTCCAAGGACACAACTACACTCATTGCTTCACAGCTTCTGAGTGAGTAAAATAATCCTCTTGCCTACAGGCTTCGAGGTGCAAATCAGTGACCATCCCACAATCTGGGTGGTTCATTATATGGTTAACCCTAAAGATTACATATTTCTAAAACTGGATAGCTTGCTAAAACTAGGTTACAACTGCTTATTTATAACCTATTATCCAACTGGATTTCAAAATAACAGTTTGAAGCTGTAACAAACTGCAATAACAAACTTTATGCAGAAAACAAACAATCAGATAACTTCAGCTATAATCAAGGTCCTTATTGATTTTTCTCCTTAGCTCTTGGACCTCCACAAATGCCTTCACAAACACGCCACATATGATGCATAAGATTCCCAGAATATTCTGCACAATTTAAAATAGAACGGTAACAAACTTTGAAAGTTTAGCAGCGTGATGTCTGATGTTTGATGTCATGACATCTTCTTTGACATGTTGTTTCATATGTTGAAACATTTAAACACAACATACTTCTCCAATAAATAGAACTTCAACCTTCTTTCTCCTTACAATTTAAAAATCCTATTTAACTTATTGTTGCTAAATTAGTTTTACCAAACATAAAGCCAATCCTAAAAATAGAGAATCAACAAAGTTTAATGTATCAGCAGTTTTTATGAAGATGTCCTAACATTTGAAAACTAAACTGATCAGATTTTCAAGTTCAGAAATTTTAGGAATCAATTTGTTTTAATTTGTGGCTTCGATTAAGGAAGTTGTGTAACGTCTTCAGCAATATTCTTGGAGAACTTTTGTCTTACTACTACGGAGAAAACTTAGGACTCGTGAACACTAACTATGAAGCAAGCCTAGTTGTTGTATTCATATTTAAAGGTTTTTAACCCTATTGGAAGCATTGTCCATTCCAGAAGAAGTTTAAGACCACTATTTTAATTGTTGGTGGTTAGTTTTTGTTGGTTGTTTATTATGAGCCTCTCTAGTATTACTTGATACTTGAGTAAGACGTTAGCAGAGTTGTAATTTGTTAATCATCATAAGCTTTGAAGAAATATGATTATGTGTCTTTGAAGAGTGTCTTCAATATTTGTCTTGGTTAATTGTCACCGTGTGTGACTGTTGGGAGTGAGAGGAGGTTCTCATATCTAGGATAGGTTTCTTAGGTAGAAGGGTCATTGGGTAGTGATTAAATGAGGAGTGTAAACATGGAAGTTTAACTCTGAATTAATACGGCTAATAGTGGACTTCATCCTTGGCTTGGTAGCCCCAGACATAGGTTTGTTTGAACCAAACTAGGTAAACAACTCTCAGTGTTTTTATTGTTTTCCTACTGCTTATAATTCTATACTGCTAGCTGTTCACATAATAGATATCAGTGACATGACATCACCTTCGACATCTTATATCTGATACCAGAATTTTAGGCATCCATAACAATTCCCAAGTTTACTCAAGCTATCAAGAAGAGAAAGAATAAGGAACACCCAGGTGAGAAGATGGAAGTTAGAAGTGACCTGAAGCACAAATTGGGGCATCTTGTTGATCTGAATGAGTTCTGGATTGTGGAAGAGACAAGCAACAAGGTGTGGAAGATAAAGTACCCCCCACCCCATAAGGGGATGAACCGTCGAGCTATGCGATGTTAAACGAAGCGCTTCTTAGGAGGAAACCCATGCTTTTAATAACTTAGTTTTTCTTTTTGTTTTGTTTGCATGTAATAAAAAGGGAGCCTTACTGGTGAAAGCTAGGAGGCAGAAGTTGGTGTTGCATTATCCTCTGTGAGTCACCTTTTTGAGCTTGTTCTGAAACATTGGGTTTAATGTTTGGTTCAAGTTTGGGGGAGGGTTACTGCTTTTCTTTTCGAGTTATTTGTTGTTCTATGCTAATTGCTGTGTAAATCCATGAGTGAAGTCTTTCCCAAATTTTGCCGATTTTTTTTGTTTTGATCAAGAAATTGTTTCTCATAGAGTTAGGTAATAGTATATAGAGACAAAGGGATGGTTGTTTGAGGGTAGGAAGTTTGGAATAACATGACAGGAATACGAGTCTAACATGTAGATTTGTACCATGGTACTTGAATCTTAAGAAGTACTCATCGAGTAGTTTATTTATACAGTATGGCATAATCTTGATTCACATGCAGGTAGAACTGGTTGAGAAATAAAGAAATCTAGCACCAAATGATGAAAAGATGGTAAAAGGAAACCGAACCGCTAAGTTGGGTATCCCTCACCAGGTTATTCATCCCAAAGGAGGTTGATCCCCCAACTTCGTCCAAATAAAGGACAATATATAACTGAAAAGTTTGAAACTTTCATCGGCTTTAAGAAGTAGCAAACGTTGCTCGTTTGGTTCCCTAAAAAGTGAAATTCTTGATTAGTCATGTGCATGTGATGATTATCATGATTATTAGCGCCTTAATGTGATTATATTAATGAAAGAGGAGGAAAATCGGAAAAAAGACTTAAGTACAAAGCATAGTTGGAGAGGCATCTGAAGATGAAGACTCTTCGCGTCATGTGAAGGCCGAACAAACTACCTTTTGATCAATGTGAATTGAAGTCCCACGTATGAGTGCGATGCTACTTTGATTTCCATGAGTTCTTATAATTATTGCTTGAGGTCAAGCAGCGGTTCAAGTTTGGGGGAGTTTGACCAGTGGTTTTTACACGGGTTTTTAGCACTTATTTTACATATCGTTACTTTATTATTTTCAAGTGTTTTATTTCATTCTTCTTTGTTTTGTGTATTGGTTGTGTATTTAGTTATTTTTAGGCTCAGTGGAATAAATTAGGATAACTTGGACGAAAAAGTGGATATTCAGAGTTTTAGAGGAAGTCCAAAAATCGTGTTACAGGAGGCCTGACGCGGGTGGCTGTATCAGGAGGAAGTCTGAGATGAGTGGAAAGAAGAGTGGTAACCAGGGGACTGACACGGACGACCGTGTCGCCTGACATAAGTCGTGTCGCCGCACACGGGCCATGTCAGCATGACTGGAGTTAGGAAAAAGAAAATAAATTCCTAAAGGCCAACACGGGCGACCGTGTCACCTAACACGGGCCGTGTTGGCCAGTGATGCTGATTTTGCATGTTTTCTTTATTTTTCACTATTTGTGACCCAGAGAGGCATTTTTGACATTTTAGACCAAGACAACTGGACTGTTCACTATTTATCCATGTTTGATAGGGGGTTAGGGGACTTTTTACTAGAGGAAGAATTCAGACGATTAGAGATTAAGGATATGCAAGTTTTGGAGAACGAAAATCTTTCATGAGCGAAATCAATTGAAGATCAAAGTTCACCATCAATTTATAATGTTTATCTTTATGGTTATTGAAATTCTTTTAAACGATATAAGTAGCTAAACCCCCCCAATTCTATGAGGTGTACCTAATTTGATTCTGTAACGATGTTGAATTCTTGAGTTATCAATTCCATGGTTTTAACTATTCAATTTAATCGTGTAATATTATTATGCTTTTCTGATCAGGCCAATTATGATTGATTTACGGTTAACAATTATCTGGACACAATTGTTAAGGTTTTTGAATGATTAGAATATAGTAGATATCACGTAGGACTAGGGATACCCTATAATTACCAGATTTAACTCTTGATAAAACCAAATCTTGTTTTCCTAATAATTCTCTAAGGAGTTAGGGGTTTAGAAGGAATGTTCAAAAGTTTTCCCACTAAGGACTTAGGGGAA
Organism: Vicia sativa; assembly: GCA_021764765.1. Classification (NCBI taxonomy): domain Eukaryota; kingdom Viridiplantae; phylum Streptophyta; class Magnoliopsida; order Fabales; family Fabaceae; genus Vicia; species Vicia sativa. Next base: position 88,261,873 of record CM038796.1, on the reverse strand, counting down.
AACAACCTAAAGGGTTGGTAATTAATATTAGGAACTTGTTGAAGAGATCAGGATTCAAGGTTATTACAGGTAAAGTTATACACTTTACCCTAGCATGCTCCTCACATTAGTAAAAAGCCAATTTATATTTCTGCTAATCTTACAGCGACAATAACAAACCTAAACCCCAAATTCAAGTTTTTGTTTAATTGAATCATAGATCGAACTCGATACATATATGTTGTCCTTGTGATCGATACTAGGGAAAATTTCCCTATTATTACTGCAAGGCAAAATAGTACACTTTCTAGTTTGCCCATCAATAAGCCATTGTAAAATCTATAAAGGTTCATGCGCATAACTATAAAGGATAAAGTTTAAAGTCAAAATCTCAAGAAAATTTCTTGTGAACTAGAGTAGACCAACATTCAATCGAATCAGGATAAATCATTGGTTCCATCTCTCTAAATCCTTATCTCTTGCTTTATGCTATTTACTTTAATATTTTTACTTTCTACTATTTTATTTACTCTGATCTTAAAAATTCTAATATAATTCCCTATTTAAGTAAAAAAAACCTTAAATTTAATTGCAAATCGTAAATACCATAGTTCACCACCCACTTTTGTGCTTGAAGTTACTTGTCCAACATAGATCACCTTTTAAGGTCTTCCAAATTTTTTGTCTTCTCATCAATTGCTCCTATACAAAACCTCTAACAATCTCCATCACAACCACAGATCCCCCGACAAGAGATGTTTCAAAACCTCTAACAATTTTTCTAAAAGGAAAATAGTATAATATATAAGGTAGAAACATGACGAATCTCAGGCCATAAAGTTCAACTAGGCCTATGAATGGGTATAAGAAATACCCGAACAGAGGCCCTATAGAAAAAACAACAAAAAATATTAGGTTGCAAGACATAAACAAATGGGTATCACACTAGACAACCTCCCACACATTGAAAAAATTACTCCCTCAAGATCCAACAACACTCATCGACTAAAAAGTTAAATCTAGTGGGAACTTTGTCATGCAGGAGTTGCCAAGAGAAAACATGTAATTTTGAGAGAGTCCAACTTTCCAAAAAAGAGGAAGAATAAAATTATTCGGAGTGGCTGTTGCGGCGGTAGAGTGGCAAGCAAAGAGTTGGTATTATTTTTACCGGGTGATATATACCGGTTAGGTTATATCGTATCGTGTCCACAAGACACTCTATATACCTGAGCAACCATGCTGATTAATTCCTCCTTCTGGTCATTACATTTACTAGTATTTGCTGATACTAGTAAAGTCTTCAAACTAGAATAGTAATCATGCATTTCCAGAGCATACTACTTTAAACAAACATAGAATCTTCTTATTCTAAACCAGAGATAGAACTTCCACTTCTAAATGAGGTGATAGAATATCAAGATCCATAGTCCCAAGTCTCTCCCACAGGCTCTCATCAACAATGATGTTGCAACATCATTTGGGACACCGTCAACTTTACTACCGAACCTATCAACTTTGGTTATGAGATTATAATAAAACTGTTTCTTCAAGACTTTATGTCACTTCAGCACATAGCAGTATACACTCCCCTTCATATCAGCTAATGAATAATCTCCCCCTCAATAGCTGATTGGCATACATATTAGCTTCAGGAAGAATAGATGTCTAAACATTAGATAGGACATTCACTGATGTAGACATAATTAGCAGATGCTCCCCATTAACATCAGTACTTCTTCTCTTAGCTTCCAGAGTGAAGCTTACAATAAATTTTACCCCCCTGATTTATAAGGACATCTTGGATATTGGTCCTCATAATACTTGAAGTTTTCTTTATTTGGAATTTGCCACAGTTTCCAAATTAGGAATCCTTATTTTGCTTGCTACACAAGATTCAGATTCCCATACTCTGTAGCTTGTAATAGAAGAAAACATATAGTTAACCATGCGTATAACCAATGAGACGTCTTCAAAAGATAAGTCTGAACCTTATCTTCCTTCTTCAATCTCTGGTGTCTTCAACAGTTGTGATGTTGCATCTTTATGTAGAACCTTCTCTTCTAAGGGAGTGATCAACTCACAAAGTTTCAAACAATATAATTTCAATCAAACTTCTTCTTCATCACAAGTTTCACACCAAACACACCTCACTTATTAACATAACATTATTCCTACTCTTTTTCTTTTTCTTTTTCAAAGCTTTTCTCTTTTTTCTTTCTTTTTCTAATCTTTCTTTTTCATTTTTTTTTCTTTTTCTTTTCTCAACCTCATATCAATCACAACATAAGCACATAAACATTCCTCTCCCCAACTTGAATTCAACCAATATTAATGTGTGAATACTCCCTACTTTCTAAGGCAAGGTAAAAATTCATACAACAACATATAGTTGAGGGTTCAAGAAACAAAGAAATCAACATCCATACAAAAAAAGTGAATTGACACTCATAGACAAGCATCAAGTTCAAATAAAAATGGATGTTGATAAAAGTTCAAAGGGGATAACAAATGATCACACACTCACAAGGTGAATTGAATATTTGGCCAAGGTAGTTATGCTCAAAATCAACAACATGCCTTGATCATTTTCTTGCAATCATACAATCAACACAAAACTAAAGATTAAGCATAATAAAATCTAGTTAAAACAAGAATGTGGACTCTCATATGTAAACAATGGAAAGCTTCCTCACATTTATGGGTAAAAAGGGAACTAAAGTGATTCAATTCATGAGCAAGTAATGCAAAAAGAATGAATGGCATGGTAATTGTACAAATGATAAATTTCCTAAACATGTTATGCTATAGAAAGCGATAAACGAGTACCTGACGTGTACCAACTTTGAAAACTATCATTACCATACATCCGCGAGTTGAAACGATCAAACTCGAAAAATCACCTCAAAAGTCTTCAAGTTACCGGACCAAAATTTGAGTCCAAACAACAACAAAAGAATTAGAAAAACAATACTAATTTTATTCAATACAAAAGCCTTGGTGAAAGTGGGAAAAGGAAAACCAAGTGAAATTTTAAAGAATTCATCGCCTCAGATAGCGAGCGCTAAGCGCCACCAGAGTACGCTAAGCGCGCTACACCAGTTGCAGAAAAATGACAGCAACAAGTGCAACTGCTATGCAAGCTCCACTTACACACCTATACAATCTCATTTACACATCTAAATAATATTTACAATACATACACACTTCCACAAGCTAAAACACTACAAACTTGTGGAAAATAACAATTTGACATAACCAAACTAAAGCAAATAACAATACATAAACTTGGTGAAAATGAATTAACAAGTTGAAAAGTGAAAATTTGAAATTCAGAGCAAGTCCTATTTCAACTTGTTAAAACACAAGCCACCAAACAACATAAACATAAACAAACATGCTTGTTTTACGTCGTAAGCTCGACGCCTTTATTGTGTGAGCACTAGTAACCTCCTCTCGTCATGCCATGGTATTGCCACACCACGCAAACCTAAAGAAAGTGTCCTAACAACCACACAACAAAGGTTACGAGTACGAGACAATTCACAACATCACATAAAAACTAAGAAAATCACAAATATGTACAAGTATGGAAAGTAAACACATAACATGTACAAGTAACATATACAAGTTCATATACAAAGTCTATACAACATATACATTAATTACAAAACTCAAAAACAACGGAATTATCACAATACAAAACCAATAAAACCAATCCCCAAAGAATAAATATTTTTTTGTTGCTTAGAGCGGCAAGCAAAGAGTTGGTATTATTTTTACCGTGATATATACCGTTAGGTTATATCGATCGTGTCCACAGAGATTGGTTATTGATTCGCTCGATAATTCTACCGTTAATGAGTTTGAGATTAAAAGAAATGAAAATAAAAGACAAAAAGTAAATGAACAAAAAGTATAAAGGATAGACAGCTTATCTGGAACGAATGTAAACTACCCGTCACAGACTTAAATCTACCACCCATGTCATACTCGGCCTACGTTACTCGTCTGTGTCATCACATACCTCTCACAACCTTGGTTATTTCTAACCCAAATTGAGAATCCTCCTAAATCATCTCAATAGCCATGTATGGCCTATCTCAACAACACAGGAGTCAACTGCGTCACCTCCATACCCATTTCTAGCATACTTCACCAACGCAGAGGCATTAAGTTCAGATACTCTATAGTGAATGTTAGATCTAAACCCATTTCTAGCATTCAAAAACTAACAGATAATCATCCTAGGTAAGAATCTAAGCGATCTATTTCTAGCAAAGCTCAAATCCCTAACATAAAGTAAAAACCTAAGATAATCACCGACACAAATTCGTAAAACAAGCTTTATACAACGCCAAAGGCGATAAATATACATGAGTTATGAGTAGAAATACATACAAACCCAACAAAAGAGATTACTAAGAGAAGAGAAGAAGAGGAACCAAACATTTCTTGGTTTGTCAACACCAATCGACGAAGGATTCGACTCCGGATCATCCAAATGCAAGCTCCAATGTTGTTTTCCAAGAAAATCTATCAAAAATATGATGTTGATGGTGTTGGGACTCAAAAATACCCAACCCATAACCTAAAAATGTGTTTTTAGCCCCTTTTAAAGAATTCTGAAGTCGCAGGGCGCGCTAAGCGTGGTCTGTTATGTTCAGCATTTTATTTTTGTCATATCTTGAGAACCGTAACTCGGAATTGCTCCCAGTTTGAAGCGTTGGAAAGCTTATTCAATGATCTATCTAACCATGGATAAATATCAAGCTTTATTGATGATTTTTATTCTTTGATTTTGAACTTTATTCGTTGATGAGATGCCCAAATCGCGCGTTTGAAGCCGTGTCTTCGACACTTTATTACTCAATGCTCCAATTATGAATGAATACCTATAAAAGAGATGAAAAACTATCAAATGATACAATATTTACACAAAAACTCAATTATTCTATTATGTACACATTTATATCAAAAAGCGGGGATTATTCAACTAAATATCAACAAAAGAACGGATTAGTGCCACAAAATGTATATACAAAATAACTACATTTTGGCACTTATCAGTGGCCAAAACATCACTAAACATGGAACTCTTAAGGGAACTAGGTAAAGCTAAGGAAACAGAAAATACCTCATCCATAGAGTGATTCCAAACCCATTTATCAGGGTCTAGGGAGAGGATCACATCCCGGAAAGCTAAAATTGTATTTGGACCATCACCTCCTAATAGACAAAGAGAGATATTTTCAAATTCAAATCTTAAGTTAAAATACCATCCATCGACACCCCAAACTAACCAACAACTCAAACTTCCTGATCATAAATACTAAAAAGCCTAGGAAACCTAACAATCAAAATGGAAAACCCAACCCAAAATCCTTCCAAAAGGTGGTTTGTAGACCTGAACCCATTTTATTAATAATATTATCCTTAAACCAATTAGTACCACTCTTAGCTTTAGGTCCTAGGAGAGACACCATTTCCTACCAGTAAGAGGTCGAACAGAAACTAGCAGACGTATCTCCTAAAAGGGAGAAGAAAACATGAGATACATATCCGGCAGATAAGATATCATATTAGAGTCTTAAAGAACCTGAAATGATCCTCCATCCATACTTGGCTAAAAGGGACAAATTCAACATATGGAGATCCCAGATTCTCGAACCTCTCTTCTATTCAGGCTTACACACATCGACTCACTTAACCCAAGCAATTTTAGAGACCCTATTAACCTGGATCTATAGGAACTTCATTTGGACCCCAACAATATTTTTCTAAACTTTGACATACATATTTTGGAAAGACAAGAAGAAGATAAGAGTTGCAAGATACCTTAGGTGTGAAGGGGAAACGACCTACTCATCATTATTTACAATATTGTGAAACAACAAATTTTCAATTTCTTGGTTAAAACACTAGTTCGATCAAAGAGAATGTGCAGTATGATTCTTCTATATACCACTATATATGTGCAACTCCATGCAAAAACAAGATAGTTACACCAAAACTGATTCATGTTAAGGATGTCTCCTCACATAGAAAGATGTTCATAACACTATATCACATCGGGAATCTCAAACACCTAAATCCTCTATATAATTATAGGGGATATGAGGTAGTCCTACCCTATTAGGGAGTCCTTGTCCCTTCCAGTCATTGTCACACCACTTAGGAAGATAAGATTGGTACAATGCTAAAGTAAAGATGCCACATCAAATTATGGGCATTCTCTTAAGGAGCGTCCTTGATAATGGGATCCTAAAGTCCCTTGAGAAACCTCTGAAGTTGGATAACTATAATGGCACAATAAATTTGAACAAACACATCGAGCATGTAAACACCATACTTGAATATTACCATGATTATAGAGTCTTCAAGTGTAAGTTATTTAGATGACTACCATATGAGTTGAGATGACATGGTTCAAGGCCCTGCCCTACGGTTGTATAAATACATGGAAGGGACTCTGTAACTCTTTCAACACCTACTTCACTTCCCGAAGGAGGAAATATACTATAATAGTCATGATTTAGGGGGTCCACAAAAAAATTATATGAGAGTATATAGACTAGTTCACCAAGGTGGTAGTTGAAGTCGGGGGGATAAATGTCAAGTTAAAATGTTGGATATTCAAGAAAGAGAGTGAGGATCCATTACATGTTTCACGAGAAGTTGGGACGGGAAGGAGCCAAAATCCTGAATAAGCTCTATAATAGAACCAGACCCTACATCAACTATGAAGAAGAACTTCTGGTGGAAGAGGTGGAGAAATACCAAGGGTAAGACACATGCAATGGTCAGATGGCCAAGAGAGACCACAACCTCTATTGGGTGATGGAGACCATGGACCCTGTGCCTTATTTTTATCTTATACTCGCCTAATGCATATAGGTAAAGAACCCTACAATAAGGTACAAATACAAACTTCAAGAAACCTCTATGTGATGAAGGAATAAACTAGGACAATCAAGATAAAGTTCTATCATTTCCACAAGATCCACTACCACTACACTAACGAATATGTGCACCTGAAGAACACAATCAAATAATTGATTAAGCAATGAGAGCTTATTAGATTCACTATGGATGACAACCGTAAACATGAGCGCAAAAAAAAAAGAAAGTCGATAAAAGGCAAGACGACTCACTAAGGAGAAAATTGTCCCCTTATAGAGATAAGGGATCCCACAACATGAACATCACACATGCGACCTAAAGCAAGGGGGAAGAAACACACCAACGAGAAAAGGGAAAAAATATCGTAGGCGAAAACACAACCTACATTACATCCATAATATGAGGTCTTCCCATCCATAAAACTCGTCCAAATGAACAATTAAGAGAATAATTTGTAAGCTGATGGCGATTAGTAAAGGAGGGAGCATAACCTCTAATTTAAAATCGAAAAGGTCTATCCCTGGGTGCTAATTTCGATGTCTCAAGAATCCTCATTGATGGAGGAAATATTGTGTGACATCATGTAAGCGAATAGTTTTTAGAAACTCAAGATAAAAAGGGAGAAGTTATTACCATATGAAGGATATAACTTGTAAGCCTTCAATGGCATAATTACTTGGGTATGGGGTTAGGTAGAGTTGATGTCCACCTAGGGGAAGAGAGAGATACCATAACGGTACACAATAAATTCCTAGTGGTCATATGCAAAATCATCTATAACTACATTTCAAACAGACCATTCGCTACGACTTTGGATGTGATGAATTCTCTAGCCCACCTAGAGATGAAATACCATAATGTCCATGACAAACCAGAAACGATATATGATGACTTGTCTAGATTCAAAGGATACATAATACCCTAAAATGACACAAAGTTGGGAAAAATAAAGAGAGTTCAATAGAAGTTAACATGACTTGCCTTAGCGAATGTCTATGAATGGTGAAGATTAGCCATCTGAGAAGTAAACTAGTGCTCCTGTTACGTATGAAATAAACTAATATAACCCAATGATTGTAGGGGATATCAGCAAGTGCATCTTAAATATTAATAAGTAGAAATATAATAAATTGGTTAAGTATTCTTATTTTTCATGCATGAAAAGCTTACATCACATTGTCATGTAAAATTTTCTCCAAAGAAATAAATAACTTTTCCACTAAATTATGTTGTTTATGATCGTGAAAGTATATGAAAACTTAATGGTGTTGTGAAAAATACCATAGGTGCACGACCAAAGCAATCAAAACTCCATGGTAAAGTCACACAAATAAAGACAACAAACCACAGAATAAAGTGGTAATCTGGGCTCACCTTCCTCTTTGTAGCTAGCCACTCCATAGCGCGAGAAAGGAGTTCCCAAATATGTTATCCTCAAACCAAGTTTAAACTTAGGAATATGGAAGGGGGAAAACCCTTGGACATGGGTACCCCTCAGAGACTTCTAATAAAACTTCTAAGCTTGACCTTTGACAATCGCTAAATCCCAGAAAGGCAAGCTTGGCACTTAAAACACACACATAATAGGCATAAACAATGGTGAGTATACAAAGAAACACCAATGAAATAATAATACACAATAAGTGAATCAACAATAATCGTTAGACCGAGTAGACAATGGCAAGAAAAAAGAAAAATAGACAACGAGTCAAGATTATCCTCGATGTTGATCGGCCTTTCATCCACTATTTATTATTCAGGATGAACTCCATTTCCTTAATATTTTCGCCTCGAGATAGCAACATATCTCTCAAAGCATTTTCAAAAGAATATTGTAAAATAGTGTAATCGTGTTCCACCAGCTTCACATAATCTTTAGACAAGTTAAGGTGTTCTCTGCACGCATCTCCCGAAGGCCATCTTTAGACAAACATTCTCGGGCTTCTTTCAAAGAATCCTCCAATTCTTGCACCATCTAATATGAAAAGTCCAACAACTTTGTTGCTTTGACAAGAACTTCCCTAGTGTTAGATAACCCTAGCTTAACATGTGTAAAAGAAACTTCTCTATTCTTTTCCTATTGAGACAATGATTATACCCTCTCAACAAACAAGTGAGTAACCAAAGGACTTTATATAATTCCCCCATATCCTATAAACCCAAGTTAAGGGTAAACACACAAATAGAAATAAGACCTTTATCCTTACGTCTAAAGAAGTGTCTTTGGTATATTGCATGAACAAAAGCCACTAGAAAAACACCACGAAGATGTCTGGGAAACAATCAAAATGAAGCTTTGGAGAGACTAGAAATAGATGTAGAAATAAAAAAAAATAAAGAATCCCCATAATTAAATGGTAGAAAAAAAGAGAAAGTTTCCCTTCTGCCTCTTTTATACTCCTTGGTACAGTTGTCACACAATTAATGTTTAATAGCACCCAAAAGGACAACCTTACCACTAACGATCATGATCTTGCCTCAATCTCTTCAAACACTCGACTTCCTATAAAAGAGGTCCATCATTGTCTAGCCTAGAGCCACGTGTCCAATCTATCTCACGAAGTGTGGTAGTTACAAAGAAGAGCATTCAATATGCACATTCCTAATGTGACTAGCTTTTCCCCTTAACCTTTCCACTTCCCCCAAGGGAAGATCGACTTGAAAACGTGAAAGATGATCAGTGGCAGCCTAAACCATACAAACATCACTTCAACAAGTAGTAACAAGGGTTTGAGGAGAAACTATTTTGGATCATTCGCAAGACCCATAAATAAATGCCTAATCACGTGATCCAATATGCAAAGCGTCAACAATAAGTTGGAACACGTAAGACCCCGCCCAAACATGAATCGATATGATCCCAACTCCAACATATCTTCCACCGTCAAATCCAATCAAACAACAATCTACATAACACGTATGTTTGAATTGAAACAGTTTAAACCACTCTCCAGGTATAAGCTTCGCATGTGCCTTTTTCAAAGATCTTTTCTCACTTCACTCTAAACCATTTCTCAAATAATACATCTATTTAAAAGTTTGAGTGTTAATCTTACAAATTATCTCTCTTTATCACATCGATAATATTCACCATTACACCGAAAGATCTCGTTACAATTTTGTTCCTTACTTTTAGTTCTGTAACGAAACAATATAAAAACCACAAAACAAACTATTTCTATTTAGTGTAAAATGCAAAAGTCCATTCCCATTCAAATCTCAATCTACAACATATTGGGATTTATAATTTGAGTTATAAGATAGTAAATTGACAAATGTAAAAAAGTTTTATATTGTCATCCAATAGTGTCGCACCCCAAAATTTCCCCTTCGTCTTATCCCACTATTTTCAAGCAAAATGTCTATTTATCGTGATTTCAGAGGAATTCATGCTGAAGGTTTTTTATGAAAAGTGGTAGGAAAAGAAAGGTTCAGTCTTGTTAACCGATATAATTCAAACGCAAGAGATTTCGAACGATTTTGAAGTTCGTTTGAGTTATCTGTCCGAAAAGGATTGCTCGTTTGGAAGTTGAATTCAAAAAAAAAGAGATGTAATATTTAGTCATTTGAGAAATTAAAAAAGAAAAAGAGAGAATTTCTTTTTATTCGAGTTATTTGAATTCGGTGATTGAAATACCGTTTCTTGGTGTATGAGGTCGCTAGCGGAAAATAATTCAAAAAAAACCAAAAAAACAGTAGTAGCTGTTCTTATCATTAAGCCAAGGCAAACCAGTTCCAAAAAAATCCCAGAAACGTAACAACCCAAAGCAGTCAACAAAACAACCCTAACATTGATCATCATGTTCCTAATAACCTAAGCCCTTCAGAGAGAAAGAAGAGAGGAAAGGAGTTTGAGTCAGAACAATCTCACCGGTTGGGACTCCGAAGCAGCGTCTCCGCCATCATCATCACCGTAGCAACCGGAACAGTTGGGTTTCGTAACCCCTTTCTGTTTTTGCCTAACCATCTGTAAACAAACGCAAATCAAGGTAAACATTTAAAGATTTGAAACATGCAGCGAGATTGAAAGAGAAGATGAACGATCGCGGCCATGACGAGAAAGAAACCGGAGCCGTCGCGGTGAGTGAGGGAGAGAAACCGGAGCCGTAGCGTTGAGTGAGAGAGAGCGACCGAGATAGGGTTCCGGCGAGAGAGTCAGGAACGCGTTTGAGAGCGACAGAGAACGAGAAACCCAGAACGGTGAGGGTTCGAGAATGAGAGAAGAGGAAACGCGATCGAGAGAGGAGATGACTTCATCCTCTTGGTTCCCATTTATTTTTATTATTATTTATTATTATTACAACTATTATTATATTATATTATTACTAACAGTATTATTATATTATCATTATTATTTATACTATCATTACCTATATTATTATTTGTATCATTACTACTAATTCCTATTATTACTTATATTATTATTATATTATCACTTAGATTATTATTATTACCATTATTATTATTACTTATTTTACTAACATATAGGATTATAATTAGTATTATTATTATTATAATTCTTTTCTTTGTTTTTTTTTAACTGATAAAATTTTTGATATACCTCAAAATACAAAAAATAATAATAGGAGGATAGTTAGACATTTTATTAGGAATTTTTTTAGCACTTTCTTTCCTTTTCTGTATATATCCCCATTTGTAAATTTGTACCCCCATTCCCATTTGTTGTAATAGTTAGTAAATAATTTTATTGCTTTATTATTTAATTATTCATTCACAAAGCACAAACCGAAAACATTTTCCAACTAATACTCGTGCGAGCCATTTTTAACCCTGAGTTGACAAAGCTTTGAAGCGTCACAACGACCACACCTTTTTGCACACACCACACTTACTCTTGGGCTTACAATGAAACCTTAATTGATCAGTTAAACATTATTTAATTATCTAATTAGGTTATTTAAAATTAATTAGTTTACCTAATTAATTTTATTTAAACTAATTACTTGATTAAGTTTCGTTTAATTAGTCGATTGAATTTATTTCGTGCATGCACCTACACAATAGATTGTTTAAGCCACCTTGTATGGGCTTTTAATTTATTTAATGCTTGTATACAATTGTTTGTTCTTTTCCATTATCACACCTTAGGACCATAGGTTCAATTAACCATAACTCGCATCGCAAAAACACTTTCGCAATAAAGTTTCAAACCTCGATCCAACGTCGAGTGCATTTTTGAAATCTTTTTCATAATAAAGTACAAGTTTTTAGCCGTTAGACGCTAGACTAGTTGTTAAAAACTTGTCCCCCAAACAAACTTTAGTCTTTAAGTCGTTGGACGCTAGACCCGTGGCTTAAAGACTCCTAAATAACGTGAACTTCGTTTCACTTCACTTTTTCTCAAGAAAACTTTTTGGGTGATAGACGACTTGGGCGAACTTTCGTTCCTCGGGTTTCTAGTATTTGAATCGTGAGACGCTAGCCTCGTTGTTCGGTACTTTTTCATCCACATAAAAAACAATTCAACTCACTCAAATTCTTTTATCGCTCATATGCGATCGTAAAAACTCTTTTCGGATAAAGAGAGTGTAATAGTCGTTTCAAATACGAACGAGGACTTAAGCTTTTCAAACAAACAAAACAAGTCCTAGTTCAAAGTATTTGAAATGTCTAAATGCACGATTTTTCTTATAAAATCAATACAACAAACTTAAAACCTTTTTAAGAGGAACTACAGAGTTTTGACTTTCCCATTGCACAAGGGAATATGTAGGCACACGGTTCAAACCGTACAAACTCAAAATAATAATAAACAATTCTTTTCTCGTTGGTATTCATAACTTAGCAATAAACACACACAAACGCGTAGAATTAAATGGGTCCCATCGAGTACGATGGATGTGGGTGCTAATACCTTCCCTTACATAACCGACTCCGATCCCACTTTTTGGTCACGTAGACCGCCTTTATCCGCATCTTTGGTTTTATCTATATTTTCCTGCTCTTTTAGAACGATAAAATTAGGTGGCGATTTCACTAGTTTTCTAGAATTAAAAGATTTTTGAAAATCGAGTTGCTTCAGTTGGCGACTTCACTGGGGATTATTTTTAAAGCGAGTTAACCCTAATTTAATTCTTCGCTTGTGTGTTTGTTTATTGCTTTGATGTTTACTATTCATTGCCTATTATTTCTTTATTCTATCCTGTGATGTATTTTGATATTGGGGTGTTTATTGGTTATGATTCATAGGTAAGCCCAATACCCAGGCTTCTAGGAAACATAAGCTTAGAGTGGTTGAGTAGCTTAGGTCCACTAGACATCCGTGTCTTTTGGATCGACGTGAAGACCACGACTTAGAGTTGGTCTTTTTAAGGGAGTTATTGCACCGTACGATAGTGCGGGATGATAATTCTTGGACAAAGGGCCTATAACTCTAAGTATTAGGATGTCCAAAACAAACCGACCGCTCAAAGGATTTTTTGAGTATCCCTTTAAGAGCCGTTTCTTGGAGTATACTTTTGGAAATACTATCGTCATGACGATAATATTTCTAAAAAGGGGATCTGAGACTCCGAGAGGCATTTAGCATAAAAACATTAGAACCAACCTTGTTTGGGGAATTGTTGGGACGTCAAACCATGTCCGACCGCCTTTTAAACCCTTGGTTGTTTGACTTTACATGTGATTTTATGATAACATCAATATGTATCGCATCACATTACATTCTTACATGCATTGCCATTGTATTGCATTGCATTGCATTCACAAAAATAAAAAAATCATTTGCATTCAAAAATAGAAATAAAATTATGCATTTGCATTCATCAACATGCATGCATTTTCTCCTCCACTACAAAAAGCTCATGTCACCTTTTGTTCCCGCCGCTAGTCGATTTCCGCACTCATGGCAAGTTTGATAGACCAGTTGAACATAATCAAGTTGTGATAAGAGAAGACCGAAGGTGTGAAAGACAAGGTGGATCAAATATTGGAAGCCATGCTAGCTTCTTCGGAGAACAATGCCCAAGATGCTACTACAGATTCCATGTCAGGATTTACTGTCATGTCTAATCCAATGTACGATTCCCCTCTACATGTGGATGATCTTATTCAACCTCAATTGGTGCTCAATGTTCAATCTAACGCAATCCCTACGGTCCAAAGACAATCAACTGTTCAAGAAGGTTGTATCCCACATCCTCAGGCTGCTAAGAAGCCTAGGTTTGCCAACTACGTGCAAAATCCTCAAGGAACAAATTCAATGGTCAACACCAGAGCTCCTCAAGATACTGAAGCCAGACGAATGTGTCTTGATCTGAAAGAATAATTGAGGGTATTGAACGGAAACGATACTATTGGTCTAGATGCTGCTAACCTTTGTTTAGTGTCAGACGTCGTGATTCCACCAAGGTTTAAAATGCCAAACTTCGAGAAGTACAAAGGTGTTAGTTGTCCAGAGACTCATTTGAAGATGTTTGTTCGCAAGATGTCTGCATATGCTCATGATGAAAAGTTTCTCATCCATTGTTTTCAAGATGCCTTAGTGGGCATCTCGATTGGTACACTAATTGAGAAAAAGTATGTTCACAATTGGAAAGACTTATCTTCCTCATTCTTGAAACAATACGAGTTCAACCTTTCCATGGCTCCAACCCGTATCCAATTACAGAATCTTTCTCTGAATATTAACGAGTCGTTCAAGGAGTCTGCTCAAAGATGGAGAGAGTTGGTTGCTCGAGTTAAACCACCAATGCTTGATAGGGAGTTGGTTGACTTGTTTTTGAATACCTTACCTAATTCATACTTCGAAAGAATGATAGGTTGTACATCTTCAAGTTTCTCTGACTTGGTGATGGTGGGAGAACGCATTGAGAGCGGTCTCAAAAGTGGAAAACCCAAGATGCCTCGAGTAGCCAAGTCGATGAGGAAGAATTCTTCGAGGTTCTCAAATGGAAGAGGAGGATTATGAAACCAATGCAATTTGGGAAGCTCCGCAAGCTCCACCTCCTATGCCTTATGGTCAACATCCGTATGTAACAAGTGTTCAAGATCGCACCGATGCTTCTCGTCCACCGCACCAACAACCATGGGGCACTCATGCAAAGAAGCAGTTCGAGGCCGTGGATATCAAAGTCAACGCCGAATCCACGCAAACCTCAAGTAATTTGGAAAGAAGGAATGCTCCTTCGATCCAATTCCTGACCTACAACAACTTCGCCATATCCGTTCAAAGTTCGCTGGTGGTTCCCAAGTTCATTAAGCCACCAAAGTCATTCCCGCCACGATATGATCATAATGCACGATGTGGATACCATGCTGGTACGGTAGGACACTCAACAGAGGATTGCAATCCTTACAAAGCCAAGGTTCAACAGTTGATTGACTGTATATTTGACTCTTCGAGGTGGGAATCTGTTTGTGAATGGCAACCCCGTACTCAAGTGAGCACCAAGACCACTGAAATTCGTCTGAATCAACAAGTCAAGACAGAGCTCAAGTCTCCTCAACAACGACAGTCTTTTATTTCTTTACTGCATTTTCATGTGTATTTTGTTTAATTATTTAAACTTTGTTTGCATGTAGAAACTTGTTTGTTTTTATCTTAATGCAATGAGTATGTTTGTCTTGAAGTAATTCATTCGTTGTCACTCAATCCATTCGTTATCACTCTTTAAATGATTTGCGAGCATTTTGATACCAACGTTACCAATCATTTCGCCTAGGCAAAGATTGGAGGGAGGATGACGATAATTGAAAACGCCAGGTCTCTAGTCGTATGCCGAGTAAAAACCTTGTTGATGATGTACAGGACTTGTTTCAAATCCCCAAACACCGGAGTTATAAGGGAGATAGACCCTCGTTAACCCCTTCGAGCCTTGAAGTAGGAGTTTCTTTTCTTTCCGAAAAAAAACCTTCATTTTTACCCTGTGGGAGGGTAGTGTTCAGTTAATCTGATCGAGCGTTCAAAACTCGTCAAGAGAGTGTGCATTTAAGGATACAACAATGGCTATCCTTCAAAAGGTTGAGAAAGGTCAAAACCACAGTAGTCGACCTCCATCTATCAATAGTGTGCATCAAAGGACAATGATGTCGTGTTTAGTGTCTCTCGCACATCAGAAAGGACAACGGATGATGACACCATAACGATTATCCCTCATCTACCTAAGAACTCAGACAGTCACCATCACTTTTAACAAATCAATGACTGTGTAAAGATCCACGACTTGTTCAAAAAAAAAAGATGAATAGAAAAGACAAAAAGCCCGCTAAGTTGAAGCTTAGTAATAAGTCGCTTAGGCAAAAGTCAGGTAAAATCCCAAAATGCAGTATCAAAGGATTCTCAACAAAGAACAAGTTGTGTGGTCAAGTACCAAAAGACAAAATGTGAGTGACTGTCGTGTCCAAGAAACCTCATATTGGTTCCTCAACCACCATAACACCTCTCTAGAGATGAGTGCTCGGATAGCTGAACTTAGGACTGAAGAACACACCTCTCGAGAGATGAGTGCTCGTATCAGGATAGCTGAACTTAGGACTGAAGAACATCATGGAGAATGGGCGGGCAGCAAATATTTTGAGCCTAAAAATCCTTTTTCTAAAAAACCGTGAACCAAGCCACGTTACAACCCTCAAAAGTCCTAATTGAAGCATGGTTAATTCAAAGCATACAACGAAGAGATCGCATTCGACTCCTACAGTGTGTGCTAAGTATCTGTGTTGGTATCATATGCTCGTCTTATCTTTCAAAAAGAAAGTTTTTAGTGTTGCACTCTAAAAGTATTTCGCTCACAAAAAAGGTCATGTTTTTCATACAAAACTTCAAGACACATAAATGTTGCATTATAATTGTCACAATAAACACTCTTCTACATGTAGAACAATTATGTGACATTAAATAAGTTCTCATAATGAACATCAGTGATGAGTTTAACTTTATCCAAAGGAAAGACTTGATCATTTATTTGTATCAAGGGGCAGGATGTTTAAGGACTTTGTTGTGCGTCACAAGTTGTTTTCTCAAGATTCTGTTAACTTGGGGGCAGTCGAACTGAAATTCAGCTTCTCGAATTTCTGCTAATCGGGGGGCCGGTCCTTAAAGAACAATCAACAAGTGATGTGGACTTTCTCAAAGAGCAGTTAGCTTGGGGCATGTCGTTCTAAGATTCTGTCAATCTGAAGGAGTCACCTTGACACATTGAAGTACTTCCAAGGAGCACATTGATTTTTCTAGCACAACAAAGTCAATCCTTCAAGATTCAGTCAATCTGGGGCAGTCACATCGAGATATGATAATATCTCTCAAAGGATTTGTTAATCAGGGGCATCCTGCATTGGAACACAAATTTTGGGGCAAGCCATCCCAAGATCGATTACTATAGTCGCTCGCATCCTCTCAAAGTAAATCTCTTCGATAATCAATGGGGCTATGATTGCTATATACGGACAATTTCGCTCAGATCTTCAAGCGCTAAATTCTCCTCTCAAGTGTCAACTGGCTCAATTTGAGTGGTGGAATCATGCTAACAACTTCCTTTGATGGGAAATTTGTTTCAAGAATCTTTCTTGGTCTTAACTACCAAACAACAAAGCATCTTCATGCATTGTCAATTATGCATCTCATCCCGTGCCATTTAAAATCGACTTTGTTTGGTACGTTGGACCGCTTCGTTGGTAAAAATCATTCCACCGCCGCCTCGTTGATTAAAATCATTTCACCGCTTCGTTGATTAGAATATTTTCACCGCTTCGCTCGTTGATTAGAATATTTTCACCAGCTCCTCGTTGATTAGAATATTTTCACCGCCTCCTCGTTGATTAGAATATTTTCACCGCTCGCCGGTGGTTAAAATCATTTCACCAGTTTTTGTCTGGTTGATTAGAATATTTTCACCAGTTTCCGTCTGGTTGATTAGAATATTTTCACTAGTTTCCGTCCGGTGGTTAAAATCATTTCACCAGTTTCCGTCTGGTTAATTAGAATAATTTCACCGCCTGCCGTTAATTAGAATATTTTCACCGCTTGCCTCGATGGTTAATCATTTCACCGCTGCCCGTGGTTTAACTTAAAATCAGGTCTCGTCTGACGATTTTTCCTTCAAGGTCAAATTTTATTTGGCACACATCTAATAATACATGTATGCATTCATAAATCATTACATAAGTCATCGTCATGCATTAGTCATGTCGCTTTACTCAGACATATCATGTACAATATAAACCCTACCAGACTCTGGATCTTTTCGAATAAAGTTAAGTGCAACCGTAAGACTATTTCTCAAATAGAAACTTAGTTCTCCCCTGTGTGAACGCTGGATGATACAATCGACAGAGTGTCAATTCTCCAGAGAAGTCTATTCCCCAGAGAAGCGATCGATCATCCCCAGTGAACTCTTATGACAACAAGATCGTTCAATTGGATTCCCCAGTGATGTCTTCCATCTCTCAACAGTATCAGGAAACCATATACCATTTGCATTAAAGAAAAAAAATCATATCATGCATATCATACTCATGCATTAGCTTCGGCTATCTGTTTTGCAGGTTTTTCAACTGAAACCGTAAATATCCTCGTAAGGATCAAAATTGAAGGATTAGTTCTCAGACGACAAATTATCCTCTTTTCTACAAGCACAAGTTATATGCTTGTATGGATCTCAACAGCTGATGGTTTCTCCAATCGAGTTTTCTTCCCCAGCGAAACAGTTGTCTCTTTTAGACGGACTCTAATGTCAGCAAAATTATTCAACCGGGAATCCCCAGTGAATTTTCCACATGGTTTTCTTAAGTTTCCCCAGCGAAGCTTATTTCTCTCCCCAAGTGAATCTCCTTCAGAAAGGATTACTACAACATCATTCTTGGTATTTTCAAAGATTTCTTTCATACGAGAATCTTCTCAGCAAATACTATTGGCAGTGGCTTCCACAATATACTCCTCTGAGTTGTTCTCAGAAAACTACATCAAACTTTTGGTGCGTTTATTTCCCCAGTAAGTCGTCAACTACTCAACAATAAATATCCACCCGGGATGTTTATTCAATCTCAAGATATTTCTCCAACTCGACGCTGATCCACATATCCACTTGTCGCAACGCATTGTCCATACAATGTCGAAATTGAAGCTCATTAGCCTAGAAGTTTTTCAAGCAAGCGTCGAATCGATTCTTCTATCAACGGTAAAGCTATCGCATACAAATTGAAGATCTTGTCAACTCGTGGTTGTTCAACATGTCCGTACATGTTCAAGAAGATCTCTCATCGTAAATGTCGGAAACAAGATTTACCGACTTTGTAAACATCTAAATCACGCCAGAGATTGTTTTGTTTATCCCCGCAGAATTGTACTCGGCGCCATCGATTTTGTTCTGGTAACTCGAGGTTACACGGTCAAAGACATTCAAAGATGCCATGGCTCCTCGCACTGCACCAACAATTCGATATTGTTCTAGCCATATATCTTTGTTAAGGTCTTCGGTATTCCTTAATTATCAGGGAACTCTTTGTTAAGTTCTCAATCAACAATCAGGGAACTCTTTGCTAAGTTCTCAATCAACAATCAGGGAACTCTTTGTTAAGTTCTCAATCATGTAATTTTTCAATTTTGTTTAAGGTCTCCAGGTATTCCTTAGTTCAGAGAACTCTTTGTTAAATTCTCAATCATGTCATTTTTCAATTTTGTTTAAGGTCCTGTGTATTCCTTAGTTCAGAGAACTCTTTGTTAAGTTCTCAATCATGTAATTTTTCAATTTTGTTTAAGGTCTCCAGGTATTCCTTAGTTATCAGAGAACTCTTTGTTAAGTTCTCAATCATGTCATTTTTCAATTTTGTTTAAGGTCTCCAGGTATTCCTTAGTTATCAGGGAACTCTTTGTTAAGTTCTCAATCATGTCAATTTTTCAATTTTGTTTAAGGTCTCCAGGTATTCCTTAATTATCATGGAACTCTTTGTTAAGTTCTCAATCATGTCAATTTTTTCAATTTTGTTTAAGGTCTCCAGGTATTCCTTAATTATCAGGGAACTCTTTGTTAAGTTATCAATCATGTCAATTTTTTCAAATTTTGTTTAAGGTCTCCAGGTATTCCTTAGTTATCAGGGAACTCTTTGTTAAGTTTCCAATCATGTCAATTTTTCAATATATTGTTTTTCTTTTCGCTTGAGAAGTTCGTTCTCTTCTCATAGCATTTTCATTAAAATTGTTGTCAAACTCGTGTAGGTTTACACGGTTATCCCCAGTGTTGTTGAAATCTCCTAATTATTTCTCATTGGTCGCTGCTGTGGTAAAGCATTCTGTTGATGCTTAGCAAGTTTTCTCTCCAAGCGTTTTTCCTTGACTTTGTAGTCAAGATGTATTATCTGTTTCTTTTGTGGCATTGGTTTCCCGCATAGGGCAAATTTTCGGGGTTCTCTGGTATTCAATCCTCTTCTACCTTGAACGTTCGAAAGCCGTCAATCTTTCTCACTTACCAGGTTTAAGATGATTGAATAGGGGCAACTGTCACACCCCAAAATTTTCCCTTCGTCTTATCCCACTATTTTCAAGCAAAATGTCTATTTATTGTGATTTCAAAGGAATTCATGCTGAAGGTTTTTTATGAAAAGTGGTAGGAAAAGAAAGGTTCAGTCTTGTTAACCGATATAATTCAAACGCAAGAGATTTCGAACGATTTTGAAGTTCGTTTGAGTTATCTGTCCGAAAAGGATTGCTCGTTTGGAAGTTGAATTAAAAAAAAAAAAGATGTAATATTTAGTCATTTGAGAAATTAAAAAAGAAAAAGAGAGAATTTCTTTTTATTCGAGTTATTTGAATTCGGTGATTGAAATACCGTTTCTTGGTGTATGAGGTCGCTAGCGGAAAATAATTCAAAAAAAACCAAAAAAACAGTAGTAGCTGTTCTTATCATTAAGCCAAGGCAAACCAGTTCCAAAAAAATCCCAGAAACGTAACAACCCAAAGCAGTCAACAAAACAACCCTAACATTGATCATCATGTTCCTAATAACCTAAGCCCTTCAGAGAGAAAGAAGAGAGGAAAGGAGTTTGAGTCAGAACAATCTCACCGGTTGGGACTCCGAAGCAGCGTCTCCGCCATCATCATCACCGTAGCAACCGGAACAGTTGGGTTTCGTAACCCCTTTCTGTTTTTGCCTAACCATCTGTAAACAAACGCAAATCAAGGTAAACATTTAAAGATTTGAAACATGCAGCGAGATTGAAAGAGAAGATGAACGATCGCGGCCATGACGAGAAAGAAACTGGAGCCGTCGCGGTGAGTGAGGGAGAGAAACCGGAGCCGTAGCGTTGAGTGAGAGAGAGCGACCGAGATAGGGTTCCGGCGAGAGAGTCAGGAACGCGTTTGAGAGCGACAGAGAACGAGAAACCCAGAACGGTGAGGGTTCGAGAATGAGAGAAGAGGAAACGCGATCGAGAGAGGAGACAGACTTCATCTGTCTTGTGTTCCCATTTATTTTTATTATTATTTATTATTATTACAACTATTATTATATTATATTATTACTAACAGTATTATTATATTATCATTATTATTTATACTATCATTACCTATATTATTATTTGTATCATTACTACTAATTCCTATTATTACTTATATTATTATTATATTATCACTTAGATTATTATTATTACCATTATTATTATTACTTATTTTACTAACATATAGGATTATAATTAGTATTATTATTATTATAAGAAAAAACCATTATTATTAATATAATTCTTTTCTTTGTTTTTTTTTAACTGATAAAATTTTTGATATACCTCAAAATACAAAAAATAATAATAGGAGGATAGTTAGACATTTTATTAGGAATTTTTTTAGCACTTTCTTTCCTTTTCTGTATATATCCCCATTTGTAAATTTGTACCCCCATTCCCATTTGTTGTAATAGTTAGTAAATAATTTTATTGCTTTATTATTTAATTATTCATTCACAAAGCACAAACCGAAAACATTTTCCAACTAATACTCGTGCGAGCCATTTTTAACCCTGAGTTGACAAAGCTTTGAAGCGCCACAACGGCCACACCTTTTGCACACACCACACTTACTTTGGCTTACAATGAAACCTTAATTGATCGTTAAACATTATTTAATTATCTAATTAGGTTATTTAAAATTAATTAGTTTACCTAATTAATTTTATTTAAACTAATTACTTGATTAAGTTTCGTTTAATTAGTCGATTGAATTTATTTCGTGCATGCACCTACACAATAGATTGTTTAAGCCACCTTGTATGGGCTTTTAATTTATTTAATGCTTGTATACAATTGTTTGTTCTTTTCCATTATCACACCTTAGGACCATAGGTTCAATTAACCATAACTCGCATCGCAAAAACACTTTCGCAATAAAGTTTCAAACCTCGATCCAACGCCGAGTGCTTTTGAAATCTTTTCATAATAAAGTACAAGTTTTAGCCGTTAGACGCTAGACTAGTTGTTAAAAAACTTGTCCCCCAAACAAACTTTAGTCTTTAAGTCGTTGGACGCTAGACCCGTGGCTTAAAGACTCCTAAATAACGTGAACTTCGTTTCACTTCACTTTTTCTCAAGAAAACTTTTTGGGTGATAGACGACTCGAACTTTCGCTCCTCGGTTTCTAGTATTTGAATCGTGAGACGCTAGCCTCGTTGTTCGGTACTTTTCATCCACATAAAAACAATTCAACTCACTCAAATTCTTTTATCGCTCATATGCGATCGTAAAAAACTCTTTTCGGATAAAGAGAGTGTAATAGTCGTTTCAAATACGAACGAGGACTTAAGCTTTTCAAACAAACAAAACAAGTCCTAGTTCAAAGTATTTGAAATGTCTAAATGCACGATTTTTCTTATAAAATCAATACAACAAACTTAAAACCTTTTTAAGAGGAACTACAGAGTTTTGACATTCCCATTGCACAAGGAATATGTAGGCACACAAACCGTACAAACTCAAAATAATAATAAACAATTCCTTTTTCTGTTGGTATTCATAACTTAGCAATAAACACACACAAAAGCGTAGAATTAAATGGGTCCCATCGAGTACGATGGATGTAAGGGGTGCTAATACCTTCCCCTTACATAACCGACTCCCGATCCCACTTTTTGGTCACGTAGACCGCCTTATCCGCATCTTTTGGGTTTTATCTATATTTTCCCGTTCTTTTTAGAACAGATAAAATTAGGTGGCGATTTCACTAGTTTTCGAGAATTAAAAGATTTTTGAAAATCGAGTTGCTTCAAATAGAAACATTTTATTATGTCATATCATATAAATAATTTAAAATTCACAATATAATCTGACGTTTAACATAATTATAATTGATTGACAATAAAAAAAATTTATACTGTGAGTGCATCACCATTTTTCTCTTATAATTTATTAATAATATAATTTACAGCATATTATAATGTTCAAACTATTCCACGTGAAATAGTTAAAGGTCGCTTTGTAAAGTTGTTTGTATAAAGTCACCGTAATTATTTATTAAACTAAAATCACATAAATGTCAAGTTAATATAATAACTAGACAATCCGAATCATCTAAGATTAAACTATTGGTTAACAAGAAACAACTATCTTTTAAATCAAGATTTATTAGTTCTCAAACAGGGCAAAAGCCAATCGACTTACACTCTTTCAAGGAATAAAAGAGGTGGTAATATTTCTTTTTATGAGGATTGATGTGGGAAATAGCTATCTTATCTCAGTGCATGATGACCATAACAGAACCATAAAGTTGTTTCTTTAAAGGTTGAGTGGCTTCATATCCTTCATGTATATGATTATGATTAAGTAATAAAGTTACGTTTTTTTCTTAATTCAAAAAGTCATGCTTTTTAATTATGTCTTTTTTAGCATTAATTTAATTCAAAAAGTATATCAAGTGAATTTTAAACCGATGTCAAGCTGTTTTCTTATCCTTTGTACATAAGATTCATTTTAAGCATTAATTTAGGTGAATTTCTTAACCTTTTTTAAGATTTATTTTAGAATTTACATTGGTTATTCAAATTAAAATCATGTAATTTTTAAATCGAATTAAAGTCTAAAAATATTATCTAAAATAAATTTCATAATAATAGTATTCATAATATAGATACGGTACAATGCGAAATAAAAAAACAAAGTCAAAATACAATCAAAATAAACTACTGTGTATGACGGAGCCGACCTGTCACCCTTGAGGCGTTCCTCCGCTGCCTCCTGTAGACCAGGACACCCTGAGCCTCCACCATGATGGTCTCCAAAACGCCTCTAACATCGGATCCGTCAGGAAACAACCCTCTATCAATGCCATCCCTGGCAAGCTCCATGATACGGCACCTATGCAGCACGTCCTGGGCATGATCCCTCGTCGCTTGCTCCTCCTCCAAGATCCCCTGATGAGCCGGCGTAGGTGGGTCCCCTAGAGCCTCTCGTATCAAGTATGGATGGG
This sequence comes from Vicia sativa, assembly GCA_021764765.1. Classification (NCBI taxonomy): domain Eukaryota; kingdom Viridiplantae; phylum Streptophyta; class Magnoliopsida; order Fabales; family Fabaceae; genus Vicia; species Vicia sativa. The sequence continues at coordinate 88,237,593 of CM038796.1, read as the reverse complement.
AAATCCCGAAGAACCACAACATGTAACCGTACGCGTAACTCCAGTCGTCTAGAGCCACGATACTCCTGTCCTCCTCAGGGACGAGATGACTCTCAAGATCATCAAAAATCTCATTCATCTCCCTCCTCTTCACTGTCGGAGGAGCGTATAAAGCAGGACCGAGGAATCGTCTGAGTATACCCGAACTGACGCATCACTCGCTTGGGCATATAAGCAACATTCTTTCGAGTACCGCAGGCCCACCAACCTGTAAACAGAGACACCTCATCAAAAGGTATCGTCTCGCGTTGGTCGGTGTAGGCATTGAAGTGGATGTCCTCGTGAACAATCTGGTCCAGATAAACCGGATACAACAGTGTCGCCTGGTTTCCTCTGAGTGGTTCATATGCACATGCACGAGGCATCTGCTCGGTATAACCCTCAACAAATGACCATCCTGAAATTTGTGGGAAGTGTTGTATGACCCATCCCTGAAATATCAAAATTATATAAGTTAGTTTCAAAATTAAAATAATTAAAAAAGGAAGCTAAGAGAAAAATTTTATACCGTCAAAAGAGTCATGTTGTCGGTGTTCTGCCTCGTCTTCCACCTAGCCGCCTCCATCAACTTGGTATACAAGTAAACCAAGCAAGTATAGAACCCTATCGCTTGTAGTTTTAAATATTATCGAATCCACAAGGAGTAAATTTTGACCTACCGCTATCTTAGGCTACTACATAAATCTAAGGCTAGTAATATAAATGATGTTTGGTTTAGGGAAACTAATTGATTGAGATCTAGTTTAGATTCAGAATAGGAGTATCGGTATGTAATGGTCGGGCTTAGAGATTTAGCGACTTATCGACTTAAATTACATTAGCAAAATGTATTTCAGTAGGAAGTACTTGTTTAAAAATCATCTTCTCACACTCTCGTGTTTATTGATTCAGATCCTATAATCAAACCTAAGTGAGTGCTCTCACTGTTTCAATTAGAGTTTAAAAAATAGTTTTTGGAAATAAATAAAACCTAATCAATTTAAAAGTGCTCTCGCTGTATTTTAAGTTGATGCTCAACTATTAATGTTCAGTTAAAATCTCAAACTCTCGCTTTATTGATCATAACTTCTAAACTGTGTTTTACTCTCGTAACAAAAAAGTTCCATTAATTACTAATAATTGAAACCGGAAAATCGATCTTTTAAAAACAGAATAAGTCGAGTAAAGTTGTTAAACTTCGTTGACTATGTGACCCTACATACCGATAACTAGATTTAGCCTAACATGATTAATGATTCAAATATAGCGCAACAGTAATAAACATACAATTCAGATAAAATATGCATTTCAAATAAATCAGGCATAAAATAAATAAATTAATTAATTAATTAAATAAACCTAAAAATAAATTAATTAAATAACCTGAAAATAAAATATTAGGCAGATTCCAAATGTCTCCCACAGGTCAGTGAGATCTCCTTTAATTGCTTAATAATCTGAATGCAAATAAAAAAAAGGTAAAAAGGTGCAATCCTAACGTAAGGTTAGAATTGGAAAACGTTTGCAGTAATCTTCGATGTGAAGATTGCTACGAGAAAAGAAACTGAATACGGAAAATAAAAATGAAATTAAATGCGGAATAGGAATTAAAATTGGCAGAGTAACGGTACTGGAATGAGGTAAAAAACGTGTGTTGAGAGTGATATGAAACAACATCTATATAGGCGTGTGAGAGCTAGGGTTACGAAGTGGTTGGAGAAGATTTTGCCTCTTAATTCTCCTTCGTAGAGATCACTACGGAGCTAGCTCCAACATGTAATGGTCGCCACAAGTCTTGCGTGAGGAAGAAAATTCCCCCCAGCCCTATAACGCCACAACCTCTAGGGCTTGCGTGTAATGACCGTTACACCTTGTAACATGTTGGCCTTTGTTCGCTTGAAGTGGGCTGGTCCTTGTTTGTTTGAATCTCCTTTTTTATTTTTGCTTACTTCACACCCCCATTTCATGCTATGCATACACACTTCAATAAATACTCTCACATTAAGCCTATTATCTCTCGCACACACATAGTAGAGCAACTAGTTAGTGATTCTGGTCAATTTTTTTACGGGGTTCTGGTACGCAAGTTGGTAACCCTACCGAGTTCAGCACTAGGTACCACTAAACAGGCTTATAAATGGTTTTCACTTTTTTTATAGGTTCTGCAACTGTTGGATTAAATGACCCGGTGAGGGTCACCTAACTTAATTAGCGCATTCCCTATTATAGCTTGATTTTCAATGTTTTTCTGATAATGACCAGTCACTTATATTCATCATCTCCCTACTTAGTTTGTGGATAAGACGGTGCCGACTGCTTGTATAAACTACTCGGGGTTGATCTAAAACTTAAAACTTAAGGTCTCGGTATCATAGTTACTCAAACTGATCTGTGTGATCTGGAAAACTTGGATGTCAAGGCGGTATTATCTTTGTCGAGTCTTGTTCAAAAAATCTAACGAAGCCTTATGAGAAACCTATATACTTTTCGGAAGTACCGAGCTAATGCGTTGAGATAAAAATTTAAAATTTTTCGTTAATGCTCAAGAAACGTGAGGAAGTAAGAATAACTTACAGAAACAAATATCGATATGAAAACTATTTTTTTTCTATTTAATGAAAAGGGAAATAACTGAAATTTAAAACTTACTAAATATTGAAGACAAAGTTTTCCTCCCCTACACTTAGACTGAGCCTTGTCCTTAATGCGACAACCAATAGTGGATAAAAAAAAGAAAACAAACAAAAAACCTAAGGAAAATAAAAGAAAATACATCAAATAAGAAAAATAAATCAGTCTTCATCGTCGTCTTCATTATTTTTGCTAGTTGATGCTTCACCCCGTGCTCTTCTTCCACCACGTGTCCTCAGTCCACTTCTTTTGGGTCTAGGAGGGTCCTCACAAGTTCCGTACACATGTGCATGCAAGCCTTCAACGCGGAATGATAGGCGGCAGATTTCATTAGTCAAGTTAGAAATGTCGTGATGGTTCCAATAAGCAGCATTGCGTTGATCGTGCTGCATCTCTTCCATCAACTGCATCAGTTCCTGCTAACGTTGATCCTGAAGTAAAAGTGATGCATATATCGCATCGAGTGCGGATGGTTGAGGGTTATCTCCTTGTTGTGTCTGCAGTGGGACATCTGGTTGTGGTGGTTGTTGATTCACTTCTAGTTGATTGTTCTGCATGTTTTCTCCAGGGGCTGGTGCTTGAAGATCGTAAATCCAGTTCGCGGCGATATCAATTCTAGTAGCCGCTGGATTTGGCAGAATAAAACCTAGAACGACTCTGTTGTTTACCATCAAATTGTATCTCCCATCCCTCCTTACTTTTACAGAAAGGTGAAGTGGCTGCATTCCTGGCTAACAGCGAATGAATGTGGCTAAGAAGGAATGGAGCAACATTTATACTCAAATTTGGATTAAATGTACAGTGCAAAAACTACATCTCCCTATCATTTACCTTGTGTAATACGGTGAACTGACTTCGTAGGATTTTTGTATCCAAATGTGCAGATAGCAAGAGTCGCCACCGACTTTTATTTTTATCCAATTAAGGGAAGGTAAAAGTAACAGAAAAAGACCTTCGTTAGATTCTGAGTTCGGGAGAATGGTTATGAAAAGGGAAGGTATTAGCACCCCTTTCCATCCGTAGTTATCTACGGGCTCTTAGTTGCTCTTAGATAACTTTTTAAAATTTGCTTTCTGTGTGTTTGACAAAGATGTTTTGAAAAGGCATTTCGCTTTGACTTTGTAATGACTCATGTAGGAGTGTATACAAAGTGTTCGGAAATGTTTTGTTTTTTGAAAGAGAATTTGAACTTTGAAAAAGTGTGTAGTGTGAAAACATTTGATAGAGCAAGCAACTAAGAGACTTATTTACCCACCGTAATTGGTCGCTTTGTTGTACTTCTACATTCCTTTAGAATAGCGCTAGCCATACCATTAGTTAGTAGGCAGCTCCATTCGTTGGATGTAAGCGGACATTCAAGGGACATCGGATGGTCATTGAAGGCAACTTGTAGGAAGAGTCCTAGCACATTCGAAGGGACTATCATCATTTTTCGTAGGCGACAATCGAGGGTCAAGATCATGTATTCGGAGGCGACATCGTGGGTCTTATGATCTTTGTATCAAGGGACTATGATGATTTGTTTGGAAGGCAACGGTGCTAGAATACCTCTACGCTCGAGGGACATGACCATTTTGAATCGAAGGCATCGAGAGAGAATTACCCTAAGGGTGCGTGTGATAGAAGTGTGTTGAATTCAGAATATATTATCTTGAAGATTAGTGTGAGCTATGTCCAATTGTTATCTTGCCATACACGCCTAATTACTAGCAATTGATAAGGGTGCGGAAAGTAAAATGCGGAATGTAAAGATGCGGAAAGATAAACCCACGCTATTACATGGCTTGGGGCGTATACATAATTTAAACTTATGGAAAATAAAACCCTAGATTAAACTATTACAACCCATGAGCAATTACATTATTGGAAAAAGAAAATGATAAAAGAAAAACGTCCGAATCGGAGCAACCTGTGAAAGAATGGGAAATCGGAAAATACGAGATGAATTGAATAAGAGGAAAAATGTTAGAAAAATGCAAATTTTAATATGAGAAAATTAATATATGCTAGAAATAAGATAAATATATTAAAATAATTTTTTGGGATTTTTTGGAAAAGATTTAATAATTAAAATGCAATTTATAATGATTTAAATGCAAAAATAAAAATAAAATAAATATGCATGCAAAAATTATATTTTTAAATTTATTAAATTAAATAAACATTTTTATGAAAATAATGTAAAAAGAAAATATTTTTTGGTAATTTTTTTAATGCAGAAATAAAAATTATGAAAACAATTAAAATAGCATGAAAATATTGAAATATGGAAAATATGAAAAATAATGAACTTGGAAAAGGAAATAGCAAAACTGGTCTCAGTGTGGTTCGAACTCAGGACATGATGCTCAAACTTTGAAAACCAACGCGCTGACCAACTGAGCCAAGTGTGTCAACTGTTTGGAAACGGAATGATTTGAAAATAACACGCGTCGCTCGCCTGCTTCCTCCCGCTCGCGCCATCCAGTCGTCTTCAACCTTTTGAATTTTTGAAGCTAGCGTCGGTCTTTCTTCGACGCTACAGGCCCTGGCTACATGGAAAATCAAGCACAAGTAATATAAATGCATTGTAAATACATGATTCGATTCCAGGCATCGTTCCGAATTCATTGGTCATGGTCTCATGGTCCAATTTTTCCTATTTTGTGAAACCCTAAAACGGCACAGGAAACCCTAGTTATGGCAAGTATCGATCCCGGCCATGGAAACTCAATCAAACTATGCAGAAAGCTTGCAAACTTCCATCTAAACACAAAACAAACCACAAAACATGTTAAAAATGCATGAGAATTAAAATACGATTTTGAAATTTTCTTGAACAAACCGATTTCGGATTCTTTGATTCTTGATGGTTTTAAGCAATGTGAGGGTCTGGATCGATTCAGGAGATGTCAAGCAATGTGTTGGACACCTCAAAAACGATTGAAAACGGTTGGAAGTAGGGTTCCCACTTGCTTGAGTGACACGGTTTTTTGAGCTTTGGAATAGGGTTTGTAGAGCAATTTTTTCGTTTTTTCTTGATAGGTATGCATCATGTATTTATACTGGATGGATTTGGGATTGAATTTGGAAAGAATCAATCAATATTCAATGGAAATCAAATTTGATATTTCCATGAAAATCAAATCTTCAAAGCTTGATCAATTTCAATCCAATCTTGCCTTTCTTGCTCCAATTTCGAATTTGCTGGCATTTGTGAGTTAATTGGACCTTAAGGAAAGAATAAAATCAATCTTTGCCATTAATTTCAATTTTATAATTTATTTTAAGATTTAATTTGCATTTAAATGAATAAATTACAAATTAAATAGAAAAATAAATAAAAAATTCGTGGCTTTGGGCTTGGACACTCCTAATTGCTTGAAGAACAAGTTAGGATGAAGAAAAAGTAGGCCCATTTGCAAAAGATTTGATTTTTGAAGTATCTCTTTTGTGCATTCTTCCAAAATTGCCCAACTTGTAGATGGTGTAACTTGCTCAATTTTCCACATTTTGAGTGCTCTTGGACTTTTGGAAAGCTCTAAGAGTCCTCTAACCAATGTCTTTGGTCTCATCTCAATTGGAGTTACCATGCTCAAAATATCTTCAAAACAAAAGTTGACTTTTGTTGACTTTGAAAATGACTGTAATGTTTTGAGCTATACCTCTCAAATGAAGCATTTTTTGGACATTCTTGTGAGACATGAAGTTGTAGAGAATTGAATTTCCTTCAAAACAAGAGGTGGTGGAAAAATTTTTGAGAAAGTATGAGAAAGTTATGACCAGTCAAAGTTCAGTTGACTTTTCATCTAGAAACCCTAATTTAGAAAGTTTGACTTTTGGGCAAATCTTGAGTTTTCTTGATGAATCATGATCAACCCTTGATCAAATGATGAATGTAAATTCAAAATGAGGATGTTGACCAAAAATCAGAAGTTTTGACTGTATGTTGACCACAGTTGACTTTTTGCCCAATACACCCAATTTTCAATCATCTGAACAATTGTCTGAGGAAGCTTGACTTGTGAGGCTTGAAACTTGACATGGAGAATCTTTGAAGCATATGAGGAGGCATGAAGGCCATTGGAGATGTTGGAAATCCATCTTGACTTGAGAGATACCAAACCCTAGTTTGGGTTGATTGTCTAGGAGAGAGTTTGTCTGATCAACTCTTGAGGAATCCTTGAGCATAGATGTATGAAATCTCTTGAGTAGATGGAGGGCAAATTTTGGGGTATGACACCTTGTTATTATTTACTCGTCCGAACACCGTATTTGCTAGGATTCGGTGGAAATAGCGGATACACGGGTTGTGGATGTGGGTAGACAAAAGTTCCTCCCAATTATCAACTCTAGTGCCGATTAAACGCTCCCATATTTCAAACGATCTTGTGGTCCAATCTTCGTCGTGTGGAATTCGATATTCCACAGCCTCTCCATGATGAAAATGAAGTATTTGGCTCAGAGTCTCCTGGTTCATGGTATACTCTGTGTTGAATAATCTAAATGTTGTTGGACCGATCAGATATTGACCGAATTCCGGAGTAGGCGGCGTTTGGTATGAAAATGAACCTAAAAACTCCAGCATGAGGGGTTTATAAGTGGGCAGGTTCATAGTGACAATGTGGTGTAGACCGGATTCATGAATCATGAACTGTACACTATCTAGAAAACCCAAATTACGAAGACAATCTTCATCAATGTATTTCGTGGGAAAAATACCTCTCTGGTGGAATCTTCGGTAGAGTTGTTCTTGCCGAACTCTGGCATCTCCATCTCTAAACACCATATTTGTGAGGACTGGCTCCTCTTTATCTTCTTGAGCTCTTCTTGCCATCTTTGTGAAGTGCTTTGGAAATGAGATGGTTTTAAATGGTAGAAGGGTTTGTTGAAGAAAATTGGAAGTGAAAATGGTGTTTTTCTAAGTGGTTTTTATAGGAAGATGGTGAGGAGGATATGAATGGAGGTATTGAATGGGAGTTAAGGTTGGTGTTTATGGTGAAGAATAAACGGATGGGAGTATTAAATTGATTTAAATTGAGGATGAATGTGAATGATGGTGTGGTCGTTTTATAAGAAATGCATGGCTAAGGGATGTGTAACGGTCGTTATACGAGGTTAAATTCTTCAAGCCAGCAAGCTGTCCTTGTAACGGTCGTTAAAAGGTGTGGACAAGAGAATCTCACGCCCTGCAACGGACGTGACCAGTAAATGCATGCATGGGAATCTTGGTGACCGTGGCATGGCAGGCTGTGTCACTTCATTGTCTCCATTGATTAAATATAAATTGAGCATGAGGGACAATGAATGACATAATGAGATGTGTTATTTAATGGTAAATGCATATTAGGACTAGTAGGTTAATATTCATGCATTTTATTTTTACAAATGATACTTAATTATAACACAATAGCAGCATAGCATAATAATAATAGAACACAATGAGAAATATAACATAAAAAATAAATGATGAAATGTTAAATAAATTAATAACTAAATTCAAAAATAAATAACAGAAATACTGAAATGAATCTAATGCGATGCTAATGAAAAACTAAGAAAAGATATGAAATCCATTAAAACTAAATCTAGACACTCCTCCCCTACACTAGGAATGAACAGTGCCCTCAATGTTCTGAAAACAAAAATCATCTACTCCTGAAATTCAACTGCTGGTTCACGTGATCTAGATTAGCTGTGACGAGATCCATAAAACCATAAAAATCGGAGCGGAGCGATGTAAGATCAGAGAGGATAGGAGCATGCTCCCTCGTCAGTGCCTCCATGGCTGCAGCATAATCACGTTGTGGAATCTGGGCATCGGTAACAACAGGGTCTATAGGAGGGTCCCAAGTCGGGATGCAGTCGAGCAGAGGTGGAGTAGTAGGGTTAAAGTCAATCATGTCGATCAAATCCACCATCTCTGGGTCTTCTTCATCCAAAGCTGCCGGAGGGTCATAATAGTGGGGCACTGTCACGGGATCTTCTTCTTCTTCCTCTATATCATTCTCTGCTACACCTTCCATCTCATAAGTCCAATTCTTCTTGTCGTGCACACTAGAGCGTGCAATGTCGGGCAATGTAAAATGGTATACTGGCTCACCATGAATCAACAACTGGTACTGATTTGGCTCCAAATATCTAATCATCCCAACATTAAAACAAAAAGACAAGTCCAGTGGGATATGGTCAGCAGCAGGGGTTAGACGGGATAATCTCTCCCTCTGAAATAAGGCAGCAGCAATCATAGTCACAAAGCCTCCCACACATATCAGTCCATTAGGGGCCTGGGAAATACTTAGAAGACGAGCAAGCATAAACGAGGTACTTACCACTGGCCTGGATCTGAACACACAGAAGATAATTAAAAACTCCTCCTTGGACACCAATGTATCATTCTGAGGTTTCCCAAATAAGGAAAACGACAGAATAATGTGAAAATACCAAATCATCGGGTTATGAATCTCCGACGAATGTCTCGGGATAGAGTTGTCGTGCCTTGGAGTAGATATCTCCCCAAGTTGGCTGTCCAAATACTCATCATCTGGAATCTCAATGACAACATCAGCACTAACTGGGAAATCAAGTAGATCAACATACTCACGAGTGATATATTTGTGGGTGAAATCAAATAGTCTGAAAGAAGCCACTCCTCTAGCTAACCCTAGACTAACATCAGGGTTATAATGCAAAGAAATGAGAAACTCCAGTGTCAGGTTACGGTAGGTGGGATACTGATTATGAATGAAATAATCCCACCCAATCTGGTTGAACATGAAACAAATACTCTCTCTAATGCCTAAGTCCGACAATATGGGATCATGTGCATAAACAGTGGGGCACATCTCTCTCGGAGCGAGCGTCTCTGCTGGGTCTTATTCAGGAAGGTGACAAGCATAGTATTAGAAAGATCCATGACAAAAGTCAATCAGTGAAGAAATAAAAATCCTGTAAGTAATTAAAAGTAGTTTTAAATTAGCATCGGCCTAATGCCAAAAATAGAACATAAAATATTTGTAGAAATTTTAAGAAATACATAAACGAAAATAAATGAAATTTGTTAATAAATCCAAGTTTTTATAAAAATGGTGGGTTGCCTCCCACAAAGCGCTTTGTTTAACGTCGGAAGCTCGACCTAATTTTGAAAACCGAAAACTAGTTAGGTGATTCAGCCGGTAGCTGTATAAGTCTCAGACTAGTTGAGAAATCTCTATTTCCGACACAGTGGTAATGCTTCAAACGTTTCCCATTTACCATAAACAGGTCACTATCTTTTCCTTTGATTTCAACAGTGCCACTTGGAATACTTTTATAACTTCGAAGGGTTCTGACCATCGAGAACAAAGTTTTCATGGGAATAGTTTAATTCTAGAGTTAAATAGGAGTACTGCATCACCCACATTAAATTCTTTTCTAGAGATGCGTCGATCGTGCCATTTCTTAGTTCTTTCCTTATAAATCTTGGCACTTTCGTAAGCATCTAGTCTAAGCTCTTCCAGCTCATAAATGTCTAGAATTCTTTTTTCTCCAGCCGCTTTGTAATTTAGATTCAGGGTTTTAATATCCCAATAGGCTTTATGTTCTAGTTCTACAGGTAGATGGCATGACTTCCCATAAATTAACTTAAAAAGTGTGGTTCCGATGGGTGTCTTGTATGCCGTCCTATAAGCCCACAATGCTTCATGTAGTTTATATGACCAATCTTTCCTAGATGTGGAAACAGTTCTTTCCAATATTTGCTTGATCTCTCTGTTATAGATTTCAACTTGTCCACTTGTTTGCGGATGGTAAGGTGTTGCAACACGGTGTCGAACTCCATATTTAGCTAGGAGTTTATCAAAGATTTTGGAAATGAAGTGAGATCCGCCATCGCTAATGACTAGTCTCGGTACACCAAATCTCGGAAAAATTATGTTCATAAACAATCTAATCACTACTTGCGCATCGTTTATTGGAGAGGCTATAACCTCTATCCATCTAGATACATAATCTACTGCAACCAATATGTAATTGTTGCCCAAGAAAGATGGGAAAGGTCCCATAAAATCAATTCCCCACACGTCGAAAACCTCTACTTCTAGGATACCCTTCTGAGGCATCTCGTCTCGCCTAGATATGTTACCAGTGCGCTGACACCGGTCACATTTTATGATGGTAGCATGGACATTCTTCCATAAGCTGGGCCAATAAAGGTCGGCTTGCAGAATTTTCGCACAGGTCTTAGATGTACTAGTGTGTCCACCACAAGGGGCTTCATGACAGTGAGCAATTACATCTTCTATTTCACTTTCCGGAATGCAGCGACGAAAGATACCTTCAAGACCACGTTTAAATAGTAAGGGCTCGTCCCAATAATAGTGTTTGAGATCGTGAAAGAATTTCTTCTTTTGCTGATAGGTTAGATCGGGTGGAAGAACTCTCGCTTCCAAATAGTTGACAAAGTCAGTGTACTAGGGCAATGAAGTCTGAGCCGATACTATTTCCTATTCTTCCTTCGTCTTGCTGTTACTGCAAAATTTAGAGCGTGGTTTAATTTCACTTTTAGATTCCACCAGGGCTGCTAAGTGTTCGTATGGAAAATCATCATTGATAGGTGTGGTGTCTGGGTTAAGGTTCTCCATTATAGATAGATGGTTAGCCACAAGATTCTCGGAGCCAGGCTTATCTTTGATCTCTAAATCAAACTCCTGCAAGAGCAAGATCCACCTCAATAGTCATGGTTTGGCGTCTTGTTTAGCTAGTAGGTATCTAATAGTTGTGTGATCTGTATAGATAATAATCTCTGCGCCTACTATATAAGAATAAAATTTGTCCAATGCAAAAACTACGGCTAAAAGTTCCTTCTCAGTAGTGGTGTAATTTATTTGTGTAGAGTCCAATGTTCTACTTGTGTAATATATAGCATGGAGTTTCTTGTCTCTCCTCTGTCCGAGGACTGCACCTACTGCATAATTGCTCGCGTCACACATTATCTCGAATGATAGACTCCAATCAGGTGGTTGTATAATGGGTGCAGATATAAGAGCTTTTTTCAACCGTTCAAACGCCTTCAGGCATTCATCATCAAATATGAATTCAGATTCTTTCATCAGGAGGTTGGTGAGCGATTTGGATATCTTTGAGAAATCTGTTATGAAACATCGTTAGAAACCGGAGTGGCTCAAGCAACTTCGTATTTCTCGAACGATTTTTGGTGGTTGGAGATTTTCTATTACTTCAATATTGGCTCTATCTACTTCGATACCTCTTTCGGAAACTATGTGTCCAAGAACAATTCCTTGTTTTACCATAAAATGGCATTTCTCCCAATTCAAAACCAGGTTTACTTACACACATTTTTCCAATACTTTTTCTAGATTTGATAAACATCCTTCAAAACTTCTCCCGCACACAGAGAAATCATCCATAAAGACTTCCATGATATCGGCAAAGATGGACATCATACACCTTTGAGACGTTGTTGGCGCATTACATAATCCAAACAACATTCGTCTATAAGCGAACGTACCATAAGGGCATGTGAATATGGTCTTTTCTTGGTCATCAGGATAAATAGGAATTTGAAAGAATCCTGAATAACCATCCAAATAATAATAATAGGAATGCTTAGCCAATCGCTCAAGCATTTGATCAATGAATGGTAAAGGGAAATGGTCTTTACGAGTATCTTTTTTTAGTTTCCTATAGTCAATAAACATTATGGCTCCACTCACGACTCTCTCGGCTATATGTTCTCCATCCTTGTTTGTCGTGACTATGGTCCCTCCCTTTTCAGGTACGCAGTGGACTGGACTCACCCATTGACTATCAGAGATCGGGTATATGATTCCTGCATTCAGAAGCTTAGTTACTTCGTCCTTTACTACAGTGCTCATGATCAGATTGATTCTTCTCTGATGTTCCCTGGATGTCTTACAGTCATCTTCCAGCATGATGCGATGCATACAAATGGAAGGGCTTATCCCTTTAAGATCAACAATGTTATATCCTAAGGCTGACGAATATTTTTGTAAAACATATAGCAGTTTCTCTGTCTCCAGTTGTCCTAAGTCTGCGTTTATTATCACTGGTTTTCTGAATTCAGCGTCTAGGAATTCGTATCTTAAGGTTTTGGGTAATACTTTAAGTTCCAAGTTTTGTTTCTTCGGACAGGGCATATGATTGGTGTTAGTGCTAGACATTCACTTAAATTGTCATAACGATATTCGGGGCACCAATTGTCATCCTCAAAGATTAGGGACATTGGAATCTTCATAGTTTCGGAATCGGGTTCCTTTACTGACTCCATCTCTTTGACACATTCGTCTGTGACGTCCAAAAGATAACAAGTATCATCGATAGCTAGAGCTTGTAGGAATTATGTCAAGATGAATTCGACCTTTTCTTCTCCAACTTCGAAGGTCAATTTTCCTTTCTTAACATCTATTATGGCATCGGAAGTGGCTAAAAATGGTCTTTCCAAAATAATTAGGGTGATACTATCTTCTCTAATTTCCATAATGATGAAATCCGTAGGAATATAAAATTGACCTATTCGTACTGGGACGTTTTCAAGGATTCCTACGGGGTATTTGACCGAACGATCCGTGAGTTGTACTGACATCTTGGTCAGTCTTAATTCTCCCATGTCGAGCTTCTTAGATATCGATAGGGGAGTTACACTAATACTGGCGCCTAAGTCGCATAGAGCCTTGTCTAAGGCAAACTTACCTATATTACAGGGAATAGAGAAGCTTCTGGGATCCTTCAGCTTCTGCGGCATTTTATTCTGAATAATGGCGCTACACTCAGCGGTGAGTGTAACCGTCTCGTTATCCTCTATCTTTTTCTTGTTAGATAAGATTTCCTTAAGGAATTTAGCATACGAGGGCATCTGAGTGATGACTTCTGTGAAAGGTATGGTGATGTTTAATTATTTTAGAAGTTCCACGAATTTCTTGAATTGCCCCGCACTTTTAGATTGAGTAAGTCTTTGAGGATAAGGGATCGCGGGTTTGTATGGTGGCCGAGGAACATAAGGTTTTTCCTTTTCCATTGGTTCTCCATCATCTACTCTCTCTTTCTCTTTCGACTCGCTTTCCTTCTCAGCTGCTTTTCTAGATCTTTGGGACATGGCCAGATTCCTAGTTCTAGGATCTTCTGGTCCATCCTAATCAGTTTCGCTTCTCAGTATAACATCATGGGTCTTTCCTTTCGGATTAGGTTGAGGTTGACCAGGAAATGTACCGGCAGGTGCAGTTGTGGGTGCTTGTTGTTGGGCCACTTGTGAAATCTGAGTTTCTAGCATCTTGTTATGTGTGTCTAAAGCATCCACCTTATTCACAAGTTGTTTGATTTAATCGTTGGTGTGAATATTTTGGTTTAGGAACTCCTTATTGGTTTGAGCTTGAGTAGCTATAAATTTTTCTATCATCATCTCAAGATTGGACTTCCTAGGCACATTAGGTGCGGTTGCAGGTGCCTTTTGATATCCAAGTGGTATAGTTGGTGCTTGTCCAGGTGCATACAACACATTGGGGTGCATACAACATGACTTCTATGGCAATGACACACCACTTTGGCATACATGTTAAGCATATTTTAGGGCGCCCAGGTGGACATGTTGACATTCTTTCTTAGCATGGTGATCAAATCCCCCTCTTTAGATTCAGACAACAAGGTGCCTAACTTAGGGATTTGGTGAGGGAAAGGAACGATCTAGACCTTTTTCAAATCTTCGATTAGGGCAAACCTTTTACTTCCTACCCAAATCTTGGGTTCTAACTTCATGTATTAGAGTCATCTATTTTAGGACAAGGGATGGTAGCTAGGGTGAGGCTCTCTATCACTACTTCCAAAAAAGAGCGGGGCGGGCAAGCCCACCAAGCAGAAATGGACATAAAAATTTAGCACGTCCTGCCAAAGTGGCAGGTTGGCGGGTTTTCCCGCCTACTTTTTTATTTCATTTTTAATAGATTAATAGGATTTTTTACATATCAATTAGAATTTTCATTTATATTTTAGAGCAATTTTTATAAAACATCTTTGAACAAATTTTCCTTCAAAAAAGTATTGCATATAATTACAAATTATATAAAATAAAACCATCAAGTATTAGAATTACCTAAAAAAGGACGGGATTAAGGTGGGACAAACTAAGCGAATAGGTGCGGTGGGCTTTGGAGAGCGATATGTTTTGGCGGAGAAGGCTTTGGCAGATGGCGGTCTTTAGTGGGGCAGGCATTGGTGGGTGGCAGGCTCAAAATCCTAACCCAACCAGCCATTAATGGCAGATGCGCGAGACGGCCTAGCGGGCCACTACCCCTTTTCCATCCCTTCTCTTAGGTGACTGCTTGATGTTCCTTGATTGTACCTATACGTCCATCAAGTAATGGATATTTTAAGCTTAAAAGGCACAGGGACAAAACCACCCTAAGTAGGTTAAGAGCATGCCTTTATAAGATGACGATGTAGGGAAATATGGTGTATAATACAATATAATTTACTTCTATGATCCTAAAACTTTCCCCTAGACCTAATTTTTGTGTGCATCTATGTGCTTGCAGGTTTAAAGGTGATGATCCTGCTGAGAAACCTTAAAACATTTTGAGGATAATAACACCAATGATTGTTAAAGTTGGTGGTAATAACTTTCCAACTCTCTGGTGATGATGATAAAACTTGAAGACATCTCAAGCCTCCTCAAGTAAAAGACTTAAGATTTCATTTAAGTGATTATATGATCGGTGTATCTGACAACAGACCTTGAAAGCCTCATGGTTGTGAAAGAGAAAAAGTGTGAAAGCTCGTTCGATCGTGTATGTCCGAGTGACCAAAGTTTTGTGAAAGTATAAGATTAACCTATAATATACTAACAAAACTCATACATTCACACAAACACACACACACACACACACACACACACACACACATTTACACGTTTAAAATATCTTTTGAACCCTTTTTAACTTTCATAACTCTTAACACATGTTTTCAAGCTCAAGTCAGTTGATTAGGAAACTGTATATTTATTCTAAATTGATTAGGACCTTAAGCCAATTACTTATGATAATGTATTAATGGTTGGAAATGAAACTCTATCCAAAATTTTCAAAATGGGCCAATATGATCAATATTTTGGTCATCCAATCAATTAGGATAAAAACCTAATCAATTCGACCATTAAATTTTCCAGGGATCGTTTCCTTTTTTAGGGTTATCGTCTCCTACAGAAATGAGGTGTATATCCTCCTCATTACACATATAAATATGCAGTTCTCTATTTCTTTAGAATTTTCATCTCTAAAAAATTCTTCTTCACCTAAGTTGCCTTAGCGCCTTTGAGTGAAAATCTACTATAGAGGAAATTGTATTGGTGTCATGTTGTTGTTATTACTCTCGAGAGTGCAATATTATTGAGAAATAGAGTTTGGTTCTTGAGATTAACCATCTTAAAATCTATGTTTAGTTTTAGAACTTAGTCAGGAAAAAGTTATGTTTGGTTATTGAGACCTATAAAATTTCTAATCGTTTCTTTAGCGTAACCTGGGGTAAAAGCTTTCTTTTTTGGTTGGGGATAGCCATTGAAAAATCTCTAGATTCGATTGTATTGAAGGATTGTGGGCATAACCTATATAAGCTCCAGTTCATAGTAAAAAGTTCAAGTAGATCTATTGGGGATAAAAGTAGGATAACATTCAGTTGAACATGTATAAATCACTTATGCAATCTCTCTAAACCCTTATCTCTTTATTTTTGCAAGTTACTTTACCGTTTTTAATTTCAGGTGTTCATTTTACTCTGGTCTTAAAGAATACTAACACAATTCATTTCTTAAGTATAAAAAATTAAAATTAATCGTGAAATTTGAATACTATAATTCACCCTCTCTTGTGCTTGAAGTCACTTGTCCAACAAATTTGAGGGTGATGTAGCCCTGGACCGATACATGTTCACCCAAAAGATAGATCAAGAATACTTGGAAGGATCCAATGTTATGGGGATCCATCTCGAGCCCATGGAAGGTGCTCAAAAATATTTTTTTTTATAGAGCTGCTAGTGTCGATTAACACTTGTTTCACATCCCAGTTGGCATGCTGAATCGTGATGACCAAGGATCATTGTTACGAGGGAGTACACCCATTACATCTTCTCTAAAAATGTGATTACTGGCTCACAGTCCATACCAAAGACGATGAAGGATTTTGTGGGTGTGATGTCTTCTATTAGCACCTGCCAAATGTATCTTCTTTGGGAGGAGCAAAACTCTCCTCCTCAATGAAACCCCCATCGATGGTGTTAGTGATTTTTTTTGAGTTAAGTCAATTAATGGCTTATACTTGCAGTTTTTGTCGCTACAATATGGCACCACCAAGCAAAGTCCTGCTGATGGGTTCTTAATCAACCCCGCACAGTTTAGTCTGTGTTAGCTCAGCTCACGCAAATCGTGATGCTAATTTTATCGAGTCAATAAAAAAGTGGCAAGAGTTCCCTATTCTAACTCTCCACGCTTTATCATGGAGTTCGCATTCACATGCTTTGATACTCTCACTCATATGCTCCTTACACTTGGTAATTCATATCAAGTTGTGATACCTTTCTCCCATAGGAAACTCCTAGTTGACACGTTTATTTCCATTTGTGGCTATGGTTTTCCTCCGAAAGAAGGCTCCTGGTTGACTCCGATGATACACTACCGTTGAGGCTATGGGACTTCTTTCATCTTCCCCGCGCATGTGTGTATCATTTGTTTGTGCATTGCATTATTTGTGTGCTTCTGTAAAAGCACTTGTGTGCTTCCTCCCTTTTGTCGTCTTCGACTCTACCTTAGGTAGCGATTCGAGATAGACATAGATTTAGGTTGTGAACCTTTATCTCCTCCCTTTTGTTCTCTCGACTCTATCTTAGGTTGTGATTCGAGATTGGGCATAGGCTTAGGTTGTGAACCTTTGTCATGTTCCCTTAGGATTCTCTCGACTCAATCTTAGGTAGCGATTCGAGTTAGACATTAGGTTGAAATCCGTTGTATGATAATATTAGGGGTAGAACTAGTTAGTTTCCCTTTTGTTTTCTTCTTTCTTTTGCATCATTGCATGTAATAAAACTAAAACTAGTTTTCTTTTCTTTTGAAAATCAAAATACTTAATAATGGTTCAAAACCCCTTTTTCAAGGTAAAAACAACCAACCAATGTAAATACTTTTCGCCTACGGGCTCTTTTTTGTGTTTAAAACCTCTTCAATAAGGATGTTCCTTTTCAAATCCAAGCAAATTGCTAAGTGTGCAAGCGGCCAAGCATAATACTTACTATAAGCTGCAACACCAAGCACGAGTTGCAATTGTGAGGATGCGGAATCGAACTTCCCATAAAAAACATTGCAACCCACCAAAATATGTGAGCTGAACTACGACTCTCTAACTTTCCCATTGTACGAGGGAATACGTAAGCATCTTGTCACGGGGCTCGATCGAGCAAAACTTTGTAAATACTTCCTTCTTTTTCCCGTGTTTGTTTTCTTTCTTTCTTTCACATGCATTTACCTTAGTATAGCATTAGACACATATGTAGCGATTAAATAATAGATTAACACACCCATTGGATAGAAAGTATAAATGGATACCGTGGAGTATTACGGGCGTGTTGGGTGCTAATACCTTCCCCTCGCATAACCGACTCCCTTACCTAATCTCTTGGTCATAAGACCGTGATTTATCCCCTTCATGTTTACTCGATGTTTGCCTTTCTCCTTAGGTGAGATAAAAGATGTTTGATGGTGACTTTATTGATATTCTATCAAATGAGTTTGTCCAGTTCCTTTAGGTGGAAAAGATCTTCTTGTAGAATTCCAATAATATAATTTAACAATAAAACCATAATAACTTGTTACAAATGCCATGATATATTACAAGAGTTTTCATAAACAATATATCGCTTTATACCACTTAACTATAACAATATCTCATATTGGTTGAGTTTCGTTTTTAGGGGTGAGTTATCCATCAAATTCCTCGAGCATGTAGGCTTCATTAGGAAACTTCTAATATATATGATACAACCCCTTCCAGTTAGGTTGTAGTTTTCTCTACTTAACTCACACTACGACTTGTCATAATACTAATTATCTTTCATGTATCTCTCTTTAAATTAAATTGGAGTTATACCTCACTGTTTCTTTCTATTTAGCGGCAAACTCTCAAATGGGGAGGCATCTCTTGTTTTGTCCACTAGGTCAGTGTTACATTTAAATCCTTCCTAGTTTTCTTCTTTGATAAAATGGGAGCACCACCATGTTGGAGTATCAATTTTGTCTGGTAGCATGGCTTCTGACCAATACACTAATGTAAAAGAGGTTTAGTTGGTGGTGAAATAAAGGGTAGTATAGTATGAGCATAACTCTTCGTGTAGTTTCTCGACCCACAGACCTTCGGCCTCGTCCAAATTCTTATTAGTACCTTTCAATATTACCTTGTTATCCGACTCTGCTTCTCTATTTTCTCATAGGTGAACGACATATACCAGTTTAGTTTGTGCCCTCATGTCCTTGCATAAATATATAACGGCAACACTAGTGAATTAAGTTTCCTTGTCTGAAATAATGATTCATAGTAAGTTAAACATGTACATGATATTCTATCAAACAAAGTGGTGCACTCTCTCCGTAGTTATCTTGGACACACCATTTACTTTTATCCACTTCGTGAAGTATTATACTCTAATAATCCATATTTTTTTGGACAAGAGATATAAGAAAGGGTCCCTAGAATGTCAATGTTTCACTGATAAACGATCAAGGAGTTGATACAAAATGGATGAACTCAGTAAAGCATGGTGTATATTAGAATTTCTGAAAGATTATGATTTTGGTTTGAATTACCATCCTGGTAAGGCAAACGTTGTTGCAGATGTGCTGAGTAGGAAGTCTTTGCATATGTGTATGGTGATGGTGCGTGAATTGGATTTGGTTGAACATTTGAGTCTAGTATGTGAGAATACTCCTACTAGTGTTAAGTTGGGTATGTTGAAGTTGACTAGTGGTATCCTTGATGAGATTCGAATCGGACAGAAATCTGATGTTGGTTTAGTTGATAAATTGACGTTAATCAATCAAGGTCAAGGAGGTGAATTCCAAATCGATGAGAATGGTGTTATGAGATTTGGTGATAGATTTTGTGTTCCAGATATTGCCGAAATTAAGAAAAGTATTCTGGAGGAAGGACATCATAGTGGATTGAGTATTCATCCTAGTGTTACTAAGATGTATCATGATTTGAAGAGGTTGTTTTGGTGGCCTGGAATGAAGAAGGAAATTGCTGAGTTCGTTTATGCTTGCCTGATTTGTCAGAAGTCGATGATCGAACATCATAAACCGTCTGGGTTGATGGAACCGTTGTTTGTTCCAGATTAGAAATGGGATGGCATTTCTATGGATTTTGTGTCTGGTCTGCCGAGGACAGCTAAGGATTTTGATTCTATTTAGGTTATCATGGACAGGTTAACGAAATCTTCTCATTTTATACCGATGAGAATGGATTATCTAATGGAGAGATTGGCTCGATTGCATGTTGAGAGGATCGTAAGTTTGCACGGTATTCCTGCTAGTATTGTGTCAGATAGAGATCTGAGGTTTACGTCTAAATTCTGGACAGGGTTGCAAGAAGCCTTAGGTACTAAGTTGAGGTTGAGTTCTGCTTATCATCTGCAGACAGATGGTCAGATGGAGAGAATGATTCAGTCGTTAGAAGACTTGTTACGGGCTTGTGTGTTAGAGAAAGGTGGAGCCTGGGATAGTTACTTACCTTTGATTGAGTTTACCTACAATAATAGTTTTCATTTGAGTAATGGTATGGCTCCGTTTGAGGAATTGTATGGTAGGAGGTGTAGTACACCGTTGTGTTGGTATGAATCTGGAAAGAGTGCTATGATTGGACCGGAGATTGTCCAACAGACTTCCGAGAAGATTAAGATGATTCAGGAGAAGATGAGAGCTTCTTAGAGTCGTCAGAAGAGTTATTATGATAAGAGAAGGAAGAATCTCGAGTTTAGTGAAGGAGATCATGTGTTTATGCGAGTTACTCCTATGACTGGTATTGGTCGAGATTTGAAGTCAAAGAAGTTAACTCTGTATTTTATTGGTCCATTTCAAATTACGAAGAAAGTTGGAAGAGTGGCTTATCAGATTGCTTTACAACCGTCGCTTGCGAATTTGCATGATGTATTCCATTGATCTCAGTTGAGGAAGTACATTGTTGATCCGTCTCATGAGATTCAGGTAGATGATATAGAGGTGTAAGATAATTTGACTGTTGAAACATTGCCTATGAGGATTGAGGATCGGAAGTTGAAGCAATTGCGGGATAAAGAGATAGTTCTGGTGAAGGTAGCTTGGGGAGGACCAACTGGTGGTAATGTTACTTGGGAATTGGAGAGCTAGATGAAGGACTCTTATCCAGAACTTTTCGCCTAAGGTATATTTTTGAGGACAAAAACTCTTTTAGTGGAGGAGAGTTGTAACACCCAAATACTTTCAATTATTGAATAATTTAAATTTTAGTTATTTATTTAATTAAAATTGAATTATTAGTACTATTGGAAAAACAAATAAAAGGAATTGGGTTGTTGGTATAAAGAGTAGAAGGAGGGGTGTGAGGAGTAAAAACCTCTAACACTTTATTTTATTGTTATTATTATAATAAAAGGAATAATAAGAGGAAAAGAGGTTGGAAAGCCAATTTGGAGAAAAGAAGATTATACGTGAAAAGAGAGAAAAGGCAGAAGGAAGAGAAGAACCAAGAGTTCAAGGATTCAAGCAATTGACTAAGGTAAGGAGTGATTTTATCTAATTAGTATGCCTTATAGATTTTGGAAATAATAGGGTTGATTAAGTAGTTAGGAATCCCAATTTATGATTTTCTAGGTTTGTGGAATTTGACCTTAAATTGTTTAATTGCATGAAATTGAGTCAATCACATGTTATGGATATGTTAAGTGTTGTTGGATTATATTCTTATGCCTTGAAACACTGTTTGGTGAATGATTTTGATGATGAATTGGTGATTGATTCGTATTTGTATGTGTGGATAAATTGAGATATGAAGCATGGTGTCAAAAATGCAATTTTCTGCTACAGGAGGTCGCAGGAACCGGTTCCCTGGTAGGAGGAACCGAGTTCCTGGTATATTTTCCAATAGAGGAAAAATTCTTTGTCGTGGGAACCGGTTCCCTGGTGGGAGGAACCGAGTTCCCAGTATAATTTCTAGGGAGGTGTTTCCTATGTGTCTGGGGAACCGGTTACCTGCTGGGAGGAATCGAGTTCCTAGTATAAATTCTAGAGGGATTTTTACTATGAGAGTGGGAACCGAGTTCTCCCCAGGAGGAACTGGTTACCAATGTAACTTTTGGAAATTTATTAAACTTTGAAAAATCATATCTTTTGAACCGTAAGTCCTTTTTAGTCGCCCTTTTGGACAATATTCTTAAATTAAATAATCTATTTTATGAGATGACGAAAATAATAATTAATTGGTTTTATTTTGAAAAGTGTTGGTTTTTCTGATTTCGTGGATGATTGTACTTAGTGTACTTGGTGGAGGAAACTAGTATGTTATTGTACTGATGGATTGGACGTATATTGATGTTTGCATATATGTGTTATTAGTGGAATTACTGGTTGATGAGTAAATGCTTGCATGCTATATTTCTGGCGATTTATTCATGATAGTTGTTGATATCATGTGTTGTTGTTGATGTTGTATATTCATGAAAGTTGTTGATATCATGTGTTGTTATTGATGTTGTATATTCATGATTGTTGTTGATACCATGTATTGTTGTTGAATGTTGCATGTTATTGATGTGCATGCATATACATTTGGTGGTAACTAATTCCCATTGTGTGGAATTAGTGAGTTGGCCAATATCCATTGCCGAGTTGGAATGGGCTATGAGGTTTTATCTATGTCTGAGTTTGAATGGAATAGATGTTAATGCTGTGTCCGAGTTGGAATTGAACAGTATGTGAATTTAGTTCACTGTCGGTACCAAATGCATAGAGTCTTGCATTGTATCTTGTGTGGATTATAACATGATAGGATAATTTCCAATGTTATAATCTTGTTGTTGTTGTGTGTGATGTATGTTATGACTTGGATTGTGAATTAAATATGATTATGTTGAATAGGGTGGAATAATGGTTGTTCTTGCAGGAAAAACCTCTTTGTTGATATTTAGGGATTTGGAAGCTCAAGTGTAGTGACTAGAGTTCCAAGCTGATGATTGTCCTGCTTATCCCGCTGGCAGGAGCCCTATTTATATCAACGATCCATGGAATCCCTCTCCATCTTCCTTAACTGTCCTAGCGCATTAACTATGGTTTGGAGATGAAGGATTCGACCGTTTCAGGTCATGATGGCTTATTCCGCAACGCCTCTTAATGATTCCATGCCTTCATTACTTTCCCAATCTGTAACGTCCATTCCTATCTGGGACTTCAATCCGAGCAGATGATCGGGCCACATCCCGGGATATACCCCGGTCTCCTACCCTAATTCTGGGAACCAAGCCGGGCGTGGGCCTTACATCTTCATCCGAGGTCCACCTCGGACGCCAACAATCCTCCTCCGGCCTTACATCTCGACTGGGGGATTTATGTATGATCAATGGCTTATGAGATTCTGTTGTTTTATGAATTTAAAATGCATTTTAACTATGACGAAGTCTCACCATTACTTTGATGATTTTAGATTGAAGCTTTAGCAGCTTAGGAGTTGGTGAGGATGGCTCGTAGAGCTATGCTTTTATTTTATCGCGTGTCGGTGTCATGTTCTGATTTGTAACACTAGGGAACGTTATTTAGAGTCATTGTTAAACTCTACTTTGTTTTGGTGTTTATTTGGATATTTGTTTTGATTTCTCAAGGCATAGACCTTTGAAGTTTTGTTTAGTTTTGAACATATCCAAGTTTTGAGGTTATTCTGCTGTGTAGAACATGTACACCTAATGATTATTTAAATTATGTTCTTCAGTAAAGCATGACATTATATAGAATTTTATTTTAATCAATTGTGATGCCCTTTTTATTACATGTTAACTCTGAATGTATTATAGAATTGTGGGGTATTTTAGAAGGGTGTTACACAGTCGAGACGCTGCCTACCGATGTTTTATTTGATCTCTTCATTTTTATCTGGTGGCTTTGGCTCAATAGCCAAAGTGACGTCTTTCTCCAGAATTTGTATTTTATTGGCTTCGACAACCATATTTTCTTTAGCCTCTAACGCCGAATTTATTTTGTTTTCGGCAATATACGCCGAAATCCTTCTTAGAGCTTTAAGCTCTGACATCATTATCACATATGTCTCCCCAGCCTATCGGCCGATTTTCAGCATATGGATCCTCCAAAGGTTCCACATCCCACATGAAACCATGGGTTTCATGCAGTTTTAAACAAACTAATGCCTCATCTAAGTTGGCACACACTTCTTCAGCAGGTGAGCATGGTGAGATGTTAGCAAGTTTCCTGTCGAACTGCTTTTTTCTAATGTTGTTTACATTGGCCATAAAATACCATTGGTCGGCCTCGATGTTTTCCATAATACCATCCTCCCTCCAGATTACTAAACGTTGGTGCATGGAAGAAGGCACTGCTCCAATGCCGTGAAGCCATTATCTTCCCACCAAGAGATTATAGTTGGGCTTCCCTAGAATCACCATAAAGATAGTCGGCCTAGTCACTGAGCCGACAATAATGTCTACCTGGATCACTCTCATAGTGTTCCTGGTTCTTCCTTCGTAGTCTGATAGGACCACATTATGGGATCTGATATCAGTGTCGAACTTACCATTTTTCTTTAAAAGGTGGTGTGGCATGATGATAATAGTCGCGCCACAATCTACCAACACCTTATTCATAGCGGTACCTTCGACTTTAGCCCTGATCAACAAGGGCTTCAGATGGCTTCTCATAGCCATGTCTGGCCTTTCAAAAAAGGCATCTTGGTTCTCAATTGAACAATTATTGATTATAAAATAACACGCTGGCTTATCCAAAGCCATCTCTTCAGCATCAACATCAGTAAAATCCTCTACCTTAGAAGGACAATCATACTCTGCAGGCAGAATTGACACTATATTGACTAGAATGTCTAGACTCTCTTCAGAATCCAACTTAAAGTCATCAGTAGCTTCCTCAGAGCATTTAACTATATGTTAATTTATGGATTCCCTGATTCGTTCCTTCGCGACAGTGTCGACCTTCACCGTATATTGTTTTTGATTGCCTGCCTTATTTGCGGCAACCTGCCTAGCAGCAGCATCAGCCAATCTTGCAGAAACATGAGATTATTTCCCATGTATTTTTCAGAAACATGACTGTTTCTTTCAGATTTGAAATCGTGTCGGTAGTTTACAGTCGACTTTCCTTTCATATCCCTAGCAACAACATTAGCATTTGATGCCCCCATTCTGCCCTGAGGCTTAATCCAGGTGCCTCTAGGAGCAGCAACAGAAGGAATGAAACTCCTTGGCTTGGCCTGGGAGTTTCCCACAGTTCTTCAAGGATCCCTTGGATTAGGGAACCTTTGGTTGCACAACTTGGACTTGCCTTTCTCTAGATGCAACTTCTGAAAGTTCTCAACATCAATCTTATAAGTCACATCTCCACATTTAGGGCACAAACAAACTTGTGAGCCCTTGTTTTTGCAACGATAGAGGAAATCTAGTAAATCCTCACCAACTTTGGGGTAAACATCAGCTAGGTCGACATTGGGGCTTTCGCTAGTACTTTCCTCAACCATATTTTCCTCAGGAAATTCTGTCAGCTCCACCATATTTATTTTGAAAGGTCCAGCAAACAAAACTTCCTCTTGCCTGAGAGGATCAACATCAATTTTCATTTTCCTGGCAGCGAACTTCAGTCGACCCTCCTACAATATTTTTGAACAAGATCCCTGAAAAGAAAACATTGAGAGATTGTGTGACCAAGATAGTTATGAAATTTGCAAAAACCTCTTTTCTGTCGTTGTTCTAATGGTGATAATTTAGCATTTGGAGGTACTAATATCTGACCATCTTTAACTAACAAATCAAAGATTTCTTCACATTTAGTTACATCAAAAGTATAAGTCTTTGTAGGAAACTTTGAACTGTTTTCGACAGGATTTTTTCCTTTGGTAGGAAATAGTGATTTACACTCATATGCCGACCTTGACTTCATTTCAGCCACGTCGACCTCTACCTCAGTCGGCGAGATATAGTTGGCCTCATATATGGTATCGGTATCATCATAGTCTATATAG
Organism: Vicia sativa; assembly: GCA_021764765.1. Lineage (NCBI taxonomy): Eukaryota > Viridiplantae > Streptophyta > Magnoliopsida > Fabales > Fabaceae > Vicia > Vicia sativa. The sequence goes on along the minus strand of CM038796.1, from coordinate 88,211,695 downwards.
GCTACTTTTTCTTTCTTGGCTTTAGCCTTTGTATGCCTAACCTTTTCTAGTCTTAGTCGCTCAAGATGTTAAACTCTATCAGCTAATTGTGACATACTCTTAATAAGGGTCAGATCTATTTTCTTTCTAATGGAATAATCTAAATCACCAGCAGTCATTTGAACAAGTTCATGTTCTGGCACTTGGATAAGCATCTTGCTTTTAATGGCCTAAACCTATTGAGATAATCATCAATAGTTTCAGCAAACTTTGTCTTAATATTTGACAATTCGACCAAACTAATTTTCGAATGTCCCTCATAAAATTGTTCATGAAAAATATTTTCCAACTTAGTCCATGAATCAATAGAATTTGGAGGCAACGTAGTGAACCATGTAAAGGCTGCCCTAGTGAGGGATGAAGGGGAATACTTTACCCTTAGGTTTTCATTGTTTACCATATCACCAAATTCTGTCAAGTACCTAGCAATATGTTCGACCGTCGATTCCCTAGATTATCCCCCAAACTTAGTGTATTTAGGAATTTTACATCCTCTAGGTTTTTTCAGTTTGTAAAATATATTCTGACAAAGGGGAAGAATATGTTGGCCTCTGGATTGCGACATTCATGCTATTCCTAACCATAATTCTTTCGACAATTGTAGTTAGATTATTTTCTACAACTAATTCCTCTTTTCGAATTTGATCAACAATTTGATCAACCTCTTATTGTCGATGAACTAATACCCTAGGTGGGTCAACAACCAAATTCCTTTGAGGCACGACAACTTGTTCTTAATGGACAGTTTCATCTTCTATTTCCCCCATGTCTATTTGACCAGGGGAAGCTAGTTGAACAGGTGGCGCCTGTCAAACAAGCGCTGGGGGAGCACCCAAAAAATTACACAGACATGTTAATTGGGCAATCACCTAACGATTCGTTTCAGCCGACTCTTGTACTATAGGGTTAAATACATTACCCATTTAGTTAGTTAACATATTAACCAACTCATGGTTACTATCATCCATTTGTTACCTTAATACTGCTACTGAAGTGTTAGTAAGAGGCGGCACTACAAGATGAGAAGACACTCCTCTATTATGGTTGCATCTATTATTTCCCTCTAGTGTGGATCCTTGTAAAGGGGAATTCAGATTTTGAACATTATTTGACACCACTGTTGCATTTGAAGTCGACTGATATCTTGACATTAAGGAATACGACATTCCATAAAGAGGATTTGCAGTGCCAAAACAGGGCACTTGTGGGATTTCAGTCGTAGTCATCATGGCCCCTGGATTCATCGGCTAAGTCTGAGGAATATGCGCAGTGACTGTAGTCGACACCGAAATAGGTGATGGAGGTAATTGTGCAACCTGAGAAACTACTAGATCTGTCGAACTTAATTTTCATGACGGAACTTCGTCAACATTATGGTTAGTCATCCTGGTGTACGTATCCTAGTTGGTGGTTTATTATGCTCTTTGGTTAAACTCCCACTTCTAAGTCTCATACACTTATGACATCTAACAGCATATGCTTAGCACTTGTCCTACTGGGCGTGCCAATTTATTTATTATGGAAAACGGTAAACAACCGCTGGTCCTCTCAAAGTCCTAAAATTAAGGGTTACTCGCAAGATCGACTAGTTGATCTTAAGACATGTGCTAAGGTATTTTGAGATTACACTAGTTCTGTCGAAATCCTTATCTAAGAAACGGTTTTCTAAGACTAAGGGAACAAGTATAATGGCTTTCCACACTATGATTATACTCGAATGACTGGTGACTCGTAACCGATAGAGAGAGCCTAAATGAAATAATTAACAATCTGATTGCTCACAATATGATTTTTACCAACTATGGTGACTCGTGACCGACAGAAGGCTGTGAACCTCAGACTTGTTCTAAATTAAGTAAGTGCCGACAAACCCTTTTGTTAACTCGAAACTTGTAACGAAAAGAGAATCAACATAAACGATAATACAAAGAGATTACTGAAACGTAAATAAAATGCAAGTAAAGGTTTCAGAAGAAATGACTGAAATATAAAGGTTTTGCATTGAAATAAAAGTGGTGATTCACGTACATCAAGCACTCTTCAACTCTTTGCTTCCTGGCGCTCGGAATGAACATAGTTTTTGCAAGTTATTTGAGTATACAAGTGAACACGCAGAAATTACATTGAAACTACTTATTTATAAGTATTTACAAAGTAACTGCCCTAAAGTAATCGACGGGTGACATTTGAACTTTAAGGTAACCGCTTCACCAGATGTTGCCACCTACTTGGCGCTTAAACAAGTTATACACTACTGGTAGCTTCTTAGAGACTTTGAATTTTGAATTTTCCCGTCTTTGATAAACTCAACCGCTTCTTGCTTACTTCGACATCTACCCCTTTTGACAAGAAATAATAGCAGAATTCTTCTAAGTTCCGTATCCTTTATGGTCGACACGATCAAATCCGACCACTTTCTCTGTGTTGCACGCTTTGGTCGACTCGACCATTTTCCTCATATTTTAACATACTCTCCTTGTGGTCGACTCCATTGTAACTTGATATTTTCTTTAGTCATTGATTTCTTTAATTTGCCAAAACCAACTTTCAAACACTTTGTTCTCAATTTCCAAAAGATCCTTATTTCAGGAAATTACCCTTAACTTATAAGAACATCCTCATTTAATACACGTGCTTGAATACCTTGAGATTTTTCAAAGTGACAGTAGCAGAAAATGTGTTTTTCATTATTCTTACTATCGAGTATCATTATTATTGTTATCTATTGTTTAATTATGAATTGAAATGTTGTTAGCATTGAATTTACATAGAGTATAGTTAAATATAGAAAGAGAGGTCTTGCTAAGAAAATATTCCACCGGAGAATTGTACAGCATGGAGATTCTTCAATAAAAGAGTAGAGTAAACTTGGTGAAAACTACGTTCTGAAATGTTTCATTTTTATTTATTTCCCCTTTCACAAGGGTATATTATATACTCATATATAGATACATTTGTCATTCGAGATAAATTGGAAGTCGCTGGCTGTTTTGTTTCTGTTATCTTTTGTCACAACATAATTTTCACATGTTTGCTATAAATTTGTTGTGTATTTGAAAGAGAAGAAATGATAAGTTGAGAAACCAGATGAATCTGCTCCCTTCAATATCGATTCAGCTCTCCCATGACATGCTTCTGTTATATTTAATCCAATAAATTAGTAAATGTTTAGTAGATATTTGATTTTAATTTTAAATAATCAGAGTAAAACAATATTTTGGAGAATATATCGTAATATGAAGAAAAAAAATACATTTTAAATAGCATCTTCACAATCATTTTTAAGTAGCAAATATCTTGTACAATTCTTCTTCAAATAAGTCTACATGTTGCAATAGAAATACGTGAATATTCTTTATGAAATTTTTGTTGGATTTTATCTAACAAATAAATACTCTTGTGTAAAAAAAAATCTAACAAATAAATAGAAAACAAAGAGTAGAAAAATGTATGACTTAATCACAACTATTAATACTTATAATAGATTTGAGTCATTGCATTGACATTCCAAATGCTACATTTTCATAAATAATCAGCAAAACCATTAACATTTTTGTGATACAAGATGAAAAAGTGAATATAAAACAGGGATGAACGAGAATAATTTAACAAAAATTTGTACTAATAATTAGTATTTATTCTTATCAGGATTTAATGTTTGTTCCAATAAAATATACTACTATTACTTTTAATTGAATTCTTAATTTACTAATTTTTCTCGTAGTTTTAAACCTATTTGAAAATATTTGTAAATATTATAAATTTTATCACTAAAGTTTATTATTTTTATGAGTCATTATTAGCTTAATATCTTTTTATTTCTATTTTAGTCAACACAATATCTATAACTATCTATAATTATCATTGATATTTATAGTTATTAAATATATTCATTTATGTGATCTGTTACATATTTATTTGTAAATATTTTTAGTTATTAATGATTTTATAATAACAATTGTATATCATCAATAACAAAACTGTATCAAATAATCAAAAATATAATTGAATTTATACGTGCGGACGCGCGAGTCTTCTACTCGTTATTATTATGATAAAACTAAATTGAAATATACACAAATACAAGAAAAACTAGTTTATATATCATTTAATTATTATTAAAACTATTAAGCTTTTTCTATATTTTTTTTCTTTTTACTTTTATGTGAGTGTATCTATATATCTTATGTCCAAATCTTATGCCCATACAAGACTTTTCTCAACAAAACTTGTCCTTGTATTTTAGTCATCCCAAATTATGTAGTATTGAATATGTATAAGGATAATTTGGCCAATACCAAATAGTAGTATATCTGTCTAGTTTGAAAACTATAGACTAGAAAAAGGAAAGCAAAAGCAATCTCTGTAGCCTGCTATTCTAGTATGTAGGGAGAAACATCAATCCCATTCACACCACAAACATACAGCTAACCACTCCTATCCTTCTACCAAATCCAACATTTTCCCTTCTTCCTCCGACAACCTCCGCAACAACAACCACTACCATGCCGTAACCTCAATCATCAAACAATGTCACTCCTTTCCCTTTTCTTCCTACTACTCTTCCTTAACTTCACTCTTTTCACTTCTTCAACTTCCCCCAACAACAACAACTCAAATGTTATCATTTTAACAGGAAACCAAACGCTCTTCAGCCCAAACAAAACCTTCGAACTCGGTTTCTTCAACCTAGAACAATCCGAACTTAACCAACCTCGTATTTACCTCCTTATCCGTTTCACTTCCCTCCCTTACCCAAACATCACCTGGCTCGCGAACCGGAACAAACCCTCCCCATCTCTCTCCGGTTCATCTCTCCAATTAACCCGAACCGGTCAATTACTCATCACTCACAACGACGTCGTTCTATGGCAAACCAACATCAAAACTAAAACCACCACACAGCAGCAAACTCTCCAGCCCAACCTTCTAGAAAACGGTAACTTAGTACTAACTACCCTCAACGGCGTCGTTTCATGGCAAAGCTTCGACGAACCAACCGACACGTGGCTTCCTGGTATGAACCTCACTAGGGTTCACAGCCTTCTCTCATGGCGGACGGTAACTAACCCCGGTGACGGATTTTATTCTCTGCGGCTGAATCCACCGTTCTACGGTGAATTCGAGCTTGTTTACAACGACACCGTTTCGTATTGGGCCACCGGTGACTGGAATGGCAAGAAATTCAGCAATGTTCCTGAGATGGATATTCCTTATCTTTACCGGTTCAATTTCGAAGACGCGTTTTCTCCAACGGCGTCGTTTGGTTTCTCTGAACGAGCTTCGGATGGTGTTAGTCCTCCTACAATGTTTCGTGTTGAAGCGTTTGGTCAGGTTCGGCAGTACACGTGGTCGAGTCAGACAGGTGCCTGGAACATGTTTTGGTCTAAACCTGACTCGATTTGTTCGGTGCCGCGTGTTTGTGGGAGTTTTGGTGTTTGTACGGGCGATATGTCGAGGTTTTGTGAGTGTGTTAAGGGTTTCGTGGCGGTTGATGGTGGTGGTTGGGGGGCTGGTGATTATTCACAAGGCTGTTGGCGCGGGGAGAGTGTTTGTGATCATAGTGATACCTTTGAAGATTTGGGTGCTGTTAAGTTTGGTTTTGATAATGTGACTGCTTTTAAGGCTAAATCTCGAAGCTTATGCAAGCGCCGTTGTTTGGATTCTTGTGATTGTGTTGGTTTGTCTTTTGATGAAGAGAGTGGTTTTTGTAGGAATTATTTTGGATCTCTTTATGATTTTCATAATTTAACTTCTTTGGTGAGTGGTGGTGGGAATGTGTTGTATGTTAAGGTGAGTAAGGGGAAGAAGATCAAGAGGTTGAGTGGTGGGTTTTTGAGTGGTGTTATTATTGGGTGTGTTTTGTTTTTGGTTTTGATTTTGGGTGTTGTGACGGTAACTTTGGTGGTGTTGGCGAAGAGGAAGAGATCGAAGAAGGAGACGGAGATGGGTTTGGAGGAAGATGGGTTTGTTCAAATGTTGAATTTGAAGGTGTTTTCTTACAAAGAGCTTCAATTGGCGACTCGAGGGTTTTCTGAAAAAGTTGGGCATGGTGGGTTTGGGACGGTGTTTCAAGGCGAGTTGAGTGATTCTACGGTTGTTGCAGTGAAGCGTTTGGAGAGGCCGGGAGGTGGGGAGAAAGAGTTTAGGGCTGAGGTTTCAACAATTGGGAACATTCAGCATATTAATCTTGTGAGACTGAGAGGTTTTTGCTCTGAGAATGCACATCGGCTTTTGGTTTATGAGTACATGCCGAATGGTGCCCTCAGTGCTTACCTGCGAAAGGAAGGGCCGTATTTGAGCTGGGATGTTAGGTTTAGGGTAGCAATTGGAACTGCTAAAGGGATAGCGTATTTACACGAGGAATGTAGAAGTTGCATAATACATTGTGATATCAAACCTGAAAACATTCTTTTGGATAGTGATTTCACTGCAAAAGTTTCTGATTTTGGATTGGCAAAACTCATTGGCAGGGACTTCAGTAGGGTGTTGGCAACCATGAGGGGTACTTGGGGATATGTAGCACCCGAGTGGATTTCTGGTGTTGAAATTACAACAAAAGCTGATGTTTACAGCTACGGAATGACATTGCTAGAACTCCTAGGTGGTCGCCGGAATGTTGAGGCACCGCCTTCATCTGGTGAAAGAAAGAGTGGTTGCGAGACAGGAGAGAAATGGTTCTTTCCTCCATGGGCAGCACAGCTGATAATAGACGATAATGTGGCTGCCGTGGTTGATAAGAAGCTTCAAAATGTATATAACATTGAGGAGGCTAAGAGGGTTGCTTTGGTGGCAGTTTGGTGCATTCAAGATGACGAGGCCGTGAGACCTAGCATGGGTATGGTGGTGAAAATGTTAGAAGGGTTAGTGGATGTCACTCTTCCACCACCTCCTAAGTTGCTACAAGCCTTGGTTACCGGAGAGTCCTTTCACGGGGTCAAGGCCTATTCGAGTAATGCAGTTTCTACTGCTGGCAGTTCATTTGGTGACGACAACATGGAAGTGTCGGCTGCTGATTCTGAATCTTGTATAGGAGATGTTTTTTCCCCATTGGACGGCATTGTCAATGTTCGATAGCACATACAAGACACATTGACACTTCGACACTGGTAATTATAATTTGAGACGCTAACACATCAGAAACGCTTCAACACATTCATTCTGTAGTACACATTCATTCTGTAGTGTTGGTGTTTCATATGTCCAAATAATGGCATTGTAAGTTTAGAATACATCTTATCTATCCTCACTCACTTTTTTTAATATTTAAAGAGAGGGAGGGATATGAGGAAAAAGATTGTTGAATTTTGATGTAAATTAGCCTTTGTTGGACAACTTTTTGTTAGGATGTTGGATAAAAAAGAATGGATTCCAGCTTCTAATTTCTTTTAAGTGAAATGAAATCATTAACTTTTATATAGCTTGTGCATTCTATGTTGTGCATGTAGCACGGACACTTTTTAAATAAAAAAAAGTCTGAAACTGACACTATATTTGTGATTATGTTTAATTATTCATGTTTACAAATTATTGTATGTGTCGGCGTGTTATTGTCAGTGTCATGTTGGTGATGTCCGTGTTTTGAAATGGGCATTTACAACATGGAATTATGCAAATTGCATTGACTTATTGCAACCTAGGGCAAGTTCTGTGGCATTGGATTCGATTAAACTACTGTTTCTCAAAAGCAACCATACCAAGGTCAGTGTCAAGTTTGAGTGTTTTGTTACTTTTCATAATCTAGCAATAGCAGCAACCAGCAAAACTACAGTGATAACGTTGTACTATGTTTATTCATGTGGTAGCTGATCAACCGATCCAAAGGTTAAAGAAGGGAAAAAAGGAATGAAGAAAAAGTTGCAATGTGATGTGGAATACTTTACTTGTTGGTTGACCTTTCCTTTGATGTTAGAGTATGATTTGACCAGCCAATGATTTTGTTAGTTTTATTATAATGGAGTATACAACTGGTTAGATGGTGATAGCTAGTCGTTTTTATAATTCCATACAAGTGGTTAAATATAGTAAAATGAAATACTAGAAGACTTGATTGTGGTTTCATTTGATTTCTAATAGCCTCTCGTATGAGAGAACTAATTATGATTGTTTAAGTAACTCCTCTCCGTTTCAAAATTATTATTGTTTAAGATTTTTTCACACAAATTAAAGAATATAATGATATTGTTATAAAATATTACACTTTAACAAAATTAACTCTATTAATGTATTGAAAGTAGCGTAGAAAGTAAAAAATAAAGGATATAATTGGAAAAATAATAATAATTACTATATTGAAAAGTAAAAATGACACTCATTTTGAAATAAAATAAATTTGCTAAAGTGACAGACATTTTGAAACGAAGGGAATATTTTTTTGTGGGTCTAAAATGCAGCATGACATTTAATCCATTTCTAAGTAATTTTAACCAAGCTTACTTCAATAATGATTTCGATTAACAATCTATAATAAATCATATCAATTTATATTGTTTTTTTATTTTTAATAATAAATGTTCTGTAGTGGAATAAGAGTTGATTTGAAAGTGAGAATTTGTTGCGGTGATTTTATGCTTATGATGTAATGGAGATAGGGTTTATATATAAGGTCGACACTACTTCAACGTTTAAATTAGTATGAGAGTGAAAAGTGATGTAGAAGTGAAAATGAATTTGAATACTTAAGAAATGACATGATTTTTCTTATAAATAGGAGAAATAGTTGACAATTATAAGAGTAAAGTGCAACGTGGATTACAGTTAACCATCAGATTGATATGGACGACTAGCAAAGTTCTTGCATGTGGAATATCCTGCTCAGAGAGAAAAATATATCACTTGTTCTGCATTTTATTCCTCTTACTTTGATATTGGGCCTTTACCCTTTGAACCTTGTGGGAGGCCTGGAACAGTTGCTCCCAAACCATTGTTTCTTCTTTGCAACGTCATCTCCCTTGGAAATAGGTGGGTTAAGCGCTTTTCTTGTAATATGTAACGTTGGGCTTTCGTTTTGCCATTTTGATGCCATTAGTAACATGTAAAAGAGTTTTTCCTGCTTCCTTCGTTATCTTTCTTTGTGAGATTTGTTCCAACATTTGATCAAATTTATATGATTTCGTTTGTTGGCACATGTCTTGTATATTGGGTTACTCTATCTTCTAAGACAAAATTTCTCATTTTTTGCTTCTACTCTTCTTTTTAGGGTTTTTTTTGGAACTGTGAGTAGTTAATCTCCCTGATCATTTCTTGGGACATTTCTTATATTTTTGGCATTTTCTTCTAAGGGTGCCAACATATGGAATTGGTTGCATGCCATAATTTATGTGTATTTGATTTTATTCGAGCCTTTTTTAATCATGGAGATTGTATTAACCTCAACCAGAAAGGTAAGTAGGGATATCTCGGGTGATTGGGTGGACTAAGACATACTGGGGACCGTTTATGCTTTTGTTAGTTAGGGCGTTTTGGACCACACTTTATTGATGTAGGTTAATTGAGGGGAATTTTCCTCTGATGAAGATATATGGGTATGTAGCCAATATTATGGGTATGCCATTCATTTTAATGAATGCTTATTCTCTCTCACATGTTCTTGTCTTCCTTTCAATGAGTTTGAGGTCAGTGTAATGAACCACTTGTTGATTTCCCATTCATAGTTGCATCTAGTGAGTTGGGCAATCGTCAAGTTTTTCGAGCTCTAGTGTGAAAAAAGGGAGGTAAGCCGACAATGAAGTTGCTCTTCCATCTCTATACAATTGAAAACAACCCAAATTACGCAAACGATTCAAGCTCGCTTTCTTTTAGGAAGAATATCAAATACTTTGAGTTTTACTTTATTGTGTAAATTTTTTCAAGGATCTATTCTTTTTGGTCACTCTTATCAACAAAGAAGGTCGTGCAAAGATCTAAAATTAGAAATTGGTCCTCCACATGTGTGCACTGATTCATTTCGTGAGTATTGGAGTCAGAGTGACTTATTAACGGGGCATGATCTTACATCTACAAGGAGGAGAACCTGTTTTAAAAAGAGTTATATTTGCACAAGTAGCTAGTGATAAGGAGTTTGGAACTTTAGTGGTGTTGTTTTGACCGACATGTCATTAAGGAAACAATTGAAAAGGTTGATTCGAATATGTTATCCGATGGATGCTAAATTAGAGAAGGAAAGGAAAACCATTTTTGGTACGTAACATAGAACTCCCACTTTTCTTTGATTGTTTGTTTGCATTGTTTCTCCCTTGGTGGCTTCCCTGTTGGATATGTGACTTCATGCATAAGAGAGAAGGGTGAAGGGGGGGTTGAATTGTGTTATTTAAAATTCGCGATTACTTTTACTTTTTTTGATTAAGATCGTTATTAGTTTCTTAAGAGTAAATGGTAGCACAAACAAACACTAAATAGCAGAAAAATAAAGAAATTAAGGGTTAGAGAGATTTCACCAGAAAATTATCCAAGTTTGGCGGAATGTTGGCCTAGTTTTGTGTTGGTGTAAGCCCTAGAGGCCAATACCTTTTGATACTTGTATCGAATTATTTATTAATAATAAAAGGCTTTTCTTTATTATGTTTGCTTTTTAATAAATTCCCTATAATAGTTAGTCTGTTTAATGCATTGTTAAGTATGACTTAATCATGAGATTCCATTAAACACAAGGACACTATTCTTAAAGTATCCATAATCGAGCTTTATTGTGAAGTGGGATAACATTAAAGCATTGAGATTATTATGAAGATAGACTGATGATCACATCTCATGGATCATGGATAAGGAGTTATCAAGTCTTGACATAGGTATAAATATTAGGAGTAATATTTATACTGGATTGACCCGCTATGAGAATACTACATAGAATGTTATGCAAAGTGTCATAAGTTATTCTCATGGTGATAAGTGGTGTATACCACCCTTCGACCTGAAACCACTATGGACCCTAGATGTAGAGTCAAGTGATTTATTGCTGATCAAATGTTATCCGTAACTGGATGACCATAAAGACAGTTGATGGGTACTTCATAATGCATGCTGAGGGACATGAGCGACCTAGATGAAATTTTCCCATCCTGCGTAACGGGATAAATGTCTGAGGGGCCAATATTGAACTGGACAAGGATGATACAGTTTATGCCTTGTGTTCAATATAGACATAAGGGTAAAAGGGTAATTATACACACAAGTATTATCACAGAAAGGTTTTGTCAGATCACATGACATTTTCGTGACTTGGGTAGCAGTGATGTGTTGCTAGATACTGCTCACTGTTTATTATGTTAAATGTGATTTAATATAATTGGCAACATCGCGGAAACCTACAGGGTCACACACATATGAACAGATAAATGAGAGATAGATCAGGAACACCGTAAGGTACGGTGTATTTAAGTGGAATACAGAATGTGGTAAGGTACCACACGCTTAAGTGATCTACGATACATCATAATGTATGCTATTTGTATGCTTTATTGGGCTTTTAGTTTACAGCCTTTATTGGGCTTTTAGCTTGCAGTCCACACTTGTGGTTTTATAAATAGAACCCTTGTGCTAAAGCTTTTCACTTGATGAAAATCCGGTCTTTAAACTCTGCCGTAATTTCGCTCACTCTCTCACTCAAGGCTTCCGTTCGTGAGCAGCTAGCACTGTGATCGGGAGTGTGACAACCCGATTTAATTCAAATATTAAATAAGTGAGAATTTAATTATTTATTTAATTAAAGTCTTAATGTATTTTTATTTTTGAATTTAATTGGAGTAATTAATCGAAGAAAGAAAAGATTAGAGGTGTGAGGTGTAATTAGGGGTGTGAGGAGTAAATTACTCTACTCTCACTAATTACCACTTATTTGTATTTTATTGGAATAAATAAAGGAATATTAAAAGGAATATAAAAAGGAGAAGAAAGAAAAGTAGGTCTTTTTGGAGAAAAGTCATTATACGTAGAATTGGAGAAGAGAAGAGAAGAGAGGAAAAGTCGACGAGAGAAATCAAGATCATCGAGGTAAGGGTGATTTCATTCGTTAATATGCCTTATGGGTTTTGGGAATCAACCGGTAATTGGGTATGTTAGGAAATTGATTATAGGTTTATAGAATGAAACCCTATTTTGTGTCGGTGTATGGAATTAGGATCATCTAGTGTGTCGAATAAATAATAAGGATGATGAAACTATGTTGTTTGATGTTATAATGGTGTAAAATGGTTGTAAATTTGTGTTCCTAAAGTCACAATTCATATTGGAATGATTGGAAGAGATAAGGAATGCATAAGTCAGTTTGAAATTGTCTCTGAGGGAACCGAGTTCCTGTGTTATTCAAAGCGGGGTTTTGTACTCGGAACCGTTCTGTCTATGTCGGAACCGGTTCCCATACAAAACCAGGAGCTCATTCTAAACTTGCAGAACCGGTTCCTGTATAGGTAGGAACCGGGTTCCATGTGCAATTTTTCAAAAATACTTAAACTTCAAAAATTCATATTTTCTAAACCGTAACTCCGATTCGAGTGCCGTTTTCGGCATTATTTCTTAAATTTAAAATACTATCTTTTAGAAAGGGAAAAATATTATTTTGCTAAAATTATTTTAAAAAGAGTCGAGCTTCCGATTTTTGAAAAGAGTGATTAGTTAAGGACAATGGGGAACTATTAAAAATGGTCTGAGTTACCGGATGAGATATTAATGCTTACAATGTTGTATCTTGATATTCATTGTGATTGAATGTGATACATTGGTGAATTGGAATTATGTGATTTATATTGATATCATGATCTGAGAATTAATGTTGCATGCTTTTATGATGCATGCATAAGCATTTGTTGATTTGGTTCATTCCCATTGTGCGGAAGTGAACGGTGAGCCAATAGACTTACCCGAGATTGAGGTAGTGAGGTGGATTCTTGACCCGTGGCTATGGGCGAATCATGGATTTCCGCTGTCTTTCCACATGTAAACGGAGCAGTGGGTGAACTCGGTTCACGTTTTGGTACCACATGCATAGAGTCTGCATTGCATATGGAATTGTAGCATGCTAGGATGGTTTCCAGTGTTGCAATTTCCATTGTTTGTTATATTACATGTTACTTGTGTGAGATGTATTGTGAATTGGCTATGGTTATGTGTTTGGATAATGGACTAATGTATCTGATTATTCTGTTGTATTTAAAAATGTATAATGCATTTTATATTGGATAGAAATCTCACCCTTACTTTGATGATTTTAGATCTGAAGTGATTAGCTGCTTGAATTGGTGAAGATAGCTCTAGCATTGAGTCAGTTAGTTAATCCGCGTGTCAGTGTCGTGCTTTGGTAGATGTAACACTGGGGAAACGTTTGTTTTGAAATCCTTTAATGGAATTCCTTAATGTTTTGAATCATGTTTTGGTTAATATCCTGGAATACTATGAATGATGTATTCGGAATTTTGGTTATGTTTCATTTCCGCTGTTAAACATAACTTTTGCATTATTTACTTAATAAATCTTCTTCAATGAAAGCATGACAACTGTATTGATTGATTTAAATTATTTAAATTGTGACGCCTCTTGGATTATGATTAAATACTCTGATTATTATTTATAAAACGCGGGTAAATAGATGGGGGTGTTACAATAGTGGTATCAGAGCATAGTCGGTCTTGTCTTAGTGTCGTTATGCCTTTTAGTATGCGACTAGTGTAAGTAACATTGTCGATACTTGTGTGCTGATGTGGATTGTTTTGTAATGTTACAGAACAATGGCTGGAAGAGGTAACGGAAGGAACGACGATGCTATTGCTGAGGCTTTGGGAATGTTAGCTGGAGTACTCGGAGGGAATCAACAGGGAGCTGCTATTGGTGCTGACAGACAGACAATTGGGGAATTTTCAGAGGAATAATCCTCCATTATTCAAGGGCACGCATGATCCCGAGGGTGCTCAGAAGTGGTTGAAGGAGATCGAGAGGATCTTCAAAGTGATTGATTGTGCTGAGGGGCTGAAGGTGAGGTATGGTACTCACATGCTGGCAAAAGAAGCTGATGACTGGTGGGTTGCTACCAGGACTGAAATGGAAGAAGATGGAATTGCATTGACTTGGGCTGTGTTTAGGAGAGCTTTTCTGAGAAGGTACTTTCCTGAAGACATTCGGGGTAAGAAAGAGATTGAGTTTCTGGAGCTCAAGCAAGGCAACAAGTTTGTGAGTGAGTATGCAACGAAGTTTACTGAGTTAGCAAAGTATTATGCTAATTACCCTAACGATGCAGATGGAGAATTTTCCAAATGTATCAAGTTTGAGAATGGTTTGCGTGATGAGATCAAGCAGGGTATCAGGTATCAGCGCATTAGAAGGTTTCCTGACTTGGTTGACTGTAGTAGGATTCTGGAAGAAGATCTTGCTAGTACTAAGTCGAATGCTCAGAGTTATGCTGATCGTAAGGGCAAGAGACATATGGATCATGGTAAGCCATATGATAGAACTAATCAGAAATCTGGAGGTTGGAAGAAGCCTAGTGGGGGAGACTCTGGTTCTTCCGTAAAGTGTTACAGATGTGGTGAATTGGGTCACCGAGCTCCTGAATGCAAGAATGATGCGAGGAAGTGCAACAATTGTGGGAGATTTGGTCATTTAGCTGCTGAGTGTAGATCCAGAAGGATAACTTGTTACAACTATGGCGAAGAAGGACACACTCGTCCGCAGTGTACTAAGCCAAAGAAAGAGCAAGATGGTGGGAAGGTGTTCGCTTTGTCAGGATCAGATGTTAAGCCAGATGATCGGTTGATTAAAGGTACATGTTTTATTAATGGCATACCTTTAATAGCAATTATTGATACTGGAGCGACACATTCTTTTATTGCTTTGGATTGTGCTAAAAGATTAAACCTGGAAATTTCTAATTTGGATGGAAGTATGGTTATTGACACTCATGCGTCGGGTTCAGTGACTACTTCGTATGTTTGTAGGAATTGTCCTATTGTTATTTTTGATAGAGGTTTCGGTATGGATTTAGTGTGCCTACCTTTAGAACAACTTGATATTATCCTGGGAATGAACTGGTTGGTCTTCAACCAGGTTCATATCAATTGTTTTGAGAAGACGGTCATATTTCCTGAAGAAGTTAAAGTGGAAGATGAGACTATGTCAGTTAAGCAGATGAATTCAGCTGTTAGAGATGGTGTTGTGGTGTTTATGTTATATTCTTCGATAGAAGTGAAAGGAAAGGCTAAGAGTGGAGAATTACCTATGGTTATTGAATTTCCAGAGGTGTTTCCGGAAGATGTTAGTGAGCTACCACCTGAGAGAGAAGTGGAGTTTGTTATCGATTTAATTCCTGGAACTAGTCTGGTGTCGATGGCGCCTTATCGCATGTCGGCATCTGAGTTGTCTGAGCTGAAGAAACAATTAGAAGAGTTATTGGAAAAGAAGTTTATTTGGCCTAGTGTTTCGCCGTGGGGTGCACCGGTGTTATTGGTCAAGAAAAAGGAAGGTACAATGAGACTGTGTGTAGACTATAGGCAATTGAATAAAGTGACAATCAAGAATCGGTATCCGTTGCCGAGGATTGATGATTTGATGGATCAGTTAGTTGGAGCTTGTGTATTTAGTAAAATTGATGTGAGGTCTGGATATCATCAAATTCGTGTTAAGGCGGAGGATATTCAGAAGACTGCATTTAGAACGAGGTATGAGCATTATGAATATTCTGTTATGCCATTTGGATTCACTAATGCACCTGGTGTTTTTATGGAGTATATGAACAGGATATTTCATCCGTATCTTGACCAATTTGTGGTGGTATTTATTGACGACATTTTAATCTATTCAAAGAATGATGAGGAGCATGCAAAGCATCTTAGGATTGTATTGGAATTATTGAAAGAAAAGAAACTTTATGCGAAGTTGTCTAAATGTGAGTTTTGGTTAAGCGAAGTGAGTTTCCTTGGTCACGTGATTTCCAAGAATGGTATTGCTGTTGATCCTACGAAAGTAGAGGCGGTATCTCAGTGGGAAGCGCCGAAGAATGCTTCAGAGATTCGTAGTTTTCTTGGTCTGGCAGGTTACTACAGGAAATTCATTGAGGGATTTTCGAAGTTAGCTTTACCGTTGACTAAGTTGACGAGAAAAGGTCAAGCGTTCATTTGGGATGCAGATTGTGAGAAAGGATTCCAAGAATTGAAGAGGAGGTTGACTAGTGCTCCGATTCTGATTTTGCCAAATCCGACAGAATCTTTTGTGGTGTATTGTGATGCGTCTTTGATGGGTTTAGGAGGTGTTTTGATGCAAGATAGGCAAGTAGTGGCTTATGCTTCAAGACAGTTAAAGACTCATGAAAGGAATTACCCGACTCATGATTTAGAATTGGCGGCTGTTGTGTTTGTGTTGAAATTGTGGAGACATTATCTGTATGGTTCATGATTTGAAGTGTTCAGTGATCATAAGAGCCTGAAGTATCTCTTTGATCAGAAAGAGTTGAATATGAGGCAGAGGAGATGGTTAGAATTTCTCAAGGATTATAATTTTGGTTTGAATTACCATCCTGGTAAGGCAAACGTTGTGGCAGATGCGTTAAGCAGGAAGTCTTTGCATATGTCGATGTTAATGGTTCGTGAATTGGATTTAGTGGAACAATTCAGAGATTGAGTTTGGTATGCGAAACTACTTCGAATAGTGTGAAGTTGGGCATGTTGAAGCTGACTAGTGGTATTTTGGAAGAGATTCGAAATGGACAGACGTCTGATGTTGGTTTAGTGGACAAGCTGACATTGATTAACCAAGGTCACGGAGGTGAGTTCCAAATTGATGAGAATGGCGTTATGAAATTTGGTGATAGAGTGTGTGTTCCGGATGTTGCTGAGATTAGAAAAAGTATCTTGGAAGAAGGACATCGTAGTGGATTGAGTATTCATCCTGGTGCTACTAAGATGTATCATGATTTGAAGAAATTATTTTGGTGGCCTGGAATGAAAAAGGAAATTGCCGAGTTTGTGTACGCATGTTTGGTTTGTCAGAAATAAAAGATTGAACATCAGAAGTCGTCGGGATTGATGGAGCCGTTGTTTGTACCGGAGTGGAAATAGGATGGCATTTCTATGGATTTTGTGTCTGGTTTGCCGCGGACAGCGAAGAACTGTGATTCTATATGGGTTATAGTCGACCGATTGACGAAGTCTGCTTACTTTATTCTGATAAGAATGGATTATCCGATGGAGAGGTTGGCAGAATTGTATGTTGAGAAGATTGTAAGTTTGCATGGTATTCCGTCCAGCAT
Source organism: Vicia sativa (assembly GCA_021764765.1). Lineage (NCBI taxonomy): Eukaryota > Viridiplantae > Streptophyta > Magnoliopsida > Fabales > Fabaceae > Vicia > Vicia sativa. Next base: position 88,194,429 of record CM038796.1, on the reverse strand, counting down.
TGTGTCGGATAGAGATCCGAGGTTCACTTCTAAGTTTTGGACAGGATTGCAAGAAGCTCTGGGTACTAAATTACGATTGATTTCCGCATATCATCCGCAGACAGATGGTCAGACGGAGAGGACGATTCAGTCGTTAGAGGATTTGTTGAGGGCTTGTGTGTTAGAAAAAGGTGGAGCTTGGGATAGCTATTTGTCGTTGATAGAGTTTACCTACAACAATAGTTTTCATTCGAGCATTGGTATGGCTCCGTTTGAGGCATTGTATGGTAGGAGATGTCGGACACCGTTGTGTTGGTACGAATCTGGAGAAAGTGCTGTGATTGGGCCAGAAATTGTTCAACAAACTTCTGAAAAGATTAAGATGATTCAAGAGAAGATGAAAACTTCTCAGATTCGTCAGAAAAGTTATCATGATAAGAGGAGGAAAGATCTTGAGTTTAGTGAAGGAGATCATGTGTTCATGAGAGTTACTCCAATGACTGGTATTGGTCGAGCATTGAAGTCAAAGAAGTTGACTCCGCGCTTTATTGGTCCGTTTCAGATTACCAAGAGAGTTGGGAAAGTTGCTTATCAGATTGCTTTACCGCTGTCGCTTGCGAATTTGCATGATGTTTTCCATGTATCTCAGTTGAGGAGGTACATTGCGGATCCGTCTCATGAGATTCAAGTAGATGATGTACAAATACGGGATAATCTGACTGTTGAAGCAGTACCTGCGAGAATCGAAGATCGGAAAGTGAAGCAACTGCATGGTAAAGAGATAACACTGGTGAGAGTAGCTTGGGGAGGACCAGCTGAAGGAAATGTAACTTGGGAACTGGAGAGTCAGATGAAGGACTCGTATCCCGAACTTTTCGTCTAAGGTATGTTTTCGAGGACGAAAACTCTTTTAGTGAGGGAGAGTTGTGACACCCCGATTTAATTCAAATATTAAATAAGTGAGAATTTAATTATTTATTTAATTAAAGTCTTAAGTATTTATATTTTTGGATTTAATTGGAGTAATTAATCGAAGAAAGAAAAGATTAGAGGTGTGAGGTGTAATTAGGGGTGTGAGGAGTAAATTACTCTACTCTCACTAATTACCACTTATTTGTATTTTATTGGAATAAATAAAGGAATATTAAAAGGAATATAAAAGGAGAAGAAAGAAAAGTAGGTCTTTTGGAGAAAAGTCATTATACGAGAATCGGAGAAGAGAAGAGAAGAGAGGAAAAGTCGACGAGAGAAATCAAGATCATCGCGAGGTAAGGGTGATTTCATTCGGTTAATATGCCTTATGGGTTTTGGGAATCAACCGGTAATTGGGTATGTTAGGAAATTGATTATAGGTTTATAGAATGAAACCCTATTTTGTGTCTGGTATGGAATTAGGATCATCTAGTGTGTCGAATAAATAATAAGGATGATGAAACTATGTTTTTTGATGTTATAATGGTGTAAAATGGTTGTAAATTTGTGTTCCTAAAGTCACAATTTGTATTGGAATGATTGGAAGAGATAAGGAATGCATAATGCTGTCAAAAGTAGTCAAATTGTGCATGTCGTCGGAACCGGTTCCTGGGAGGAACCGAGTTCCCAGTGTTATTTTTCAAAACTGGGGGTTTTTATACTCAGGAACCGGTTCCTGTCTATGTCGGAACTGGGTTCCCATACAAAAACCAGGGATCTCATTTCTAAACTTCGCAGGAACCGTTCTCAGATAGGTAGGAACCGGTTCCATGTGCAATTTTTCAAAATACTTAAACTTCAAAATTCATATTTTCTAAACCGTAACTCCGATTCGAGTGCCGTTTTCGGCATTATTTCTTAAATTTAAAATACTATCTTTTAGAAAGGGAAAAATATTATTTTGCTAAAATTATTTTAAAAAGAGTCGAGCTTCTGATTTTTGAAAAGAGTGATTAGTTAAGGACAATGGGGAACTATTACAAATGGTCTGAGTTACCGGATGAGATATTAATGCTTACAATGTTGTATCTTGATATTCATTGTGATTGAATGTGATACATTGGTGAATTGGCATTATGTGATTTATATTGATATCATGATCTGAGAATTAATGTTGCATGCTTTTATGATGCATGCATAAGCATTTGTTGATTTGGTTCATTCCCATTGTGCGGAAGTGAACTGGCTGAGCCAATAGACTTACCCGGAGATTGAGGTAGTGAGGCTGGATTCTTGGCCCAATGGCTATGGGCGAATCATGGATTTCCGCTGTCTTTCCACATGTAAATGGAGCAGTGGGTGAACTCGGTTCACGTTTTGGTACCACATGCATAGAGTCTGCATTGCATATGGAATTGTAGCATGCTAGGATGGTTTCCAGTGTTGCAATTTCCATTATTTGTTATATTACATGTTACTTGTGTGAGATGTATTGTGAATTGGCTATGGTTATGTGTTTGGATAATGGACTAATGTATCTGATTATTCTGTTGTATTTAAAAACGTATAATGCATTTTATATTGGATAGAAATCTCACCCTTACTTTGATGATTTCAGATCCGAAGTGATTAGCTGCTTGGATTGGTGAGGATAACTCTAGCATTGAGTCAGTTAGTTAATCCGCGTGTCAGTGTCGTGCTCTGGTAGATGTAACACTGGGGAAACGTTTGTTTTGAAATCCTTTAATGGAATTCCTTAATGTTTTGAATCATGTTTTGGTTAATATCCTGGAATACTATGAATGATGTATTCGGAATTTTGGTTATGTTTCATTTCCGCTGTTAAACATAACTTTTGCATTATTTACTTAATAAATCTTCTTCAGTGAAAGCATGACAACTGTATTGATTGATTTAAATTATTTAAATGGTGACGCCTCTTGGATTATGATTAAATACTGTGATTGTTATTTATAAAACGCGGGTAAATAGAAGGGGGTGTTACAGGGAGCGACCTGTTCGTGTGGACTGAGTAGAGACGTTGTTCTTCTTCAACGTTCATGATCACAACATCAAAAATCGAAATCACCACAAGAGGTAAAATATTCTATCACTGACCATGATCATTCGTAAGGATCACAAAAGGAAATTTATTTTCCGCTGCGTTTTAATATCGCAATTTTCCTTCATTTTGTCCCCAAGAAGTCTTCTTAAGATTCTGACTATAATATTTTAAGCTTTTACAAGTTATGTCCACAAAACTTAATACAAGCTAATCTTGAGATTTTTACAAGTTTATCCCCAACCAAAGGCAACTTTTACCACATGCTAAGTTAGTGAACCTTAGAGATTTTCATGTTGATCTCAATAACTAAAAACTTGAACTTTTTTTTCTTTCCGGCAAAGCTCAATAAACTAGGAACAAAGATTTTTGGAGTGGTTTATCATAAGAACCAAACTCAGTCTTCCCAAGAGAATCACACTCTTAAGAATTAACTAAACAACTCAACCACTTACAAAAGCTTCTCTTAAGAGTCACACTCTTAAGACAACTTTAAGTGAAAGAAAAATGATTCTAGAGAGAGAAAAAGAGAAAATAGAGAGATAAATTCTAAAGAAAATGTAAAGTTTTGAAAAGTGACGTGAAATAAAGAGGAGGTGAGCCTCTTTTATATAGGAGTTGAAAAAAATCATAAAACAAAATAATTTACGGGCCAAATTAATTAGCCAATCGATTGGTATGTTAATGCTTCAATCGATTGGCCAAATCAATTTTAATCAATTACCAATGCTTATAGAGAAAATATTGAATATAGAGTCATTGCAAGTCATTAAGACTATGTACAATGTATTGAAAATATTACAAGTGTGAGTGTGGGTAAATAGTCCCACATTGGGTGAGAATGTGGTGACTTAAGCATTTATAAGTGGGAGAACCCACTCACCTATCACCTTAAGGTTTTACGTGGAGAAATGGTCTGTCTCCCATAAGGGTGTGTTGCTCAAACGGAAAAAGTCTCGAATTTAAGAATGCTCCTCGCTCGATCCTCCCCCGATTGTTGCGCCAACACAATGGAGGTGTTGAATAAATTATTCAATAGTTGAATGCTTGCAATGGAGTGGATTGAAAATGATGTGGATTAATTTGTGTTGAAAAGATTCAACATGTTGAATGAGATGGAGTGGGGGCCACATACAATATTTTGCAAAATCTTAGTTGTTGTGATTATTTACATTTTTAGTGTGTTATGAATGATGGTGGGGTAGGGTGTTGAATTTTATTAAAAAGTACTATTGTAGTGAATAAAACTTGAATGTGTTGAATTATTAGGTAGGAAAAAAAAGAAAATGACGTGGATGATAAAAAATGAAAAATACGGTGTTGAATAATAAAATCATTGTACATAGTCTAAGATGTTATCTTAATAGTTAGGTTAATTGATTAGTTGTTCTCCAATAAATTGGTTTAACGTTCTAATCGATTGGCTCACTCAAATTTTTTTTGCCACTCAATTAACACAAGTTACCTATTGATTTTTAGTTCAAAAAATCTTAAAAAATAATTTGGACAACTTCTTAGAACACCCACATCGGGGAGTGCTGCACAAAGTTTCATATGCATTTTGTCAGTAAAATCAGAATGGATACTGTGCATGAGTAGTAAAATGTTACAAGGAGTGCTTTATTTGGCACCGTCGTAAAACTTACTATGAGATATTTTTAAATAATAAATATAATAAAATATACATAATATTAATAATAAATATATAACCACTCTTTTTTTAAACAAACAAGATAAACAATTTTAACAGCTCTTTTATAACAGCTCTTTTTCTAACAGTAATTTTTTCTTCTATATATATTTCAATATATTTTTTTAAAGTTACATATTTAATTCAAAAAATGTATCTAAACAATATTTTCAATGAACCCCAACCACCATAATTCTTGGTTCAATTTTATACAAAATGGTGGCAACCCTCCTCTTATTCCAAATCCACAAAATAATTCACAATTTGAAAATTATCCATATCATACATCACACTCTCCATATCATACACCACAATCTCAATATCAATATCAACAATTTTCATCTCAAACAATTAATCCCGTTATGCCTTGTGAAGTTAATATTGGTACTAGTGGTGTGCAATCAATGATCAAGAGTCTGAAATACCATAATTTTGCACTCAAGATGCTTTGAAAACTATCCACCTTGATGAATATGTTGGAACCACATCAGTTGTAAATATACTGAAAATAAGATTCCAACCAAAGGAAGATGAGCTTCTCATTCAGTCATGGCTCAACGTTTCAAAGGATCCAATTGTTGGGGTTGATAAAAAAGGAGACAACTTTTGGAAGAGAATTGGTGAAGCTTATAATAAACACCGCGACAAGATTTTTCAAGAGAGGAAACCATTGAAATTAAAAGGTCGATGGCACAAAAAGATTAACCCATCTGTTAATAAATTTGTTGGGTGCTACAAGCAAGCCATGAATTTTAAAAAAAAAGTGGGAGCTCCGAGAGCAACATCATTTCAACTGCATATGATATTTATTACCAAGATGAGCGTGAAAAATTTACATTTGAGAGTGCATGGAGATTATTGAAAGATGAACCCAAATGGTTTGCCGGTTCATCATAACCTTCTGCAAAAAGAACAAAGAATTCGACTTCTGGATCATATTCTTCATCTTCTAACCCTCCAACACCAACAAGCAACGAATTTGATTCACCATCACCTTCTTCGTTACATCGACCAATCGTTCAAAAGGAAGCAAAAATAAAGGAGAAAGAAAAACTAGTGGAAAGATCAACACCCGATGTCAAATTTAATACTTTGCAAGACGACTTCCAAAAGAAAAATGAATTGATGTCACAGTTTGCACGTGATTATGCACGTATTGAGAATGAAAAAGTTGAGATAGAGAAGAAAAGAATCGATGCAGAGAAACATAAGGATGAGAGAGATATGGTAAGATTGAAGATCAATGATTTACAAATACTTACAAAAGATACATCGTACAAGGATTCAAGACAACAACAAGCTCATGAGTTATTGTGTGACGTGATTAGAAGAGAATATGGGCTTGATTAATATGATTATGTATATTGAATAGTTTTTAGTATATCACTAGTTCTTTTTAGATTCCTATGTATTTTTAGTATTCAATTTGTAGCTTTTATTCAAAGTCAATATTATTAAAACTAGCCATTATTCAAACTAGCCGTTATTCAAATTAGATGTTATTCAAACTAGCCGTTATTCAAACTAGCCGTTATTCAAACTAGATGTTATTCAAACTAGCCGTTATTTGTAGCCCTATAAATACTCTTAACATGAGTAATAAGCTTCACACTCTTTTCCAACTTATCTTCTACTTCATAATTAAATATTAGAATTCCCTTCACATGGATCCTTCCAACCCTTTCCACATTGCAAAAATGTTCATGGATTATATGAATGATGGCATGGATGAAGAACTTGTGAGACTTTACTTTGAAAGTGAAGCCCAAGAAGAAGTTGCGAGTTCTAGCAGTCCTAGACGCCGAAGAAGAAATATAGAGAGAAATCGTGAAGAAGGACATGAGCGTTTATTCAATGATTATTTTTCAGAAGTACCAGTGCACACAGATGAGCAGTTTTGTCGAAGATATCGAATGCATAAACATGTATTCCTTAGTATAGTTGAAGCTCTTGGTCAGCATGATGAGTATTTTTGGCTTAAGGTTGATGCAACTGGTAGATCAAGTCTTTCACAACTACAAAAGTACACTGCAGTTATTCGTATGCTGGCATATGGATCATCTGCTGATAGTGTAGATGACTATTTGAGAATTGGTGAAACAACAACACTAAAATGTGTTGATAAGTTTACAAGAGGCGTTATTGGTGTATTTGGGCCACAATATCTGCGAAAGCCAACTATTGAAGACGTCGAATATCTGCTGCAAATAGGGGAGGCACGTGGTGTGACACCCCGATTTAATTCGAATATTAAATAAGTGGGAATTTAATTATTTATTTAATTAAAGTCTTAAGTATTTATATTTTTGGATTTAATTGGATTAATTGAAGAAAGAAGGGTTGGAGGTGTGCAGAGTAAATAGTGGGTGTGAGGAGTAAATCACTCTACTTTTACTAATTATTAATTATGTATTTTATTTGGAATAATAAAGGAGTATTAAAAGGAATATAAAAAGGAAAAGAAGGAAAAATGAGTCTTTTTGGGAAAAAGCTATTTCACGTAGAATTGGAGAAGAGAAGAGAAGAGAGGAAAAAGCCAACGCCGAGGAAATCGAAGATCATCGCGAGGTAAGAGGTGATTTCATTCGGTTTTAATGCCTTATGGGTTTTGGGAATCAAATGGATGATTGGGTATGTTAGGAAATTCGATTTTGATTAATTTAGGTTTGTTGGATTCATCCCTATTTGTGTCGGATTATAGGTCGGAAACCATTAGTGTGTCAAATAATAAATAGGAATGATGAAATAATGTTGTATGATGTTATAATGGTGTAAAATGGGTGCATTTTGGTGTTCCTAATGTTGCAATTCGTATGGGAATGATTGGAAGTGTTTTAGAATGCATAATGCTGTCAAAAATAGCAGTTTTTAATTCTGCAGGTCGTGGGAACCGGTTCCCATATGGGAGAACCCGGGTTCCCAGTGTTTTGATCACTAAAAATGACATTTTTGAACTCAGGAACCGGTTCCCCATATGGAGTAACCAGGTTCCACTGTTTCTTTTTGGAAAACACTAAACTTTAAAAATTCATAACTTTCAAACCGTAAGTCCGTTTTAGTCGCCGTTTTGAACGTTGTTTCTTAAATTAAATACTCTATTTTATAAAATAAAGAAAATTATAATTAATGGATTTTATTTTTAAAAGAGTCATTTTTCCGATTGGTGAACTATGGTAGTTTTAAGAATGGTGGATGAATTGGTTCAGATTGTTCTGACAGGTTGAACGAAGATTGACGCTTATGTGTTGGTTTCCTTGTTGTTTATTCATGATTGTATTGATATCATGTGTTGTTGTCGATGTTGTGTATTCATGATGTTTGTTGATCTCAGTTGTTATTGTTGTATATACTGGTGTTAGTCTTACTAATTGAAGAGTAAGCGTTTGGCATAGTTATGCTTTGTGATAATTATTTCATGATTATGTTGTTATCATGCGATATTCGTTGATGTTGGCATTATGTGGAATTATGTGTGATCATAATCCGTTGAATTGATGTTGCATGCTTTTATGGTGCATGCATAAGCATTTGTTATTGGTTCATTCCCATTGTGTGGAGGTGAATCGCAGCCAATAGACTTACAGTTCGAGGTAGTGAGGCTAGATTCTTGACCCGGTGTTATGGGCTAATCATGGATTCTTGACTCGTTTCGGGCGAATCATGGATTTCTGCCTTTCCACATGTAAACGGAGCAGTGGGTGAACTCGGTTCACGTTTTGGTACCACATGCATAGAGTCTGCATTGCATATGGGATTGTAACATGCTAGGATGGTTTCCAGTGTTGCAATTTCCATTGTTTGTTATATTGCATGTTCATTGTGTGAAATGCATTTGTGAATTGGCTATGACTATGTGTTTGGATAATGGACTAATGTATTCAATTATTCTATTGTATTTAGAAACGTATAATGCATTTTATATTGGATAGAAATCTCACCCTTACTTTGATGATTTCAGATTCAAAGTGATTAGCTGCTTGGAATTGGTGAGGATAGATCTAGAGTCGAGTCAGTTAGTTAATCCGCGTGTCAGTGTCGTGCTCTGGTAGATGTAACACTGGGGAAACGTTTGTTTTGAAAATCCGTTAATGGATAACCTTAATGGTTTTGAATTATGTTTTGATTTATTATCCTCGAATAACTATGAATGATGTATTCGGGATTTGTTATGTTTCATTTCCGCTGTTAAACATAACTTTAAGTCTGTTTTATTTAATGATTTATTCTTCAGTGATAGCATGACAACTGTGTTGATGGATTTGAATTATTTAAATTGTGACGCCTCTTGATTTGTGATTAAAAACTCTGATTATTATTTATAAAACGCGGGTAATTAGAAGGGGTGTTACAATAGTGGTATCAGAGCATAGTCGGTCGTTGTGACTAGTGCCTTAATGTCATTATCCCTTTGTACGCGACAAGTGTGTACAACACTGTCGGTACTTGTTACTTTTCTAGTTGATTATTGCAGGAGTAGTGTGAAACTAAGTGGGGGAGAAGAGATGCTCCCGGATATGTTCCGATTGTAAGTCATTGGTACGAGGTACTGCTTGAGAAGACAGTGCAAGAGTGGTTAAAGTTGTTGGAATCGTTTGGACCGTGAGTCATAGTTGGAAGTGCAAGAAAGCGAATACGATTCTGAGAACAGAAAGTGTTGGTAATGATGGTTTATACTCCAGTATGATTATCGGATGTCTATTGACAAATTGAGGACTTGATCACCCTTAATCTCTTGTTGATAGTAAACGGAATCGTATTGGATGGTATACAACTGTCTTGCTATCTAAATGGGGCATATAGTGATGAATATGAATGAAGTTTGATAAAGGCTTGTGCACCATATGAGTTGACGAAGAATCTAATAAGAACAATGAATTAAGATGGATTATCAGAGTTGCACGACTGTAAATGATGGTGTTGTGGTGTTTATGTTGTATTCTTCGACGGAAGTGAAAGGAAAGGCCAAGAATGATGAATTGTCGGTGGTGAAGAATGGTTGGGATTTTTCTCCGATTGAGTGGTTTAGAAATGGATTGAGTTGGATTGTAAGCTGCTGTCAAAATAGCAAGTTTTTGGTTCTCAAGTTATGGAACCTTACTCTGGGAGGAACCGGTTCCCGCTTAAAATTTCCAAACAAAACCATTTTTCTTCGTGGGAACCGGTTCCCAGTATGGGTGATCCGGGTTCCCCATACAAAATTCCAGGGGGAGTGTTTTTGAGAATTGTGGGAACCGGGTTCTCCCAGGGACGAACCGGTTACCATTGTGTTGAGCTTCAAAATGTTTAAAACTTTAAAAATTCATATTTTCCAAATCGTAACTACGATTCGAGCCGTTTTCGGCAATATTTCTTAAATTAAAAATCCTATCTTACAAAATAAGAAAAATATTATTTTATAAAAACTATTTTAAAAAGAGTCGAATCCCCGATTTTTGTAAACTTGGTAGTTTGGAAATGGTGAATGAATTTCCTGAAGTGTTTCCGGAAGATGTTAATGAGTTGCCACCTGAGAGAGAAGTGGAATTTCCTCTAGATTTGATTCCTGGAACTAGTCCGGTGTCGATGGCGCCTTATCGCATGTCGGCATCTGAATTATCTGAATTGAAGAAGCAGTTGGAAGAATTACTTGAGAAGAAGTTTATTAGTCCTAGTGTTTCACCGTGGGGTGCTCCTGTGTTGTTGGTTAAGAAGAAGAGGGTTCGATGAGACTGTGTGTTGATTACCGACAGTTGAACAAAGTTACAATCAAGAATTGGTATCCATTGCTAAGGATTGATTATTTGATGGATCAACTGGTTGGAGCTTGTGTATTCAGTAAGATTGATTTGAGATCTGGATATCATCAGATCCGTGCGAAGACGAAGCATATTCAGAAAACTGCATTCAGAGCGAGGTATGGACATTATGAGTATTCTGTTATGCCGTTTGGAGTCACTAATGCACATGGTGTTTTCATGGAGTATATGAACAAGATATTTCACCTGTATCTTAATAAGTTTGTGGTGGTATCTATTGACGACATTCTGATCTATTCGAAGAGCGATGAAGAGCATGCAACACATTTCAGAGTTGTATTGGAATTGTTGAAAGAGAAGAAGCTTTATGAGAAGTTGTCTAAATGTGAGTTTTGGTTAAGTGAAGTGATTTTTCTTGGTCATGTAATTTCCAAGAATGGAATTGCTGTTGATCCTACGAAGGTAGAAGCGGTATCTCAGTGGGATGCACCGAAGAATGCTTCTGAAATCTGTAGTTTTCTTGGTCTTGCAGGTTACTACAGAAAGTTCATTGAAGGATTTTCGAAGTTGGTTTTACCATTGACTAATTTGACAAGGAAGGGTCAGGTGTTTGTTTGGGATTCTGAATGTGAGAAAGGATTCCAAGAGCCGAAGAAGAGGTTGACTAACGCTCCGATTCTGATTTTGCTGAATCCGGCAGAATCTTTTGTTGTGTATTGTGATGCGTCATTGATGGGTTTAGGCGGTGTTTTGACGCAAGATAGGAAGGTAATGGCTTATGCTTCAAGACAATTGAAGGTTCATGAAAGGAATTATCCGACTCATGATTTAGAGTTGGCAGTTGTAGTATTTGTTTTGAAATTATGGGGGCATTATTTGTATGGATCTCGATTTGAGGTATTCAGCGATCATAAGAGTCTGAAGTATCTTTTCGATCAGAAAGAGCTAAACATGAGGCAGAGAAGGTGGTTAGAATTTATAAAGGATTATGATCTCGGTTTGAATTACCATCCTGGTAAGGCAAACATTGTGGCAGATGCATTGAGCAGGAAGTCATTGCATATGTCTATGTTGATGGTTCGTGAATTAGATTTAGTGGAACAATTCAGGGATTTGAGTTTGGTATGTGAGACCACTCCGAATAATGTGAAATCGGGTATGTTGAAACTGACTAGTGGTGTTCTGGAGGAAATTTGAAATGGACAGAAATCTGATGTTGGTTTAGTTGATAAATTGACATTGATCAACCAAGGTCAAGGAGGTGAATTCTGAATTGACGAGAATGGAGTTATGAGATTTGGTGATAGGGTGTGTGTTCCGGATATTGTAGAGATTAGAAAGAGTATTTTGGAAGAAGGACATCGTAGTGGGTTGAGTATTCATCCCGGTGCTACTAAAACGTATCATGATTTGAAGAAGCTATTTTGGTGGCCTGGAATGAAAAAGGAAATTGTTGAGTTTGTTTATGCTTGTTTGGTTTGTCAAAAGTCGAAGATTGAACATCAGAAATCGTCGAGATTGATGGAACCGTTGTTTGTTCCGAATTGGAAATGGGATGACATTTCTATGGATTTTGTATCTGGTTTGCCGAGGATAGTGAAGAATTGTGATTCTATCTGGGTTATTGTTGATCGGTTGACAAAGTCTGCTCATTTTATTTCGATAAGGATGGATTATCCTATGGAGAGGTTGACAGAGTGGTATATCGAGAAGATCGTGAGTTTGCACGGTATTCCTTCTAGTATTGTGTCGGATAGAGATCCGAGGGTTACGTCTAAGTTTTGGACGGGATTGCAAGAGGCTTTGGGTACTAAGTTGAGGTTGAGTTCTGCTTATCATGCGCAGACAGATGGTCAGACGGAGAGGACGATTCAGTCGTTAGAGGTTTTGTTACGAACTTGTTGTTGGAGAAAGGTGGAGCTTGGGATAGTTACTTGCCATTGATTGAGTTTACCTACAACAATAGTTTTCATTCGAGTATTGGTATAGCTCCGTTTGAGGCATTGTATGGTAGGAGGTGTCGGACACCGTTATGTTGGTATGAATCTGGAGAAAGTGTTGTGATTGGACCGGAAATTGTCCAACAGACTTTAGAAAAGATTAAGATGATTCAGGAGAAGATGAGAGCTTCTCAGAGTCGTCAAAAGAGCTATCATGATAAGAGGAGGAAGGACCTCGAGTTTAGTGAAGGAGATCATGTGTTTATGCGAGTTATGTGACACCCCAAAATAATTCAATAATTAAATGATTATGATTTTTAATTAATTATTTAATTGAGAACATAATTTATTTAATATGTTGGAATATTAAGATTTATGATGGAATTAATTGGAGGAGAAAGTGATATTATTTTATTTAATTATGATTAAAAGGAAATAAGAGGAATAAAAGGAATGAAATAAGGAAAAGAAGAAAAATAGATTCATTTGGAGAAAACAAGGCTACGTAGAAGTGAGAAGAGAAGGAAAGAAGGAAAAGACCTAGGAGCGTCAGATCTCAAGAAACCACCGTGGGTGATTTCGACCGATTATGGCTTATTATAGGTTTTGATGTTGATAATATAGGTTATGGCATGTTAGGAAATCTATGTTAGGAATTCTAGGTTCCTTGAGGTATACCTAATAGTGTCGGTGTCGAGTGAGTCGATTGTGTTAGAATATGTCCGAATATGATTAAGGTGTCTTAATGAATAGAAATGATGGAAAGATGATAATTGATGTGATGAATGATGCAAAATGATATATTTTGGTGTTTCCAATGATGGGATTCGTGTGGGTAAAATTGGATTGATTGAGGATGGAAGAAATGTCACAAAACTAAGATTTTGGTCGAACGTCGTGGAAACCGGTTCCCAGGGGAGAACCCGGTTCCACTTTTAAAATGGTGAAAATGGGATTTTGAACTCGTGAACCGGTTCTCGTGTGGAGGAACCGGGTTCCCATTGATTTTTCCGAGGGACTGAATTTTGCTTCGGGAACCGGTTCCTACCGGAGGAACCGGTTCCCCATACATTTTCCGGGCACGTTATTTTGAACTTGGGGAACCGTTACTCCTGTGGAGGAACCGGTTCCACTGCTTTATTTTGAAAAATTTTGAAACTTCAAAATTCATAACTTTCAAACCGTAAGTCCGCTTTGAGCTTTGGACGTTATTTCTTAAATTTAATGCTCTACCTTATGAAATGAAAATATTTTGGAAAACTTGAAATTATTTTGGGAAAGGGGTATAATTTCGAAAATGATGAATTTTAATCGCATTAAAGATGTATGTGTAGTAGAGGTACTTGATGATAAGGATACTGTTGTGTAGATGTAATAGCATGTTTATGCCGAGGTTAGATGTATGCCGTTGATTGATTTGCATGATTATGCTGATGTAGATGTATGCATGAATTGTTGATATATCATGTTGATTTTGGTGATTCGCTATGTTAAATGAATGTATACATAGATCGATTAATGTTGCATGCTATTGATGCGTGCATATGCATTATTTTGGTGAAGTTAATTCCCATTGTGCGGAATTTGACTTGGATTGCCGATAACCGATACCCGAGTGAGGATGGGTGGTTAGGCCGGATTCGTGTCCGAGTGGTTATGGACGAATCGATGGACCGTATCCGTGGATGATGGATGGATCGTTGGTGACTTGGTCACGAAGTCGGCACCGCATGCATTGAGTCCATTAGTGTTTGCATAGGATTGTAACATGTTAGGATGTCTTCCAAAGTTGCAATGCCTTTATTGTTGATTGAAGATGCATGTTGAATTGTATGACTATGATTGTGTATTGGATTCGATTGGTATTGAGTGGTGGAATAATATGCTTGCATTATATTATTGATTGAAAGACTTATAATATGCTTTAATTATGAGAAGTCTCACCCTTACTTTACCATTTCGATTGAATTAGCAAGAGGAGTCGGTGAGGATGGCTCTAGAGCTTGTCTTTTAGTCCGTGTGTCGTTGTCATGCTCGATTAGTTTGTAACATCGGGGAACGCTTAGTTAAGAGAATTATTATTATTTAATAGTTTTGGATTTGAATTCTTGAGAACTACGATGTTTTATTAATTTGATTGATTTTGGTAATCTACCGTAAGACATGGTCTTATGATGTTTTGAATTGTTGGATGATGATCCTCAGTGTAGCATGGCTACTGTTTGAAATGAAGGTTTATTTTAATTATTAATTGTGACATCCCTTATTATACCGTGTTAACTCTGATTAAAGATGATTTAGTTATTAATTTAATTAATATATTCGGGGTATTTAGATGGGGTGTTACAATAGTGGTATCAGAGCATAGTCGGTCTTGTCCTGTGTCGTTATCCCTTTAGTATGCGACTAGTGTGAAGTGACACTGTCGATACTTGTGTGCTGATGTAAATTGTTTTGTTATGTTAGAGAACAATGGCCGGAAGAGGTAACGGAAGGAATGATGATGCCATTGTTGAGGCTTTGGGAATGTTGGCTGGAGTGTTCGGAGGGAACCAACAGGAGTCGTGATTGGTGCCGATGCATAATTGGGGAACTTTCGAGGAATAATCCTCCATTGTTCAAGGGCACGCATGATCCCGAAGGTGCTCAGAAGTGGTTGAAGGAGATCGAGAGGATCTTCAGAGTGATTGACTGTGCAGAGGGGCTGAAGGTGAGATATGGAACTCACATGTTGGCTGAGGAAGCTGATGACTGGTGGGTTGCTACCCGAGCTGAACTAGAAGAAGATGGTGTTGCATTGAATTGGGTTCGTGAGAGCTTTTCCGGGAGGTATTTTCCAAGATGTCGAGGTAAGAAGGAGATTGAGTTTTGGAACTCAAGGGGTAACAAGACCGCTGAGTATGCTTCAAAGTTTTCGAGTTAGCAAAGTATTATGCTCATTACCCTAACGATGCGATGGGGAGTTTTCCAAATGTATCAAGTTTGAGAATGGTCTTCGTGACGAGATTAAGCAGGTATTCGTATCGCATCCGGGTTTTCTCGATCCGTTGATTGTAGTAGGATTCTTGAGTAGGATCTTGCTAACACTAAGTCGAATGCTCGAGGTATGTTGATAGGAAAGGTAAGCAATGATGGATCGTGGTAAGCCTTATGATAGGAATAATCGAGGTCCGAGGTTGGAAGAAGTCCGTGGAGGAGATTCTAGTTCTTCCGCTAGGTGCTATAAGTGTGGTGAAACAGACATCGTATGGTGGACAAGAGCAATGATAAGAAGTGTTTCAAGTGTGGAAAGTTCGCCATGTGGCCAATGACCGCAGGATAAAGGTGGTGACTTGCTACAACCGTGGTGAAGAGGGTCATACTGCCCTCGCACAAAACCCAAGAAAGAGCAAGTCGGTGGTAAAGTGTTTGCATTGTCCGGATCGTAAACTAAACCAGATGATCGATCGATTAAAGGTACATGTTTTATTAATGGCATACCTTTGATTGCGATTATTGATACCGAGCTACGCATTCTTTTATTGCGCTAGATTGTGCTAAGAGATTGAATTTGGAAATTTCTAATATGGATGGAAGTATGGTTATTGATACTCCCGCGGGTGACTACTTATGTTTGTAGGAATTGTCCTTGTGATTTTTGATAGGGGTTTGGTATGGATTTAGTGTGCCTACCGCTAGAACAACTTGATATCATCTTGGAATGAATCGTTGGAATTCAACCAGTTCATATCAACTGCTTTGAGAAGACCGCATTTTCCCAAGAGGTTAAGATCGAAAGTGAGATTATGTCGCAGCGTATGAATCTAGCAAAGATGGTGCGGGTGTTTATGTTGTATTCCGCGATTGAAGCGAAGGAAAGGCAAAGAGTGATGGATTGCCGTGGTGAATGAATTTCCGAGGTGTTTTAAGACGTTAGTGAATTGCCACCGAGAGAGGTAGAATTTACTATAGATCCGATTCCCGAACTAGCCCTGTCGATGGCGCCTTATCGCATGTCGGCATCAATTAGCTGAATCAAGAAGCGCTAGAGGAATTGCTTAAGAAGAAGTTTATCCGTCCGAGTGTGTCGCCGTGGGTGCTCCGTGTTATTGGTTAAGAAGAAGGAAGGTTCAATGAGGTTATGTGTTGACTACCGGCTGAATAAAGTTACAATCAAGAATCGGTATCCTTTGCCGAGGATTGATGATTTGATGGATCAGCTCGTTGGAGCATGTGTGTTTAGTAAGATTGATCTGAGGTCTGGATATCATCAGATTCGCGTGAAGTCAGAGGATATTCAGAAAACTGCATTTAGAACGAGGTATGGACATTATGAATATTCTGTTATGCCGTTTGGGGTTACTAATGCACCTGGTGTTTTCATGGAGTATATGAACAGGATATTTCACCCATATCTTGACAAGTTTGTAGTAGTGTTCATTGATGATATTCTGATTTATTCAAAAAGCGATGAGGAGCATGCAGAACATCTCAGAGTTGTGTTGGAATTGCTGAAGGAAAAGAAACTTTATGCGAAGTTGTCCAAGTGTGAATTCTGGTTAGAGGAAGTGAGTTTTCTTGGTCATGTAATTTCCAAGAATGGAATTGCCGGATCCTACGAAAGTAGAAGCGTGTCTCAGGGAAGCGCCAAGAATGCTTCGAGATCCGTAGTTTTCGGGTCTTGCAGTTATTATCTAAGTTTATTGAAGGATTTTCCAAATCGGCGTTGCATTAACTAAGTTGACCAGAAGGGTCGTATTTGTTTGGGATGTTGAATGTGAGAAAGGATTTCAAGAGTCAAGAGGAGGTTGACAAGTGCCCGATCTTGATTTTGCGATCCGACTAAGTCTTTTGTGGTATATTGTGACGCATCATTAATGGGATTAGGTGGTGTGTTGATGCAAGATAAGCGGTGTGTGGCTTATGCTTCACGACAATTGAAAGTGCATGAAAGGAATTATCCGACTCATGATTTGGAGTTTGGCGATTTGTTTTGAAGTTATGGAGGCATTATTTATATGGTTCTCGGTTTGAGGTGTTCAAAGGATCATAAGAGTCCGAGGTATCTTTTGATCGAAAGAGTTGAACATGAGGCGAGAAGATGGCTAGAATTCCTAAAGGATTATGATTTCGGTTTGAATTACCATCCCGGTAAAGCAAACGTGGTTGCGATGCTTTAAGTAGAAAGTCCTTGCATATGTCGATGTTGATGGTTCGTGAGTTAGAATTGGTCGAGCAGCCCGAGATTTGAGTTTGGTTTGTGAAACTACTCCGAATAGTGTGAAATCGGGTATGTTGAAGTCGACCGTGGTATTCGGAAGAGATCGAAATGGACGAAATCGATGTTGGTTTAGTTGATAAGTTGACATTGATCAACCAAGGTCAAGGAGGCGAGTTCAATTGACGAGAATGGTGTTATGAGATTTGGTGATCGAGTGTGTGTTTGGATGTTGCCGAGATTAGGAAGAGCATTTTGAAGAAGGACATCGTGGCGGGTTGAGTATTCATCCCGGTGCTACTAAGATGTATCATGATTTGAAAAAGTTGTTTTGGTGGTGAATGAAGGAGATTGAGTTTGTGTATGCTTGTTTAGTTTGTCAAGTCGAAAATCGAGCATCGAAACCATCGTGATCGATGGAACCGTTGTTTGTTCCGTAATGGAAGTGGATGGAATCTCTATGGATTTTGTGTCCGGTTTGCCGAGGACAGCTAAGAATTGTGATTCTATCCGGGTGATTGTGGATAGGTTGACAAAATCGCCACTTCATTCCGATAAGAATGGATTACCCGATGGAGAGGTTGCGTAGTTGTATGTCGAAAAGGTTGTAAGTTTGCATGGTATTCCGTCTAGCATTGTGTCGGATCGAGATCCGAGGTTTACATCTAAGTTCGGACAGATTGCAAGAAGCTTTGGGTACTAAGTTGCGCTTGAGTTCCGCTTATCATCCGCGATGGTCGACGGAAAGAACGATTCGTTGGAAGATTTGCGAGAGCTTGTGTGTTAGAGAAGGGTGGAGCTTGGGATAGCTATCGCCATTGATTGAGTTTACCTACAACAATAGCTTTCACCGAGTATTGGTATGGCTCCGCTTGAGGCATTGTATGGTAGGAGGTGTCGACACCATTGTGTTGGTATGAAACCGAGAGAATGCCGTGATTGGACCGAAATTGTTCAAAACTTAAAAGATTAAGATGATTCAGAGAAGATGAGGACTTCTAGTCGTCGAAAAGTTACCATGATAAGAGGAGGAAAGACCTTGAGTTCAAGGAGAACATGTGTTTATGCGAGTTACTCCGATGACGGTATTGTCGAGCCTTGAAGTCAAAGAAGTTGACTCGATTTATTGGTCCTTTCGATTACCAAAAGAGTTGGGAAGGTTGCATATCGATTGCTTTGCCGCCACTTGCGAATCTGCATGATGTTTTCATGTGTCTCAACCGAGGAAGTACATTGCGATCCGTCTCATGAGATTCGGTAGATATATGTGCACGAGAGAATCGATCGTGGAAGCGGTACTGCGAATCGAGGATCGAAGTTGAAATGAGGCAAAGAGATTGCATTGGTAAGAGTGGCTTGGGGAGGACCCCGATGGAAATGTCACTGGGGAGCCGGAGAGTCGATGAAGGACTCGTATCCCGAATTATTCGTCTCGAGGTATATTTTCGAGGACGAAAACTCTTTAAGTTGGGAGAGTTGGACACCCCAAAATAATTCAATAATTAAATGATTATGATTTTTAATTAATTATTTAATTGAGAACATAATTTATTTAATATGTTGGAATATTAAGATTTATGATGGAATTAATTGGAGGAGAAAGTGATATTATTTTATTTAATTATGATTAAAAGGAAATAAGAGGAATAAAAGGAATGAAATAAGGAAAAGAAGAAAAATAGATTCATTTGGAGAAAACAAGGCTACGAGAAGTGAGAAGAGAAGGAAAGAAGGAAAAGACCTAGGAGCGATCTCAAAGAAACCACCGTAAGGGTGATTTCGATCGATTATGGCTTATTATAGGTTTTGATGTTGATAATATAGGTTATGGCATGTTAGGAAATCTATGTTAGGAATTCTAGGGTTCCTTGAGGTATACCTAATAGTGTCGGGTGTCGAGTGAGTCCGATTGTGTTAGAATATGTCCGAATATGATTAAGGTGTCGCTTAATGAATAGAAATGATGGAAAGATGATAATTGAT
Organism: Vicia sativa; assembly: GCA_021764765.1. Lineage (NCBI taxonomy): Eukaryota > Viridiplantae > Streptophyta > Magnoliopsida > Fabales > Fabaceae > Vicia > Vicia sativa. Next base: position 88,174,931 of record CM038796.1, on the reverse strand, counting down.
GTGATGAATGATGCAAAATGATATATTTTGGTGTTTCCAATGATGGGATTCGTGGGTAAAATTGGATTGATTGAGGATGGAAGAAATGTCACAAAACTAAGATTTTGGTCTGAACGTCAGGAAACCGGTTCCCAAGGGGAGAACCCGGTTCCACTTTTAAAATGGTGAAAATGGGATTTTGAACTCGTGAACCGGTTCTGTGTGGGAGGAACCGGTTCCCATTGATTTTTCCGAGGGATCGAATTTTGTCGGGAACCGGTTCACCGAGGAACCGGTTCCCATACATTTTCCAGGGCACGTTATTTTGAACTTGGGAACCGTTACTCCTGTGGAGGAACCGGTTCCACTGCTTTATTTTGAAAAATTTTGAAACTTCAAAATTCATAACTTTCAAACCGTAAGTCCGTTTTGAGCGCCGTTTTGGACGTTATTTCTTAAATTTAATGCTCTACCTTATGAAATGAAAATATTTTGGAAAACTTGAAATTATTTTGGGAAAGGGGTATAATTTCGAAAATGATGAATTTTAACTGGCGCATTAAAGATGTATGTGTAGTAGAGGTACTTGATGATAAGGATACCGTGTTGTGTAGATGTAATAGCATGTTTATGCCGAGGTTAGATGTATGCCCGTTGATTGATTTGCATGATTATGCTGATGTAGATGTATGCATGAATTGTTGATATATCATGTTGATTTTGGTGATTCAGTTATGTTAAATGAATGTATACATAGACTGATTAATGTTGCATGCTATTGATGTGCGTGCATATGCATTATTTTGGTGAAGTTAATTCCCATTGTGCGGAATTTGACTTGGATTGCCGATAACCGATACCCGAGTGAGGATGGGTGGTTAGGCTGGATTCGTGTCCGAGTGGTTATGGACGAATCGATGGACCGTCCGTGGATGATGGATGGATCGTGTTGGGACTTGGTCACGAAGTCGGTACCGCATGCATTGAGTCCGCATTAGTGTTTGCATAGGATTGTAACATGTTAGGATGTCTTCCAGTTGCAATGCCTTTATTGTTGATTGAAGATGCATGTTGAATTGTATGACTATGATTGTGTATTGGATTCTGATTGGTATTGAGTGGTGGAATAATATGCTTGCATTATATTATTGATTGAAAGACTTATAATATGCTTTAATTATGAGAAGTCTCACCCTTACTTTACCATTTCGATTGAATTAGCAATGAGGAGTCGGTGAGGATGGCTCTAGAGCTTGTCTTTTAGTCCGTGTGTCGTTGTCATGCTCGATTAGTTTGTAACACCGGGAACGCTTAGTTAAGAGAATTATTATTATTTAATAGTTTTGGATTTGAATTCCTTGAGAACTACGATGTTTTATTAATTTGATTGATTTTGGTAATTCCACTGTAAGACATGGTCTTATGATGTTTTGAATTGTTGGATGATGATCCTCAATAGCATGGCCTGCTTGAAATGAAGGTTTATTTTAATTATTAATTGTGACATCCCTTATTATACCGTGTTAACTCGATTAAAGATGATTTAGTTATTAATTTAATTAATATATTCGGGTATTTAGATGGGGTGTTACAATAGTGGTATCGAGCATAGTCGGTCTTGTCTCGTGTCGTTATCCCTTTAGTATGCGACTAGTGTGAAGTGACACCGCCGATACTTGTGTCGATGTAAATTGTTTTGTTATGTTGAGAACAATGGCCAAGAGGTAACGGAAGGAATGATGATGCCATTGTTGAGGCTTTGGGAATGTTGGTGGAGTGTTCGGAGGGAACCAACAGGAGTCGTGATTGGTGCCGATGCACAATTGGGGAACTTTCGAGGAATAATCCTCCATTGTTCAAGGGCACGATGATCCCGAAGGTGCTCGAAGTGGTCAAGGAGATCGAGAGGATCTTCGAGTGATTGATCGTGCGAGGGGTCAAGGTGAGATATGGAACTCACATGTCCGAGGAAGCCGATGACCGGTGGGTTGCTACCCGAGAACTAGAAGAAGATGGTGTTGCATTGAATTGGGCGTGTTCGGAGAGCTTTTCCGAGGAGGTATTTTCCAAGATGTCGAGGTAAGAAGGAGATTGAGTTTTGGAACTCAGCAGGTAACAAGACCGTTGCTTCAAAGTTTTCCGAGTTAGCAAAGTATTATGCTCATTACCCTAACGATGCGATGGGGAGTTTTCCAAATGTATCAAGTTTGAGAATGGTCTTCGTGACGAGATTAAGGTGGTATTCGCACGCGATCCGGGTTTTCGATCCGTTGATTGTAGTAGGATTCTTGAGTAGGATCTTGCTAACACTAAGTCGAATGCTCGAGGGTATGTTGATAGGAAGGTAAGCAATGATGGATCGTGGTAAGCCTTATGATAGGAATAATCGAGGTCCGGAGGTTGGAAGAAGTCCGTGGAGGAGATTCTAGTTCTTCCGCTAGGTGCTATAAGTGTGGTGAAACAGGACATCGTATGGTGGACTGTAAGAGCAATGGTAAGAAGTGTTTCAAGTGTGGAAAGTTCGGCCATGTGGCCAATGACTGCAGGATAAAGGTGGTGACTTGCTACAACTGTGGTGAAGAGGGTCATACTGCCCCTCGCACAAAACCCAAGAAAGAGCAAGCTGGTGGTAAAGTGTTTGCATTGTCTGGATCAGAAACTAAACCAGATGATCGACTGATTAAAGGTACATGTTTTATTAATGGCATACCTTTGATTGCGATTATTGATACTGGAGCTACGCATTCTTTTATTGCGCTAGATTGTGCTAAGAGATTGAATTTGGAAATTTCTAATATGGATGGAAGTATGGTTATTGATACTCCTGCGGGTTCAAAGGACTACTTAGTATGTTTGTAGGAATTGTCCTGTTGTGATTTTTGATAGGGTTTCGTATGGATTTAGTGTGCCTACCGTTAGAACAACTTGATATCATCCTTGGAATGAATCGAATTCAACCGTGTTCATATCAACCGCTTTGAGAAGACCGCCATTTTCCCGAAGAGGTTAAGATCGAAAGTGAGATTATGTCGAAAGCGTATGAATCTAGTTGTGAAAGATGGTGCAGGTGTTTATGTTGTATTCCGCGATCAAGCGAAGGGAAAGGCAAAGAGTGATGGATTGCCAGTGGAATGAATTTCCGGAGGTGTTTCCAGAAGACGTTAGTGAATTGCCACCTCAGAGAGAGGTAGAATTTACAATAGATCTGATTCCTGGAACTAGCCCGGTGTCGATGGCGCCTTATCGCATGTCGGCATCTCGAATTAGCCGAATCAAGAAGCGCTAGAGGAATTGCTTGAGAAGAAGTTTATCCGTCCGAGTGTGTCGCCGGGTGCTCCGGTGTTATTGGTTAAGAAGAAGGAAGGTTCAATGAGGTTATGTGTTGACTACCGACCTGAATAAAGTTATAATCAAGAATCGTATCCTTTGCCGAGGATTGATGATTTGATGGATCACCGCTGGAGCATGTGTGTTTAGTAAGATTGATCCGAGGTCCGGATATCATCGATTCGCGTGAAGTCGAGGATATTCGAAAACCGCATTTAGAACGAGGTATGGACATTATGAATATTCTATGCCGCTTTGGGGTTACTAATGCACCGTGTTTTCATGGAGTATATGAACAGGATATTTCACCCATATCTTGACAAGTTTGTAGTAGTGTTCATTGATGATATTCGATTTATTCAAAAGCGATGAGGAGCATGCGTAACATCTCGTAGTTGTGTTGGAATTGTCAAGGAAAAGAAACTTTATGCGAAGTTGTCCAAGTGTGAATTCGTTAGAGGAAGTGAGTTTTCTTGGTCATGTAATTTCCAAGAATGGAATTGCTGTGGATCCTACGAAGTAGAAGCGTCTCTGGGAAGCGCCAAGAATGCTTCGAGATCCGTAGTTTTCGGTCTTGCAGTTATTATCGGAAGTTTATTGAAGGATTTTCCAAATGGCGCTACATTAACTAAGTTGACCAGAAGGGTCGTATTTGTTTGGGATGTTGAATGTGAGAAAGGATTTCAAGAGTCAAGAGGAGGTTGACAAGTGCCCGATCTTGATTTTGCCGATCCGACTAAGTCTTTGTGGTATATTGTGACGATCATTAATGGGATTAGGTGGTGTGTTGATGCAAGATAAGGTGTCAGGGCTTATGCTTCACGACAATTGAAAGTGCATGAAAGGAATTATCCGACTCATGATTTGGAGTTGGCGTCCGTATTTGTTTTGAAGTTATGGAGGCATTATTTATATGGTTCTCGGTTGAGGTGTTCAGGATCATAAGAGTCCGAGGTATCTTTTGATCGAAAGAGTTGAACATGAGGCGAGAAGATGGCTAGAATTCCTAAAGGATTATGATTTCTTTGAATTACCATCCCGGTAAAGCAAACGTGGTTGCGATGCTTTAAGTAGAAAGTCCTTGCATATGTCGATGTTGATGGTTCGTGAGTTAGAATTGGTTGAGCGCCCAGATTTGAGTTTGGTTTGTGAAACTACTCTAGTGTGAAATTGGGTATGTTGAAGGACCGGTATTCGGAAGAGATCGAAATGGACGTAAATCGATGTTGGTTTAGTTGATAAGTTGACATTGATCAACCAAGGTCAAGGAGGCGAGTTCAATTGACGAGAATGGTGTTATGAGATTTGGTGATCGAGTGTGTGTTGATGTTGCCGAGATTAGGAAGAGCATTTTGAAGAAGGACATCGAAGCGGTCGAGTATTCATCCCGGTGCTACTAAGATGTATCATGATTTGAAAAGTTGTTTTGGTGGTCGGAATGAAGAAGGAGATTGCGAGTTTGTGTATGCTTGTTTAGTTTGTCAAGTCGAAAATCGAGCATCGTAAACCATCGTGATTGATGGAACCGTTGTTTGTTCCGTAATGGAAGTGGGATGGAATTCTATGGATTTTGTGTCCGGTTTGCCGAGGACAGCTAAGAATTGTGATTCTATCTCGGGTGATTGTGGATAGGTTGACAAAATCGCCACTTCATTCCGATAAGAATGGATTACCCGATGGAGAGGTTGGTAGTCAGATGTCGAAAAGGTTGTAAGTTTGCATGGTATTCCGCCTAGCATTGTGTCGGATCGAGATCCGAGGTTTACATCTAAGTTCGGACAGATTGCAAGAAGCTTTGGGTACTAAGTTGCTTGAGTTCCGCTTATCATCCGCAGATGATGGTCGACGGAAAGAACGATTACCGCTGGAAGATTTGCCGAGAGCTTGGTGTTAGAGAAGGGTGGAGCTTGGGATAGCTATCCGCCATTGATTGAGTTTACCTACAACAATAGCTTTCACCGAGTATTGGTATGGCTCCGCTTGAGGCATTGTATGGTAGGAGGTGTCGACACCATTGTGTTGGTATGAAACCGAGAGAATGCCGTGATTGGACCGAAATTGTTCAAAAACTCGAAAAGATTAAGATGATTCAGAGAAGATGAGGACTTCTCGAGTCGCCGAAAAGTTACCATGATAAGAGGAGGAAAGACCTTGAGTTCTGAAGGAGAACATGTGTTTATGCGAGTTATCCGATGACGGTATTGGTCGAGCCTTGAAGTCAAAGAAGTTGACTCCGCGATTTATTGGTCCTTTCAGATTACCAAAAGAGTTGGAAGGTTGCATATCGATTGCTTTGCCGCCATGAACCGCATGATGTTTTCATGTGTCTCAACCGAGGAAGTACATTGCGATCCGTCTCATGAGATTCGGATGATATACGTGCACGAGAATCGATCGTGGAAGCGGTACTGCGAATTGAGGATCGGTTGAAACAAGGCAAAGAGATTGCATTGGTAAGAGTGGCTTGGGGAGGACCTGCTGATGGAAATGTCACTGGGAGTCGGAGAGTCGATGAAGGACTCGATCCCGAATTATTCGTCGAGGTATATTTTCGAGGACGAAAACTCTTTAAGTTGGGAGAGTTGTGACACCCCAAAATAATTCAATAATTAAATGATTATGATTTTTAATTAATTATTTAATTGAGAACATAATTTATTTAATATGTTGGAATATTAAGATTTATGATGGAATTAATTGAGGAGAAAGTGATATTATTTTATTTAATTATGATTAAAAGGAAATAAGAGGAATAAAAGGAATGAAATAAGGAAAAGAAGAAAATAGATTCATTTGGAGAAAACAAGGCTACGAGAAGTGAGAAGAGAAGGAAAGAAGGAAAAGACCTAGGAGCGTCAGATCTCAAGAAACCACCGTGAGGGTGATTTCGATCGATTATGGCTTATTATAGGTTTTGATGTTGATAATATAGGTTATGGCATGTTAGGAAATCTATGTTAGGAATTCTAGGGTTCCTTGAGGTATGCCTAATAGTGTCGTGTGTCGAGTGAGTCCGATTGTGTTAGAATATGTCCGAATATGATTAAGGTGTCGCTTAATGAATAGAAATGATGGAAAGATGATAATTGATGTGATGAATGATGCAAAATGATATATTTTGGTGTTTCCAATGATGGATTCGTGGGTAAAATTGGATTGATTGAGGATGGAAGAAATGTCAAAAACTAAGATTTTGGTCTCGAACGTCGTGGAAACCGGTTCCCTGGGAGAACCCGGTTCCAGCTTTTTAAATGGTGAAAATGGGATTTTGAACTCGTGAACCGTTCCTCGTGGGAGGAACCGGTTCCCATTGATTTTTCCAGGGACTGAATTTGCTTCGGGAACCGGTTCCCTACCGAGGAACCGGTTCCCATACATTTTCCAGGGCACGTTATTTTGAATTGTGGGAACCGGTTACTCCTGTGGAGGAACCGGTTCCACTGCTTTATTTTGAAAAATTTTGAAACTTCAAAATTCATAACTTTCAAACCGTAAGTCCGCTTTGAGCCTGCTTTGGACGTTATTTCTTAAATTTAATGCTCTACCTTATGAAATGAAAATATTTTGGAAAACTTGAAATTATTTTGGGAAAGGGTATAATTTCGAAAATGATGAATTTTAAGGCATTAAAGATGTATGTGTAGTAGGTACTTGATGATAAGGATACCGGTGTTGTGTAGATGTAATAGCATGTTTATGCCGAGGTTAGATGTATGCCTGATTGATTTGCATGATTATGCCGATGTAGATGTATGCATGAATTGTTGATATATCATGTTGATTTTGGTGATTCGCTTATGTTAAATGAATGTATACATAGATCGATTAATGTTGCATGCTATTGATGTGCGTGCATATGCATTATTTTGGTGAAGTTAATTCCATTGTGCGGAATTTGACTTGGATTGCCGATAACCGATACCGAGGATGGGTGGTTAGGCCGGATTCGTGTCCGAGTGGTTATGGACGAATCGATGGACCGTATCCGTGGATGATGGATGGATCGTGTCGACTTGGTCACAAGTCGGTACCGCATGCATCGAGTCCGATTAGTGTTTGCATAGGATTGTAACATGTTAGGATGTCTTCCAAAGTTGCAATGCCTTTATTGTTGATTGAAGATGCATGTTGAATTGTATGACTATGATTGTGTATTGGATTCTGATTGGTATTGAGTGGTGGAATAATATGCTTGCATTATATTATTGATTGAAAGACTTATAATATGCTTTAATTATGAGAAGTCTCACCCTTACTTTACCATTTCAGATTGAATTAGCAGCTGAGGAGTCGGTGAGGATGGCTCTAGAGCTTGTCTTTTAGTCCGTGTGTCAGTGTCATGCTCTGATTAGTTTGTAACACTGGGGAACGCTTAGTTAAGAGAACCGGGTTCCCAGTTTAAAATTTCCAAACAAAACCATTTTTCTTCGTGGGAACCGGTTCCCAGTATGGGTGATCCGGGTTCCCCATACAAAATTCCAGGGGGAGTGTTTTGAGAATCAGGAACCGGTTCTCCTGTGGACGAACCTTACCATTGTGTTGAGCTTCAAAATGTTTAAAACTTTAAAAATTCATATTTTCCAAATCGTAACTACGATTCGAGTTCCGTTTTCGGCAATATTTCTTAAATTAAAAATCCTATCTTACAAAATAAGAAAAATATTATTTTATAAAAACTATTTTAAAAAGAGTCGAATCCCGATTTTGTAAACTTGGTAGTTTGAAATGGTGAATGAATTTCCAAGTGTTTCCTAAGATGTTAATGAGTTGCCACCTAAGAGAAGTGGAATTTCTCTAGATTTGATTCCCGAACTAGTCCGTGTCGATGGCGCCTTATCGCATGTCGGCATCCGAATTATCCGAATTGAAGAAGCAGCTGGAAGAATTACTTGAGAAGAAGTTTATTAGTCCTAGTGTTTCACCGTGGGGTGCTCCTGTGTTGTTGGTTAAGAAGAAGAGGGTTCGATGAGACTGTGTGTTGATTACCGACAGTTGAACAAAGTTACAATCAAGAATTGGTATCCATTGCTAAGGATTGATTATTTGATGGATCAACTGGTTGGAGCTTGTGTATTCAGTAAGATTGATTTGAGATCTGGATATCATCAGATCCGTGCGAAGACGAAGCATATTCAGAAAACTGCATTCAGAGCGAGGTATGGACATTATGAGTATTCTGTTATGCCGTTTGGAGTCACTAATGCACATGGTGTTTTCATGGAGTATATGAACAAGATATTTCACCTGTATCTTAATAAGTTTGTGGTGGTATCTATTGACGACATTCTGATCTATTCGAAGAGCGATGAAGAGCATGCAACACATTTCAGAGTTGTATTGGAATTGTTGAAAGAGAAGAAGCTTTATGAGAAGTTGTCTAAATGTGAGTTTTGGTTAAGTGAAGTGATTTTTCTTGGTCATGTAATTTCCAAGAATGGAATTGCTGTTGATCCTACGAAGGTAGCGGTATCTCGGATGCACCAAGAATGCTTCAAATCAGTTTTCTTGGTCTTGCAGTTACTACGTAAAGTTCATTGAAGGATTTTCAAGTTGGTTTTACCATTGACTAATTTGACAAGGAAGGGTCGTGTTTGTTTGGGATTCAATGTGAGAAAGGATTCCAAGAGTCAAGAAGAGGTTGACTAACGCCCGATTCTCGATTTTGCCGAATCCGCAATCTTTGTTGTGTATTGATGCGTCATTGATGGGTTTAGGGTGTTTTGACGCAAGATAGGAAGGTAATGGCTTATGCTTCAAGACAATTGAAGGTTCATGAAAGGAATTATCCGACTCATGATTTAGAGTTGGCTTGTAGTATTTGTTTTGAAATTATGGGGCATTATTTGTATGGATCTCGATTTGAGGTATTCAATGATCATAAGAGTCCAAGTATCTTTTCGATCGTAAAGAGCTAAACATGAGGCGAAGGGTGGTTAGAATTTATAAAGGATTATGATCTCGGTTTGAATTACCATCCCGGTAAGGCAAACATTGGGCGTATGCATCGAGCGAAGTCATTGCATATGTCTATGTTGATGGTTCGTGAATTAGATTTAGTGGAACAATTCGTGGATTTGAGTTTGGTATGTGAGACCACCCAATAATGTGAAATCGGTATGTTAAACCGACTAGTGGTGTTCGGAGGAAATTTGAAATGGATGAAATCGATGTTGGTTTAGTTGATAAATTGACATTGATCAACCAAGGTCAAGGAGGTGAATTCGAATCGACGAGAATGGAGTTATGAGATTTGGTGATAGGGTGTGTCCTGATATTGTAGAGATTAGAAAGAGTATTTTGGAAGAAGGACATCGTAGGGTCGAGTATTCATCCCTGCTACTAAACGTATCATGATTTGAAAAGCTATTTTGGTGGCCCGGAATGAAAAAGGAAATTGTTGAGTTTGTTTATGCTTGTTTGGTTTGTCAAAAGTCAAGATTGAACATCGTAAATCGCCGAGATTGATGGAACCGTTGTTTGTTCCGAATTGGAAATGGGATGACATTTCTATGGATTTTGTATCCGGTTTGCCGAGGATAGTGAAGAATTGTGATTCTATCCGGTTATTGTTGATCGGTTGACAAAGTCCGCCATTTTATTTCGATAAGGATGGATTATCCTATGGAGAGGTTGACAGAGTGGTATATCGAGAAGATCGTGAGTTTGCACGGTATTCCTTCTAGTATTGTGTCGGATAGAGATCCGAGGGTTACGTCTAAGTTTTGGACGGGATTGCAAGAGGCTTTGGGTACTAAGTTGAGGTTGAGTTCTGCTTATCATGCGCAGACTGATGGTCAGACGGAGAGGACGATTCAGACGTTAGAGGTTTTGTTACGAACTTGTTGTTGGAGAAAGGTGGAGCTTGGGATAGTTACTTGCCATTGATTGAGTTTACCTACAACAATAGTTTTCATTCGAGTATTGGTATAGCCCGCTTGAGGCATTGTATGGTAGGAGGTGCTCGACACCGCTATGTTGGTATGAATCTGGAGAAAGTGTTGTGATTGGACCGGAAATTGTCCAACAGACTTTAGAAAAGATTAAGATGATTCAGGAGAAGATGAGAGCTTCTCAGAGTCGTCAAAAGAGCTATCATGATAAGAGGAGGAAGGACCTCGAGTTTAGTGAAGGAGATCATGTGTTTATGCGAGTTATGTGACACCCCAAAATAATTCAATAATTAAATGATTATGATTTTTAATTAATTATTTAATTGAGAACATAATTTATTTAATATGTTGGAATATTAAGATTTATGATGGAATTAATTGGAGGAGAAAGTGATATTATTTTATTTAATTATGATTAAAAGGAAATAAGAGGAATAAAAGGAATGAAATAAGGAAAAGAAGAAAAATAGATTCATTTGGAGAAAACAAGGCTACGTAGAAGTGAGAAGAGAAGGAAAGAAGGAAAAGACCTAGGAGCGTCAGATCTCAAGAAACCACCGTAAGGGTGATTTCGACCGATTATGGCTTATTATAGGTTTTGATGTTGATAATATAGGTTATGGCATGTTAGGAAATCTATGTTAGGAATTCTAGGTTCCTTGAGGTATACCTAATAGTGTCGTGTCGAGTGAGTCCGATTGTGTTAGAATATGTCCGAATATGATTAAGGTGTCGCTAATGAATAGAAATGATGGAAAGATGATAATTGATGTGATGAATGATGCAAATGATATATTTTGGTGTTTCCAATGATGGATTCTGTGGGTAAAATTGGATTGATTGAGGATGGAAGAAATGTCACAAAACTAAGATTTTGGTTCGAACGTCGTGGAAACCGGTTCCCTGGGAGAACCCGTTCCAATTTTAAAATGGTGAAAATGGATTTTGAACTCGAACTTCTGTGGGAGGAACCGGTTCCCCATTGATTTTTCCAGGGATCGAATTTGCTTCGGGAACCTTCCTCACCGAGGAACCGGTTCCCATACATTTTTCCAGGCACGTTATTTTGAACTTGGGAACCGTTACTTCCTGTGGAGGAACCGGTTCCACTGCTTTATTTTGAAAAATTTTGAAACTTCAAAATTCATAACTTTCAAACCGTAAGTCCGCTTTGAGCGCCTGCTTTGGACGTTATTTCTTAAATTTAATGCTCTACCTTATGAAATGAAAATATTTTGGAAAACTTGAAATTATTTTGGGAAAGGGTATAATTTCGAAAATGATGAATTTTAATCGCGATTAAAGATGTATGTGTAGTAGAGGTACTTGATGATAAGGATACCGTGTTGGTAGATGTAATAGCATGTTTATGCCGAGGTTAGATGTATGCCTGTTGATTGATTTGCATGATTATGCTGATGTAGATGTATGCATGAATTGTTGATATATCATGTTGATTTTGGTGATTCAGTTATGTTAAATGAATGTATACATAGACGGATTAATGTTGCATGCTATTAATGTGCGTGCAAAGCATTATTTTTGGTAAGTTTAATTCCATTGTGCGGAATTTGACTTGGATTGCCGATAACCGATACCCGAGTGAGGATGGGTGGTTAGGCTGGATTCGTGTCCGAGTGGTTATGGACGAATCGATGGGACTGTATCCGGTGGATGATGGATGGATCAGTGTTGGGTGACTTGGTCACCGGACCGCATGCATCGAGTCCATTAGTGTTTGCATAGGATTGTAACATGTTAGGATGTCTTCCGTTGCAATGCCTTTATTGTTGATTGAAGATGCATGTTGAATTGTATGACTATGATTGTGTATTGGATTCTGATTGGTATTGAGTGGTGGAATAATATGCTTGCATTATATTATTGATTGAAAGACTTATAATATGCTTTAATTATGAGAAGTCTCACCCTTACTTTACCATTTCAGATTGAATTAGCAGCTGAGGAGTCGGTGAGGATGGCTCTAGAGCTTGTCTTTTAGTCCGTGTGTCAGTGTCATGCTCTGATTAGTTTGTAACACTGGGGAACGCTTAGTTAAGAGAATTATTATTATTTAAGGTATGTTTTCGAGGACGAAAACTCTTTTAGTGGGGGAGAGTTGTGACACCCCGATTTAATTCGAATATTAAATAAGTGGGAATTTAATTATTTATTTAATTAAAGTCTTAAGTATTTATATTTTTGGATTTAATTGGATTAATTGAAGAAAGAAGGGTTGGAGGTGTGCAGAGTAAATAGTGGGTGTGAGGAGTAAATCACTCTACTTTTACTAATTATTAATTATGTATTTTATTTGGAATAATAAAGGAGTATTAAAAGGAATATAAAAAGGAAAAGAAGGAAAAAATGAGTCTTTTTGGGAAAAAGCTATTTCACGTAGAATTGGAGAAGAGAAGAGAAGAGAGGAAAAAGCCAACGCCGAGGAAATCGAAGATCATCGCGAGGTAAGAGGTGATTTCATTCGGTTTTAATGCCTTATGGGTTTTGGGAATCAAATGGATGATTGGGTATGTTAGGAAATTCGATTTTGATTAATTTAGGTTTGTTGGATTCATCCCTATTTGTGTCGGATTATAGGTCGGAAACCATTAGTGTGTCAAATAATAAATAGGAATGATGAAATAATGTTGTATGATGTTATAATGGTGTAAAATGGGTGCATTTTGGTGTTCCTAATGTTGCAATTCGTATGGGAATGATTGGAAGTGTTTTAGAATGCATAATGCTGTCAAAAATAGCAGTTTTTAATTCTGCAGGTCGTGGGAACCGGTTCCCATATGGGAGAACCCGGGTTCCCAGTGTTTTGATCACTAAAAATGACATTTTTGAACTCAGGAACCGGTTCCCCATATGGAGTAACCAGGTTCCACTGTTTCTTTTTGGAAAACACTAAACTTTAAAAATTCATAACTTTCAAACCGTAAGTCCGTTTTAGTCGCCGTTTTGAACGTTGTTTCTTAAATTAAATACTCTATTTTATAAAATAAAGAAAATTATAATTAATGGATTTTATTTTTAAAAGAGTCATTTTTCCGATTGGTGAACTATGGTAGTTTTAAGAATGGTGGATGAATTGGTTCAGATTGTTCTGACAGGTTGAACGAAGATTGACGCTTATGTGTTGGTTTCCTTGTTGTTTATTCATGATTGTATTGATATCATGTGTTGTTGTCGATGTTGTGTATTCATGATGTTTGTTGATCTCAGTTGTTATTGTTGTATATATTGGTGTTAGTCTTACTAATCAAGAGTAAGCGTTGGCATAGTTATGCTTTGTGATAATTATTTCATGATTATGTTGTTATCATGCGATATTCGTTGATGTTGGCATTATGTGGAATTATGTGTGATCATAATCCGTTGAATTGATGTTGCATGCTTTTATGGTGCATGCATAAGCATTTGTTATTGGTTCATTCCCATTGTGTGAGGTGAATCGGCAGAGCCAATAGACTTACCCGTTCGTAGGTAGTGAGGCTAGATTCTTGATCCAGTGTTATGGGCTAATCATGGATTCTTGACTCGTTGTTCGCGAATCATGGATTTCCACTGCCTTTCCACATGTAAACGGAGCAAAGTGAACTCGGTTCACGCTTTGGTACCACATGCATGAGTCTACATTGCATATGGGATTGTAACATGCTAGGATGGTTTCCAGTGTTGCAATTTCCATTGTTTGTTATATTGCATGTTCATTGTGTGAAATGCATTTGTGAATTGGCTATGACTATGTGTTTGGATAATGGACTAATGTATTCAATTATTCTATTGTATTTAGAAACGTATAATGCATTTTATGTTGGATAGAAATCTCACCCTTACTTTGATGATTTCAGATTCAAAGTGATTAGCTGCTTTGAATTGGTGAGGATAGATCTAGAGTCGAGTCAGTTAGTTAATCCGCGTGTCAGTGTCGTGCTCTGGTAGATGTAACACTGGGGAAACGTTTGTTTTGAAAATCCGTTAATGGATAACCTTAATGGTTTTGAATTATGTTTTGATTTATTATCCTGGAATAACTATGAATGATGTATTCGGGATTTGTTATGTTTCATTTCCGCTGTTAAACATAACTTTAAGTCTGTTTTATTTAATGATTTATTCTTCAGTGATAGCATGACAACTGTGTTGATGGATTTGAATTATTTAAATTGTGACGCCTCTTGATTTGTGATTAAAAACTCTGATTATTATTTATAAAACGCGGGTAATTAGAAGGGGTGTTACACGTGGCTTTCTAGGTATGTTGAGGAACATTGATTGTATGCATTGGGAATGGAAAAATTGCCATGTTGCTTTGAAAGGGCAGTATGTTCGAGGTGATCATAGAAAGCCTACGGTTATGCTTGAAGCAATCGCTTCACAAGACATATGGATCTGGCATGCATTCTTTGGGGTAGCTAGTTCAAATAACGATATCAATGTGTTGAACCAATCTGATGTCTTCAACGATGTTATGCAAGGGCGAGCTCCCGAGGTCCATTATTCAATTAATGGCACTGAATACAACATGAGTTATTATCTATCAGATGACATTTATACTGAATGGTCAACACTTCTGAAAAGTATCTCAATGCCACAAGGGGATAAGAGAAAATTATTTGCCCAACATCAAGAAGGTGCAAGAAAGAATATTGAACGAGAATTTGGAGTTCTCCAATCCTGATTTGCGATCATACATAACCCATCTCGACCTTGGCACTTGGATTCACTGAAGCGCATAATGGATATGTGCATCATATTGCACAACATGATTGTTGAAGATGAACATGCCACATATGGTGGTAATTTTGATTATTCTTATGAGCGTTTAGACAATGACCCGAGTGCACCACCAGATATTTCTAATAATGATTTTCAGGAGTTTCTAAGCAGAAGACATCATGTTCGTGACAAAGAAATTAATCGACACCTTCAACAAGACTTGATAGAACATATATGGAAACGTTTTGGACATGAGAATAACCATAACTAAAAATCATTTTAAGTATTTAGTATATCTTCTGCATGTTTAGTATATTTTCTACTATTAATTTGCATTAACGTTTACCAATTTTTTAGTGTATTTTTATTTTTCCTTTATTTATTTATTTATGGAAATTTTAATTTATTTTTAATATATGTTGTTTCTTTTTTAATATATTTTGATATAGTTGAATTAATTTGTTTAAATTATATATTTATATATTAAAGTAAAATATAAATTTGAAATATATTGTAAATTTAGTGGGACCCATTTTAAAATTTTAGATGAGTGAAATCGATATTTAAAAAATATAATTGGGTGATTTAAGTAATTGAGAAGTGTGAAATAATTTATTATATTGGAGGATCCACTTACACTACTAAAGTGGATAACATGGATGTGAATGCTCTTAAGTACTTGACTAGTATACTATTATTATTTGAATATATTTGAATTTAACACATGTAATTAAGGATAAGGTCCAAAATTATGTCAATTAGGGCGTTTTCTAAAAAAATATATAACTAATAATATTGAATTCTGGGTAATTCTTAAATTTTTTAAATTGATTCACAATTATAATTTGAATGGATTTGGATTGAACTCCTCCTAATAAGATGCCGTTCTATCTACCATTCATTAGTTGAATTGAACCTACGTAAGATGTAAAATTAGTTCAATTCGGACGTTTTCTTTAAAAATTAAATATATCTAATAACATCGGATTTTGGATAATTCTTAGATTCTAAAATTGATTTGCGATTATACTTCGAATTTATTTGAATTCAATCCATCTAGATAAAGTGTGATTTTACCTAATGTTCATTATATGAATCGAGCATGTGTAAAATTGCATGCGATTTTCTAAATATATCCAATAATATTGGATTTTGTTGTTGTTTGAATTCGATGAATCGGGCATGTGTAAAATTGCATGCGATTTTCTAAATATATCCAATAATATTGGATTTTGTCGTTGTTGTAATTCTAAATTTGATTTACCATTATAATTTTAATCAATTTGAATTAAATCTGCCATTACTTATACGAATTGAACACAACTCTAGCTAATGTTTAAAATTAGATCAATTTAGATGATTTTTTTTTTTAAAATTAAATATATCTATCTAATATAAATATATAAACTTCAAAGTATTTGATAAAGACACCTTAACCTTTTAATTAAACACTAATTTCTCATAAGAATATATTGGTCTAATCAATTCTTAATCACACCACATTAGTTTGGTATTAAATGCCGCTAATTTGACCGTTCCATAAATATCCCCTATGTTTTTCATCAAACTCCATTCGATCTTTCATTCAATCTTCGTTTTTGCAATACTCAACTTAAGAAGGCTACCATATATTTATTTTTCGCTGATTATATTTATTAAATTGATTAGGTTAAATACTTCAATTTGATAATGGGGTTCACAGATCCTAATTGCAAAATTTTTTGTATATTTCTAATGCCAAATAAGATTCTAATGATTTTTATTTGTTGTTACCGATTATATCATCGTCCATGCCACGCCCATCTGAAGATGTTAAGGATATCATCGTCCATGGCGTTTAATTTCTCTCTCTCTATGTTTCAATGCATTTAAGTTTAGTCAATTTATTCTTGGTTGAAGGTTGAGAAGATTAACAGGGAAGAACTATTCGAGCTCTTAAAGGAGATCACTAATCAAAGTTTTTAATTATTTGTGTTTCTGTTTTATGTGTGCATGCTATGTGTTTGTTGAAATGTTGCAATGAGTCTTATATATGTTGCTCTATTTCTGTTACATGGGTGTGCACTATGTGTTTGTTAAAATATTGTAAATATTGTAATAGTATTCTAAATTTAAATTTCATATTTACCTTTTTCACATATTCTCTATCATTGGCACTTAAAGTTCATATATGGAGTTAAAGCTTTTGTTTTTTTATACTTTGTTTTCTTATAATCAACATTAATTTTGTTTATAGGTTGGATTTTTCTATCTATAGCTTTGAATGTTTATCGTCCGATTTTATTTATTAAAGCTCTTGAGTTACCATGTTTTCTTCGTACTTTATTTTAATATTATCTCCGTCGTTTATTATATGACTTGTTCGCAAAATTCATGGTTATCAAGTAGTTGTAGCGATTACACATTCCTCATGTATCAAATTTGATTTTATCTATGAGGGGTTTTGATCAAATTTGATGTCACACTAATTTAATAACCTTCTATTTTCTACTTATGTAACAATTGATTTTTATCTTTGTTTGATATGGAGCTATGCGAGTAGTATATTGTTCTAAACATGTTTCTTTATAAGATATGCTTTTTGGCTAAATGTATCAAGGTTTTGGTATGTGCTGTGTAAGTTCTAAATTGATTTTCTTTTATAGTATTGTTTCATGTTTTTTTAAGTTGATGAATCCATGACAAGTCAAAATTTTGGTCAACATCTTGGACAAGAATATCTATGGAAAAAAACTTGGAAAGAAGTGATACCCAAGTCAAGAAACTCAATGGAAGCTTATTATCCGTAGCTCAAGTTAACATTGACAATACATAACCCATGAAGCACTTCATCCGTTAGAATCAGGGTAATCTCACCGTTCCTTTTTAATAGTCATATTTGTCAAATAAATTTGTTTTTATTTAATTGTCACTTTATAAGTATAAGGTCAATTATACTCACTTTTTTAATTAGCACGTTAAATAAAGAATGTTTAGGAAAGAGAAATGATAAATGTGAGAGTAAATTTAAAAAAAAAAGGTAAAATATATTTATTCTTTTTTGGTTGTCTTGGTAATAGAGATTTTGACAAGTGTGACAATTAAAAAAAACTGATGGAGTATAAAAGAAGATCGCAATTGTTTTAGCCTATTTAGGAATAAAAATGTGGTTATACTAATTATACATGCCTATACTGATGTTTTCTTTTTAATTTTAATTTTATAATAGCAATTGAAATTTAGATTATATATCAGTTCTTATATTGCATATTGGAATATGGGGGAGTTATATACATTATTTGGAGTGCTTGATGGACTGTATATGTACATTATTTTGCTGTTAATCTGTAGTAATAAGTGTTTTTCGATTTGCATATATAATTTATTAAAGAAAGATACATCATTTTTGCATTCAAATATAGCAATGCAACTTTGGCTGCGGTTTCAAAAATATACTGAAGTAAAAGTTATATAAGAATCTGTTGCTTTTGCTATTCATGAATATTTACTCGACGTTCATATCCCTAAGAAATAAATTGAGAAATTCAATACAAATTGCTGATATTAACTGCTCTGTAGTTGTAGTAGTGAATTTTGAATCTATAAAACATTTGAATTTGTTACCATATATTGAAATATTTCATAATATCTTGATCTTATAGTGCATCCTAGAAATGCTAATAATGAAGACTTGTAATAGCATGATGTCAAATCAGCTAGCTCTATTAACTTGTGTTGAATATTAAAGTGTGTTTTTGCTACAATATGTCCTTGTAGATGGGAAAAAATTACACCAAGTTGATACAACAAAATTTCATTGAATTCATTGGATTAATTTAAAACTCACTTGGTTTAACTAACAACTTTGAACATCTCTGCAGTATGATATAGCATTGTTTCATTGATAGTTAGATTTGCCACTTTTTTCTAGATATTTTATTTCTGAATTATTTACAGTCGAAAATCGTATTCACCATAGCCGTCCGCCGTGCTTTCGTATGTGCAAAGACCCTTGTTCATTCTACGCTGGAACATTGTGATAATGCAAATTTCACTTTTAACAATTTTTTCAATATGAAAGATTCCACAGTATACGTAAAACAGAGGCCTTTCCTCCACACATTCTTGGAGAGAGTATCAGAGATGTTTGAAGTAGTAATTTTTACGGGCAGCCAAAGCATATATGCAAGAGACATGATTACATGCAAATAGAATCAATTCTCAAAGATACGGCTTCGGTTTCAAACATAATAAGAAGGAGAAAAACATGCATTACAGAAGAAGAAGTATGCAAGAGAGATGAAGAAAGAAAGAAAAGAAAGTACGTGAGGAAGAAGAGAGATGCAGAGAGAGAGAGAACAGTGATGAACTGCATGGTTGTGAGTGTGCTCAAAATCAATGTTTTAGTGAGATGTCAACAAACAGGAGCATTGGTCGAATGGTTGTGAGGTGTGTTCAAAAGCAATGTTTCTTGAGTTCAAATCGCATATGATAGGAGGTAGAAGGCTATTCGCAAAGTAATGTTAGTTTATTCCAGTTAGATTTTGTTGCTATTTTCACTCATTCCAAGTAATGTTGCAGGCTTATTGTTGCGACAGAGAAAAATACAACACACTTCCTTTCATTTTTCTAATTTAAATGATATTTTTGTTTTGAAATTTTTTAAATATGGAGTAAAATAAAAGATTAAGTTTAGTAGTGTTTTGACAACATCATATTTTGTAAATGACGAGTCAATATCTGTGCATTGTGTTCATACTAAAATTTTACTACTCCGGGCTACTACCCTTCCATTTATACATTTTCTTTTTTCATTAAATTAAAAATTTGAATCTAATAAAAACTTGAAAATTATTATTATATATATATATATATATATATATATATATATATATATATATATATATATATATATATATATATATATATATATATATATATATATATATATTCACTACATAATTCATTTTTTACTAAATTGTAGAATTTTTTTAATAAAATCCAATTAACATTAAGACTTAATATTCTCTTGGTCAAATATATTAGTGTCTGTTTGGTAAAAACAACGGTTGACTGATAAGTTAGTTGATATCTTATAGTTGATGATTAATAGTTTATAGTTTATAGCTGATGGTTGAGACTGGTGATTGATAAGCTAATTGAAGTGTTTGATAACATTAGCAATTCAACTAATTTATAAATGTAAAATGACATAAAAGATATTTAATATGTAATTATTTTATTTTAAATTAAAATAAATTATTAAGGATAAAAGTGAGTTTTTGTTAAAATAATAAGGATAAAAAAGGAAGAAAAATAATAAGTTATAAGTTATAAGCTAAAACGCTATTTGAAATAACGTCTAGAAAATAAGCTATAAGCTAGCAAAATAAGCTATAAGCTCGTGATCAAAAAACCGTTATCAAACAGGTCTAAAATGACATATGAGCTTATAAGCTATAAGTTATAAGACATAAGCTCAAAAAAGTGTCTTATCAAACAAACTTTTAATCTAAAAAAAGATTATCTTTTTTTCTTCGATCTAACACATGTAGATTGTTCTTCGTAATGAAGGTTCTTACAAACATAGCTCTACTGGTAGATTTGAACATATTTATCAGATACCAGCTGGAGACTATTCAGTTTAATATTTATATTTTAAATCACTTTTTTTTTGTTGTTTTATATTAATTCACTTCATAATTTATTTTTTCTAAATTGTAGAATATTTTTAACAAAATCCGGTTAACATTAAATGATTAATATTCTATTGGTCAAATATATTATTCTAAGAGTTTTTTATTTCTCATTTTATTTCTGAATTTACCGGATGTATAAAGGTCATGCATGTATAGATCTACGAGTAGATGTGAACGTTTCTATGAGATTCTAATAGTAAATTGTTCATTTTAGCTTCCATCTTTTAAATCTTTCTTTTAAGGTAGTTTTATATGATTGAAGTTAGAGAATCGTACAGTTTATTATAAGTACAAATCAATGTTTAAAAGTTGGTGTACTCCCTCCGATCTCCTATGTAAGCAATTTTACAAAAAAGCTCATCCTTTAAGAAAAATATTTAAATGCATTTAAGTTTTACACTATTCTAATTTTATCCTTACTTTTTGCTTTGGAAATCGTTAAAACATGAGAATGTGAAAAAAAATGTATATATATATATATATATAGATATATATATGGAAAAATGACATTAAATGTAATAATTATGTGTTTTTTTCTTATATTTAAGACCATTGGAATGTTTTTGTTGTTGCTTACATTCGAGACCGGAGGGAGTATATTATTAGCATGTGTTTGTAACTACGTGAATGTTAACAATTGAAGAATAAACTTAAACTTTATAAATAATAGTTTGATAGATGTGTAATGTGAATTCAGACAGGACCCGTGCGATAGCACGCGTATATCTAATAATATTGGATTTTGGGTAATTCTTAACCTTTTAAATTGATTTATTATTGTAATTTGTGAGAAATCTTGCATTTATGGAGGTGCAATGACTCCCTCCAGACTTAATATCCTGAAATCTATTGCTGGTTTTAATGTTGGATCGTTGCCGTTTGTCTATTTAGGTGTGCCAATCTTCAAAGGTCGTCCCAAAGTGAGTTATTTCCAACCTATTGTTGACAAAATTATTCTCAAGCTTTCTTCTTGGAAAGGGGTTCTGCTCTCTTTTGCTGGTAGGGTCGAATTAGTTAGAGCTACCATTCAAAGTATGCTAACTCATTCGATGACCATTTACTCGTGGCCAACTTCTCTTCTTAAAATCCTTAAGTATGCTGCTCGGAACTTTATCTGGAGCGGAGATTCTTGCAAGTAGAATATAATCACAGTGGCTTGGAAAAGAATTTGCACTCCCGTTTTGGAGGATGGTTTGGGTATACGCTCATTTGTTGCTCTTAATGAAGCTAGTAACCTAAAGCTTTGTTGAGACATTTTTAACTTAGAGAATTCTTGGGTTGTTCTACTCAAACACCGCCTTCTTAAAAATAACACCCTTTGGCTCTCACATATCTTCTCTTCCATCTGGTCCAGTGCTAAAGCGGAGTTACATAATCTTGATGATAATTCGGTTTGGCTGCTCGGTAACGGGTCATATATTCGCTTCTGGAAGACTCTAAACTGACAGTTAGTCATTTCATCCAAAATAATTCTCGATCCCTCTCCTCTTGCTCGGTCTCGGAAAAAGCCAATGTTAGAATTCTTAATACCCACATCCCTTTTGAGATAAGTCCAGATAAAAGAATGTGGAAACATAATTCTTCAGGTGAGCATAATCCCATGTCTGCACATACCTTCAAGCGTCCTAGTGGTGGTATCGTTCCTTGGGCTGGATTCATTTGGTCGAAATATATCTCTCCCTCCAAATATTTTATGGTTTGGCGTCTTCTTCAACGAAAATTGCCGACGAACGCTCAACTCCAGGTTCGTAAAATTTGTATGGCTTCTAAATGTTCTTTGTGCGGTACTGCCTCTGAATCCGAGGATCACCTGTTTTTTGATTGTATTTTTGCTGCAAGCCTTTGGGCTTGGCTGGTTTTAGCCTTGAATTCTAGGTTGTTAATCTATGATTGGAATGATGTTTGGAGGCTTACTGGCTCTATGGGATCCAAAGTCTGCAAGAAAGTTATAAACATGGTTATAGTTTATATTATAAATGGTATATGGTTTGCTCGAAACAGCTTCAGATCTAAGGATGTTGTGGTTTTGGTTTCCTTGACCATTGGGCACATTAAGGCGGCGGTTTCTGCAGCGGGTAAATTTTCTCTGGAGGGTGGCCATCTCAACATGGCTGACTTTGTCTTTCTTAATAGTCTCAAAGTCCAAATCAAACCTCGTAAAGCGCCTAACATTTTTGAGGTTATTTGGAATCCTCCTCCCACCGACTGGATCAAGATTAACTATGATGGTGCTTCGATTAGCAATGGTAATTTTGCTTGTGGCGGTATTGCTAGAAATCATGAGGGTAATTTTTTGGGTGCTTTTGCTTCCTTTTTGGGTATTGCTAATTTTCTCATCGCCGAACTCACCGGAGCTATGTTAGATATTGAGTTCGCCAATGAGAATAATTGGAATCATCTTTGGTTGGAAAAAGATTCTATTATGGTTGTCCTTGCTTTGGCTACGTATTCTCAAAAGGAGGTTGAGAAAGTCAGAGCAATCGTAATTCCCACTTATGTGCTAGTGGAAGAAAAAATTAAGAGACAACGACAAATGTCATCTTAATGAAAAATGTATCTAATATATTTCATCACATACATTTTTGAAAATAAATTGATTAAATATTTAATTGTAAGCATTGGGTGTTTTGCTTGAGTGTACAAGCGTTACCACTTATAATTAAGAAACATGTTTGAAAAATGTTGACTCTTTCATTGTAAGCATTGAGCGTTTTGCTTGAGTGTACAAGCGTTTCCACTTACAAGATAAGACATATGTTTGAAAAAATGTTGAGTCTTCCATTGTAAGCAATGGGTGTTTTGATTGAGTGTACAAGCGTTGTCACTTACAAGTTAAGAAAGATGTTTTGTTTGAAATAGTGTTTGTTTTGAAAAATGTTTGAAAAAGTGTTGATTTGTATGTGATTTTATAGATGAGATACTTCTTCCATGGAGATGATACATGTCTAAATCTTTAGGAGAAATTTTTTTGTTATTGTTAGGGGGTGCTTTTAAGAAGCTCATGGGTCCTTGTATTGTAAGCCCAAGAGGAGACTATCCGAGGGACATCGAGGGTCCTTGTATTGTGATCCCAAGAGGAGGCTTTCCGAGGGACATCGAGGGCCCTTGTATTGGGAGGCCAAGATAAGGTTATAGGGTATGGTTGGCTTGGCTTTAAGAGTGATTTCACCAGGAAACCATACTCTTAGGGTTCTATCCTAGCGAAGGTGATTATTTGTATTGGAAGCCCAATAAGAGGCTGTTAGAGATTTCTAGGTCTCTTTCTTGTATGAAGCCCAAGAGAAGGCTAAATTCAACGAGGGAGTTATTTTATACGAAGCCCAAGAGGAGGCTAACTCAATAAGGGAGTTCTTTTGTACGAAGCCCAAGAGGAGGCTAACTCAACAAGTAAGTTATTTTGTACGAAGCCCAAAAGGAGGCTGTGGGGAACCTAGTTGTTATACTAGTTGTAATGACATAAATAAACATGAAAAATTATATGAACAAGTATATATATGACAAAGCGTGTGTGTGTGTGTGTGCATTCACAGGAATTTATGAAGGAACTATATAAACAAGTGTATAAAACAAGCAAATAAAAGCTAGTGTAACTTGAATATATACAAAGGAGTGTGAAAACAAATATATAAACAAGTGTTTAAAACAAGCGGATAAACTAGTATACTTGGATATATACAAGGGAGTGTGACTTACACCTTAAGGGAGGCCCACTGGAATAAGAGCATTTTCACCGAGAATAATACTCCTCTTAATACCAGTGGAATTGGTGTATAAACAAGCGGAATAAAACTAGCGAACGATACTTGTTTATACTTGAATATTTGCAAAAAAAGTTGAATATGTACAAGGAAATTGAATATGTACACAAAAGGGTGGGTATGTACAAGGAAACTAAGTATGTACATAGGAGGGTTGAGACTTGCACCGTAAGGGAGGCCCATGATCAATTTGATTTTGAGTTCGAAAGATTTTCGAGGAAAAAACCTAGTTCGGTTTGTATTTTCAAAGGTTAATCGAATCGATCATGGAAAAGAGGTGTGTAATTTTAAAATGTTTTTGAAAGGTTTGAAATGATTTTTGAAAAGTGAAAGATATTCACAAAATGTTTTGAAAAATATTAGGTTTGAAAAATCGGAAAGAAAACATTTTTTGAAAAGTATTTAAAATACCTAAAAAAATTTTAACCTAATAAAAAATATATCAAAAGAAAATATTTTTTTGGTATTTTTTGACATAATCATAAAATAGGTATATGAAATTACAAGTGTGCAAAAAATCATCTCAAAATGAGAAGTTTTGATTGGTTTTTGAAAATGTTGAAGTTTGATAAAAAATGTGAAGAAAACAAGTGATAAAAATTTGATTTTGGTCCTAAGGAGTGTTGAACTCATGACCTTATGCTTGGAAGTGAAACGTTTAACCACTAATCCATGTGCTTAACTTGTTATTACCACACGTTCATTTAATTTTATTTAAAACAAGTTTGTGAAAATGGTTTTGAAAATAGGTTGAAAATGTGAAAGTTTGAAAAATGTTAATAAACAAAAGGTCTCAGGGGGATTCAAACCATGGACCTTAGGCAAGGCAAAGGACTAAGAGCGCTCGTTTTACAACTGGAGTGGCTATACATCCGTTCATTAAACTAACTTCATTTAATTATATTACAAAACGAATATTTGAATTTTTCAAAAAAACTCAGAAAACGCGCACATGATCTTCATCTTCTTCCTCATGACTTTGATTCCTATATCTTCCATTTCTCAATGAAAACAAAAGATGTAAAGATGAAACTTGCTTGATTTTAAACAAGGAACATGATGGTGATATTTGATTGCATTTATTTTAAGCCTAAGAGGACTAATTTCAGAGAAAAACATATGAACCCTAGCTTGAGAAAAGTTATCATGAAATTGTGTTTGGATAATAATTTATGCAATCGATTGAGGGTTATCATTCTGTATGACTGCAAGAACAAGATGGCCAAGCAATATTTAAACTGGAATGCAAGAATCATAGATTTCAAAGTTCAAGCACTTACCTCTTCAAGTTGAAATCAAATTCTTTCTTGAAGGTGTTACAGAGTTGGTTTGATGATCTGGATAGCTTCACTGGACCTTATGGAAGGTGTTGATGTGCTTAGCTTGGATTGAAACCTTCTGGAACTCCCTACCCGACCCCTACTGCAGCTTGAGCAAGTTGAACATGGAGATGGTGATTCTTGCTTTACATAAGTGGTTTAATGCTATAGATCACTTCTATATGGTATGTAGATGATGTTTGAATGATTAGAAAGTGAAACGCACGAGTGGATTGAGAAATGACAAGTTAAGGCTTAAAATGTAATTTTATGGAGTCTGGAGACAATTATGAGTTTGGATTATTTTTGTGATGTCTTGATGATTCTAACAACATCCTAAGGATGTTTAGAGAGTGTTTGAAGTCAGATATTGCTCAGAAATTGCAAGGTTTAGAGATTTGCAAATTCTCACATTTTGGAACTTTGAAACTTGGAAAAGAAGAAAGAAGTGAGAAAGCTTGTTTAGGATTTCTTTTGTGTGATTTATAAGTGAGAAATGACTTCTATTTATAGGCCAAGAGGTCTGAAGAGCAAGGCAAGGGTAAGATTGGAAGATTTGTGCAAGTTGCCTTAAGTGGTAAGAATGGAATCTTTGCCATAAATGCACATGGTTAATTTCTAAACCATCATTAAAAATATCAAGTGATCTTATCCTACTCTAAGCCAAGCTCATCAGATATTTCTCTCTTAAATCCTATCTCATTTGGTGACAAGGCTTCTAGAAGGAAGAAATTGCAAAAAGACATGAAAATTTTGAAGAAATGGCTTGAAAATTATTGTTATGGGCCTCTAACAATTTCAAAACCCTAGCTATACAATTTTTTTTGCAAGTTCTTGGACATTTTGGAAAGCTTGGAACAAGATCTACAACTTTCATGTTTTGAGTTTTTCTTGAATCAAAATGGATCTAGGTGAAACATGGCCATGAAAATGGTGAAAAAAGTGTTAAAAACACTTGGAAATTTTTCTAAGTGTTAGAAAATTTTCAAGTTTTGTCTTTTTGTTGACTTTTTCACACATTTTTATTTTTTATGATCATGATGGAATATTTGAAATACTTTGATGATTGAAAAAATTTGAATTTCAAAAAGTTGACCAAAAGTCAAAGTTTGACTGATCTGAATAGTTGACATTTTTGTCAAATGATTCAGAATTTCTCTGATGATCAATCATGGCTTTTGAGATGTTTTGAATCAATAAATTAGGTCAAGATATTGCATTGGTTATTTTGAGATCATTCTCCAAGCAATTAGGTCATTCATTGATCAAAAAGTCAATGATACACCATCCTCGATCAAAACCCTAATTGGTCGATTCAAGATAGATCTTGAGGAAATGATTGGAATTTGAAGATCAAATGTTGATGATTGATGAAGATAGATCAATTGAGGTGAGTGAATACTCAAACCCTAATTGATCAAATCTTGAACAGATGAAATATTTTTGATCAAAACCCTAATTTGGCTCAAGGAGCACACACACGATCTATCTTGTGCTGAAATTGTTGGTGATGCAATGATGCATATATGAATAATTTGAGATGGTATATTAGGTCAAATATTGGGGTATGAAAATATTGAGACCTTAAGTTTTAGATCAACCCTGAGTAGTTTATACAAGCAGTCGGCACAGTCTTATCCACAAACTACATATGAAGTCGATGAATATAAGTGACTGGTCCTAATCAAAAAAGCTTTAAGTATCAAGATATAACAGGGAATGCACTAATTAAGTTAGGTGACCCTTACCAGGTTAATCCAAAAGTTGCAGAAACTACAAGAAACTAATATAACAACCAGTTATAAGCTTGTTCAGTAGTATCTGGTGCTGAACTTGGTAGGGCGTACCACAATTCAATCCCCCAAGGCCTATAATCTGGGAAGGAAAAAAGGTTACCAACTTGTGTACAAGAACCCTGTGCTTAAATGACCAGAATCACTAACCGGCTACTCTACTATATGCGTGCGAGAGATAAAGGGCTTAATGTGATTGTGCGAGAATGAAAGCGGTTGATTTCGAACAAAAAGAATTAGGTTGAGCTATGATAGAATGATTCAGACTGGTTTGCATAGGAAGGAAGATTTTAACCATGTTCTATGGTTTTGTGTCATCTTTGTATCATTATTTTCGAAACCCAGTTCCATCTTTCTAAATGTAACGCCCCTCAACCACGTACAATTCGAGTTGCATCGTGCGATTGTGTTAGAAACTTTGCGCTAAACGATTTTTATTCTATTATTTGCTTGAGGACAAGCAAAGGTTCAAGTGTAGGGGAGTTTGATAACCCGAAAATGTATCGATTATTTGGATCAATTTATATGAATGTTATCCTCATTTAATTTAATTAAATTACTCTTTATTCGTATTATGTCGGTATTTTCTATGTTTTTAGGTTTTCACCATTCATAAGGCATGTGCGAAGAAAGTCGAGAAAAGTCGGATAAATCGTACTCAAAATCCTCCAAAGAAGAGCAATTACGCAATTGTGGAGTTATGGATAAACATGGGGGTGTGTTACAAGTAAAAAGGCTTGGGAAATAAATAAATACGAAAGCACAAGGCCCAGCCCTATGCACGCCTCCCACCTAGCCCAAAGGTGTAACGTCCGTTACACCCTGCCAAGCAAGCCCTAACGACCGCGATGCTTTTGGAGGTGATGCTTCCTCCCCAAGGAAGCTTGTAACGACCGTTACCAAACCCTAGCAGTCCGTAGCGACCGCTACGGAGGAGAATTCGGTGGCGAGAAAATCACAACCTCCCCAGCTACCCAGGAGAATCCTAACTCTATAAATAGGCCACTCAACTTCAGTTTCAAACACGTTTTTTTTCCTGCAATTCTTTATTGTTACTCTACCAAAATTATTTTCATTTTAGTATCTGCTCTCTTTCTTGTAGAAATTTGCACATCGAGGATTGCTGCGAACCTTTATCGATTCTAACCTTACGTTAGAATTGCGCCTTTAAATTTCCTGCATCGCATTTAATTTTCGGAGCAACGAAGGAAAGATCTCACCGACCTGTGGGAGACACCTAAAGTTTGCCAAATATTACGCCTTTTTATTTTCAGGTTTATTTTAATTGTTTATTTAATTATTGGCTTATTTTAATTTTTTATTTATTTTATGCCTAAATTATCTGAAATGCATGTGATATCCGAATCGTTTGATATTATTTATTTCTGTTGCGCTATAATTGAAATATATAACATGCTAGGCTAAATTTAGTTATCGGTATGTAAGGTCATATAGCCGACGGGGTTTAGCAACGCTATTCGATCTATTTTGTTTTAAAAAGATTAATTTTCTGATTTCAATCACTAGTTCTTAATGCAAACTGTTTTGTTATGAGAGTAAAATACAAATTAGAAGTTAGGATCAATAAAACGAGAGTTTGAGATAATAACTGGACATTAGTACACTTTTAAGTTGAGTAGGTTTTATTTATTTTCAAAAAATATTTGTAAACTCTAATTGAAACAACGAGAGCACTCACTTAGGTTTGATTATAGGATCTGAATCAATAAACATGAGAGTGTGAGAAGAGGATTTTCAAATAAATATTTCATACTGAAAATGTTTTGATAATACGAGGTTAAGTCGATTAGTTGCTAAATCCCCGAAGTCCGATCATTACTGTTACCTGAAATTTCCTAAATACGTTTAAGGACATGTGTCAAAGGCAAACATTCCTACAAGTTAGGTGCCAGTCCTGAACGAATATAGGTTCCTTAGGAGAATTTATGAAACCAAGTCAAAGACGTCAGAAAGAAGTGTGTCGACCAGGAGAGCGAACCGAGAAATTGGTCAAATTCGACCAAAGTATCAAATAAACCTGGGAAAAGTCAAGATCGATGCCATAAGGAAAAAGGAGTCAAGACGAATGTGTCGAAGATGAACCGCATCGGCTGGATGGTTAAAGAAAGGTTGTTGGTCTATTCGATATATTATGGGCTGAGAGAGAATTGGTCGAAGTTTAGATGTTGTCGAAGACGTAGTCTAAGAGACTTAGGGAAATTTCATTCTTCCTGAGATGTATCAAAGCTAGGAGAGATTAACCCTTTTGAAGTCACGAGCGGAAAAGAGTCAAATTCTGAAGATCGTGTGCAGTTACCTCAAGAGACCATGGTTGTTAAGCGCCAAGTGGATGGTGAAATCTTATGTTGCAGTTACGTTTTAGTTTCATTTTCGTCCGTTGATTGCTTTCAGCGGTTATCTTGTAAATTACTATAAATAAGTCACCTCGTTGTAATTTTTAGGTGTGTTCACTTGTATTCTCAAATTGCTTACCAACACTCTGCCCAATTCCGCGCTTAAGGAAGAAAGAATCACTAAGCTTTTGATGTACGTGAATCACACCTTTATTTTCAATGCAATCAGTTTATCTTTTCAATTTTATCTCTTTAATGTCTTTACTTTTCGTATTCATTTCGAGCAACTTTGCATGAACGTCACAAGTCACCAACTAGTTAGTTCGTTGAGTCTTGTTTCGTCCAGAATATACTATCGGTCACGAGTCACCAGTCAATCGGTCGAAAATTCTGTGTGGAAAGTCGTTGTACTGTTTCCCTTGGTCTTAGAAAACCGTTTCTTGGCTAGTGCATATTTTTGACAGAGTCAATACAATATACAAAATCTTAGCACGCGCCTTAAGATCAATTGGTCGATCTTGCGAGTAACCCTTAGTTTTAGGACATAGGGAGGACCAGCGCTTGTTTACCATTTTCCACAGTAAACAAATTGGCACACCTGGTGAGACCAAGTGCTAAGTTTTAGAGTTTGTTGTATGTCATAGGTGTATGATACTTAGAAGTGGAAATTTAACAAACAACAAACCACCTGTTAGAAAGCGTATACTTAGGATGACAAACACTACTTCTGCGTCAAACGTGGATGAAATTCCACTGCGAACCCTGGGAACGTCCGACCCAGTCGTTATGCAACTTACACTATTTCCCCCACTACACGACACTACTATTTCAGGGTCAAATACGTCAGTATTAGTCCCTCTTCCCCAGACCACACCGATGAGTTCAGGGCCTATGGTGGCCACGAGTGCCATTGCAAACACAACGATACCTCGATTTGGTACTGTTATGAATCCCCCATATGAAATATCGTATTCCTTAATAGAGGGATATCAGTCGACCTCGAGTGCAACGATGACGTTCGATAATGTACATAATGTGAATGTTCCCTTGCAAGGATCTGTAATAGGGGGAAATAGAACAATGCCTGCGCAACAACTAATGTCACTCTTAAATAGTACCTTTGTGGCAGTGTTAAGGGAACAAATGGATGACAGTAGCCATGAGTTGGTTAATATGCTAACTCACCAAATGGGTGATGTTTTTAACCCTATAGTACAAGAGTCGGTTGAGACTAATAGTAAGTCCGCTGAAACCAACTGACAAGTGATTGTATAGTTAACACCTTTGTGTAACTTCTTAGGCACCCCCCAAGCACCTTCCCTAGAGGGGCCACTAGTTCGACAGGTCGTACCTGCTCATGGGCACATGGGGGAAATAGAGGAAGATACTGTGTATCAAGTTCAAGCTGTGACGCCTCAGAGAGACGTTGTTGTCGACCCACCTAGGGTATTGATTCATAGACAACAAGAGGCTGACTAGGTCCTCGACCAAATTCGACAAGAGGAATTAGTTGTCGAAAACAACTTGACTAATATTGTCGAGAGAATTATGGCCATAAATGGTATGAATACCACACTACAAAGACCAACGTATTCTTCCCCATTATCTGAGTATATTCTAAAAACTGAAAATCCTAGAGGATGGGAAATTCCTAAATATACTAAGTTTAAGGGAGAAACAGGAGAATCGATAGTTGATCACATCTCTAGATACTTGACTGAGTTGGGAGACATGGCGAATAATTAAGGCTTAAGGGTAAAACATTTCCCTTCATCCCTCACTAAGGCTTCCTTCACGTGGTTTACCACCTTTCCCCTTGATTCTATTGATTCATGGTCGAAGTTAGAGAAACTTTTTCATGAACAATTTTATGAGGGGAATTCAAAGATTAGTTTGGTCGAGTTATCGAACATTAAGATAAAGTTCTCTGAAACAATAGATGATTACCTATATAGGTTTAGATCATTAAAAGCAAGGTGCTTTACCCAAGTGCCTGAACATGAGTTTGTTCAAATGGTTGCTGGAGGTCTAGAGTATTCCATTAGGAAGAAAATAGGCTCAACTTTCGTCAAAAGTATGTCACAACTGACGGACAGAGTTCGACACCTCGAGAGCCTTAGACTAGAAAAAGTTAGACATACTAAGGCTAAGGCTAAAAAATAAAAAGTAGCCTATGTCGATTATGATGATACAGATCCCATATATGAAGCCGACTACATCTCACCAACTGAGGTAGATGTCGATGTGGCTGAATTAAAATCAGGTCCTGCGTACGAGTGCAAGTCATTATTTCCTACAAAAGGAAAAAGCCCTACTATCGAAACTAGTTCAAAAATCCCTGCAAAAACTTATACTTTTGATGTTAGTAAATGCGAAGAGATTTTTGATGTGTTAGTGAAAGATGGGAAAATCTTAGTACCCCAAAATGATAAATTACCACCATTAGAACAAAGACAAAAAAGAGCTTTTTGCAAATATCATAATTATCTTGGTGACACAATCTCTCAATGTTTTCTTTTCAGGGATCTGGTTCAAATCACTCCAGGAGGGTCGCCTAAAGTTCGTTGCAAGGAGGAAGAAAATTGACACTGACCCTTTGAGAAAAGAAGAGGCTTTGTATGCTGAGCCTGTTGACATCAATATGGTAGATATCATTGAGCTTCCTGACAATAACATGGTCAAGGAAAGCACCGACGGAAGCCCAAATGTCAATCTAGCTGATGTCTACCCAAGAGTCGATGAAGATCTGCTAGGATTTCTTTATCGTTGCAAGAATAAGGGCGCCCAAGTTGGTTTATGCCCCAGATGCCAGATGCAGCGCTCTGATTGATAGGGTTGCTACTGAAATTTCCAGAGGTTATAGCTGAAGAGAGGGAGAGCCCAATAGAACAAAAAGGATCCCAGGAAGGCATTTCAGGCCAAGCCAAATACTTTCATTCCATCAGCTGCTGTGCCCAAGGGCACTTGGATTAAGCCTCAAACAGCTGTGGGGGCATCTAATGTCGTCGATGTTGTGAAGGATGTAAAGGGGAAAGCTCCAATGAGCTACCGTCTCGAAATTTGATCTGAGAAGAGGAGCCATGTATCTGAAAATTACATGGGGAATAATCCTATGAGTCCAACCCAGTGGAGGCGGTTTCAAAGAAAGAAGCAGGCTGAAAGACAAGCCGCTGCTGCTGCTAAGCAAACTGCTGTCGACAAGGATAAGAGTCGGAGGCAGTATAGGGATAAAGTCGACCCTGCTATTAGGCAACAGATTAAAGAAGTTGCTAGTCAATTTTAGTCAATTTTATGTCAACAGTATATGGCGAAAACCTTGACATTCTAGTCAATTTTATGTCCATACTCCCCGAGGAGTATAATATCCTAACGGAGGTGGAGAACGCTGATGATATCAATGTTGCGGAAATGTCTTTGCACAAGCCAACTTGTTACTTCGTGATGAACAATGGCTCTATTGAGAGCCAAAATGCCTTTTTTGAGAGGCCCGACATGGCTATGAGAAGCCATTTGAAGCCTCTGCTAATTAGGGCAAACGTCAAGGAACTGCCATTAACAAAGTGTTAGTGGATTGTGGTGCTACAGTCAATATAATGGCACATCACATAGTGAAGAAAATCGGTAAATTTGACACCGACATCAGATCTCACAACGTGGTCCTGTCGGACTATGAAGGCAGAACAAAGACTACCATGGGAGTGATCCAGGTAGATATAACGGTCGACTCAGTCATTAGGCCGATAATATTTATGGTTAACCAAGGGAAACCAAGTTACAACTTGCTGGTGGGAAGAGAATGGTTACATGGGATTGGAGTTGTACCATTGTTATACCCCAAAATTTGCCCTCCTATTTCTCAAGACAATCTCAAGGATTTCACAAGGGTTGATCAGACAAACCCTCTTCTCAGCAATCAATCTCAAGTTAAGATGGATCTCCAGTACTTTAAGTGGTAACCCCATACCTCATTATATACTTCAAGGGATCATCATGTCAAGTTTCAAGCCTTACAAGTCAAAATTGCTCATCCAATGGCTAAGATAGCTGAAAATCAGTTGTATTTGACAAAAAGTCAACTATGGTCAACATACAGTCAAACTTCATAATTTTTGGTCAACATAAATATTTTGAAGTAATATTCATCATTTGATCAAGGGTTGATCATGATTCCTCAAGAAAAGTCAAGATTTGATCAAAGTCAAAGTTTCTAAATTAGGGCTTTTCAGACAAAAGTCAACAGAACTTTGACTAGGCATAACTTTCACATACTTTATCAGAATTTTTCCCCAAAAGCTCATTTTAAAGGGAATTCAATTCTCTACAACTTCATGTCTCACAAGCTTGGGTTGGAAATGCTTCATTTGGAAGTTATAGATCAAAACATTACAGGTCCTTTTAAAAAGTCAACAAAAGTTATCTTTTTGCAAAAGAGTGTTCATGAGCATGGAAACATCAATGAAGATGAAACCAAAATGGATGTTTATAAGACATCTTGAGCTTTCTAAAAAGCCCAAGAACACCCAAAAATGTGGAAAATTGAGCAAGATATAGATTGTGCAAGTTGAGCATTTTTGAGGAGGTGCATGAAGAAAAATACTTAGCAAAGGCAAATATTTTTCAAATGGGCCTAAGATTTTATGATTCAAACTTATTCCTAACATTATCAAGAGCCTCTAAGCCCAGCTACATGCCCTCCTTCCATTTATTTTATTTGTTTTTGAATTAAACCATTAAAATTAAATTTTAATTAAAATAAAATATTAAGAGAAGGTACAAGGCATATGGGCTTGATATCCAAGTTTCTTGAGGTCCAAGATTGATAATGCAAGCTGGAAAATTCGTGCAAGAGAGTTTAAGGAAGATTGAGCAAGGAAAAGAAAGATTTGATTCAAAAACTTCAATCAAATATCTTTCATTCAATGCAATATATTTTACCAAGTTTGTTGACCTAATCTCTTGTCTTATATATACTTAACATCCTCACAAGACAAAGGGACGATTTTGCAGCCTCTTACACGGATTGCTAGCCTCTTACAAGCCCTATAAATTTCTCAAAATTTCTCACAAACTTGCAAAATTGTGTTTCAATTTTCAGGTGTTCTCAAGCCAAAACAACCATCGATTCACTCTCATGAGCATTCCAGGAGTCAATCCCAGTCTTTACACGATCCCAAAGCATCCAGAAATCACTCATCCAAGTTGCTATGGTTTGGTATTTTTCTATAAATCGTTTCTCTCAATCCATGCATTACTAACTGATTTTGCTTGTTTGTATGATCTCAGGATGTTGTTTAGAATAGGTACAACGTGTTACATGTGAGCTTTAGGGCTTAAATCCCATTATGCCATTGTTAGGGCATGTGAGCTATGAGTTTCGAACCCACTGATACATGGACTTTCAGGCTATAAAAATACCACCATTGGATTCCTGGGGTACGAATTAGGGGGGTAGGGTCCTTTATTTGCATTCTTGTTGTGTATTTTTGCAGGATCTGATTTCCAGACGACCATAGAAGATGACCAGAGCTTTGCTCCGACGCTTCTGATTCAGGAACAAACAACACATACATATTTATGAATCTAGCAATATGAATGTATGTATCACCGCCCCAGTGGTCTACCTTGCGCGCTATGTCACTCTCTATCTCTCATGTCGTGTGTTCAAACCCCACCTTTTGCTGCTTGTTTTCATTGTTATTTTTAACATGTGTTTCGTAGTTCTAGGAACGCCCAAGCTCCAACTTCTGGATGTCCCCAACACCAGAAGCTCCACTGGTCTCTCCCCCGCGCTTTTGGATGGCCCCAGATGAGAAGTCCTCAAAAGCTCTAGCTTCTGGACGTCCCAAATCAAAATCTCCGTGTTTTCCAGCTAAACATCCTGAAGCTCAAGCTTCGGATCTTTCAAAGAACCTCCAAAGCTCCAAACGCCAAAGAATCTCCGTAAGCCCTAGCTGGACCCTTTCTGAGACAGAAGCCCCAACTTTTGGACACGCTTAGCAGGATTTCCACCAGAAACTCCGTTGGATGCCCACGCGTAAGACCTATTCGATTTATTTTTTTTTTGGTCTTTTTTTTTTTTTATTTTCTTTTTTTTTAATTAATTAATTAATTAAATTAGTAATTAGGTTAAATAATTAGGTTAATTAGATAAATTTCACAAACAATTTTTCCATGCTTTTTAATTAACTTAATTAGTTTAATTTAGGTTAATATTCATTAATTTTTCTCAATTAATTAAAATTAATTAGAATTAGGTTTTTCTCACATAAACTCTAATTTTTAAAAACACCAAAAATACTAGGATGTAGTTTCTCTTCTGCATTTAAATTCTAGAAAGGATGTATAGGTTGTAAGTTTATTTTCATGTAATAGCGGTTTACATTTACATTTCCCTATTATTATTCGCCCAAAGCCATGTAATAGCGTAGGACCTTTATATTTCCGCAATTTATTTTCTGCACCTATTAACTGCTAGTAACTAGGCGTGTATGGCAAGATAAAAATCAACATAGATCACTAATCATAAGATAAATATATGAATGTAACACACTATTTTCACACATGCACCCCCTTAGGGTATCCTCTCTCGTTGCCTCACGATTAATGGTCAAGTCCCTCGAATGTGGGGGTATCTTAGCACGGTTGCCTATAATACATCATCACAGTCCCTTCGACTTAAAAGATCATAGTCCCTCGATGTTGCCTACGAATATATGATCTCGTCCCTTGGTTGTTGCCTACGAAAAGTGATGATCGTCCCTACGAATATGCTAGGATATCCCTACAAGTTTCCTTCTATGACCATCCGATGTCCCTTCGAATGTCCCTTTATATCCAACGAATAAGGTTACCTATCAACCAATGGTACA
The DNA here is from genome assembly GCA_021764765.1 of Vicia sativa. Classification (NCBI taxonomy): domain Eukaryota; kingdom Viridiplantae; phylum Streptophyta; class Magnoliopsida; order Fabales; family Fabaceae; genus Vicia; species Vicia sativa. The sequence continues at coordinate 88,138,239 of CM038796.1, read as the reverse complement.
GATAGCCTTATTCTAAAGGAAAGAAAAATAAAACGGAAACGACTGTTTTGAGTAGGTAATAAGTCTCTTTTGCTTGCTCAATCAAAATATTTTTCACACCTCACACTTTCAAACACTTTGTATACATTCTAGCGTAAATCATTACAAAGTTTTTTCCAAAACAAAATATTTCCTAACACTTCGTATACATTCCAGCGTGAATCATTACGAAGTCAAAGCGAAATGCCTTTTCAAAAATCTTTTCAAACACACACAAAAAAAAAATTTAAAGTGAGCTAAGCAATTAAGAGCCCAAAGATAACTACGGATGGAAAGGGTGCTAACACCTTCCCTTTTCATAACCACCTCCCTTACTCAGAATCTAACAAAGGTCTTTTCCTGTTATTTTCGCCTTCCCTCAATTGGATAAAAGAAAAGTCGGTGGAGACTCTTGCTATCCGCAACACTTGTGATTAAACGCAAAACAAACAAGTCAGTTCTCCCACCGTGTTACAGAACTGACGACTCTACTGGGGAAAATAAAGAGAGGTTACCTTAGGGTCTAGATCACTTAAATTATTTGACTTGTATGCTTTACTTATAAGGGCTGCTTGGGTATTATACTTGTGGGGGATCCTACACCCGGATCCAGGTTTCCTTAGGTAAGTAGCAATAAATCGTCGTGACCGTTAGGCGTATACCGAAACGGTCAAAATGATGGCTACGTTAGTGCGATACTTTGGATGTCCCAATGCTCCTCATGTTCAGTTGAGGAAAGTATTTGGTGTCTGCGTGGTGTCATCAGCACTAACTCAACTCTTAGAACCCTAATTGACCCATCTTGGCCATTAGAAGGTAGTGAGATGGCCGACTTCGGTGTAGACTGAGGTTGGTTGATACTCGATGCTACGCTCATTAAGATTCAACTTTCGGGATGTTTCGGTCGACCACTTGGTATTCGTATTGAAATAAAGTCTACGAGAAAGATCAATGATATGAGATTCCTAGAACCCGGTTACTATTATAGGACAGGTTGAACCCACTCAAACTTTGGTAGGGTAGACACCTATACCTCATGCAAGCCTTAAACCTAGGGCTTTTGTGTGAATTGCTTGTGCTTGTTACTTGTTCTAAACATGACACATGACATCATAACATTATCATATCATTTCTAACCATTTCAAGGACCTAGGGATTTATCTTTGCTCTATTTTGTAGGAGTAATGGCTTCCAGGAAGACTATCCGAATCAACTTCATGGGTATATCCTCTCAACTCAAAGAATTGGTTTCAGAAATTCCTGATCATGCCCAGTTCATCAAAAGGCATGGTTATCTGCTTGACTTGGTTATCTCTGGTTTTGAAGAAGATATGATGCACGTCGTATTCCAGCTCTTCGATCCGAAACATCATTGCTTTACATTCCCAGATTATCAGTTGGTGCCTACATTGGAAGAGTTCTCTAAGCTACTTGGGATACTTGTCCTTGATCAGATACCATTCACCGGTTCAGAAAAAGCTCTGAAATACGAAGACATCGCATCAACGTTACATCTAAAGCAATCAGACATTGAAGCTAATTGGGAAACAAGAAGCGGAGTTAAGGGTTTGCTCGCTAAGTTTCTGATAAAGAAAGCTCGGAATTCCTAAAGGCTATGAGTTTCCATGCATTTGAAGACATTTTGGCTTTGCTAATATACAACATGGTTTTATTCCCTAATCCAGATCAGTTTATAGACGTGAATGCCATCAAGATATTCCTCACTCGTAATCATGTGCCTACCTTACTTGGAGACATCCTCCATTCTCTCCACACTCGTACTATCAAAAGACAAGGAACTCTCATGTGTTGCATACCGTTACTTTCCAGGTGGTTTATTTTGCACCTTCCTCAATCAGTAATGAAGAACGAACAAAGATTGAAATGGTCTCAAAGGCTGATGTCACTCTCTCATTCAGATATCTGTTGGTGTCTTTTTTCTCAAAAGGACTTCACTTTCATTGAGCGTTGTGGGGAATTCCCTAATGTACCACTCCTTGGCATAAGGGGAGGTATCACTTGCAACCCTTCTCTAGCTCTATATCAGTTTGGTTATGCTCGAAGATATGGTCCTCATGATATGCTTCTCCAAGACATTGTGTTTGACTACAACAACGATCTCTAGAACTACCGGCGAAGATTTGTACACGCTTGGGGTATGGTAAAGAAGACTGATACAAAGACTTTGGGACACAAAAATTCCATTCCTTGGGAACCTTATCTCAAATGGGTGCGAGCTCGAGCTCAAAACCTCATGATTCCATTTACAGTTGTTCTACCAGTGCTTATGGAACCTGTTGCTATAAGTGACGAACCCTATACCATTCTCCATCCGGACATGCCTACTGATTTCGAAGACTTGAAGAGATCCTGGATTCAGCTTAAAGAAGAAAGTGATACGTTCGAAACTCAGTGCTATGCAAGCGAGAAGAAGGTATTAGAATTGATAAAGGTACTTCACGAGGAGCGAAATATCAACACCTACTTCAACACAAAGAGGAAGCGCCCATGGGAGACCTGAAAGCTTTAGGAGTTTCTTTTTATTTAAAAAAATTTCCCTTGTACTTAATAAAGAGAAACTAATAAAATTTTGTTCGTCTTTGTTTAACAAATTTAAATTCCTAAAGGTCCTTGAAAACATTGCATTGCATAACATCGCATAGCATAGCATAACATCTCATAACAGGTACATCGAAGACCGGTTTTCTTATTCTCTTGCTATTTATTTCAGCAGAAATGGATCTTGAACAGACTGTCAAAGATCTCCAGGCTCATAATGCTCAATTCCAGGAGATGTTCACCAGCTTGGTCCAAGGCCACAAGGACCTGAAGAAGCTTATCACCAAAAAGAAGAAGACCATCGGTATCCTCAACATGGGAAGAAATCACAAGGGTGCAGCTAGGGTGGTCAGCCAATTCGAAATCTCAGACAAGAGCGGCGAAACTGAGGGAAGTATCAAGAACAGTGAAGGAAGCCATCATGGGTCTAAAAACAAAGATGAACACTATGTGAACGAGCAGTATCCTCCTGACAACGACAAGTACAAGCAACTTGAAGACCGTCTGAATGCTGTGGAAAATTTGAAAATATTCGGGCTAAACTTTGATGATCTGAGTCTTGGTCCTGGCGTGGTAATTCCCTACAAATGCAAGGTTCCTACCTTTGCCAAGTACGATGGCACCTCTTATTAGAAGCTGCATTTGAAGTCCTATGTTCAGAAGATCCATACTCACACTAAAGACAGGAAATTATGGATCCATTTCTTTCAAGAGAGTTTATCCGGAACTCAGTTGGAGTGGTATTATCAGCTAGAGAGTACCCACATTCATACCTGGAATGACTTAGCAGATGCTTTCTACAGGAAGTACCAGTACAATGTTGAATTGGCGCCTACCCATATGCAACTACAGAACATGTCTATGGGTCGTGATGAGAAGTTCAAGGAATATGCTCAGAAATGGAGAGATTTAGTAGGCAGAGTTCAACCACCCTTGTCCAATAGGGAGTTGGTTGATATGTTCATGGGAACACTAACATGCCCATTCTTCAATCATCTGATTGGAAACTCTTCAGTTGGATTCACCGAGCTGATATTGATAGGTGAGCACGTCGAAGCTGGAATCAAGAGCGGGAAAATACAGGTAGAGTCATCTTCAAACGCTGCGAAGAGATCTTTTGGTGGCAAGAAGGAAGCCAATGTAGTGTATGGCCAGAAGAGTCGTGACAAAGCTGATCGTACTCAATCTGTGGGGGCAGTTGTGATCTCCAACCCTACACCAGCACAACCTCAACGAGACAACGCGCGTAGCTAGAACGCGCCATGAAGATAGTTTACAAAGATCAACATGCCGTTGTCGCAAGCATTGCAACACGTGTTGAAAGCAGAGCTGATTACTTTGAAAGATCCTCCTCAACACGTCAATACTTCCTCTCCAAAATACAATCCTAATGCAACATGCCAACAGCTCTGGCTCAAGAACAAGATTCAAGACATGATTTAAGCCATAGAAATTGAATTTGACCCTCTTGTCGAAACTCCGAATGTGATCAACGCACCAATGCCTGACCATGGTAAAAGTTCCAATGCTATTGACAAAGACTCTTATGTTTATGATGTGAACAAGTTGACTATTCCTCTGATGACCGTCAAGAAAGATTTGCTGCAAGCCGGTGTATTTCCAGGATGCCCTAACGAATGTCGTTGGTGTGCATCTGAATCTGATGGACGTGTTTGGTTGAAGAGACGTATTCATCGCATGATGGACAACCGAGAAGTGCTATTTCTGAAACCACCCTCTGTGGAGAATCTGTGCGAAGACATTTCAAAGAACTTGAAGATCGAAGATGTAAGTGAAGCCTTACCAGAAGTCCGGGATACCTTGGGGCAGCCAAGTGGAAAGTTTGATTTCATGGTTAAGTATACTGCTCTTGATAGCTACAAGATTCCTATCGAAGATGTCAAGGCAACCGGATGGGGAGACGATTTCCCAGATGACTATGCTGATGTGAACAAAATAAGGATCACCTCTGTCGATCATGCGCCTAGAGTGGCACCTCTCATTATTACCTCTCCCAGACCAGTTCCATATTCCTCTAACAAAGTTATACCTTGGAACTATGGAGTTGAAGTTTACTATCATGGCGTCAAGCAAGAACCTTTGACCATTGAAGACATTACAGTTGAAGCTACAAATTCTGACATCGACAACATCACCGGATCAAGCAAGGTGACCAGAACCGGAAGAGTATTCTCTCCAGAGACTCTCCTCTAAAAGACACTGCTACACCAATTCGCATTCCTGCTATCGAAACAGTTCCTGAAGCAAGAGGGAAGGAACCAGTGAATCATCCTGCTTAGATGGAAGTACCAAAGGAAGTTGCTGAAGACACCTCCAAGCAAGAAATGGATGAAATTCTGAAGATCATCAAGAAGAGTGACTACAATATTGTAGAACAATTGGGACAAACTCCATCCAAGATATCCATGCTAGCTCTACTATTGTGCTCTGAGGCTCATGCTAAAGCCTTAGTAAAGTTTCTGAAGAATGATCACATATCACAAGACACTACGGCTGATCAGTTCAAAGGTTATATTGCTAGCCTGACCGTCAACAATGGTTTAGGCTTCTCCGATGCTGATTTAACTCCTCCCGGAAAGAAGCACAACAAAGCCTTGCACATCTCCATTGAATGCAAAAGCACTACATGGTCTCACGTGTTGGTGGATACTGGTTCTGCTCTGAATGTTCTACTGAAGAACACTTTCGACCGACTTAATGCTGAAGAAGTGGTCATGAAACACAATGACATAATTGTAAGAGCTTTTGATGGTTCTAAATGAACCGTACTTGGAGTGCTCATCCTGCCAGTTAAAGTCGGTTCCCAGACTTTTGACTCTACTTTCTTTGTCATGGACATCCTTCCATCTTATTCTTGCCTACTTGGATGCCCATGGATACATGGGGTTGGCGCTGTCACCCTACCCTACACCAGAAGCTGAAGTACCTAGTGAAGGGGAAGATTGTAACTGTATGCGGTGAAGAAGAATATATGGTAAGCCATCTGCAGTCATTCCGATACATCAAAATGGAAGGAGAATTCATCGAAACACCCTGTCAAGCTTTCGAAGCAATCCCACGAGTCATGCCTGTTGACTCTCCTGTCACTCCTGGAGTTACTAGAGTTCCACCGAAAATGGCATCACTAAAGGACGCCAAGGCTGCAGTTGAAGAAAGAGGTTGTACTGTTTGGGGTCAGCTTCCCGATCTCCCGTTCAAATCTGACAAGACTGGTTTAGGCTTCACTATCAAAGGTCAGAAGATGATACGCCGTGAACGTGCCGGAAAACTCCCTTTCCACATCAGCAAAAGCGGAATCCATGATATAGAAGATGACGGCAACGACTTCAACATTAATTGGATATTCCCAACTCCAAGCGACGGACTCAGCAATTGGAAGACTGAAGATGTTATACCAATCTCCTTTAGACAGGAGTAATTGCTTTTTTTCTATTATGCTTTTCGTTTTTACGCTTTGAACAATAAACTTTAAGTCTAGTGCCTTGCCCGGGGCACCAAGGCTCGTTTGTGAGGGTTATTATTTATCATTTGCATATTTTCATTCAATAAAATTATTGGACTTTTGCATTCAAATACTTTGCTCTTTCCTTTCTCTTACTTTATCACCCTTCAAAAAGCTATGTGTTCTTACACACACCCACATGATACACTGCAGATTCACTCCGAATCTCGTCAATAACAGCTCTGATATTGCTAAATATGACTTTGATAATCCGATCTACCAAGCCGAAGACGAAGGTGAGGAAGATTGTGAAGTGCCAAGGGAACTTGTCAGACTGCTACAACAGGAAGAATAGGTTATACAGCCACATGAAGATCCAGTCGAGGTTGTGAATCTGGGTACTGACGCAGACAGAAAGGAAATCAAGATAGAAGCGGGTCTTGAAAGTAGTGTCAAAGAGAGATTGGTCCAGATGCTGTGAGACTATATCGAGATTTTTGCTTGGTCCTACGAAGACATGCTAGGTTTAGACATTGACATTGTGGTACACTAACTACCAACGAAAGAAGGTTCTAAGATGTATGAGAAAATCAAAGTTGAAGTCATGAAACAGTTCAATGTCGGTTTCCTAGCCTTTACTTCTTATCCACAGTGGGTTGCGAATGTGGTGCCTGTACCTAAGAAGGATGGTAAAGTGCGAATGTGTGTGGACTATAGAGATCTGAACAGAGCAAGTCCGAAAGACGATTTTCCGCTTCCACATATTGATGTCCTGGTTGATAACACCTCTCAGCACAAGGTTTTCTTATTCATGGATGGTTTCTCCGGTTACAATCAGATCAAAATGGGTCCCGAAGACATGGAAAAGACTAATTTCGTTACACAGTGGGGCACATTCTGTTACAAAGTTATATCGTTCAGACTGAAAACGTTGGCGCCACATACCAACGTGCCATGGTAGCTTTATTTCATGACATGATTCATCACGAGATAGAGGTTTACGTCGACGACATGATAACTCGATCACAAAATGAAGAAGAACATCTCGATCATTTGCGAAAGCTATTTGATAGACTAAAAAAGTACAGAGTAAGACTTAATCCTAACAACTGCACCTTTGGAGTCAGATCCGGAAAACTCCTGGGATTTGTTGTCAGCGGTAAAGGTATTGAAGTTGACCCTGCCAAGGTTAAAGCTATTCAAGAAATGCCAGCTCCCCGTACCGAAAAGGAAGTTAGAGGCTTCCTAGGACGATTAAACTACATTGCCAGATTCATTGCACATCTACCTGCTACTTGTGAGCCAATCTTCAAGTTACTGAAGAAAGATCAAGTAGTGGAATGGAACGACGATTGCCAAACAGCTTTTGACAAAATCAAAGAGTACCAACAAAATCCTCTTATCCTGATGCCACCTGCCAAAGGAAGACTTCTTATCATGTACTTGACAGTATTAGATAACTCAATGGGGTGTGTGTTGGGACAACATGACGAGTTTGGTAAAAAAGAGTATGCAATATACTACCTTAGCAAAAAGTTTACCGACTGTGAAATAAGATACTCACAGTTTGAGAAAACTTGCAGCACTTTGGCTTGGGCTGCACTGGGCTGCTCGACGACTAAGATAATATATGTTGACTCACACTACCTTGTTGATCTCCAAGATGGATCCGATAAAATACATATTCGAGAAACCTGCTCTCTCCGAAAGAATAGCAAGATGGCAAAGGATCTTGACCAAATACGACATCCAGTATACTACTCAGAAGGCGATCAAAGGAAGTATAGTAGCCGATTATTTGGCTCATCAAGCTGTAGATGACTATGAATCTATGCACTTCGAGTTTCTAGACGAGGATTTTATGTTAGTCACTGATTGCGAAGAACCAGGACCAGACGAAGGACCCGAACCAGGATCCCGATGAACCATGTGAAACGCCCAGCCGAAAAATCAAAGGATATAACTATATATCAATGAAGTCTCTATCAAACGTTTTTTATCCCTCCATGAGGGAAAGGTAAACATCGAGTAAACCTGAAAAGAAGAAATCACGGTCTTGCGACCGAGAGATCGGGTAAGGAAGTCTGTTACGTGAGGGGAAGGGATTAGCACCCCACACGTCCGTAGTACTCTATGGTATCCGCTTTTACTTTTATATAATGGGTGTAAAGATCTAACTATATATGTACATGGTATAAGGTATGCATATGTAAAAAGAAAAGAAAAGAAGAAAAAGCAAACACGGGGAAAAGAAGGAAATATTTACAAAGGTTGCTCGATCTAGCCTCGCGACAGGATGCCTATGTATTCCCTTGTGAAATGGGAAAGTCAGAGCGTCATAGTTCGGCTCACTTGTTTTGGTTGGTTTGTGTTTTTTAAATTAGCAGACGAAACAGCAAACGATGACGAAACACCTCCATGATGACGAAACATCAACTACAGACGGGATGACGAAACATCGGGAGACGGGATGATGAAACATCAGCAAACGAGATGACGAGACATCAAAGGATGAGATGGCGAAACATCAGCAACAAGACGATGAAGCATCAACAGCAAACAAGACGACAAAACATCAACAACAAACAGGACGACGAAACATCCTAGACCAATTGGTATGTATCTTTTACTTTGGAAAAAGTTTCAGATTATTAGAGTGTTTTAATGCACTTGAAAAAACAAGATTTTAGTTTTAAGGATGGAAAAGGAGAAAAGGTAAAATGGCTATGGGAAGCTAACCTATTTCTAATCCTAATGTTATCATGCAAAGTTGCTCCTAAGTTATGGATATAAATAAGGGGAAGAATCTACCTAAAGTTATCATATATGGATGCCTAACTTAATGTCTAAACTCGATAACTAAGTTAATCGAGAAAAACCTAAGGGGAACTTATAAAATCAATCATCTTTGTTGGAAAACCAAGTGAGAAGAGGGGTAGAATCAAGTAAAGTGCTTTGGCAAAAGCACACAAACTAAGCACTAACAAGTGCTAAAAAGGAAAGAAGAAGAAGAAGAAGTAGTGAAATTTGAGTGAATTATGCTCATGCAAAGTGTCATGTGAGGTGATGTAAGTAGACACAACATTCATTTACAAAGTTATACAAACCTTTAACAATCATCAAACATCATTATAAACAGCCACAAATAAGTTAATTCACGAACTAGGTCGAAACTAGTCCTAAAAGCATGCAAGGAGCTAATTGTGCGAAGCGACAAACTTAGATGGAGTTGATAGACAATTAAAGAATAAAATGACATACAATTAAGTAGCTAATCATGTTAATGCTCATATACATCACACCAACAAACCAAAAAGATTCAAGAGCAAAAATCTACTAAAAAGTGCACAAACATGCAAGAAACGCGTGTAGTGAAATGCATCTAAGTTTGTGGGACTTATGTCATGCAAAGAAGGTGTCAAGATGAAGAGATCAAAGTACTAACATTATGTGAATGGATTAATAACCAAATCATAAAAGAAATGTCATGGATATGCAATTACAACATTGGTGCAAAAACTAGTTGAAATGCTTAACCTAAGGGGTGTTTTCAAACTAAAAGAAGCCATGGAAAGGCAAAGATGAAGAGAAATGAATTAAGAAATATTAAAATACATAAGTTACAGTAGAAAACATGTTATTTTATCAACAATAACATCTAAACATGTGTTCAAAGAATTCAAAAGCAAAACGCTCAAGAGAAATGCATTCGATTCGTGCAAGGGCGAGTAAACATGTGTATGTATGTGTGTGTGTTTGTGCTTGTGCATGCATGTGCTAAGTGTCAAATAGTGTTGGGATCAGAGATGACATGTGATGAAAAGCTATTCAAGTTACACATTATCAAGTCATAAGATGCTTCGAATTGCACACATACAACATCTACACAAAAACTAGTTAAAGGTTTTCCCTAGAATGCAACTAAAGATGGAATGAAGCATGGTTAATGCATGGATGCAAAAGGATGAAACTCATAGCATAAAAATATGTGTGAGGCAGTAGATAGCATGGTAATAATGCTTTACTATCATGTATATGATCACCATTACAATGCACAAACAAAAGCAACTAGGAAAGCCTAAAACATGTGTCTAGAAATGTGTAGTGAATTGTGCATAGATGTGTGATTATGAACATGCCTTGTGGTGACATTTTTGAGTGAAGTCAGTAGTGGAAACATAGACATTACATACATGTTAGATACAAACAAACCACAATCATCTCAAAAGAAAAGAAAGCAAGAAACTAATGCAAGAACTAGTCCAACATTTACCCTAAATATGCAGCTAGGAAACAAATGAAACATGGCATGACATTAGTGAAAAGGTATGACATTTAGATGATGGAAAATGATAAAAGTCAGTAGATATCATGGTATAAATGCACTCATGTCACACAAAATCATCCAAACCCTTACATGAGCAACTTTCAATACGAGAACATGAATGCGCATACTAAAAATGTGGGATGGAAGGTGTTTGTGTATGTGTCCAAACATGTTTGTGTCAAGTGTTGTGGAAAAGTGAGATGGATGACAAGAACATAAACATGATGCTCACATAAACACAAAACAATTACCAAATATCATGCTTCACAATCATTTATAGTGCAAAGATTGGTAGTGGAAAGGGATGATTCTAAACCCTAGAATTAATTTGAAACATGCATACAAGCTAATGAGTCAATCATGATGAAGAGGCAAGATGAGGAAGGAATGTAACACACAAGGTCAGTAGCTTAAGACCTAAGTAAACTACAAACAAAAAAATTCAAACCAAGTACAAGGCTCACACACACAAGTACATTGGATTAAAGTTTGAAAGCATCTAAACTAGACAAGCATTGCACTTAAGAAAAATTTAAACAAAGTGGTTTTAATTAGAAAATTAAAACCATGTGTGACTTGTATCATAAGTTTACCTCAAGATATGATTCATGAGCAACCAAATGTAGAAGATGAAACTTCCATACACGAACAAGTCACCTATTTGATGAACAAAATCATCCAAAGAAAAATACCACCTATCTTAGATCAAACAACATTGATTAAGATTTGTAGGAAGGGAGAGATGTCTTGTATGTCATAGGGTGATGATAGAACCCTCACAAGATTCTTGTCATGAGCTTAAAGCAATGTCAATTGAAGTGACATGCCACAAAAATCATGAACCTATAATCCCTCAAGGTATGTTTCAACCAAACAATAGAAGGAGATAAAAAGAAAGTCTAGCTCTTCTAGGTCATCATGATGACATTACAATTGAGTGCAAGCCAATGAATCAAAGAGAATTGAGTTATTGATTACATAATGTACAAGGTCAGAAGTGAAAATCAAAAATCCAATTGGAATGGGATTGCTAGAATCATGCATGAAACACATAACACAAGTGACACAACCATAAGCACAAGATGGTAACATTTTAATCAACAAAGTTAGCATGAACTTGAGCAAATTAGGGGCTTAAATGAATCAATCAAACTGTAATCAAGGCCATAAATATGATATGAGGATGAAATAAGGAAATGAGAAGTAAATTCCCAAAGAATTGCATCAATGCATTCCTCACCCTACAATCCACGCACAAGGATGCAACAAGTGAAACAAAGATCAAACTTCTAACTAAAGGATCAAGATGATTCTTTGAGGTCAAATGTCTCTCAAGTATTTAGAAGACTATCCTTGAGGTTATCATACCCCTAAACATCAATTAGAAACACAAACTATACAAGAAAAAGGTCTAAGAACCAAGGCATCAACAAATTAGGGTCTTGAAAATCACACAAAACTTTATGCTCAAGATAGAAACCAAATGATCAACATGCAATTTCCAATGAATGAAAACATGTTACACATCACTAGAGCATTCAAATGATCATCACATACCCAATGCTTGGCCTTAAATCATGTCCACAAGCTTCACAATTGAAGCTAGACTCAATTACACTAGGCCACAAGGTATGTTCACCTTAGAAATTCCACAAAAATAGAAAAATGAAAGATAAAATCCAAGTAAAAATGCACTAAGGAGCTCAAATCCCTTACAAGTCAGAGACATATCCTTGATCCATTCAAAAGTTCATGGAAAGGTCAAAATAAAATCAAGAAGTCAACACTAATACAACCTTTATGCTTATATGACCATTAAACAAGAAAAATTTGTATAAAATGTAAAAGTCAGAAGTAAAAATCTATAAAAATTAGAAACAATGGCCTAACATCCTAAACATGGTCAAAAATATTTTTGACATTTTTTATTTTCAAGGAAAAATGGTAAAAGCAAATAAAATGCAAAATGGATAATGCAAATCATGTATTTAATGCAAAAATTGACTTAATCATGCAAAAATGAAAAAATTAGAAAATAAAAATCAGAAATGTATGATGTATGATTTAAGTGAGCTAAAATATTTTTTATTCATTTTTTATATGCATAAAAGTATTTTTAATGATTTAAATATGCATGAAATGCAATATAATGCATGGAATTATTTAAATGTGGAAAAAATGCAAGAGTGATGAAATAAAATTCAGAAATGCATGGTGCATGATTTGAATGGACCAAAATATTTTTTAGGTATTTTTTACATGCATGGAAGTATTTTTTTAGCAATTTAAATATGCATGAAATGCAATAGAATGCATGAATTTATTTAATTATGCAAAAATGCAAAAATTACGAAATAAAATTCAGAAACTCAAAATTAATCCTTTAGAGGATTCAAAATATTTTTTGTGAAATTTTTTAACATTGGAAAGTATTTTTTACAAATTTTTTCAATTGAAGTGCAATTAAATAATCTCAGAATTTATTTAATTGGTCAAACCATTTTTAAAAATTTGGAAAAAATTCCATAAAATATCTAAAGTCATCATGAGCCTATGGTATTGTTTTTGTAATTTTTTGATGATTTTTGGATGCAAAATAAATTGATGCAAGATGCTAATTACAAAATAATAAAAATGAAAATTCAAAAATGCATGGACCAATCAGATGATGCCACGCATCATCTTCAACCTCTAGCCAGCCCTAGAACATGTGATTTTGCAATTTCATGCATGCTACTTATAACAATCGTATCTCACTCATTTCTCAACCAAATTAAGTGATTCAAAGCTCTAAATGAAGATCACATGGCAAGCTACAACACACAACTTGTAAAAAATCAAATGATCCACCATACATCAAGAAATCAGAGCAAGAAAATCATCCAAATCTGGATTTTTAGAACTTCATGCTATGTAATATGCTTCAAAAACCAATGCAATTATACATCAAACCTATTGTTTGGCCAGCTAACCACGCATGTATAAGCTCAAATTCATCAATTGCAAGCTAGAAAAACAAATTTGAAGTTTGAATGTTACCTCTTGATTTGGAAAATAAATCCAAATATTCCTCTGGATTTGAAGAGAAAATACCAATAGCTTGCTCTTGACTCTTCAATGAAGCTTGAATGATGGAGAGAAACCTTCAAGAGCACGAATTGGAGCCACTTCAAGTTATGAAAAAAATGAAAATGCAGAGGAATTTTTTGGATCTAAAGACGAGAGAGAGAGAGAGAGAGAGAGAGAGAGAGAGAGAGCTAGCTTGCAAATGAGAAGCTTCTAACTTATAATGTGTGAGTATAACAAGGGTACAGTGGTCCTTTTCTCCTCACAAACCGTTAGAGCAAAAAAAATCATAAAAATGGCATCTTGAATGTAGCTTGCGTTTTGTGCTTCTTCATACCCTTATTAGCTGTTTTTTGATGAGCTGGATCAGTGGTGAGAATATACTCACGTGATTTATTCCTCAACCTAGCTAGATATGGCAAGAAAAATCAAGTGGTGCATGGAATGAGTGTGAGGAAAATACTCAAATTGTTTGGCTTTTTATGGTAAAGAACGTGTGCTGGCAATGCTTACTTCGAATCCCAACTTGCTTGCTTCAAAATAAACTTGCAAAATCAACACAAAATATACAAAACACACTTCTGCACAAAACAGCTTTGCACCACCTTTTTCTCCTCCAATTTTCTCACAAATGGCTCGTGCATTTCTTGGCCTTTTGAGACATATCAATAGCTCTTAGAATGAGGATTAAAACAAGCTTTGGTTCACTGAAAATGGAGCAAAAATGAGTGAGATATGATCATTTGAAGTTGTGAACAAGCAAGGTAGAATCTGGGCAGCCACGCGCGCGTTCTAGCTTGCATGGGCATGCATGGAATCAGCCTCATGACCTCAACTTGTGAGCTTTGTAACTTACTCAATTTTGGACCAAATGATGTGATTCAAAGTTCCAATTAAAGGTCTCATGGCATACTTCAAAATGCACGAAGTGGTTTTCAAAACATCCATCTGAATCAAGAGATATAAGCCTCCACATTATGCCCACCACCTGTTTGTGAAAATTACTCAAAGAAAATGCCCAGAAAATGCTTGCTTGCCCAGCCTTGGTCAAAACTTGTGCATGAAGCTTCTAACTCAAATATCTCTCAAATGGTGCATTTTTGAGAAATTTTACACATTGGAAATCTTGTAGGATTTTTTCCAAGATTTCCAGAAATGTATGGTATGCAACCATTGGATAAAAATTGAGAAAGTTATGATGTGTCAAAGTTCCATAGGGTGGACACTTAGAAAAAATCCAAACTTCACATAACTTCAAGAACAAGTTAACCCTAATTTCTTCAACTTTCTTGATTCAATGATGAATTTGGTCACGAAAAATGAAAATATGATATTTGGATTGATGGTTGACCAAAAGTCCACTTGGTCAACTCCTGACTTTGACTGATTTTGACCAAAATGACTATTTTGCCCCTTGTGATCAATTGACTTGCTTCTGCTCAAAATTGAGCCTCCATATTTCACTCATAGATGTCCAACAACATATAGAAACAAGTGAAATCAAGCTTGGGTGAAAAATCTGAAGAAATCCTGATTTTACTCAAAACCCTAATTTTGTTCCATGTGTTAGGAGATAACCAATCAAGCTTCAAAACCTCAAATCTTCTGAATGTGTTGAGCAATCCTTTGAACCATGATAACTCATATGATAATAAGAAGGTAATACTTCAAGAAATTGACTCATCCAAGCTTCAAACTCCACAGAGGACCAAAACCCTAATTTCACCAGATGAGCGCCACAGATGAATATCTCCCCAACCCTTTGCAAAACTTCAACTCTTGAGGAATCAATGAGACAAATGGAATGTCCTGAGGTAAAATACATAATGGTGACTTGAAATATCCACATATATGAGGACTTGGGATTCCCTCAGAAGGGTATGCTAACACAATCAACCTCCTTAGCTTGTAGAGATCTTGAGAACCCAAAGAGCTTTGATCTTATCATGAGATATGAATACAATGCAATATGATGTTTATGATGAAACATAAGCCTAAATCAAGAGGGTAAATTTTGGGGTGCAGCACCATGGTCTTTGATGGAGCCTCAAACGCACTTGGCAATGGTATTGGCGTCATCATTACATCTCCCACCGGCGAACACACGCCTTTCACCGCCATACTATGTTTCGACTGCACTAATAACATGGCCGAATACGAAGCGTGCATCATGGGTATCAAAGTTGCTATTAACCTAAGAATCAGATTCTTGCAAGTGTATGGAGACTCAGCTTTAGTGATCAGTCAGGTTAAAGGCGAGTGGGATACGGAGCATCCGAATCTCAGTCCATATCAAGAGCATGTTTTGAGTCTGATCCCCTACTTCGAAGAAATCACTTTCGATCATATTCCACGAGAAGAGAATCAGTTGCCAGACGCATTAGCTACCATGTCATCTATGTTTAAGGTTATATGGGACAACGAAGCTCCCCAAATCATCATCGAAAGGTTTACGAACCAACATACTGTTGTGAACTTGATACAGAAAAGAAACCTTGGTTCCACGAAGTGAAGAAGTATCTCGAGACCCAGGAATATCCCACAGGGGCATCTGTCAATGACAAGAAGTTCTTAAGAAGTTTCACATCCAAATTCTTCCTCAGCAACGACATCTTATACAAGCGCAATCACGACTTGTGCTTACTCTGTTGCGTAGATCTAAGAACAGCGGAACGGATCATGGAAGAGTTACACGAAGGCGCATTCGGTACCCACTCTAGTGGATATTCAATGGCTAAGAAGATTCTAAGAGCAGGTTACTATTGGTCCACTATGGAAGATGATTGCTACCGCTATGTTCGATCTTGTCACAAATGCTAGATATACGTAGATAAAGTGCACGTACCTTCAGTTCCTTTGAATGTTCTGAATGCTTCGTGGCCTTTTGTAATGTGGGGCATTTACATGATTGGCGAAATCAAACCCACCGCTTCCAACGGACACCGTTTCATCCTTTTTTCTATTGATTACTTTACCAAGTGGGTAGAAGCAGCCTCGTTCGCATCTGTTACCAAGTATGTTGTAGCTCAATTCATCAAGCATAATCTTATTTGTCGGTACGGCGTCCCCGAAAGGATTATTACAGACAATGGTACCAATATCAATAACAAAATGATCACCGAACTCTGCACGCAGTTCAAGATTAAGCATCACAACTCTTCTCCATATCGGCCAAAAATGAACGGCGCAGTGGAAGCCGCCAACAAGAATCTCAAAAAGATCATACAAAAGATGACAGTGACTTATATGGATTGGCACGAAATATTGCCATTTGCTCTCCACGGTTATCGCACTACAGTACGAACATCTATAGGGGCAACCCCCTTCTCTCTAGTATATGGTATGGAAGCAGTCCTACCAATTGAGGTTCAGATACCCTCAACCAGAGTCCTCCAGGACATAGAATTGGACGAAGACGAATGGGTCCAGACTCGCCTTGATCAGATCAACCTGATCAACGAAAAACGGCTCGTAGCCATCTTCCATGGACAGATCTACCAGAAGCGAATGATCAGAGCATTCAACAAGAAAGTCAAGCACCGAGTCTACCAAGTCGGTGATCTAGTAGTCAAGCGTATCATTCTTCCACAAGGTGATCCCAGGGGAAAATGGACTCCCACCTATGAGGGACCATTTGTAGTCAAAGCAGTATTTTCTGACGGAGCTATGATGCTTAGCACTATGGATGGAGAAGACTTCCCACACCCTGTGAACGCAGACATAGTCAAAACATACTACGCATAAACGAGACCCGCTAGGTCGACTGGCCTAGGCAAAAATAAGGGCATCCTGGCGAGCCAAAAGGTTCGGCCAAAAGTTAAGGATATATATATACGAAAATGTACACCCGACAAGTCGAAAACCTACAAAGGCGGCTTGGGCAAAAAAGGGTATCCCGGTAGACTGAAAACCCGAAAGGGCGGTCTAGGCAAAAGTTAGGGATTTAAGCGTACGATTATGTCTCGTCCATATCACCTACACTACTTTTAGCTTCAAGATTCGAATGGCGCAAATCAGTTCAATCACATTCTTCTGATAGCAATGAGATGAGATAGTCGAAAATACATGAGCAATAACATAGTTTGAACTCGACAAGATTGTTTCCACATAGCTTTTTACTATTCTGACAATTTCCTCTTACTAGGATATTTGTCTCTTGTATACAAATTGCCTAACTATAGGCCACTTTTCAAAATTAATGCAAATTCCTCCTTTCCTTTTCTAATTTTATTGTTTTTTGCATAAAGTCCAATGATTGCTTTGAATGATTATATGCATCTGACAATAAACATCTGTTCACAAACATGCGAAAAGCGAACAGAAACGGTAATTATTATAGGCTCTAGGAATTGAGATGACGACTAAAATCACCAATGCATCCCCACAGAGTCACTTTCACAAGAAATACATCCACAGGATCATCAATCCCCACAGAGCCATCGCTCTCCCCACAAAGGCAAATCTTCTTCAACGAAGTGCTACAATTTTCTCCCAACAGTATTCCAATACTATCAACTTCATCACATTAGTCCCCGAGCAGTGATCCTATCAACTCTATCACATTAGTCCCCGAGCAGTGATCCTATCAAACTTCATCACATTAGTCCCCGAGCAGTGATCCTATCAAACTTCATCACGTTAGTCCCCGAGCAGTGATCCTATCAAACTTCATCACGTTAGTCCCCGAGCAGTGATTTTACCAGCTTCATCAGCTTTAATGATCCTATTAGACTCATCACCTCAAGTGATCCTATCAGATTCATCACCTCAATTAATCCATATCAACCTCATCGACTTTAATGATCCTACAAGCCTCATCAGCTTTAATGACCCTATCAGCTTCACCACATCACGTCGGCCTCCAAGCAGTGACAGATGATGCCATATCACGCTATTCCCCCCAATAAGGTCTATGGACAACATAATCATCCGCGGCAAGATCCACAGCCGAGTATCTCTCAATCATTGCTATTATTTCAGCAGCATTAATTCCAAACTCGAAACTTGGTCAGATAGTGCATCAGAGGAATCTGAAGCATCTCCTTTTTCTCCCCATCTAGGGTTTCCAACAACCCCGTCTCCAAGCGAACATCAGAAATCTCCAGCAGAACGTTCCTATCTTCTTCAAGATGGATATGTTTTGAAATACCATAACATCTACATTCATGCATTATACATGAGCATTCACAAGCATTATCATACATTCGCATGCATCATAATCTTCACAAGACTAACCATATCCTGTCAAGATTTTCCCCTGCAGGTAAAAGCTACTTTCCGAATGAAAGGTCAAAGGTTAATACCCAAAACAAGACGGGAGAGCTATCTAAACGACCATGCAAATCATTTCCAGACGACAGATCATAGATTAACACCTGAAACAAGACGGGAAAACTATCTACATTCTGACAACTATTCATCTCAGAAATAGCCAAGACGAGGGCTTACTCTGATCCTCTCTTATTATCAATCGCCCCGGATTGCATCTTAAGCCCGTCTCCGATTCCTCTTTCATCCAAAAGATGAATACAGAGTCTAGCGTACGACTCACTCTCTAGCATCAGCTTCTCCAAATGGCATCCATAAGCCCATTCCTGCGCATCGTCATTTGACGATCCCATTCCACACAACAGCGAGTGCAAATTTTCAGGTATACTCGAGTATTCAATCATCTTCTACCTTCAGGCCACGAAAGTCAAGCATACCAATATAACCCTTCCGGTACAAGAAGATTGAACAGGGGCAACTATTATACCCCAAAATTTGCCCTCCTATTTCTCAAGACAATCTCAAGGATTTCACAAGGGTTGACCAGACAAACCCTCTCCTAAGCAATCAATCTCAAGTTAAGATGGATCTCCAGTACTTTAAGTGGTCACCATACCTCATTATATACTTCAAGGGATCATCTTGTCAAGTTTCAAGCCTTACAAGTCAAAATTGCTCATCCAATGGCTTAGATAGCTGAAAATCAACAGTATTTGACAAAAAGTCAACTGTGGTCAACATACAGTAAAACTTCATAATTTTTGGTCAACATCAATATTTTGAAGTAATATTCATCATTTGATCAAGCGTTGATCATGATTCCTCAAGAAAAGTCAAGATTTGATCAAAAGTCAAAGTTTCTAAATTAGGGCTTTTTAGACAAAAGTCAACAGAACTTTGACCAGGCATAACTTTCACATACTTTATCAATTTTTTTTCCACAAAAGCTCATTTTAAAGGGAATTCAATTCTCTACAACTTTATGTCTCACAAGCTTGGGCTGGAAATGCTTCATTTGGAAGTTATAGATCAAAACATTACAGGTCCTTTTAAAAAGTCAACAAAAAGTCATCTTTTTGCAAAAGAGTGTTCATGAGCATGGAAACTTCAATGAAGATGAAACCAAAAGAGATGTTTATAAGACATCTTGAGCTTTCTAAAAAGCCCAAAAACACCCAAAAATATGGAAAATTGAGCAAGATATAAATTGTGCAAGTTGAGCATTTTTGAGGAGGTGCAAAAAGAAAAATACTTAGCAAAGGCAAATATTTTTCAAATGGGCCTAAGATTTTATGATTCAAACTTATTCCTAACATTATCAAGAGCCTCTAAGCCCAGCTACATGCCCTCCTTCCATTTATTTTATTTATTTTTGAATTAAACCATTAAAATTCAATTTTAATTAAAATAAAATATTAAGAGAAGGTACGAGGCATATGGGCATGATATCCAAGTTTCTTGAGGTCCATGATTGACAATGCAAGCTGGAAATTCGTGCAAGAGAGTTTAAGGAAGATTGAGCAAGAAAAAGAAAGATTTGATTCAAAAACTTCAATCAAATATCTTTCATTCAATGCAACATATTTTACCAAGTTTGTTGACCTAATCTCTTGTCCTATATATACTTAACATCCTCACAAGACTAAGGGACGGTTTTGCAGCCTCTTACACGGATTGCTAGCCTCTTACAAGCCCTACAAATTTCTCAAAATTTCTCACAAACTTGCAAAATTGTGTTTCAATTTTCAGGTGTTCTCAAGCCAAAAACAACCATCGATTAACTCTCTTGAGCATTCCAGGAGTCAATCCCAGGCTTTACACGATCCCAAAGCATCCATAAATCACTCATCCATGCTACTCCGATTTGGTATTTTTCTATAAATCTTTTCTCTCAATCCATGCATTACTAACTGATTTTGTTTGTTTGTATGATCTCAGGATGTTGTTTAGAACAGGTACAACGTGTTACATGTGAGCTTTAGGGCTTAAATCCCATGATGCCATTGTTAGGGCATAGGAGCTGTGAATTTTGAACCCACTGATACAAGGACTTGCAGGCTATAAAAATACCACCATTGGATTCCTGGGGTACGAATTGGGGGGTAGGGTCCTTTATTTGCATTCATGTTGTGTATTTTTGTAGGATCTGATTTCCAGACGACCAGAGAAAATGACCAGAGCTTTGCTCCGGCGCTTCTGATTCAAGAACAAACAACACATACATATTTATGAATCCATCAATATGAATGGATGTATCACCGTCCCAGCGGTCTACCTTGCGCGCGCTATATCACTCTCTATCTCTTAGGTCGTGGATTCAAACTCCACCTTTTGCTGCTTGTTTTCATTGTTATTTTTTAACACAGGTTTCAGAGTCTCCAGAAGGAACGCCTCCATAAGCTCCAGCTTCTGGATGTCCCCAACACCAAAAGCTCCAGCTTCTGGGTCTCCCCAGCGCCAGAACCCTCCAGAAGTTTCAGCTTCTAGATGGCCCCAGATGACAAGTCCCCAAAAGCTCCAGCTTCTGGACGTCCTAGATCCAGAAGCTTCAGCTTCTGGACCCTTTCCAGCGCCAGACATCCCAAAAGCTCCAGGATCTTTCCAGCACCAGAACCTCCAGCTTCTGGATGCTCCCAGCAACAAAATCTCCAGAAGCCCCAGCTTCTAGACCCTTTCAGATACAAAAGCCCCAACTTCTGGACACGCTTAGCAGGATTTCCACCAAAAAATCCAGTTTCTAGATGCCCACGGCCACCATGTAAGACCTAGTTTTGAGGCGCTGTAAGCTCTTTTTGGTTTCTTTTTTTATTTTTATTTTCTGCTTTCCCTTTTAATTAATTAATTAATTAATTAAATTAGTAATTATGTTAAATAATTAGGTTAATTAGATAAATTTCACAAACAATTTTTCCATGCTTTTTAATTAACTTAATTAGTTTAATTTAGGTTAATATTCATTAATTTTTCTCAATTAATTAAAATCTATTAGAATTAGGTTTTTCTCATATAAACTCTAATTTTCAAAAACACGAAAAATACTAGGATGTAGTTTCTCTTCTGCTATTTATTTTTGCATTTAAATTCTAGAAAGGATGTATAGGTTCCAAGTTTATTTTCATGTAATAGTGTAGGTTTACATTTCCCTCTTTACCTTCTGCACCTCCTATTATGTATCTGCCCCAAAGCCATGTAATAGCGTAGGACCTTTATATTTTCGTAATTTATTTTATGTACCTATTAACTGCTAGTAACTAGGCGTGTATGACAAGATAAAAATCAACATAGATCACTAATCATAAGATAAATATCTAAATGTAACACACTCTCTTCACACATGCACCCCCTTAGGGTATCCTCTCACGTTGCCTTATGACTAATGGTTAAGTCCCTCGAATGTGGGGGTATCTTAGCATGGTTGCCTATAATACATCATCACAGTCCCTTCGACTTAAAAGATCATAGTCCCTCGATGTTGCCTACGAATATATGATCTCGTCCCTTGATTGTTGCCTACGAAAAGTGATGATCGTCCCTACGAATATGCTAGGATATTCCTACAAGTTGCCTTCTATGACTATACGATGTCCCTTCGAATGTCCCTTTACATTCAACAAATAAGGTTAATTATCAACCAATGGTATGAATAGCCTTATTCTAAAGGAAAGCAAAATAACACGGAAATGACCGTTCTGAGTAGGTAATAAGTCTCTTTTGCTTGCTCAATCAAAATATTTTCACACCTCACACTTTAAAAAACACTTTCAAACACTTTGTATACATTCCAGCGTGAATCATTACAAAGTCTTTTCCAAAACAAAACATTTTCTAACACTTCGTATACATTCCAACGTGAATCATTACGAAGTCAAAGCGAAATGTCTTTTCAAAAATCTTTTTAAACACACACACAAAAAACAATTTAAAGAGAGCTAAGTAATTAAGAGCCCGTAGATAACTACAGATGGAAAGGGTGCTAACACCTTCCCTTTTCATAACCATCTCCCTTACTCAGAATCTAACAAAGGTCTTTTCCTATTCTTTTCGCCTTTCCTCAATTGGATAAAAGAAAAGTCGGTGGCGACTCTTGCTATCCGCAACATTTGTGATCAAACGCAAAACAAACAAGTCAGTTCTCCCACTGTGTTACAACCATCTTCCATGCACCAACGCCTGATAATTTAGCGAGAAGACGACATCGTGAAAAATATTGAGGCCGACCAAGGATTTTTCATGGAAGATGTTAATAATGTCGGCCAAAATCAGTTCGACAGGAAGCTAGCCAACATTTCTCCTTGTCAACCAGCTGAAGAGGTATATGCCAACTTAAATGAGGCATTTGTATCCCTGAAACTACATGAAACCCATTGTTTTGTGTGGAATGTGGAACCTTTGGAGGATCCATATGCTGAAAACCCTACGCCGACAGGTTGGGGAAATGCTCATGATGATGATGTCTGAGCTAGAGGCTCTACAAAGGATTTTTGCATACATTGAAAAAAATAGAATGAATTCAGCCCTAGAAGTTGAACGGAACATGGTTGTAGATGCCAATAAACTTCAAATTCCAGAAGAAGTCATTTTGTCTATTGAGCCAAAACCACCAGATAAAGCTAAACTTATTGGGGAAGACGTCGATAAGTAGTGTTTCGACTGCATATACGATGACGAACCTTTGGGTTTTGAGAAGGATCCCATGGCACCCAAAAAAATGCAGCCACAAGATCCTCTAGAAGAAATCAACCTTGGTGAAGATGGTGATAAAAGACCAACTTACATCAGCGTCAACATCGACCGAAAGCTCAAATTTGAGGTAATATCTTTATTGAAAGAATTTATTGTTTTGCCTAGGACTATAATGAAATGCCAGGTTTAAGCAGGGATTTGGTCGAGTTGAGGTTGCCAATAAAAGTTGGAAAAAAGCCAGTAAAACAAACACCTTGACGTTTTGCTCCAGCAGTTATGTCGAAGATCAAAAAGGAGATAGAAAGACTCCTCAAAAGCAAGTTCATTAATTGTCTCGAAGCATAAGCCACAACCTGCTTATCTTGCATCAAAACACCACCTAAACCCATCAATGACGCATCACAATACACAACAAAAGACTCTGCCGGATTCAGCAAAATCAGAATCGGAGCACTAGTCAACCTCTTCTTCAACTCTTGGAATCCTTTCTTAAATTCCGAATCCTAAACAAACATCTGACCCTTTCTGGTCAATTTAGTCAACGACAAAGATAACTTCAAAAATCCTTCAATGAACTTTCTGTAGTAACCTGCAAGACCAAGAAAACTACGGATTTTAGAAGCATTCTTCGGTTCTTCCCACTGAGATACCGCTTCTACCTTCATAGGATTAACAGCAATGCCACTCTTGGAAATCACATGACCAAGAAAACTTACTTCACTTAACCAGAACTCACACTTAGACAACTTCGCATACAACTTCTTCTATCTCAACAGTTCCAACACAATTCTAAGATGTTCTGCATGTTCTTCATCATTCTTCGAATAGATCAGAATGTCATAAATAAACACTACCACAAACTTATCAAGATACAGATGAAATATTTTGTTCATATACTCCATGAAAACACCAGGTGCATTAGTAACTCCAAACGGCATAATAGAATACTCATAATGTCCATACCTCATTCTAAATGCAGTTTTCTGAATATCTTCCGTCTTCACACGAATCTGATGATATCCAAATCTCAGATCAATCTTACTGAATACACACACTCCAACTAACTGATCCATCAAATCATCAATCCTCGGTAATGGATACCGATTCTTGATTGTAACCTTGTTCAACTGCATGTAATCAACACACAGTCTCATTGTACCTTCCTTCTTCTTAACCAACAACACAGGAGCACCCCACGGCGAAACACTAGGACGAATAAACTTCTTCTCAAGCAACTCCTCTAACTGCTTCTTCAATTCAGACAATTCAGATGCCGACATGCGATAAGGCGCCATCGACACCGGACTAGTTCCAGGAATCAAATCTATAGTAAATTCCACTTCTCTCTCAGGTGGAAATTCACTAACATCTTCCGGAAACACTTCTGGAAATTTATTCACCACTGACAGTTCATCACTCTTAGCTTTTCCTTTCGCTTCCATCAAAGAATATAACATAAACACTACCACACCATCATTAACAACTGCGCAACTCTGATCATCCATCTTAATTCATTGTCCTTATTAGAGTCTTCATCAACTCATATGATTCACAAGCTTCTACCAAACTTCATTCATATTCATCACTTTCTGCCCCAATTAGATAGCAAGACAACTATATACCATCCAATACGATTTCATCTACTATCAACAAGAGATTAAGGGTGATCAAGTCCTCAATTTATCAATAGACATCCGATAATCATACTGGAGTATAAATCATCATTACCAACACTTCTTGTTCTCAGAATCATACTCACCTTTTTGCACTTCCAACCATGACTCACGATCCAAATGATTCCAACATTTCTAACCACTCTTGCACCATCTTCGCAAGCAGTACCTCATACCAATGACTTATAATCGGAACATATCCGGGAAGCATCTCTCCTCCCCCACTTAGTTTCACACTACTCCTGCAATAAGCAATCAGAAAAGTAACAAGTACCGACAGTGTTGTACACACTTGTCGCGTACAAAGGGATAATGACACTAAGACATTGGTCACAACGACCGACTATGCTCTGATACCACTATTGTAACACCCCTTCTAATTTACCCGCGATTTATATAATTTTAATCAGAGTTTTAAACATAACATCAAGGGCGTCACAATTTTAAGAATTTAAGAACAACAAAACAGTAATCATGCCTTGCATTGAAGAACTTGTTAAATAAAACAAACCAAGGATTATGTTTAATACAGCGGAAATAATATAAGAATCCGGAATAATTCAATTTATAACTATTCCAAACATAAACCAAAATAAAACAGTTTTAAATCCATAAAATTCCAAACGATCGTTCCCCAGTGTTACAACTACCAGAGCATGACACTGACACGCGGATTATCTAAATAGCACAACTCTAAAAGCTGTCCTCACCAATTCTCGAGCAGCTATACTCCTCAATCTGAAATCATTAAAGTAAGGGTGAGATTTCATCAAGATTAAAATGCATTATACCTTTCTCAAAAACAATAAAACAATCAATTCATTATTCACCCTTGTTAACAACATTAGCATACGATTCACGAACACAATTCACATATTCATCATGCATACAACAACAATCAATGCAATTGCAACACTGGAATTCATCCTAACATGTTACAAGTACATATGCAATGCAGACTCAAATGCATGTGGTACCAATCGTGAACCAAGTCCACACCCTGTTCCGCTTACACCTCGAAAAACAGCGTCAATTCAATGATTCGCCCATACATCACTGGGTCAAGAATCTAGCCTCACCACCTCTGTCCATTAGGTAAGTTCATTGGCCCTGCAAGTTCAATTCCGCACAATGGAAATGAACCATCAACAATGCTTATGCATGCACATCAGAAGCATGCAACAATTTAAAATACGAAATATGAACATACAGCATTATTCCGTTCATGATCAATAACAGCAACAACACATGCTAACAGAGAAATCATGAATATAACATTAATCACAATACAAGGAATCAACATACAATATTTACACGCAACGAATAACCACGAAATCACAATGTATTCTTACTACGGAAACCATATTAATTCCTCCAAATCTCAATTACTGGTTTTGAAAATGTTTTCATTAGGTAGTATTCATTCTAAGCTTTCCAACGATACCAACTATGCCTAAATCGGAGTTACGGTTAAAAAGATATGACTGAAATCGTTTCAAAAAAATTCATGTTCATCCCAACACAGTATGCATCGATGCATAAGGCTATGCATCAATGCATAACAGCATGTATCGATCCATAATTAGTATGCATCGATGCATAACTTAAAATTTCTGCATTTTTAAAATTTTCTTTAGTATGTGTCGACACATACGCATCATGTGTCGATGCATAACTTCCTTGTGTCGATCCATAGCTCCTTTGCATCGATACATGGCCCTGTTTTCCTTCCTATGAGTCGATGCATGACTCTATGAGTCTATGCATAGCTTTCCAAAGCTTCTTTTTTTCTAAAATTTCACTGCATGCATCGATCCATAATGTCTTGTGTCGACTCATACAGTTAGTTTTCACCCAAAATCCAGTTTTTCTTCACTGTTACGAATCACCATTACATCCAATCTTCACCAAACCTCATATCATCATAAAACAGAATTTATTACTGCATCTTTACATCCAATTGATCACCAAATTTGTTTTCTAATTAACCTATATTCATCTTACATAGATTAATCATTCATAACAGTTCCAATCATGATTTTTACGTCGGATTATAACGTTAGGGCACACTCAATTATCCTAATTCGAGATTCCTAACGGATCGATTCATTCTATTGATCATCAAAACCTATAAGGAATAATAATCAGATTCAATCCCCCCTTACCTCGCGATGAATCTTCGAATTCTCGGTGTTTGGCTTTTTCTCCTCTTTCTCTTCTCTTCTCCAATCTCACGTAGAATGCAAATCCTTATTTTTCCTCTTCTCACTTGTTTCCTTTTATTCCTTTATTTATTCCTTTTTATTTGCCAAATAATAGAAATAAATAAATTAGGATTTAAGTAGAGTCTTTTACTCCATACACCCTACAATTCAACTTCACACCCCATACTTCCATTATTTAATTAAATAATTAAATCCATTAATCCAAAAATATTAATAATTAAACCTTTAATTAAATTAATAATTAAATTCCTAATTATTTAATAATTGAATTAATTTGGGGTGTCACAGTTCATATCCAACTTAAGTGGCAAAACTAAAGCATTTTCACCATTGCTTCGAATGAAGAATGAAGAGTTCATCTAGAAAAAGGAGCATCAAGAGGATTTCGACAAGATCAAAGAATATTTAGTGAAGCCTCCTGTATTGGCACCTCCAGTTAGAAATAGGCCTATGAGGTTGTATATAGCAGCCTCATAATTGACTATAGGAAGTATGTTGGTTCAAGAAAATGCAAGTAGTGTCAAAAGACCTGTGTATTATCTTAGTCGAATGTTAAATGGCCCTGAAACTAGGTATAGTGATATAGAAAAACTATGCCTATGTTTGTAATTTTCTTGTATTAAACTGAAGCAATATATAAAGCCAGTTGACGTGTACGTTTCTTCTCATTTTGATATCATTAAACATATGTTGTCTAAACCAAGTTTGGACAGTCGAATTGGTAAATGGGCATTAGCGTTAACTAAATATCCCCTAACATATTTGCCTTTAAAGGAAATGAAAGGGTAAATAGTGGGAGACTTTTTGGTCGATCATTCTATGGTTGCTATGCCGCAAAACTTTGTTGAATTGGTGCCTTGGAAATTATATTTCGACGGTTTTAGCCATAAAAATGGCGTCGGGATAGGAGGAATAATAATTTCTCCCAATGGAATTCCAGCAGAGTTCAAGTATGCAATTGATGGTATCTACACCAATAATGAGGCAGAATATGAGTCTCTAATAACTGGACTTGAACTGCTGATAGAATTGAGGGCAAGAAATGTCAAAATTATGGGAGATTCCGAATTGGTAATTAACCAAGTGTCAAAAGAGTATAGATGTGTTAGAGAGAACCTAATCATGTACTTTGTGATTGCGATAAGATTGTTGAAACGATTCGAGCAAGCAAGCATTCGACATATACCTCAATGAGAGAACCAAGAAGCCAATGACTTGGCGCAAGAAGCTTCAGGATACAAGAAGAACGAAGATGAAGAACCTATTCAAGTAAGGGAAAAGGTTCGAGCTACTTTGTTATCTCCTTCAGATTTGTCAATTATAAAATTAGGTGCAATAGATGCCGAAAATTTTGAAATTTTAACAATTGATAATGGGCAAGATAATGACTGGCGTAAACCCCTGGTTGACTACTTATGTTCTCCTACGGGTTCGACAGAGTGTAAAATAAAATATCGTGTCTTAGGTTTTGTTTTAATCGAGAATGAATTATTTAAGAAAACTGTTGAAGGAGTACTACTTAAATGTTTGGGAGAAAGTGAGGCATACATAGCAGTGTCGAGTGTGCATAGTGGAGCATGTGGTGCACACCAAGCCGAACACAAAATGAAATGGCTTTTAATGCGATCAGGTGTCTACTGGCCTTCAATGCTGAAAGACTACATTGAATTTTCTAGGGGCTTCTAGGAATGCCAAATGCATGGGGGCATCCAACATGTTCTTGCAAGTGAATTGCATGCCATTATAAACCCTTGGCCGTTAAGAGGATGGGCCTTAGATGTGATTGGGGAAATAAAGCCAACATCATCGAAATAGCAGAGATACATTTTAGTCGGCATTGATTATTTCACAAAGTGGGTTGAGGCCGTAGCTTTAAAAAATGTCGACCAAGAGGCTGTGATTGGTTTTATACAAAATCATATTATGTGTCGCTTTGTAATTCCCGAAACAATCACAACCGACCAAGAAACCGTATTCACGGGGAGAAAAATGCAAGAATTCACAAAGGAGGTTGGAATAAAACTGTTAACGTCCACCCCTTATTATGCTCAGGCAAATGGTTGGGTCAAAGCTTCCAATAAAGTAATAATAAGCCTGACTAAGAAACATGTAGGTAAAAATCCAAAAAATTGGCATCAAACACTAGACCAAGCCTTATTGGCATGTCGAACGTCTCCTAAAGAAGCAACGGGGGAAACACCATTTCGATTGGCATATGGACATGATGTTGTATTTCCAGTAGAAATACATGTTAAATCAGTAAGAAGTCAACGACATCATGAAATACCATCTCAAGACTATTGGAATATGATGGAAGATGAGTGGGTCGACTTAGATGAAGAGAAGATGTTGGCTCTTGATTCACTAAGGAGACAAAAGGACAAAGTAGCCAAAGCCTATAACAAGAAGGTAAAGGATAAAGTGTTTCATGTTGATGATTTAGTTTGGAAAGTGATATTACCTATGGACTGAAATGATAGAGTCTTAGGAAAGTGGTCGCCTAATTGGGAGGGGCCGTTTAAGGTAATTCAAACTTTTTCCAACAACGCATATGAATTTGAGGAATTAGCCCCAAATCGACGGATTCTAAGGGTAAATGGTAAGTACTTAAATAAGTATAAACCCATTCTTCAAGAAATCATGATTTCAGCAATGTGAAGCGTGTGTCGAACAGAGCTGGAAAGAGTAATGTCGAAGCCAGCATATCAGTCATGCATTATATGTATGAAAAGACAATGTAAAGCGGAAAATAGAGCATTACATAAAAAAGTGGTTAAAATCATTGTACAAATTTTACAAAGGGTACATAAAAGGGCCACAATATATTTACATTAATCATAAGTTGCCAAATTTATTTTGGAACACCATCAAATCACCATGAATGCGTACGGCATCATTGCTCAGCCCATCTGTTGTTGTCTTGAGTGCTAATAATTCCTCCTCGACCTGAGCAGTAGCAGTGCTGACAATGATGGAATCCTTGGTCAGCTGGAGCAGTTCTGCTTGAGTAGGAGCGATGGCTTGATCGAGCTCTTCGTCTTGCTTAATGACAAGCTCCAACTCTGCGTTTAAGATTTCTATCTCCTTCGACAAAACGGCAATTCGACTGCGTATTTCAGCAGCTCTTTTCCTTTTAGGATCTTGCTCTTGCTGTTTTTGATTAACTTGTGTCTTTAGCCCTTCGATAACCTTCTTTGTCCTTATTACCATGTCCACATTCCTCCTCACCTCCGCCCGCTTTGCTTCGACCGACTGTTCATTCTCTTTTACCCGGTTAATATTTTCAAGCAATGAAGGGAAAACCTCTTCAAATTCTGTCACCATGAGCTTAGAAAATTCAGAAATCTTGAGACCCTTCAGTTGAGTAACAGCATCTAAAAGATCTGGTCCAAGAGTTGAATCCTCATGTAGCATATGATGCAAGTCGGAGCTGAAAGCATATGTCCGAATCTTATCCGTCAACTTCTTGATCTTTGTTGCTTCAGGCCCCAACTTGTCATTATGAGCCTGAGAGTGGTCAGAGTCAGAAGAGAAAGTCTAGCGACTCACAAAGTTGTCCATCCTCGCCAGTGCAACATCGATATCTAACTCTGTCGAGTCGGAAGCCTTCTCTCTCGATGGGCCAGGAAAATCCTTTTTTGTCTCTGCGGGTTTGGGTGAAGTGCTTGTTTGGACTCTTGAAGGTGGTGAAGAATCGACCTTTGGGTCCTCCATAATTTGCGGCTTCTCTGTTGATGTTGAAGTCGTATTCCTTTGAGCAGGCGCCAGTAGTGTACCTTCAAAAGAAAAAAGAGGAATAGGGCCGTCTTTATTAGCCTCTAGAGCCTGTATGAAAGCTGAAAGGCTAGAATCAGAACTAGTCGAACTAGGATTGTTGTGCTTGGCAGAACTAGTGACCGAACCAGAGTCACTAAGAGTAGTCGTGATAGTCAAATCAATGAACTCACCAACGACTATGTTAAAGTTATCTTGGTGATGGGGAGAGGATTGTTCTGACAAAGGGGAATAGTCGGACGAACTAGTTGTACTTTGTTGCTGGCCAGAAGCTCCAACCTAATGGAGGAAATAACAGAAACTCAGGACCAAATTCAATACGGGAAGAAAGCAAAGAAGTATTAACAAATACCTTTAGTGAGGGGTCAACATCAGTAGGCCCGCTTTCCCCAGTCGAAACAGCAGCACCCCCAGCTGGATCCTGGGCTTGGTTTGGGGTTGTCGGTTGAGGAGGAGTAACAATGGATGTATTTACGACTATAGTGTCAGCGCCTAGATCTATACTAGCTTCAAGGTTTTCAGCCAGAATCACCTTACCTCTCCTTGTGGTAACAAGAGGTTTAGGGTTATGGTCTGGTTCCTCCACCGTCTCGATGACCATCATCTCATTTTGGGCCTTAGAGATCTTCACCTTATTTTTCCTTTTTGTCTCGTTACCCTCAGAAGAGGATCCTTTCTTCCTCTTATGCCTTTTGAATTGGTGAGAATGTTGAGGAGACCGAGCATCAGGTAATGGCTGAAGAAGAAAATGATAGTAGGAGTGTAAAGCAATCGAGGGAGTTTTATAAAAAGAGTGTGGAGGTTATACCTTAGTCCCCTCAGAAAGTTGGGTCTTGTCCCTCTTGGATGTTTTGGATTTGATGGAGGGAGAAGTCGAAGACGCTGAGTGTTTCCGACTCTGGCGTGTAACAAAGGATATTAGCATTTAGCAGGCCATAAAGCATTGCATGTAACGCAAGAAACAAAATTACTTACAGAAAAATCAGGAATCTTCGAAGTATTAGTGGGTTCGTCATCATGAGAAAGCTGTAAGGTGTCAACCAATTAGAGAAAATAAAACTGAATGACATATAGAGTGGCAAGGCCATACCTTTAAGGTTTCCTTGTTAGTAGTCTCGACAGGTACACTCGACGGGCCTACCTGATTGGCTTTGACGGTGGAAGTTGCCTTGGGAGTTACCTGTTTTAAGGGAATGGCTAAAATAAAGGTGGATAAGTTAATACGTGTGAAAGTCGAAGTAAAACGATACTAAGCTTTCCAAAACTGTTACCATTGGGAATGACAATAAATATTCTCATACATTGAAGATCGATATGTAGAATACCCGGGTAAGAATCTAACCAACACATCGTCGGCTCTACTCTGTTGGCCTTTTTCTTATAAGCATTTATGATATGAGACTCAGGACAATACCACTAATTTGGGATAGGTGGTCGAAATGCTAAGGCCAAAGGGCTAGTTGGCAAAGGGGGAAATTTGATTTTTCCAAAATGAAGTGCGTAAAGATATTTATCTTTCGCGTAACCAGGAATTTTAAGTTGGGGAATCCTGTTGGTCACCTTCTCTTTTATCTCTTCAGTCGCCTGATAGATGGTCCGACGAAGATTACTGGGTAAATACACCACCCTAAAGTAGTTCTGGAAAGCTTGAATTTGCTTAATATTAGTGGTCTTACATTTGGTTGGCTTGCCCTACAATTGATCAAAAGCATTGTTCAGTTCAAAGATCTTTTTGTCGGGATCACCAACAAAAGTAACGAAATAAGATTGCCACCAAGTTTTAAATTACTCGGTACAGAAGAACGATGGCGCAAAGTCAGTAAAAGTAAGTGCGGGGTTTTTAGCCCAAAGATCATCATAATCTTCTTGAATGAATTCCCAAGGTTTTTCGGTAACTACGTCGACCAACAACTCATAAGAATTAAACAAAGGCTTGGGCACAAGCTGGCATAGTCCAAACTGTCGAGCCACCAAGTTGGATTGGTAGGCGACTAGGCTGGAACTCATGCTGGTGATCGAATGTGATAAAAATTTGGGAACCAAGAGACGTTTCCAGAAAATTAAGGATTGCATCTTGTGTTTCTCTTCCACTGGTGAGAAAAAATCAGCAAGCCAAGCTAGGCCAGTCTTCTCATCGGAGAATAGAGCCATAGAAGGCTTAAAATTGACTCTTTTCAGCATTATGTCGAACATTAAATTAAAGAGGTCAGATTTTGGAATGCCTCTATCGATGGGTGTCGTGGGAAGAAGGCGCTCCTACACGCTGTAAGTCTGTGTCGAATCGCATCCTTCCTTTCTACTTTTAAAAGGCTTTCAGTTCTTCAGAAAAAGTGGCATTCAGCCACAACTGTAAGAGCCAAAAAGGTCCATGTACAAGGACGTTTTTCTTTTTGGCGATGTCGGGATTGTGGTTTTTTATTTGCTTGGTGACCTCCGTCATAGATGCATAAAGGGACGCCAAGATGAGCTGGCCTAGGGCCACGCTTTCGCCATGATGCAAGTGACTGTCAAGGTAAGCATATTTCTTAGGCACCTGCATTGACTGAGAGCAAAAGAAATAGCGTGACAACCAGTATGTCAGGAAAGCCACATGCTCTTCCTCAGAAATATCAGCGGTGTCTCTATGATGGTGATTGATGAAATTGGTGTATGTGGGGTTCTTGGTATCTCCTACGTCAAATTTTACAGACACCAAATCAACGTCTGCATGGTTGAATATGGTACCGGAGGGTTTCAACCCTGTGATGGCCGCAGTATCAAGAAGAGTCGGGGTAATCATACCACAGCTAGTGTGAAAAGTGTTAGTCGACCCCTCCCAAAAGTACATAGCAACTGTTAATAGACTATGGGAGTAAGGGATATCAGTTCGATAAATACATAATAAAGTATAGATACCCAGCTCTTTCCATTGCTTCCCTTTTGTGGGTTCTAGGCGTGTCATCCAGTTTTTGAACTTCTGACAGTTCAGAGGTGGAACAGTTTTAAACTTTCTATCGAAGTAGCGGAGAGAGATAGGGTTCAAAAAAGAAATCAAGGACTTGGTTTCTTTACTTGTGGGGAAAAGGCGCCATCGTCATTCACATTGATTTTAGCTGGCGTGTCTGAAGGTAGAGGCCCTAAAAAGGCTAAAGATTTACCTTCAAGGTTGAAAGGGATTAATACCTGAGATTGCCAGATTTTGGTCTTCTCCTCTAAAAAAGGTGGTTCTGGCACGTAGGGCTTGCCGTCTACATGGCGTATGTGGTAAGTAGCTGCTGGGGCGGTTTCGATTTGTTTACTCACCATGGACAAATTTTGACTAAGCTTGAAGGTAACAAGAAATGGAGAAACTAAGTCTTTGGGTTGTAGGAAAACTGAGTCTTTTGGAAATGGTGAGAGACAGGGTTTTGAAATTTTTGGACTTTTTTGCTTGGAGGTAGAAAAACTGAGGAAGCATAGAAGAAGATGAAGAATAATTAGGATTACTATTTATAGGCTCGAAATAAAGAGAGGAAAGTCAAGGAAAAAATCTTGGTGATTTCCTAGGTTTAAAATCGTGTCCGTCGAAGGACACGTGTAGCCGGATTAAAGTGGAAGCGTGGTGGGCCATGTCTGCCACTAAAGTGTAATGATGGTCAACATTAATGATCCCACGTCTCAAAGCTAAAAACCTGGTACGTTTTCATGATTGCCCGATGTCACGAAAATATTGGAATAGTAAACTACTTTTTGGAGTAGTGGAAACGAATGAGTCGACGAAAGAGATAAAGCTTCATAGATGCCATTGTCTCATATAGTCGACAGAGTAAGGAAATTCGATAATGGCATCTCTGGGGGGAATTTTGTTACCTGAAATTTCCTAAATATGTTTAAGGACACGTGTCAAAGGAAAACATCCCTACAGGTTAGGGGCCGATTCTGAACGAATATAGGTTCCTTAGGAGAATTTATGAAACCAAGTCAAAGATGTCAGAAAGAAGTGTGTCGACTAGGAGAGCGAACCGAGAAATTGGTCGATTCGACCAAAGTATCAAATAAACCTGGGAAAAGTCAAGATCGGAGGCCAGAAGGAAAAAGGAGTCAAGACGAATGTGTCGAAGATGAATCGCATCGACTGGATGGTTAAAGAAAGGCTGTTGGTCGATTCGACATATTATGGGATGAGAGATAATTGATCGAAGTTCATATGTTGTCAAAGACGTAGTCTAAGGGACTTAGGGAAATTTCATTCTTTCTGAGATGTATCAAATCTAGGAGCGGTTAACCCTTTTGAAGTCACGATCGGGGAAGAGCCAAATTCTGAAGATCGTGCGCCGTTACCTCAAGAGATCGTGGTTGTTAAGCGCCAAGTGGATGGCAGAATCTTATGTAGCAGTTACGTTTTAGTTTCATTTTTTTCCGTTGATGGCTTTTAGTGGTTATATTGTAAATTACTATAACTAAGTCACCTCGTTGTAATTTTTAGGTGTGTTCACTTGTATTCTCAAATTTCTTACCAACACTCTGCCCAATTTCGCGCTTAAGGAAGAAAGAGTCACTAAGCTTTTGATGTACGTGAATCACCACCTTTATTTTCAATGTAATCAGTTTATCTTTTCAATTTTATCTCTTTAATGTCTTTACTTTTTCTATTCGTTTCGAGCAACTTTGCATGAACATTTCAACACTGCTTGTCGGTCACGAGTCACCAACTAGTTAGTTCGTTGAGTCTTGTTTCGTCCAAAATATATTGTCGATCACCAGTCAGTCGGTCGAAACTTCTGTGTGGAAAGTTGTTTTACTGTTTCCCTTGGTCTTAGAATACTGTTTCTTGGCTAGGGCATATTTTTGACAGAATCAGTACAATATACAAAATCTTAGCACGCGTCTTAAGATCAACTGGTCGATCTTGCTAGTAACCCTTAGTTTTAGGACATAGGGAGGATCAACGCTTGTTTACCATTTTCCACAGCAAACAATTACATACTGATACCTTCCCCTATGAATCTAAACTAGATTATAATCAATTAGGTTCCCGAAACCCAAATCATTTACATTATTAGCCTTAAATTTACGTAGTAACCTTAGATAATGATAGGTCGACATTTAGTCCCTTGGGATTCAATAATCTTTAAAGCTACACGCGATAGGACTGTATACTTGCGGTCTAGATTCTTTAAGACATATAAAGTCACGATCAATGACCAGATATGCAGAGTCATCAACAAACCACACATCAACTATCTTAGTGGGACTGGGCAAATTCATCTATGCAGTTGGCATGAAGATTCCATTTGATTATGGAACTTATATTTATGATCAGACCCTCAAGCATGCTGACACTTGTGACACAAAGCTTCCCATAGCCTTCCCCACTCTCCTAAGTGGAATTATTCTGCATCAACATCCTGGAATTATGTCTACAATGTTGGATGCTGAATGTAAAAGAGCTACCCCTCTGTCTCTACATCATAAGTTGTTTGCTGGAGCACATGTCCCAGACATTGTCTCAACATCTGCTGGTGCTGCACTGAAAACAGAAAATAAAGGGGATGTGGTTGTTGAACTCACTGCAACGTGCAGAGAATTGGATGAGGTCATAAGAATTAGCACAACAAGGAAGCTGAAACTTGAAGAGACCATCCCAGATCTGAAGAAGAATGTTGCTACAAGTGCTACTGAAGAGGCACTAGAAGAAGAAGCAAGCAGCTCAGCAACTCAAAGCTCTTCTGAAACTGGCTCAGGAGAAGAAGGAAGTGGAGAAAGTGAAGAGTCTGCAAGTTCTGCATATCACTCATTGGACTAAAGATGTTGATTGTGTTTCCATCTAGTTTTTGTCTATTTTTTATGTAATTTTTTTGGCACTTAACTGCATGGAACATATTTATTTTGGGTTGTATTTAACTTTAGATTTTTGGTACTTAGTTGAACCTAGTATTTATTTCTGTTATCCTCCATAAATTCTTTTTGGTTTTGCCAAATTATGGCTAAAAAGGGGGAGAGTATGAGTGATTATGAGTTGAGGAGGAGCAGTTGTGAATTGTTGCAGCTGTGAGCGTTTATGAGTGTTTTGTGTTTGTTTTTGTGTGTGATTCCCATGTGTGAGCAACTAATGTGAAGAGAATGCTAAGGAGGAGGAGTTGCTGATGTTAATTGTTGATTGTTGATTGTGCTTCTTGTGATGAAAGGAGAAGCTGAAGTATTTATTGTTGATTGTCTATCTATGAAGATACTATGTGTTTCCACAAGAAGAGAAGTTGTTGTGCATGGGGAGCAAAGTTTTTAACTGACAATTGTGCATCTGTGTGTTCTGTGTGTAGGGGGAGTAAAATGCCGCATCTTTGAATGTTCTAACTAATGTTTGAACACCTGTGTTAATTGTCCGCTGCTATCTCTATTTTGATTGTGATGCTGCTCTGATGTATGCACTTGAATTCCTGTGTTTATTATGATGATGTTTTAATTGTATGGCCTGCCCCCCAAATAATGTTTTAGCCAAAATTTGTCAAAAGGGAATTTTGTTGGTTCTATTGGTTGGCAACAATTTTGGTAAAACAATATGCTCAAAAATATCTTGAAGTTTACTGAAGTAGCAGATGTCACAGCAGATGTCCGGACATGTGAAACTAACAGAAGTGCAGATTTTTTAGGAAGTCACTTTATTGTTATTTGTATGCTTCGATTAAGGAAGCTTGAGAAACGCCTTCAGCAACATTCTCGGAGATTTAATATCTTGCTTTTATGGAGAAAAGACAGGAGGCGCTGAAGACTTGTGAGTAAAGCAACCATAGTTTTTGTTACTCTATTTAAAGGCTGCAAACCTTGTTTTGTAATTTGGCCGTTACAGTTTTAGAGAGTTTAGATTTTAATTTTTGGTTGTTCATTGTGTTGGTTGTCAATTGTTAATTGTGAGCCTCTTGAGTATTTCTACTTGAGAAGGACGGTTCTTTGAGTTGTAAGTTTTCAATCACCATAAGCTTTGAAGCAAGTGTGATTGCGTGTCTTTGAAAAGTGTCTTCAGTTTTAGTTATATTTAGTATCACGGGTTGTGGTACTGAAGGAGTGAGCGGAGGATTCTCATATCTAAGTGTGGTACCTTAGGTAGAAGGGTCATTGGGTAGTTTGATTAAGTGAGGAGGTGTAAACAGGGAAGGTTTAACTTCGAATTAATACTACTAATAATGAACTTCATCCCTGGCTTGGAAGCCCCTGGACGTAGGTTAGTTAGAACCGAACTGGGTTAACAAATCTCTGTGTTTTTATTGTTTTCTGCACTGTTATAGTCTATTTTGTTTAACTGTGTTCTAAACAGATATATGTGTCATGAAATTACCTTCGACATCTCATATTTGATACCAGAATTTCAAAAGTTGATGATAAAAATTGGAGAAATTCACCAAAGACTTGTAATCTTTTGACTTCCCAAGTGATCTTCCAAGAATTTAAAAGTCATGCCACTTGAACTAAGTTGTATTAGACATCCTTAGGTTCATTGTGAAAAAAGAATGAGCTCTAAGAGATAAGAGATGACCAAGTTATGATCTTTTGAATTTGCTCAAGAAAGATGGATGACCATTCTAGAGAACTTGTGATCTTTGGAATCTCAAAGCATCTTTAAACCAAATAAAATTATTGAAACAAGGAAGAAACTTGTTAGAGACCCTTTGAAGAGAATAATGGCTTTGGAATCAATAAAAAATCTTAAACAACAATTAAGATATGGTCTTCAAAAGTCCAAAATCCTAATTCCAAGAGCATTGGCCATGACATGGAGAATTCTTCAACTTTGATGATCTTTCTTACACATGGAGCATATCCACACGAGGAGAGATTGTTGTGGATGATAATAGGAAACCATAGCAAGAAGAACTTCCCTAAAATATTGGGAAATGATGAAACCATACATTTGTGATCCACAACTCAAGAACCTTGCCCAAATTAGGTCAAACACTTGAATCAACTTTGCCTCTTGGAACTTCTTTTGTAAAATAAAGCATGATGGGTGTAACACCCCTTCTAATTTCCCCGCGAATTATAAATTTAATCAGAGTTTAACATAACGAAAGGGTGTCACAATTTAAAAATTATTCAAATAATAAAACATCATAACAGTAATCATGCTTTTACGGAAGAACATATTAAATATAATTCAAACCAACGATTATGTTTTACACAACGGAAATAATATAAAACCCGGAATAAATTCAAATCATAATTATTCCAAACATAAACTTAAGAGAAACAAGTTTAATCTTTAAAATTCCAAAAATAATCGTTCCCCAGGGTTACAACTACTAGAGCATGACACTGACACGCGGACAATCTAAGTAGCATAGCTCTATAAGCCATCCTCACCAATTCCTGAACAGCTAATCACTTCAATCTGAAATCATTAAAGTAAGGGTGAGATTTCATCAAGATTAAAATGCATTATACATTTCTCAAAAACAATAAAACAATCAATTCATTATTCACCCTTGTTAACAACATTAGCATACGATTCACGAACACAATTCACATATTCATCATGCATACAACAACAATCAATGCAATTGCAACACTGGAATTCATCCTAACATGTTACAAGTACATATGCAATGCAGACTCAAATGCATGTGGTACCAATCGTGAACCAAGTCCACACCCTGTTCCGCTTACACCTCGGAAAACAGCGTCAATTCAATGATTCGCCCATACATCACTGGGTCAAGAATCTAGCCTCACCACCTCTGTCCATTAGGTAAGTTCATTGGCCCTGCAAGTTCAATTCCGCACAATGGAAATGAACCATCAACAATGCTTATGCATGCACATCAGAAGCATGCAACAATTTAAAATACGAAATATGAACATACAGCATTATTCCGTTCATGATCAATAACAGCAACAACACATGCTAACAGAGAAATCATGAATATAACATTAATCACAATACAAGGAATCAACATACAATATTTACACGCAACGAATAACCACGAAATCACAATGTATTCTTACTACGGAAACCATATTAATTCCTCCAAATCTCAATTACTGGTTTTGAAAATGTTTTCATTAGGTAGTATTCATTCTAAGCTTTCCAACGATACCAACTATGCCTAAATCGGAGTTACGGTTAAAAAGATATGACTGAAATCGTTTCAAAAAAATTCATGTTCATCCCAACACAGTATGCATCGATGCATAAGGCTATGCATCAATGCATAACAGCATGTATCGATCCATAATTAGTATGCATCGATGCATAACTTAAAATTTCTGCATTTTTAAAATTTTCTTTAGTATGTGTCGACACATACGCATCATGTGTCGATGCATAACTTCCTTGTGTCGATCCATAGCTCCTTTGCATCGATACATGGCCCTGTTTTCCTTCCTATGAGTCGATGCATGACTCTATGAGTCTATGCATAGCTTTCCAAAGCTTCTTTTTTTCTAAAATTTCACTGCATGCATCGATCCATAATGTCTTGTGTCGACTCATACAGTTAGTTTTCACCCAAAATCCAGTTTTTCTTCACTGTTACGAATCACCATTACATCCAATCTTCACCAAACCTCATATCATCATAAAACAGAATTTATTACTGCATCTTTACATCCAATTGATCACCAAATTTGTTTTCTAATTAACCTATATTCATCTTACATAGATTAATCATTCATAACAGTTCCAATCATGATTTTTACGTCGGATTATAACGTTAGGGCACACTCAATTATCCTAATTCGAGATTCCTAACGGATCGATTCATTCTATTGATCATCAAAACCTATAAGGAATAATAATCAGATTCAATCCCCCCTTACCTCGCGATGAATCTTCGAATTCTCGGTGTTTGGCTTTTTCTCCTCTTTCTCTTCTCTTCTCCAATCTCACGTAGAATGCAAATCCTTATTTTTCCTCTTCTCACTTGTTTCCTTTTATTCCTTTATTTATTCCTTTTTATTTGCCAAATAATAGAAATAAATAAATTAGGATTTAAGTAGAGTCTTTTACTCCATACACCCTACAATTCAACTTCACACCCCATACTTCCATTATTTAATTAAATAATTAAATCCATTAATCCAAAAATATTAATAATTAAACCTTTAATTAAATTAATAATTAAATTCCTAATTATTTAATAATTGAATTAATTTGGGGTGTCACAGTTCATATCCAACTTAAGTGGCAAAACTAAAGCATTTTCACCATTGCTTCGAATGAAGAATGAAGAGTTCATCTAGAAAAAGGAGCATCAAGAGGATTTCGACAAGATCAAAGAATATTTAGTGAAGCCTCCTGTATTGGCACCTCCAGTTAGAAATAGGCCTATGAGGTTGTATATAGCAGCCTCATAATTGACTATAGGAAGTATGTTGGTTCAAGAAAATGCAAGTAGTGTCAAAAGACCTGTGTATTATCTTAGTCGAATGTTAAATGGCCCTGAAACTAGGTATAGTGATATAGAAAAACTATGCCTATGTTTGTAATTTTCTTGTATTAAACTGAAGCAATATATAAAGCCAGTTGACGTGTACGTTTCTTCTCATTTTGATATCATTAAACATATGTTGTCTAAACCAAGTTTGGACAGTCGAATTGGTAAATGGGCATTAGCGTTAACTAAATATCCCCTAACATATTTGCCTTTAAAGGAAATGAAAGGGTAAATAGTGGGAGACTTTTTGGTCGATCATTCTATGGTTGCTATGCCGCAAAACTTTGTTGAATTGGTGCCTTGGAAATTATATTTCGACGGTTTTAGCCATAAAAATGGCGTCGGGATAGGAGGAATAATAATTTCTCCCAATGGAATTCCAGCAGAGTTCAAGTATGCAATTGATGGTATCTACACCAATAATGAGGCAGAATATGAGTCTCTAATAACTGGACTTGAACTGCTGATAGAATTGAGGGCAAGAAATGTCAAAATTATGGGAGATTCCGAATTGGTAATTAACCAAGTGTCAAAAGAGTATAGATGTGTTAGAGAGAACCTAATCATGTACTTTGTGATTGCGATAAGATTGTTGAAACGATTCGAGCAAGCAAGCATTCGACATATACCTCAATGAGAGAACCAAGAAGCCAATGACTTGGCGCAAGAAGCTTCAGGATACAAGAAGAACGAAGATGAAGAACCTATTCAAGTAAGGGAAAAGGTTCGAGCTACTTTGTTATCTCCTTCAGATTTGTCAATTATAAAATTAGGTGCAATAGATGCCGAAAATTTTGAAATTTTAACAATTGATAATGGGCAAGATAATGACTGGCGTAAACCCCTGGTTGACTACTTATGTTCTCCTACGGGTTCGACAGAGTGTAAAATAAAATATCGTGTCTTAGGTTTTGTTTTAATCGAGAATGAATTATTTAAGAAAACTGTTGAAGGAGTACTACTTAAATGTTTGGGAGAAAGTGAGGCATACATAGCAGTGTCGAGTGTGCATAGTGGAGCATGTGGTGCACACCAAGCCGAACACAAAATGAAATGGCTTTTAATGCGATCAGGTGTCTACTGGCCTTCAATGCTGAAAGACTACATTGAATTTTCTAGGGGCTTCTAGGAATGCCAAATGCATGGGGGCATCCAACATGTTCTTGCAAGTGAATTGCATGCCATTATAAACCCTTGGCCGTTAAGAGGATGGGCCTTAGATGTGATTGGGGAAATAAAGCCAACATCATCGAAATAGCAGAGATACATTTTAGTCGGCATTGATTATTTCACAAAGTGGGTTGAGGCCGTAGCTTTAAAAAATGTCGACCAAGAGGCTGTGATTGGTTTTATACAAAATCATATTATGTGTCGCTTTGTAATTCCCGAAACAATCACAACCGACCAAGAAACCGTATTCACGGGGAGAAAAATGCAAGAATTCACAAAGGAGGTTGGAATAAAACTGTTAACGTCCACCCCTTATTATGCTCAGGCAAATGGTTGGGTCAAAGCTTC
Source organism: Vicia sativa (assembly GCA_021764765.1). NCBI lineage: Eukaryota > Viridiplantae > Streptophyta > Magnoliopsida > Fabales > Fabaceae > Vicia > Vicia sativa. The sequence goes on along the minus strand of CM038796.1, from coordinate 88,095,280 downwards.
CAATAAAGTAATAATAAGCCTGACTAAGAAACATGTAGGTAAAAATCCAAAAAATTGGCATCAAACACTAGACCAAGCCTTATTGGCATGTCGAACGTCTCCTAAAGAAGCAACGGGGGAAACACCATTTCGATTGGCATATGGACATGATGTTGTATTTCCAGTAGAAATACATGTTAAATCAGTAAGAAGTCAACGACATCATGAAATACCATCTGAAGACTATTGGAATATGATGGAAGATGAGTGGGTCGACTTAGATGAAGAGAAGATGTTGGCTCTTGATTCACTAAGGAGACAAAAGGACAAAGTAGCCAAAGCCTATAACAAGAAGGTAAAGGATAAAGTGTTTCATGTTGATGATTTAGTTTGGAAAGTGATATTACCTATGGACAGAAATGATAGAGTCTTAGGAAAGTGGTCGCCTAATTGGGAGGGGCCGTTTAAGGTAATTCAAACTTTTTCCAACAACGCATATGAATTTGAGGAATTAGCCCCAAATCGACGGATTCTAAGGGTAAATGGTAAGTACTTAAATAAGTATAAACCCATTCTTCAAGAAATCATGATTTCAGCAATGTGAAGCGTGTGTCGAACAGAGCTGGAAAGAGTAATGTCGAAGCCAGCATATCAGTCATGCATTATATGTATGAAAAGACAATGTAAAGCGGAAAATAGAGCATTACATAAAAAAGTGGTTAAAATCATTGTACAAATTTTACAAAGGGTACATAAAAGGGCCACAATATATTTACATTAATCATAAGTTGCCAAATTTATTTTGGAACACCATCAAATCACCATGAATGCGTACGGCATCATTGCTCAGCCCATCTGTTGTTGTCTTGAGTGCTAATAATTCCTCCTCGACCTGAGCAGTAGCAGTGCTGACAATGATGGAATCCTTGGTCAGCTGGAGCAGTTCTGCTTGAGTAGGAGCGATGGCTTGATCGAGCTCTTCGTCTTGCTTAATGACAAGCTCCAACTCTGCGTTTAAGATTTCTATCTCCTTCGACAAAACGGCAATTCGACTGCGTATTTCATCAGCAGCTCTTTTCCTTTTAGGATCTTGCTCTTGCTGTTTTTGATTAACTTGTGTCTTTAGCCCTTCGATAACCTTCTTTGTCCTTATTACCATGTCCACATTCCTCCTCACCTCCGCCCGCTTTGCTTCGACCGACTGTTCATTCTCTTTTACCCGGTTAATATTTTCAAGCAATGAAGGGAAAACCTCTTCAAATTCTGTCACCATGAGCTTAGAAAATTCAGAAATCTTGAGACCCTTCAGTTGAGTAACAGCATCTAAAAGATCTGGTCCAAGAGTTGAATCCTCATGTAGCATATGATGCAAGTCGGAGCTGAAAGCATATGTCCGAATCTTATCCGTCAACTTCTTGATCTTTGTTGCTTCAGGCCCCAACTTGTCATTATGAGCCTGAGAGTGGTCAGAGTCAGAAGAGAAAGTCTAGCGACTCACAAAGTTGTCCATCCTCGCCAGTGCAACATCGATATCTAACTCTGTCGAGTCGGAAGCCTTCTCTCTCGATGGGCCAGGAAAATCCTTTTTTGTCTCTGCGGGTTTGGGTGAAGTGCTTGTTTGGACTCTTGAAGGTGGTGAAGAATCGACCTTTGGGTCCTCCATAATTTGCGGCTTCTCTGTTGATGTTGAAGTCGTATTCCTTTGAGCAGGCGCCAGTAGTGTACCTTCAAAAGAAAAAAGAGGAATAGGGCCGTCTTTATTAGCCTCTAGAGCCTGTATGAAAGCTGAAAGGCTAGAATCAGAACTAGTCGAACTAGGATTGTTGTGCTTGGCAGAACTAGTGACCGAACCAGAGTCACTAAGAGTAGTCGTGATAGTCAAATCAATGAACTCACCAACGACTATGTTAAAGTTATCTTGGTGATGGGGAGAGGATTGTTCTGACAAAGGGGAATAGTCGGACGAACTAGTTGTACTTTGTTGCTGGCCAGAAGCTCCAACCTAATGGAGGAAATAACAGAAACTCAGGACCAAATTCAATACGGGAAGAAAGCAAAGAAGTATTAACAAATACCTTTAGTGAGGGGTCAACATCAGTAGGCCCGCTTTCCCCAGTCGAAACAGCAGCACCCCCAGCTGGATCCTGGGCTTGGTTTGGGGTTGTCGGTTGAGGAGGAGTAACAATGGATGTATTTACGACTATAGTGTCAGCGCCTAGATCTATACTAGCTTCAAGGTTTTCAGCCAGAATCACCTTACCTCTCCTTGTGGTAACAAGAGGTTTAGGGTTATGGTCTGGTTCCTCCACCGTCTCGATGACCATCATCTCATTTTGGGCCTTAGAGATCTTCACCTTATTTTTCCTTTTTGTCTCGTTACCCTCAGAAGAGGATCCTTTCTTCCTCTTATGCCTTTTGAATTGGTGAGAATGTTGAGGAGACCGAGCATCAGGTAATGGCTGAAGAAGAAAATGATAGTAGGAGTGTAAAGCAATCGAGGGAGTTTTATAAAAAGAGTGTGGAGGTTATACCTTAGTCCCCTCAGAAAGTTGGGTCTTGTCCCTCTTGGATGTTTTGGATTTGATGGAGGGAGAAGTCGAAGACGCTGAGTGTTTCCGACTCTGGCGTGTAACAAAGGATATTAGCATTTAGCAGGCCATAAAGCATTGCATGTAACGCAAGAAACAAAATTACTTACAGAAAAATCAGGAATCTTCGAAGTATTAGTGGGTTCGTCATCATGAGAAAGCTGTAAGGTGTCAACCAATTAGAGAAAATAAAACTGAATGACATATAGAGTGGCAAGGCCATACCTTTAAGGTTTCCTTGTTAGTAGTCTCGACAGGTACACTCGACGGGCCTACCTGATTGGCTTTGACGGTGGAAGTTGCCTTGGGAGTTACCTGTTTTAAGGGAATGGCTAAAATAAAGGTGGATAAGTTAATACGTGTGAAAGTCGAAGTAAAACGATACTAAGCTTTCCAAAACTGTTACCATTGGGAATGACAATAAATATTCTCATACATTGAAGATCGATATGTAGAATACCCGGGTAAGAATCTAACCAACACATCGTCGGCTCTACTCTGTTGGCCTTTTTCTTATAAGCATTTATGATATGAGACTCAGGACAATACCACTAATTTGGGATAGGTGGTCGAAATGCTAAGGCCAAAGGGCTAGTTGGCAAAGGGGGAAATTTGATTTTTCCAAAATGAAGTGCGTAAAGATATTTATCTTTCGCGTAACCAGGAATTTTAAGTTGGGGAATCCTGTTGGTCACCTTCTCTTTTATCTCTTCAGTCGCCTGATAGATGGTCCGACGAAGATTACTGGGTAAATACACCACCCTAAAGTAGTTCTGGAAAGCTTGAATTTGCTTAATATTAGTGGTCTTACATTTGGTTGGCTTGCCCTACAATTGATCAAAAGCATTGTTCAGTTCAAAGATCTTTTTGTCGGGATCACCAACAAAAGTAACGAAATAAGATTGCCACCAAGTTTTAAATTACTCGGTACAGAAGAACGATGGCGCAAAGTCAGTAAAAGTAAGTGCGGGGTTTTTAGCCCAAAGATCATCATAATCTTCTTGAATGAATTCCCAAGGTTTTTCGGTAACTACGTCGACCAACAACTCATAAGAATTAAACAAAGGCTTGGGCACAAGCTGGCATAGTCCAAACTGTCGAGCCACCAAGTTGGATTGGTAGGCGACTAGGCTGGAACTCATGCTGGTGATCGAATGTGATAAAAATTTGGGAACCAAGAGACGTTTCCAGAAAATTAAGGATTGCATCTTGTGTTTCTCTTCCACTGGTGAGAAAAAATCAGCAAGCCAAGCTAGGCCAGTCTTCTCATCGGAGAATAGAGCCATAGAAGGCTTAAAATTGACTCTTTTCAGCATTATGTCGAACATTAAATTAAAGAGGTCAGATTTTGGAATGCCTCTATCGATGGGTGTCGTGGGAAGAAGGCGCTCCTACACGCTGTAAGTCTGTGTCGAATCGCATCCTTCCTTTCTACTTTTAAAAGGCTTTCAGTTCTTCAGAAAAAGTGGCATTCAGCCACAACTGTAAGAGCCAAAAAGGTCCATGTACAAGGACGTTTTTCTTTTTGGCGATGTCGGGATTGTGGTTTTTTATTTGCTTGGTGACCTCCGTCATAGATGCATAAAGGGACGCCAAGATGAGCTGGCCTAGGGCCACGCTTTCGCCATGATGCAAGTGACTGTCAAGGTAAGCATATTTCTTAGGCACCTGCATTGACTGAGAGCAAAAGAAATAGCGTGACAACCAGTATGTCAGGAAAGCCACATGCTCTTCCTCAGAAATATCAGCGGTGTCTCTATGATGGTGATTGATGAAATTGGTGTATGTGGGGTTCTTGGTATCTCCTACGTCAAATTTTACAGACACCAAATCAACGTCTGCATGGTTGAATATGGTACCGGAGGGTTTCAACCCTGTGATGGCCGCAGTATCAAGAAGAGTCGGGGTAATCATACCACAGCTAGTGTGAAAAGTGTTAGTCGACCCCTCCCAAAAGTACATAGCAACTGTTAATAGACTATGGGAGTAAGGGATATCAGTTCGATAAATACATAATAAAGTATAGATACCCAGCTCTTTCCATTGCTTCCCTTTTGTGGGTTCTAGGCGTGTCATCCAGTTTTTGAACTTCTGACAGTTCAGAGGTGGAACAGTTTTAAACTTTCTATCGAAGTAGCGGAGAGAGATAGGGTTCAAAAAAGAAATCAAGGACTTGGTTTCTTTACTTGTGGGGAAAAGGCGCCATCGTCATTCACATTGATTTTAGCTGGCGTGTCTGAAGGTAGAGGCCCTAAAAAGGCTAAAGATTTACCTTCAAGGTTGAAAGGGATTAATACCTGAGATTGCCAGATTTTGGTCTTCTCCTCTAAAAAAGGTGGTTCTGGCACGTAGGGCTTGCCGTCTACATGGCGTATGTGGTAAGTAGCTGCTGGGGCGGTTTCGATTTGTTTACTCACCATGGACAAATTTTGACTAAGCTTGAAGGTAACAAGAAATGGAGAAACTAAGTCTTTGGGTTGTAGGAAAACTGAGTCTTTTGGAAATGGTGAGAGACAGGGTTTTGAAATTTTTGGACTTTTTTGCTTGGAGGTAGAAAAACTGAGGAAGCATAGAAGAAGATGAAGAATAATTAGGATTACTATTTATAGGCTCGAAATAAAGAGAGGAAAGTCAAGGAAAAAATCTTGGTGATTTCCTAGGTTTAAAATCGTGTCCGTCGAAGGACACGTGTAGCCGGATTAAAGTGGAAGCGTGGTGGGCCATGTCTGCCACTAAAGTGTAATGATGGTCAACATTAATGATCCCACGTCTCAAAGCTAAAAACCTGGTACGTTTTCATGATTGCCCGATGTCACGAAAATATTGGAATAGTAAACTACTTTTTGGAGTAGTGGAAACGAATGAGTCGACGAAAGAGATAAAGCTTCATAGATGCCATTGTCTCATATAGTCGACAGAGTAAGGAAATTCGATAATGGCATCTCTGGGGGGAATTTTGTTACCTGAAATTTCCTAAATATGTTTAAGGACACGTGTCAAAGGAAAACATCCCTACAGGTTAGGGGCCGATTCTGAACGAATATAGGTTCCTTAGGAGAATTTATGAAACCAAGTCAAAGATGTCAGAAAGAAGTGTGTCGACTAGGAGAGCGAACCGAGAAATTGGTCGATTCGACCAAAGTATCAAATAAACCTGGGAAAAGTCAAGATCGGAGGCCAGAAGGAAAAAGGAGTCAAGACGAATGTGTCGAAGATGAATCGCATCGACTGGATGGTTAAAGAAAGGCTGTTGGTCGATTCGACATATTATGGGATGAGAGATAATTGATCGAAGTTCATATGTTGTCAAAGACGTAGTCTAAGGGACTTAGGGAAATTTCATTCTTTCTGAGATGTATCAAATCTAGGAGCGGTTAACCCTTTTGAAGTCACGATCGGGGAAGAGCCAAATTCTGAAGATCGTGCGCCGTTACCTCAAGAGATCGTGGTTGTTAAGCGCCAAGTGGATGGCAGAATCTTATGTAGCAGTTACGTTTTAGTTTCATTTTTTTCCGTTGATGGCTTTTAGTGGTTATATTGTAAATTACTATAACTAAGTCACCTCGTTGTAATTTTTAGGTGTGTTCACTTGTATTCTCAAATTTCTTACCAACACTCTGCCCAATTTCGCGCTTAAGGAAGAAAGAGTCACTAAGCTTTTGATGTACGTGAATCACCACCTTTATTTTCAATGTAATCAGTTTATCTTTTCAATTTTATCTCTTTAATGTCTTTACTTTTTCTATTCGTTTCGAGCAACTTTGCATGAACATTTCAACACTGCTTGTCGGTCACGAGTCACCAACTAGTTAGTTCGTTGAGTCTTGTTTCGTCCAAAATATATTGTCGATCACCAGTCAGTCGGTCGAAACTTCTGTGTGGAAAGTTGTTTTACTGTTTCCCTTGGTCTTAGAATACTGTTTCTTGGCTAGGGCATATTTTTGACAGAATCAGTACAATATACAAAATCTTAGCACGCGTCTTAAGATCAACTGGTCGATCTTGCTAGTAACCCTTAGTTTTAGGACATAGGGAGGATCAACGCTTGTTTACCATTTTCCACAGCAAACAATTACATACTGATACCTTCCCCTATGAATCTAAACTAGATTATAATCAATTAGGTTCCCGAAACCCAAATCATTTACATTATTAGCCTTAAATTTACGTAGTAACCTTAGATAATGATAGGTCGACATTTAGTCCCTTGGGATTCAATAATCTTTAAAGCTACACGCGATAGGACTGTATACTTGCGGTCTAGATTCTTTAAGACATATAAAGTCACGATCAATGACCAGATATGCAGAGTCATCAACAAACCACACATCAACTATCTTAGTGGGACTGGGCAAATTCATCTATGCAGTTGGCATGAAGATTCCATTTGATTATGGAACTTATATTTATGATCAGACCCTCAAGCATGCTGACACTTGTGACACAAAGCTTCCCATAGCCTTCCCCACTCTCCTAAGTGGAATTATTCTGCATCAACATCCTGGAATTATGTCTACAATGTTGGATGCTGAATGTAAAAGAGCTACCCCTCTGTCTCTACATCATAAGTTGTTTGCTGGAGCACATGTCCCAGACATTGTCTCAACATCTGCTGGTGCTGCACTGAAAACAGAAAATAAAGGGGATGTGGTTGTTGAACTCACTGCAACGTGCAGAGAATTGGATGAGGTCATAAGAATTAGCACAACAAGGAAGCTGAAACTTGAAGAGACCATCCCAGATCTGAAGAAGAATGTTGCTACAAGTGCTACTGAAGAGGCACTAGAAGAAGAAGCAAGCAGCTCAGCAACTCAAAGCTCTTCTGAAACTGGCTCAGGAGAAGAAGGAAGTGGAGAAAGTGAAGAGTCTGCAAGTTCTGCATATCACTCATTGGACTAAAGATGTTGATTGTGTTTCCATCTAGTTTTTGTCTATTTTTTATGTAATTTTTTTGGCACTTAACTGCATGGAACATATTTATTTTGGGTTGTATTTAACTTTAGATTTTTGGTACTTAGTTGAACCTAGTATTTATTTCTGTTATCCTCCATAAATTCTTTTTGGTTTTGCCAAATTATGGCTAAAAAGGGGGAGAGTATGAGTGATTATGAGTTGAGGAGGAGCAGTTGTGAATTGTTGCAGCTGTGAGCGTTTATGAGTGTTTTGTGTTTGTTTTTGTGTGTGATTCCCATGTGTGAGCAACTAATGTGAAGAGAATGCTAAGGAGGAGGAGTTGCTGATGTTAATTGTTGATTGTTGATTGTGCTTCTTGTGATGAAAGGAGAAGCTGAAGTATTTATTGTTGATTGTCTATCTATGAAGATACTATGTGTTTCCACAAGAAGAGAAGTTGTTGTGCATGGGGAGCAAAGTTTTTAACTGACAATTGTGCATCTGTGTGTTCTGTGTGTAGGGGGAGTAAAATGCCGCATCTTTGAATGTTCTAACTAATGTTTGAACACCTGTGTTAATTGTCCGCTGCTATCTCTATTTTGATTGTGATGCTGCTCTGATGTATGCACTTGAATTCCTGTGTTTATTATGATGATGTTTTAATTGTATGGCCTGCCCCCCAAATAATGTTTTAGCCAAAATTTGTCAAAAGGGAATTTTGTTGGTTCTATTGGTTGGCAACAATTTTGGTAAAACAATATGCTCAAAAATATCTTGAAGTTTACTGAAGTAGCAGATGTCACAGCAGATGTCCGGACATGTGAAACTAACAGAAGTGCAGATTTTTTAGGAAGTCACTTTATTGTTATTTGTATGCTTCGATTAAGGAAGCTTGAGAAACGCCTTCAGCAACATTCTCGGAGATTTAATATCTTGCTTTTATGGAGAAAAGACAGGAGGCGCTGAAGACTTGTGAGTAAAGCAACCATAGTTTTTGTTACTCTATTTAAAGGCTGCAAACCTTGTTTTGTAATTTGGCCGTTACAGTTTTAGAGAGTTTAGATTTTAATTTTTGGTTGTTCATTGTGTTGGTTGTCAATTGTTAATTGTGAGCCTCTTGAGTATTTCTACTTGAGAAGGACGGTTCTTTGAGTTGTAAGTTTTCAATCACCATAAGCTTTGAAGCAAGTGTGATTGCGTGTCTTTGAAAAGTGTCTTCAGTTTTAGTTATATTTAGTATCACGGGTTGTGGTACTGAAGGAGTGAGCGGAGGATTCTCATATCTAAGTGTGGTACCTTAGGTAGAAGGGTCATTGGGTAGTTTGATTAAGTGAGGAGGTGTAAACAGGGAAGGTTTAACTTCGAATTAATACTACTAATAATGAACTTCATCCCTGGCTTGGAAGCCCCTGGACGTAGGTTAGTTAGAACCGAACTGGGTTAACAAATCTCTGTGTTTTTATTGTTTTCTGCACTGTTATAGTCTATTTTGTTTAACTGTGTTCTAAACAGATATATGTGTCATGAAATTACCTTCGACATCTCATATTTGATACCAGAATTTCAAAAGTTGATGATAAAAATTGGAGAAATTCACCAAAGACTTGTAATCTTTTGACTTCCCAAGTGATCTTCCAAGAATTTAAAAGTCATGCCACTTGAACTAAGTTGTATTAGACATCCTTAGGTTCATTGTGAAAAAAGAATGAGCTCTAAGAGATAAGAGATGACCAAGTTATGATCTTTTGAATTTGCTCAAGAAAGATGGATGACCATTCTAGAGAACTTGTGATCTTTGGAATCTCAAAGCATCTTTAAACCAAATAAAATTATTGAAACAAGGAAGAAACTTGTTAGAGACCCTTTGAAGAGAATAATGGCTTTGGAATCAATAAAAAATCTTAAACAACAATTAAGATATGGTCTTCAAAAGTCCAAAATCCTAATTCCAAGAGCATTGGCCATGACATGGAGAATTCTTCAACTTTGATGATCTTTCTTACACATGGAGCATATCCACACGAGGAGAGATTGTTGTGGATGATAATAGGAAACCATAGCAAGAAGAACTTCCCTAAAATATTGGGAAATGATGAAACCATACATTTGTGATCCACAACTCAAGAACCTTGCCCAAATTAGGTCAAACACTTGAATCAACTTTGCCTCTTGGAACTTCTTTTGTAAAATAAAGCATGATGGGTGTAACACCCCTTCTAATTTCCCCGCGAATTATAAATTTAATCAGAGTTTAACATAACGAAAGGGTGTCACAATTTAAAAATTATTCAAATAATAAAACATCATAACAGTAATCATGCTTTTACGGAAGAACATATTAAATATAATTCAAACCAACGATTATGTTTTACACAACGGAAATAATATAAAACCCGGAATAAATTCAAATCATAATTATTCCAAACATAAACTAAAGAGAAACAAGTTTAATCTTTAAAATTCCAAAAACAATCGTTCCCCAGTGTTACAACTACCAGAGCATGACACTGACACGCGGATTATCTAAATAGCACAACTCTAAAAGTTGTCCTCACCAATTCTCGAGCAGCTATACTCCTCAATCTGAAATCATTAAAGTAAGGATGAGATTTCATCAAGATTAAAATGCATTATACATTTCTCAAAAACAATAAAACAATCAATTCATTATTCACCCTTGTTAACAACATTAGCATACGATTCACGAACACAATTCACATATTCATCATGCATACAACAACAATCAATGCAATTGCAACACTGGAATTCATCCTAACATGTTACAAGTACATATGCAATGCAGACTCAAATGCATGTGGTACCAATCGTGAACCAAGTCCACACCCTGTTCCGCTTACACCTCGGAAAACAGCGTCAATTCAATGATTCGCCCATACATCACTGGGTCAAGAATCTAGCCTCACCACCTCTGTCCATTAGGTAAGTTCATTGGCCCTGCAAGTTCAATTCCGCACAATGGAAATGAACCATCAACAATGCTTATGCATGCACATCAGAAGCATGCAACAATTTAAAATACGAAATATGAACATACAGCATTATTCCGTTCATGATCAATAACAGCAACAACACATGCTAACAGAGAAATCATGAATATAACATTAATCACAATACAAGGAATCAACATACAATATTTACACGCAACGAATAACCACGAAATCACAATGTATTCTTACTACGGAAACCATATTAATTCCTCCAAATCTCAATTACTGGTTTTGAAAATGTTTTCATTAGGTAGTATTCATTCTAAGCTTTCCAACGATACCAACTATGCCTAAATCGGAGTTACGGTTAAAAAGATATGACTGAAATCGTTTCAAAAAAATTCATGTTCATCCCAACACAGTATGCATCGATGCATAAGGCTATGCATCAATGCATAACAGCATGTATCGATCCATAATTAGTATGCATCGATGCATAACTTAAAATTTCTGCATTTTTAAAATTTTCTTTAGTATGTGTCGACACATACGCATCATGTGTCGATGCATAACTTCCTTGTGTCGATCCATAGCTCCTTTGCATCGATACATGGCCCTGTTTTCCTTCCTATGAGTCGATGCATGACTCTATGAGTCTATGCATAGCTTTCCAAAGCTTCTTTTTTTCTAAAATTTCACTGCATGCATCGATCCATAATGTCTTGTGTCGACTCATACAGTTAGTTTTCACCCAAAATCCAGTTTTTCTTCACTGTTACGAATCACCATTACATCCAATCTTCACCAAACCTCATATCATCATAAAACAGAATTTATTACTGCATCTTTACATCCAATTGATCACCAAATTTGTTTTCTAATTAACCTATATTCATCTTACATAGATTAATCATTCATAACAGTTCCAATCATGATTTTTACGTCGGATTATAACGTTAGGGCACACTCAATTATCCTAATTCGAGATTCCTAACGGATCGATTCATTCTATTGATCATCAAAACCTATAAGGAATAATAATCAGATTCAATCCCCCCTTACCTCGCGATGAATCTTCGAATTCTCGGTGTTTGGCTTTTTCTCCTCTTTCTCTTCTCTTCTCCAATCTCACGTAGAATGCAAATCCTTATTTTTCCTCTTCTCACTTGTTTCCTTTTATTCCTTTATTTATTCCTTTTTATTTGCCAAATAATAGAAATAAATAAATTAGGATTTAAGTAGAGTCTTTTACTCCATACACCCTACAATTCAACTTCACACCCCATACTTCCATTATTTAATTAAATAATTAAATCCATTAATCCAAAAATATTAATAATTAAACCTTTAATTAAATTAATAATTAAATTCCTAATTATTTAATAATTGAATTAATTTGGGGTGTCACAGTTCATATCCAACTTAAGTGGCAAAACTAAAGCATTTTCACCATTGCTTCGAATGAAGAATGAAGAGTTCATCTAGAAAAAGGAGCATCAAGAGGATTTCGACAAGATCAAAGAATATTTAGTGAAGCCTCCTGTATTGGCACCTCCAGTTAGAAATAGGCCTATGAGGTTGTATATAGCAGCCTCATAATTGACTATAGGAAGTATGTTGGTTCAAGAAAATGCAAGTAGTGTCAAAAGACCTGTGTATTATCTTAGTCGAATGTTAAATGGCCCTGAAACTAGGTATAGTGATATAGAAAAACTATGCCTATGTTTGTAATTTTCTTGTATTAAACTGAAGCAATATATAAAGCCAGTTGACGTGTACGTTTCTTCTCATTTTGATATCATTAAACATATGTTGTCTAAACCAAGTTTGGACAGTCGAATTGGTAAATGGGCATTAGCGTTAACTAAATATCCCCTAACATATTTGCCTTTAAAGGAAATGAAAGGGTAAATAGTGGGAGACTTTTTGGTCGATCATTCTATGGTTGCTATGCCGCAAAACTTTGTTGAATTGGTGCCTTGGAAATTATATTTCGACGGTTTTAGCCATAAAAATGGCGTCGGGATAGGAGGAATAATAATTTCTCCCAATGGAATTCCAGCAGAGTTCAAGTATGCAATTGATGGTATCTACACCAATAATGAGGCAGAATATGAGTCTCTAATAACTGGACTTGAACTGCTGATAGAATTGAGGGCAAGAAATGTCAAAATTATGGGAGATTCCGAATTGGTAATTAACCAAGTGTCAAAAGAGTATAGATGTGTTAGAGAGAACCTAATCATGTACTTTGTGATTGCGATAAGATTGTTGAAACGATTCGAGCAAGCAAGCATTCGACATATACCTCAATGAGAGAACCAAGAAGCCAATGACTTGGCGCAAGAAGCTTCAGGATACAAGAAGAACGAAGATGAAGAACCTATTCAAGTAAGGGAAAAGGTTCGAGCTACTTTGTTATCTCCTTCAGATTTGTCAATTATAAAATTAGGTGCAATAGATGCCGAAAATTTTGAAATTTTAACAATTGATAATGGGCAAGATAATGACTGGCGTAAACCCCTGGTTGACTACTTATGTTCTCCTACGGGTTCGACAGAGTGTAAAATAAAATATCGTGTCTTAGGTTTTGTTTTAATCGAGAATGAATTATTTAAGAAAACTGTTGAAGGAGTACTACTTAAATGTTTGGGAGAAAGTGAGGCATACATAGCAGTGTCGAGTGTGCATAGTGGAGCATGTGGTGCACACCAAGCCGAACACAAAATGAAATGGCTTTTAATGCGATCAGGTGTCTACTGGCCTTCAATGCTGAAAGACTACATTGAATTTTCTAGGGGCTTCTAGGAATGCCAAATGCATGGGGGCATCCAACATGTTCTTGCAAGTGAATTGCATGCCATTATAAACCCTTGGCCGTTAAGAGGATGGGCCTTAGATGTGATTGGGGAAATAAAGCCAACATCATCGAAATAGCAGAGATACATTTTAGTCGGCATTGATTATTTCACAAAGTGGGTTGAGGCCGTAGCTTTAAAAAATGTCGACCAAGAGGCTGTGATTGGTTTTATACAAAATCATATTATGTGTCGCTTTGTAATTCCCGAAACAATCACAACCGACCAAGAAACCGTATTCACGGGGAGAAAAATGCAAGAATTCACAAAGGAGGTTGGAATAAAACTGTTAACGTCCACCCCTTATTATGCTCAGGCAAATGGTTGGGTCAAAGCTTCCAATAAAGTAATAATAAGCCTGACTAAGAAACATGTAGGTAAAAATCCAAAAAATTGGCATCAAACACTAGACCAAGCCTTATTGGCATGTCGAACGTCTCCTAAAGAAGCAACGGGGGAAACACCATTTCGATTGGCATATGGACATGATGTTGTATTTCCAGTAGAAATACATGTTAAATCAGTAAGAAGTCAACGACATCATGAAATACCATCTGAAGACTATTGGAATATGATGGAAGATGAGTGGGTCGACTTAGATGAAGAGAAGATGTTGGCTCTTGATTCACTAAGGAGACAAAAGGACAAAGTAGCCAAAGCCTATAACAAGAAGGTAAAGGATAAAGTGTTTCATGTTGATGATTTAGTTTGGAAAGTGATATTACCTATGGACAGAAATGATAGAGTCTTAGGAAAGTGGTCGCCTAATTGGGAGGGGCCGTTTAAGGTAATTCAAACTTTTTCCAACAACGCATATGAATTTGAGGAATTAGCCCCAAATCGACGGATTCTAAGGGTAAATGGTAAGTACTTAAATAAGTATAAACCCATTCTTCAAGAAATCATGATTTCAGCAATGTGAAGCGTGTGTCGAACAGAGCTGGAAAGAGTAATGTCGAAGCCAGCATATCAGTCATGCATTATATGTATGAAAAGACAATGTAAAGCGGAAAATAGAGCATTACATAAAAAAGTGGTTAAAATCATTGTACAAATTTTACAAAGGGTACATAAAAGGGCCACAATATATTTACATTAATCATAAGTTGCCAAATTTATTTTGGAACACCATCAAATCACCATGAATGCGTACGGCATCATTGCTCAGCCCATCTGTTGTTGTCTTGAGTGCTAATAATTCCTCCTCGACCTGAGCAGTAGCAGTGCTGACAATGATGGAATCCTTGGTCAGCTGGAGCAGTTCTGCTTGAGTAGGAGCGATGGCTTGATCGAGCTCTTCGTCTTGCTTAATGACAAGCTCCAACTCTGCGTTTAAGATTTCTATCTCCTTCGACAAAACGGCAATTCGACTGCGTATTTCAGCAGCTCTTTTCCTTTTAGGATCTTGCTCTTGCTGTTTTTGATTAACTTGTGTCTTTAGCCCTTCGATAACCTTCTTTGTCCTTATTACCATGTCCACATTCCTCCTCACCTCCGCCCGCTTTGCTTCGACCGACTGTTCATTCTCTTTTACCCGGTTAATATTTTCAAGCAATGAAGGGAAAACCTCTTCAAATTCTGTCACCATGAGCTTAGAAAATTCAGAAATCTTGAGACCCTTCAGTTGAGTAACAGCATCTAAAAGATCTGGTCCAAGAGTTGAATCCTCATGTAGCATATGATGCAAGTCGGAGCTGAAAGCATATGTCCGAATCTTATCCGTCAACTTCTTGATCTTTGTTGCTTCAGGCCCCAACTTGTCATTATGAGCCTGAGAGTGGTCAGAGTCAGAAGAGAAAGTCTAGCGACTCACAAAGTTGTCCATCCTCGCCAGTGCAACATCGATATCTAACTCTGTCGAGTCGGAAGCCTTCTCTCTCGATGGGCCAGGAAAATCCTTTTTTTTGTCTCTGCGGGTTTGGGTGAAGTGCTTGTTTGGACTCTTGAAGGTGGTGAAGAATCGACCTTTGGGTCCTCCATAATTTGCGGCTTCTCTGTTGATGTTGAAGTCGTATTCCTTTGAGCAGGCGCCAGTAGTGTACCTTCAAAAGAAAAAAGAGGAATAGGGCCGTCTTTATTAGCCTCTAGAGCCTGTATGAAAGCTGAAAGGCTAGAATCAGAACTAGTCGAACTAGGATTGTTGTGCTTGGCAGAACTAGTGACCGAACCAGAGTCACTAAGAGTAGTCGTGATAGTCAAATCAATGAACTCACCAACGACTATGTTAAAGTTATCTTGGTGATGGGGAGAGGATTGTTCTGACAAAGGGGAATAGTCGGACGAACTAGTTGTACTTTGTTGCTGGCCAGAAGCTCCAACCTAATGGAGGAAATAACAGAAACTCAGGACCAAATTCAATACGGGAAGAAAGCAAAGAAGTATTAACAAATACCTTTAGTGAGGGGTCAACATCAGTAGGCCCGCTTTCCCCAGTCGAAACAGCAGCACCCCCAGCTGGATCCTGGGCTTGGTTTGGGGTTGTCGGTTGAGGAGGAGTAACAATGGATGTATTTACGACTATAGTGTCAGCGCCTAGATCTATACTAGCTTCAAGGTTTTCAGCCAGAATCACCTTACCTCTCCTTGTGGTAACAAGAGGTTTAGGGTTATGGTCTGGTTCCTCCACCGTCTCGATGACCATCATCTCATTTTGGGCCTTAGAGATCTTCACCTTATTTTTCCTTTTTGTCTCGTTACCCTCAGAAGAGGATCCTTTCTTCCTCTTATGCCTTTTGAATTGGTGAGAATGTTGAGGAGACCGAGCATCAGGTAATGGCTGAAGAAGAAAATGATAGTAGGAGTGTAAAGCAATCGAGGGAGTTTTATAAAAAGAGTGTGGAGGTTATACCTTAGTCCCCTCAGAAAGTTGGGTCTTGTCCCTCTTGGATGTTTTGGATTTGATGGAGGGAGAAGTCGAAGACGCTGAGTGTTTCCGACTCTGGCGTGTAACAAAGGATATTAGCATTTAGCAGGCCATAAAGCATTGCATGTAACGCAAGAAACAAAATTACTTACAGAAAAATCAGGAATCTTCGAAGTATTAGTGGGTTCGTCATCATGAGAAAGCTGTAAGGTGTCAACCAATTAGAGAAAATAAAACTGAATGACATATAGAGTGGCAAGGCCATACCTTTAAGGTTTCCTTGTTAGTAGTCTCGACAGGTACACTCGACGGGCCTACCTGATTGGCTTTGACGGTGGAAGTTGCCTTGGGAGTTACCTGTTTTAAGGGAATGGCTAAAATAAAGGTGGATAAGTTAATACGTGTGAAAGTCGAAGTAAAACGATACTAAGCTTTCCAAAACTGTTACCATTGGGAATGACAATAAATATTCTCATACATTGAAGATCGATATGTAGAATACCCGGGTAAGAATCTAACCAACACATCGTCGGCTCTACTCTGTTGGCCTTTTTCTTATAAGCATTTATGATATGAGACTCAGGACAATACCACTAATTTGGGATAGGTGGTCGAAATGCTAAGGCCAAAGGGCTAGTTGGCAAAGGGGGAAATTTGATTTTTCCAAAATGAAGTGCGTAAAGATATTTATCTTTCGCGTAACCAGGAATTTTAAGTTGGGGAATCCTGTTGGTCACCTTCTCTTTTATCTCTTCAGTCGCCTGATAGATGGTCCGACGAAGATTACTGGGTAAATACACCACCCTAAAGTAGTTCTGGAAAGCTTGAATTTGCTTAATATTAGTGGTCTTACATTTGGTTGGCTTGCCCTACAATTGATCAAAAGCATTGTTCAGTTCAAAGATCTTTTTGTCGGGATCACCAACAAAAGTAACGAAATAAGATTGCCACCAAGTTTTAAATTACTCGGTACAGAAGAACGATGGCGCAAAGTCAGTAAAAGTAAGTGCGGGGTTTTTAGCCCAAAGATCATCATAATCTTCTTGAATGAATTCCCAAGGTTTTTCGGTAACTACGTCGACCAACAACTCATAAGAATTAAACAAAGGCTTGGGCACAAGCTGGCATAGTCCAAACTGTCGAGCCACCAAGTTGGATTGGTAGGCGACTAGGCTGGAACTCATGCTGGTGATCGAATGTGATAAAAATTTGGGAACCAAGAGACGTTTCCAGAAAATTAAGGATTGCATCTTGTGTTTCTCTTCCACTGGTGAGAAAAAATCAGCAAGCCAAGCTAGGCCAGTCTTCTCATCGGAGAATAGAGCCATAGAAGGCTTAAAATTGACTCTTTTCAGCATTATGTCGAACATTAAATTAAAGAGGTCAGATTTTGGAATGCCTCTATCGATGGGTGTCGTGGGAAGAAGGCGCTCCTACACGCTGTAAGTCTGTGTCGAATCGCATCCTTCCTTTCTACTTTTAAAAGGCTTTCAGTTCTTCAGAAAAAGTGGCATTCAGCCACAACTGTAAGAGCCAAAAAGGTCCATGTACAAGGACGTTTTTCTTTTTGGCGATGTCGGGATTGTGGTTTTTTATTTGCTTGGTGACCTCCGTCATAGATGCATAAAGGGACGCCAAGATGAGCTGGCCTAGGGCCACGCTTTCGCCATGATGCAAGTGACTGTCAAGGTAAGCATATTTCTTAGGCACCTGCATTGACTGAGAGCAAAAGAAATAGCGTGACAACCAGTATGTCAGGAAAGCCACATGCTCTTCCTCAGAAATATCAGCGGTGTCTCTATGATGGTGATTGATGAAATTGGTGTATGTGGGGTTCTTGGTATCTCCTACGTCAAATTTTACAGACACCAAATCAACGTCTGCATGGTTGAATATGGTACCGGAGGGTTTCAACCCTGTGATGGCCGCAGTATCAAGAAGAGTCGGGGTAATCATACCACAGCTAGTGTGAAAAGTGTTAGTCGACCCCTCCCAAAAGTACATAGCAACTGTTAATAGACTATGGGAGTAAGGGATATCAGTTCGATAAATACATAATAAAGTATAGATACCCAGCTCTTTCCATTGCTTCCCTTTTGTGGGTTCTAGGCGTGTCATCCAGTTTTTGAACTTCTGACAGTTCAGAGGTGGAACAGTTTTAAACTTTCTATCGAAGTAGCGGAGAGAGATAGGGTTCAAAAAAGAAATCAAGGACTTGGTTTCTTTACTTGTGGGGAAAAGGCGCCATCGTCATTCACATTGATTTTAGCTGGCGTGTCTGAAGGTAGAGGCCCTAAAAAGGCTAAAGATTTACCTTCAAGGTTGAAAGGGATTAATACCTGAGATTGCCAGATTTTGGTCTTCTCCTCTAAAAAAGGTGGTTCTGGCACGTAGGGCTTGCCGTCTACATGGCGTATGTGGTAAGTAGCTGCTGGGGCGGTTTCGATTTGTTTACTCACCATGGACAAATTTTGACTAAGCTTGAAGGTAACAAGAAATGGAGAAACTAAGTCTTTGGGTTGTAGGAAAACTGAGTCTTTTGGAAATGGTGAGAGACAGGGTTTTGAAATTTTTGGACTTTTTTGCTTGGAGGTAGAAAAACTGAGGAAGCATAGAAGAAGATGAAGAATAATTAGGATTACTATTTATAGGCTCGAAATAAAGAGAGGAAAGTCAAGGAAAAAATCTTGGTGATTTCCTAGGTTTAAAATCGTGTCCGTCGAAGGACACGTGTAGCCGGATTAAAGTGGAAGCGTGGTGGGCCATGTCTGCCACTAAAGTGTAATGATGGTCAACATTAATGATCCCACGTCTCAAAGCTAAAAACCTGGTACGTTTTCATGATTGCCCGATGTCACGAAAATATTGGAATAGTAAACTACTTTTTGGAGTAGTGGAAACGAATGAGTCGACGAAAGAGATAAAGCTTCATAGATGCCATTGTCTCATATAGTCGACAGAGTAAGGAAATTCGATAATGGCATCTCTGGGGGGAATTTTGTTACCTGAAATTTCCTAAATATGTTTAAGGACACGTGTCAAAGGAAAACATCCCTACAGGTTAGGGGCCGATTCTGAACGAATATAGGTTCCTTAGGAGAATTTATGAAACCAAGTCAAAGATGTCAGAAAGAAGTGTGTCGACTAGGAGAGCGAACCGAGAAATTGGTCGATTCGACCAAAGTATCAAATAAACCTGGGAAAAGTCAAGATCGGAGGCCAGAAGGAAAAAGGAGTCAAGACGAATGTGTCGAAGATGAATCGCATCGACTGGATGGTTAAAGAAAGGCTGTTGGTCGATTCGACATATTATGGGATGAGAGATAATTGATCGAAGTTCATATGTTGTCAAAGACGTAGTCTAAGGGACTTAGGGAAATTTCATTCTTTCTGAGATGTATCAAATCTAGGAGCGGTTAACCCTTTTGAAGTCACGATCGGGGAAGAGCCAAATTCTGAAGATCGTGCGCCGTTACCTCAAGAGATCGTGGTTGTTAAGCGCCAAGTGGATGGCAGAATCTTATGTAGCAGTTACGTTTTAGTTTCATTTTTTTCCGTTGATGGCTTTTAGTGGTTATATTGTAAATTACTATAACTAAGTCACCTCGTTGTAATTTTTAGGTGTGTTCACTTGTATTCTCAAATTTCTTACCAACACTCTGCCCAATTTCGCGCTTAAGGAAGAAAGAGTCACTAAGCTTTTGATGTACGTGAATCACCACCTTTATTTTCAATGTAATCAGTTTATCTTTTCAATTTTATCTCTTTAATGTCTTTACTTTTTCTATTCGTTTCGAGCAACTTTGCATGAACATTTCAACACTGCTTGTCGGTCACGAGTCACCAACTAGTTAGTTCGTTGAGTCTTGTTTCGTCCAAAATATATTGTCGATCACCAGTCAGTCGGTCGAAACTTCTGTGTGGAAAGTTGTTTTACTGTTTCCCTTGGTCTTAGAATACTGTTTCTTGGCTAGGGCATATTTTTGACAGAATCAGTACAATATACAAAATCTTAGCACGCGTCTTAAGATCAACTGGTCGATCTTGCTAGTAACCCTTAGTTTTAGGACATAGGGAGGATCAACGCTTGTTTACCATTTTCCACAGCAAACAATTACATACTGATACCTTCCCCTATGAATCTAAACTAGATTATAATCAATTAGGTTCCCGAAACCCAAATCATTTACATTATTAGCCTTAAATTTACGTAGTAACCTTAGATAATGATAGGTCGACATTTAGTCCCTTGGGATTCAATAATCTTTAAAGCTACACGCGATAGGACTGTATACTTGCGGTCTAGATTCTTTAAGACATATAAAGTCACGATCAATGACCAGATATGCAGAGTCATCAACAAACCACACATCAACTATCTTAGTGGGACTGGGCAAATTCATCTATGCAGTTGGCATGAAGATTCCATTTGATTATGGAACTTATATTTATGATCAGACCCTCAAGCATGCTGACACTTGTGACACAAAGCTTCCCATAGCCTTCCCCACTCTCCTAAGTGGAATTATTCTGCATCAACATCCTGGAATTATGTCTACAATGTTGGATGCTGAATGTAAAAGAGCTACCCCTCTGTCTCTACATCATAAGTTGTTTGCTGGAGCACATGTCCCAGACATTGTCTCAACATCTGCTGGTGCTGCACTGAAAACAGAAAATAAAGGGGATGTGGTTGTTGAACTCACTGCAACGTGCAGAGAATTGGATGAGGTCATAAGAATTAGCACAACAAGGAAGCTGAAACTTGAAGAGACCATCCCAGATCTGAAGAAGAATGTTGCTACAAGTGCTACTGAAGAGGCACTAGAAGAAGAAGCAAGCAGCTCAGCAACTCAAAGCTCTTCTGAAACTGGCTCAGGAGAAGAAGGAAGTGGAGAAAGTGAAGAGTCTGCAAGTTCTGCATATCACTCATTGGACTAAAGATGTTGATTGTGTTTCCATCTAGTTTTTGTCTATTTTTTATGTAATTTTTTTGGCACTTAACTGCATGGAACATATTTATTTTGGGTTGTATTTAACTTTAGATTTTTGGTACTTAGTTGAACCTAGTATTTATTTCTGTTATCCTCCATAAATTCTTTTTGGTTTTGCCAAATTATGGCTAAAAAGGGGGAGAGTATGAGTGATTATGAGTTGAGGAGGAGCAGTTGTGAATTGTTGCAGCTGTGAGCGTTTATGAGTGTTTTGTGTTTGTTTTTGTGTGTGATTCCCATGTGTGAGCAACTAATGTGAAGAGAATGCTAAGGAGGAGGAGTTGCTGATGTTAATTGTTGATTGTTGATTGTGCTTCTTGTGATGAAAGGAGAAGCTGAAGTATTTATTGTTGATTGTCTATCTATGAAGATACTATGTGTTTCCACAAGAAGAGAAGTTGTTGTGCATGGGGAGCAAAGTTTTTAACTGACAATTGTGCATCTGTGTGTTCTGTGTGTAGGGGGAGTAAAATGCCGCATCTTTGAATGTTCTAACTAATGTTTGAACACCTGTGTTAATTGTCCGCTGCTATCTCTATTTTGATTGTGATGCTGCTCTGATGTATGCACTTGAATTCCTGTGTTTATTATGATGATGTTTTAATTGTATGGCCTGCCCCCCAAATAATGTTTTAGCCAAAATTTGTCAAAAGGGAATTTTGTTGGTTCTATTGGTTGGCAACAATTTTGGTAAAACAATATGCTCAAAAATATCTTGAAGTTTACTGAAGTAGCAGATGTCACAGCAGATGTCCGGACATGTGAAACTAACAGAAGTGCAGATTTTTTAGGAAGTCACTTTATTGTTATTTGTATGCTTCGATTAAGGAAGCTTGAGAAACGCCTTCAGCAACATTCTCGGAGATTTAATATCTTGCTTTTATGGAGAAAAGACAGGAGGCGCTGAAGACTTGTGAGTAAAGCAACCATAGTTTTTGTTACTCTATTTAAAGGCTGCAAACCTTGTTTTGTAATTTGGCCGTTACAGTTTTAGAGAGTTTAGATTTTAATTTTTGGTTGTTCATTGTGTTGGTTGTCAATTGTTAATTGTGAGCCTCTTGAGTATTTCTACTTGAGAAGGACGGTTCTTTGAGTTGTAAGTTTTCAATCACCATAAGCTTTGAAGCAAGTGTGATTGCGTGTCTTTGAAAAGTGTCTTCAGTTTTAGTTATATTTAGTATCACGGGTTGTGGTACTGAAGGAGTGAGCGGAGGATTCTCATATCTAAGTGTGGTACCTTAGGTAGAAGGGTCATTGGGTAGTTTGATTAAGTGAGGAGGTGTAAACAGGGAAGGTTTAACTTCGAATTAATACTACTAATAATGAACTTCATCCCTGGCTTGGAAGCCCCTGGACGTAGGTTAGTTAGAACCGAACTGGGTTAACAAATCTCTGTGTTTTTATTGTTTTCTGCACTGTTATAGTCTATTTTGTTTAACTGTGTTCTAAACAGATATATGTGTCATGAAATTACCTTCGACATCTCATATTTGATACCAGAATTTCAAAAGTTGATGATAAAAATTGGAGAAATTCACCAAAGACTTGTAATCTTTTGACTTCCCAAGTGATCTTCCAAGAATTTAAAAGTCATGCCACTTGAACTAAGTTGTATTAGACATCCTTAGGTTCATTGTGAAAAAAGAATGAGCTCTAAGAGATAAGAGATGACCAAGTTATGATCTTTTGAATTTGCTCAAGAAAGATGGATGACCATTCTAGAGAACTTGTGATCTTTGGAATCTCAAAGCATCTTTAAACCAAATAAAATTATTGAAACAAGGAAGAAACTTGTTAGAGACCCTTTGAAGAGAATAATGGCTTTGGAATCAATAAAAAATCTTAAACAACAATTAAGATATGGTCTTCAAAAGTCCAAAATCCTAATTCCAAGAGCATTGGCCATGACATGGAGAATTCTTCAACTTTGATGATCTTTCTTACACATGGAGCATATCCACACGAGGAGAGATTGTTGTGGATGATAATAGGAAACCATAGCAAGAAGAACTTCCCTAAAATATTGGGAAATGATGAAACCATACATTTGTGATCCACAACTCAAGAACCTTGCCCAAATTAGGTCAAACACTTGAATCAACTTTGCCTCTTGGAACTTCTTTTGTAAAATAAAGCATGATGGGTGTAACACCCCTTCTAATTTCCCCGCGAATTATAAATTTAATCAGAGTTTAACATAACGAAAGGGTGTCACAATTTAAAAATTATTCAAATAATAAAACATCATAACAGTAATCATGCTTTTACGGAAGAACATATTAAATATAATTCAAACCAACGATTATGTTTTACACAACGGAAATAATATAAAACCCGGAATAAATTCAAATCATAATTATTCCAAACATAAACTAAAGAGAAACAAGTTTAATCTTTAAAATTCCAAAAACAATCGTTCCCCAGTGTTACAACTACCAGAGCATGACACTGACACGCGGATTATCTAAATAGCACAACTCTAAAAGCTGTCCTCACCAATTCTCGAGCAGCTATACTCCTCAATCTGAAATCATTAAAGTAAGGGTGAGATTTCATCAAGATTAAAATGCATTATACATTTCTCAAAAACAATAAAACAATCAATTCATTATTCACCCTTGTTAACAGCATTAGCATACGATTCACGAACACAATTCACATATTCATCATGCATACAACAACAATCAATGCAATTGCAACACTGGAATTCATCCTAACATGTTACAAGTACATATGCAATGCAGACTCAAATGCATGTGGTACCAATCGTGAACCAAGTCCACACCCTATTCCGCTTACACCTCAGAAAACAGCGTCAATTCAATGATTCGCCCATACATCACTGGGTCAAGAATCTAGCCTCACCACCTATGTCCATTAGGTAAGTTTATTGGCCCTGCAAGTTCAATTCCGCACAATGGGAATGAACCATCAACAATGCTTATGCATGCACATCAGAAGCATGCAACAGTTCAAAATACGAAATATGAACATACAACATTATTCCATTCATGATAAATAATAGCAACAACACATGCTAACAGAGAAATCATGAATATAACATTAATCACAATACAAGGAATCAACATACAATATTTACACGCAACGAATAACCACGAAATCACAATGTATTCTTACTACGGAAACCATATTAATTCCTCCAAATCTCAATTACTGGTTTTGAAAATGTTTTCATTAGGTAGTATTCATTCTAAGCTTTCCAACGATACCAACTATGCCTAAATCGGAGTTACGGTTAAAAAGATATGACTGAAATCGTTTCAAAAAAATTCATGTTCATCCCAACACAGTATGCATCGATGCATAAGGCTATGCATCAATGCATAACAGCATGTATCGATCCATAATTAGTATGCATCGATGCATAACTTAAAATTTCTGCATTTTTAAAATTTTCTTTAGTATGTGTCGACACATACGCATCATGTGTCGATGCATAACTTCCTTGTGTCGATCCATAGCTCCTTTGCATCGATACATGGCCCTGTTTTCCTTCCTATGAGTCGATGCATGACTCTATGAGTCTATGCATAGCTTTCCAAAGCTTCTTTTTTTCTAAAATTTCACTGCATGCATCGATCCATAATGTCTTGTGTCGACTCATACAGTTAGTTTTCACCCAAAATCCAGTTTTTCTTCACTGTTACGAATCACCATTACATCCAATCTTCACCAAACCTCATATCATCATAAAACAGAATTTATTACTGCATCTTTACATCCAATTGATCACCAAATTTGTTTTCTAATTAACCTATATTCATCTTACATAGATTAATCATTCATAACAGTTCCAATCATGATTTTTACGTCGGATTATAACGTTAGGGCACACTCAATTATCCTAATTCGAGATTCCTAACGGATCGATTCATTCTATTGATCATCAAAACCTATAAGGAATAATAATCAGATTCAATCCCCCCTTACCTCGCGATGAATCTTCGAATTCTCGGTGTTTGGCTTTTTCTCCTCTTTCTCTTCTCTTCTCCAATCTCACGTAGAATGCAAATCCTTATTTTTCCTCTTCTCACTTGTTTCCTTTTATTCCTTTATTTATTCCTTTTTATTTGCCAAATAATAGAAATAAATAAATTAGGATTTAAGTAGAGTCTTTTACTCCATACACCCTACAATTCAACTTCACACCCCATACTTCCATTATTTAATTAAATAATTAAATCCATTAATCCAAAAATATTAATAATTAAACCTTTAATTAAATTAATAATTAAATTCCTAATTATTTAATAATTGAATTAATTTGGGGTGTCACAGTTCATATCCAACTTAAGTGGCAAAACTAAAGCATTTTCACCATTGCTTCGAATGAAGAATGAAGAGTTCATCTAGAAAAAGGAGCATCAAGAGGATTTCGACAAGATCAAAGAATATTTAGTGAAGCCTCCTGTATTGGCACCTCCAGTTAGAAATAGGCCTATGAGGTTGTATATAGCAGCCTCATAATTGACTATAGGAAGTATGTTGGTTCAAGAAAATGCAAGTAGTGTCAAAAGACCTGTGTATTATCTTAGTCGAATGTTAAATGGCCCTGAAACTAGGTATAGTGATATAGAAAAACTATGCCTATGTTTGTAATTTTCTTGTATTAAACTGAAGCAATATATAAAGCCAGTTGACGTGTACGTTTCTTCTCATTTTGATATCATTAAACATATGTTGTCTAAACCAAGTTTGGACAGTCGAATTGGTAAATGGGCATTAGCGTTAACTAAATATCCCCTAACATATTTGCCTTTAAAGGAAATGAAAGGGTAAATAGTGGGAGACTTTTTGGTCGATCATTCTATGGTTGCTATGCCGCAAAACTTTGTTGAATTGGTGCCTTGGAAATTATATTTCGACGGTTTTAGCCATAAAAATGGCGTCGGGATAGGAGGAATAATAATTTCTCCCAATGGAATTCCAGCAGAGTTCAAGTATGCAATTGATGGTATCTACACCAATAATGAGGCAGAATATGAGTCTCTAATAACTGGACTTGAACTGCTGATAGAATTGAGGGCAAGAAATGTCAAAATTATGGGAGATTCCGAATTGGTAATTAACCAAGTGTCAAAAGAGTATAGATGTGTTAGAGAGAACCTAATCATGTACTTTGTGATTGCGATAAGATTGTTGAAACGATTCGAGCAAGCAAGCATTCGACATATACCTCAATGAGAGAACCAAGAAGCCAATGACTTGGCGCAAGAAGCTTCAGGATACAAGAAGAACGAAGATGAAGAACCTATTCAAGTAAGGGAAAAGGTTCGAGCTACTTTGTTATCTCCTTCAGATTTGTCAATTATAAAATTAGGTGCAATAGATGCCGAAAATTTTGAAATTTTAACAATTGATAATGGGCAAGATAATGACTGGCGTAAACCCCTGGTTGACTACTTATGTTCTCCTACGGGTTCGACAGAGTGTAAAATAAAATATCGTGTCTTAGGTTTTGTTTTAATCGAGAATGAATTATTTAAGAAAACTGTTGAAGGAGTACTACTTAAATGTTTGGGAGAAAGTGAGGCATACATAGCAGTGTCGAGTGTGCATAGTGGAGCATGTGGTGCACACCAAGCCGAACACAAAATGAAATGGCTTTTAATGCGATCAGGTGTCTACTGGCCTTCAATGCTGAAAGACTACATTGAATTTTCTAGGGGCTTCTAGGAATGCCAAATGCATGGGGGCATCCAACATGTTCTTGCAAGTGAATTGCATGCCATTATAAACCCTTGGCCGTTAAGAGGATGGGCCTTAGATGTGATTGGGGAAATAAAGCCAACATCATCGAAATAGCAGAGATACATTTTAGTCGGCATTGATTATTTCACAAAGTGGGTTGAGGCCGTAGCTTTAAAAAATGTCGACCAAGAGGCTGTGATTGGTTTTATACAAAATCATATTATGTGTCGCTTTGTAATTCCCGAAACAATCACAACCGACCAAGAAACCGTATTCACGGGGAGAAAAATGCAAGAATTCACAAAGGAGGTTGGAATAAAACTGTTAACGTCCACCCCTTATTATGCTCAGGCAAATGGTTGGGTCAAAGCTTCCAATAAAGTAATAATAAGCCTGACTAAGAAACATGTAGGTAAAAATCCAAAAAATTGGCATCAAACACTAGACCAAGCCTTATTGGCATGTCGAACGTCTCCTAAAGAAGCAACGGGGGAAACACCATTTCGATTGGCATATGGACATGATGTTGTATTTCCAGTAGAAATACATGTTAAATCAGTAAGAAGTCAACGACATCATGAAATACCATCTGAAGACTATTGGAATATGATGGAAGATGAGTGGGTCGACTTAGATGAAGAGAAGATGTTGGCTCTTGATTCACTAAGGAGACAAAAGGACAAAGTAGCCAAAGCCTATAACAAGAAGGTAAAGGATAAAGTGTTTCATGTTGATGATTTAGTTTGGAAAGTGATATTACCTATGGACAGAAATGATAGAGTCTTAGGAAAGTGGTCGCCTAATTGGGAGGGGCCGTTTAAGGTAATTCAAACTTTTTCCAACAACGCATATGAATTTGAGGAATTAGCCCCAAATCGACGGATTCTAAGGGTAAATGGTAAGTACTTAAATAAGTATAAACCCATTCTTCAAGAAATCATGATTTCAGCAATGTGAAGCGTGTGTCGAACAGAGCTGGAAAGAGTAATGTCGAAGCCAGCATATCAGTCATGCATTATATGTATGAAAAGACAATGTAAAGCGGAAAATAGAGCATTACATAAAAAAGTGGTTAAAATCATTGTACAAATTTTACAAAGGGTACATAAAAGGGCCACAATATATTTACATTAATCATAAGTTGCCAAATTTATTTTGGAACACCATCAAATCACCATGAATGCGTACGGCATCATTGCTCAGCCCATCTGTTGTTGTCTTGAGTGCTAATAATTCCTCCTCGACCTGAGCAGTAGCAGTGCTGACAATGATGGAATCCTTGGTCAGCTGGAGCAGTTCTGCTTGAGTAGGAGCGATGGCTTGATCGAGCTCTTCGTCTTGCTTAATGACAAGCTCCAACTCTGCGTTTAAGATTTCTATCTCCTTCGACAAAACGGCAATTCGACTGCGTATTTCAGCAGCTCTTTTCCTTTTAGGATCTTGCTCTTGCTGTTTTTGATTAACTTGTGTCTTTAGCCCTTCGATAACCTTCTTTGTCCTTATTACCATGTCCACATTCCTCCTCACCTCCGCCCGCTTTGCTTCGACCGACTGTTCATTCTCTTTTACCCGGTTAATATTTTCAAGCAATGAAGGGAAAACCTCTTCAAATTCTGTCACCATGAGCTTAGAAAATTCAGAAATCTTGAGACCCTTCAGTTGAGTAACAGCATCTAAAAGATCTGGTCCAAGAGTTGAATCCTCATGTAGCATATGATGCAAGTCGGAGCTGAAAGCATATGTCCGAATCTTATCCGTCAACTTCTTGATCTTTGTTGCTTCAGGCCCCAACTTGTCATTATGAGCCTGAGAGTGGTCAGAGTCAGAAGAGAAAGTCTAGCGACTCACAAAGTTGTCCATCCTCGCCAGT
This sequence comes from Vicia sativa, assembly GCA_021764765.1. Lineage (NCBI taxonomy): Eukaryota > Viridiplantae > Streptophyta > Magnoliopsida > Fabales > Fabaceae > Vicia > Vicia sativa. Next base: position 88,066,575 of record CM038796.1, on the reverse strand, counting down.
GCAACATCGATATCTAACTCTGTCGAGTCGGAAGCCTTCTCTCTCGATGGGCCAGGAAAATCCTTTTTTGTCTCTGCGGGTTTGGGTGAAGTGCTTGTTTGGACTCTTGAAGGTGGTGAAGAATCGACCTTTGGGTCCTCCATAATTTGCGGCTTCTCTGTTGATGTTGAAGTCGTATTCCTTTGAGCAGGCGCCAGTAGTGTACCTTCAAAAGAAAAAAGAGGAATAGGGCCGTCTTTATTAGCCTCTAGAGCCTGTATGAAAGCTGAAAGGCTAGAATCAGAACTAGTCGAACTAGGATTGTTGTGCTTGGCAGAACTAGTGACCGAACCAGAGTCACTAAGAGTAGTCGTGATAGTCAAATCAATGAACTCACCAACGACTATGTTAAAGTTATCTTGGTGATGGGGAGAGGATTGTTCTGACAAAGGGGAATAGTCGGACGAACTAGTTGTACTTTGTTGCTGGCCAGAAGCTCCAACCTAATGGAGGAAATAACAGAAACTCAGGACCAAATTCAATACGGGAAGAAAGCAAAGAAGTATTAACAAATACCTTTAGTGAGGGGTCAACATCAGTAGGCCCGCTTTCCCCAGTCGAAACAGCAGCACCCCCAGCTGGATCCTGGGCTTGGTTTGGGGTTGTCGGTTGAGGAGGAGTAACAATGGATGTATTTACGACTATAGTGTCAGCGCCTAGATCTATACTAGCTTCAAGGTTTTCAGCCAGAATCACCTTACCTCTCCTTGTGGTAACAAGAGGTTTAGGGTTATGGTCTGGTTCCTCCACCGTCTCGATGACCATCATCTCATTTTGGGCCTTAGAGATCTTCACCTTATTTTTCCTTTTTGTCTCGTTACCCTCAGAAGAGGATCCTTTCTTCCTCTTATGCCTTTTGAATTGGTGAGAATGTTGAGGAGACCGAGCATCAGGTAATGGCTGAAGAAGAAAATGATAGTAGGAGTGTAAAGCAATCGAGGGAGTTTTATAAAAAGAGTGTGGAGGTTATACCTTAGTCCCCTCAGAAAGTTGGGTCTTGTCCCTCTTGGATGTTTTGGATTTGATGGAGGGAGAAGTCGAAGACGCTGAGTGTTTCCGACTCTGGCGTGTAACAAAGGATATTAGCATTTAGCAGGCCATAAAGCATTGCATGTAACGCAAGAAACAAAATTACTTACAGAAAAATCAGGAATCTTCGAAGTATTAGTGGGTTCGTCATCATGAGAAAGCTGTAAGGTGTCAACCAATTAGAGAAAATAAAACTGAATGACATATAGAGTGGCAAGGCCATACCTTTAAGGTTTCCTTGTTAGTAGTCTCGACAGGTACACTCGACGGGCCTACCTGATTGGCTTTGACGGTGGAAGTTGCCTTGGGAGTTACCTGTTTTAAGGGAATGGCTAAAATAAAGGTGGATAAGTTAATACGTGTGAAAGTCGAAGTAAAACGATACTAAGCTTTCCAAAACTGTTACCATTGGGAATGACAATAAATATTCTCATACATTGAAGATCGATATGTAGAATACCCGGGTAAGAATCTAACCAACACATCGTCGGCTCTACTCTCTGTTGGCCTTTTTCTTATAAGCATTTATGATATGAGACTCAGGACAATACCACTAATTTGGGATAGGTGGTCGAAATGCTAAGGCCAAAGGGCTAGTTGGCAAAGGGGGAAATTTGATTTTTCCAAAATGAAGTGCGTAAAGATATTTATCTTTCGCGTAACCAGGAATTTTAAGTTGGGGAATCCTGTTGGTCACCTTCTCTTTTATCTCTTCAGTCGCCTGATAGATGGTCCGACGAAGATTACTGGGTAAATACACCACCCTAAAGTAGTTCTGGAAAGCTTGAATTTGCTTAATATTAGTGGTCTTACATTTGGTTGGCTTGCCCTACAATTGATCAAAAGCATTGTTCAGTTCAAAGATCTTTTTGTCGGGATCACCAACAAAAGTAACGAAATAAGATTGCCACCAAGTTTTAAATTACTCGGTACAGAAGAACGATGGCGCAAAGTCAGTAAAAGTAAGTGCGGGGTTTTTAGCCCAAAGATCATCATAATCTTCTTGAATGAATTCCCAAGGTTTTTCGGTAACTACGTCGACCAACAACTCATAAGAATTAAACAAAGGCTTGGGCACAAGCTGGCATAGTCCAAACTGTCGAGCCACCAAGTTGGATTGGTAGGCGACTAGGCTGGAACTCATGCTGGTGATCGAATGTGATAAAAATTTGGGAACCAAGAGACGTTTCCAGAAAATTAAGGATTGCATCTTGTGTTTCTCTTCCACTGGTGAGAAAAAATCAGCAAGCCAAGCTAGGCCAGTCTTCTCATCGGAGAATAGAGCCATAGAAGGCTTAAAATTGACTCTTTTCAGCATTATGTCGAACATTAAATTAAAGAGGTCAGATTTTGGAATGCCTCTATCGATGGGTGTCGTGGGAAGAAGGCGCTCCTACACGCTGTAAGTCTGTGTCGAATCGCATCCTTCCTTTCTACTTTTAAAAGGCTTTCAGTTCTTCAGAAAAAGTGGCATTCAGCCACAACTGTAAGAGCCAAAAAGGTCCATGTACAAGGACGTTTTTCTTTTTGGCGATGTCGGGATTGTGGTTTTTTATTTGCTTGGTGACCTCCGTCATAGATGCATAAAGGGACGCCAAGATGAGCTGGCCTAGGGCCACGCTTTCGCCATGATGCAAGTGACTGTCAAGGTAAGCATATTTCTTAGGCACCTGCATTGACTGAGAGCAAAAGAAATAGCGTGACAACCAGTATGTCAGGAAAGCCACATGCTCTTCCTCAGAAATATCAGCGGTGTCTCTATGATGGTGATTGATGAAATTGGTGTATGTGGGGTTCTTGGTATCTCCTACGTCAAATTTTACAGACACCAAATCAACGTCTGCATGGTTGAATATGGTACCGGAGGGTTTCAACCCTGTGATGGCCGCAGTATCAAGAAGAGTCGGGGTAATCATACCACAGCTAGTGTGAAAAGTGTTAGTCGACCCCTCCCAAAAGTACATAGCAACTGTTAATAGACTATGGGAGTAAGGGATATCAGTTCGATAAATACATAATAAAGTATAGATACCCAGCTCTTTCCATTGCTTCCCTTTTGTGGGTTCTAGGCGTGTCATCCAGTTTTTGAACTTCTGACAGTTCAGAGGTGGAACAGTTTTAAACTTTCTATCGAAGTAGCGGAGAGAGATAGGGTTCAAAAAAGAAATCAAGGACTTGGTTTCTTTACTTGTGGGGAAAAGGCGCCATCGTCATTCACATTGATTTTAGCTGGCGTGTCTGAAGGTAGAGGCCCTAAAAAGGCTAAAGATTTACCTTCAAGGTTGAAAGGGATTAATACCTGAGATTGCCAGATTTTGGTCTTCTCCTCTAAAAAAGGTGGTTCTGGCACGTAGGGCTTGCCGTCTACATGGCGTATGTGGTAAGTAGCTGCTGGGGCGGTTTCGATTTGTTTACTCACCATGGACAAATTTTGACTAAGCTTGAAGGTAACAAGAAATGGAGAAACTAAGTCTTTGGGTTGTAGGAAAACTGAGTCTTTTGGAAATGGTGAGAGACAGGGTTTTGAAATTTTTGGACTTTTTTGCTTGGAGGTAGAAAAACTGAGGAAGCATAGAAGAAGATGAAGAATAATTAGGATTACTATTTATAGGCTCGAAATAAAGAGAGGAAAGTCAAGGAAAAAATCTTGGTGATTTCCTAGGTTTAAAATCGTGTCCGTCGAAGGACACGTGTAGCCGGATTAAAGTGGAAGCGTGGTGGGCCATGTCTGCCACTAAAGTGTAATGATGGTCAACATTAATGATCCCACGTCTCAAAGCTAAAAACCTGGTACGTTTTCATGATTGCCCGATGTCACGAAAATATTGGAATAGTAAACTACTTTTTGGAGTAGTGGAAACGAATGAGTCGACGAAAGAGATAAAGCTTCATAGATGCCATTGTCTCATATAGTCGACAGAGTAAGGAAATTCGATAATGGCATCTCTGGGGGGAATTTTGTTACCTGAAATTTCCTAAATATGTTTAAGGACACGTGTCAAAGGAAAACATCCCTACAGGTTAGGGGCCGATTCTGAACGAATATAGGTTCCTTAGGAGAATTTATGAAACCAAGTCAAAGATGTCAGAAAGAAGTGTGTCGACTAGGAGAGCGAACCGAGAAATTGGTCGATTCGACCAAAGTATCAAATAAACCTGGGAAAAGTCAAGATCGGAGGCCAGAAGGAAAAAGGAGTCAAGACGAATGTGTCGAAGATGAATCGCATCGACTGGATGGTTAAAGAAAGGCTGTTGGTCGATTCGACATATTATGGGATGAGAGATAATTGATCGAAGTTCATATGTTGTCAAAGACGTAGTCTAAGGGACTTAGGGAAATTTCATTCTTTCTGAGATGTATCAAATCTAGGAGCGGTTAACCCTTTTGAAGTCACGATCGGGGAAGAGCCAAATTCTGAAGATCGTGCGCCGTTACCTCAAGAGATCGTGGTTGTTAAGCGCCAAGTGGATGGCAGAATCTTATGTAGCAGTTACGTTTTAGTTTCATTTTTTTCCGTTGATGGCTTTTAGTGGTTATATTGTAAATTACTATAACTAAGTCACCTCGTTGTAATTTTTAGGTGTGTTCACTTGTATTCTCAAATTTCTTACCAACACTCTGCCCAATTTCGCGCTTAAGGAAGAAAGAGTCACTAAGCTTTTGATGTACGTGAATCACCACCTTTATTTTCAATGTAATCAGTTTATCTTTTCAATTTTATCTCTTTAATGTCTTTACTTTTTCTATTCGTTTCGAGCAACTTTGCATGAACATTTCAACACTGCTTGTCGGTCACGAGTCACCAACTAGTTAGTTCGTTGAGTCTTGTTTCGTCCAAAATATATTGTCGATCACCAGTCAGTCGGTCGAAACTTCTGTGTGGAAAGTTGTTTTACTGTTTCCCTTGGTCTTAGAATACTGTTTCTTGGCTAGGGCATATTTTTGACAGAATCAGTACAATATACAAAATCTTAGCACGCGTCTTAAGATCAACTGGTCGATCTTGCTAGTAACCCTTAGTTTTAGGACATAGGGAGGATCAACGCTTGTTTACCATTTTCCACAGCAAACAATTACATACTGATACCTTCCCCTATGAATCTAAACTAGATTATAATCAATTAGGTTCCCGAAACCCAAATCATTTACATTATTAGCCTTAAATTTACGTAGTAACCTTAGATAATGATAGGTCGACATTTAGTCCCTTGGGATTCAATAATCTTTAAAGCTACACGCGATAGGACTGTATACTTGCGGTCTAGATTCTTTAAGACATATAAAGTCACGATCAATGACCAGATATGCAGAGTCATCAACAAACCACACATCAACTATCTTAGTGGGACTGGGCAAATTCATCTATGCAGTTGGCATGAAGATTCCATTTGATTATGGAACTTATATTTATGATCAGACCCTCAAGCATGCTGACACTTGTGACACAAAGCTTCCCATAGCCTTCCCCACTCTCCTAAGTGGAATTATTCTGCATCAACATCCTGGAATTATGTCTACAATGTTGGATGCTGAATGTAAAAGAGCTACCCCTCTGTCTCTACATCATAAGTTGTTTGCTGGAGCACATGTCCCAGACATTGTCTCAACATCTGCTGGTGCTGCACTGAAAACAGAAAATAAAGGGGATGTGGTTGTTGAACTCACTGCAACGTGCAGAGAATTGGATGAGGTCATAAGAATTAGCACAACAAGGAAGCTGAAACTTGAAGAGACCATCCCAGATCTGAAGAAGAATGTTGCTACAAGTGCTACTGAAGAGGCACTAGAAGAAGAAGCAAGCAGCTCAGCAACTCAAAGCTCTTCTGAAACTGGCTCAGGAGAAGAAGGAAGTGGAGAAAGTGAAGAGTCTGCAAGTTCTGCATATCACTCATTGGACTAAAGATGTTGATTGTGTTTCCATCTAGTTTTTGTCTATTTTTTATGTAATTTTTTTGGCACTTAACTGCATGGAACATATTTATTTTGGGTTGTATTTAACTTTAGATTTTTGGTACTTAGTTGAACCTAGTATTTATTTCTGTTATCCTCCATAAATTCTTTTTGGTTTTGCCAAATTATGGCTAAAAAGGGGGAGAGTATGAGTGATTATGAGTTGAGGAGGAGCAGTTGTGAATTGTTGCAGCTGTGAGCGTTTATGAGTGTTTTGTGTTTGTTTTTGTGTGTGATTCCCATGTGTGAGCAACTAATGTGAAGAGAATGCTAAGGAGGAGGAGTTGCTGATGTTAATTGTTGATTGTTGATTGTGCTTCTTGTGATGAAAGGAGAAGCTGAAGTATTTATTGTTGATTGTCTATCTATGAAGATACTATGTGTTTCCACAAGAAGAGAAGTTGTTGTGCATGGGGAGCAAAGTTTTTAACTGACAATTGTGCATCTGTGTGTTCTGTGTGTAGGGGGAGTAAAATGCCGCATCTTTGAATGTTCTAACTAATGTTTGAACACCTGTGTTAATTGTCCGCTGCTATCTCTATTTTGATTGTGATGCTGCTCTGATGTATGCACTTGAATTCCTGTGTTTATTATGATGATGTTTTAATTGTATGGCCTGCCCCCCAAATAATGTTTTAGCCAAAATTTGTCAAAAGGGAATTTTGTTGGTTCTATTGGTTGGCAACAATTTTGGTAAAACAATATGCTCAAAAATATCTTGAAGTTTACTGAAGTAGCAGATGTCACAGCAGATGTCCGGACATGTGAAACTAACAGAAGTGCAGATTTTTTAGGAAGTCACTTTATTGTTATTTGTATGCTTCGATTAAGGAAGCTTGAGAAACGCCTTCAGCAACATTCTCGGAGATTTAATATCTTGCTTTTATGGAGAAAAGACAGGAGGCGCTGAAGACTTGTGAGTAAAGCAACCATAGTTTTTGTTACTCTATTTAAAGGCTGCAAACCTTGTTTTGTAATTTGGCCGTTACAGTTTTAGAGAGTTTAGATTTTAATTTTTGGTTGTTCATTGTGTTGGTTGTCAATTGTTAATTGTGAGCCTCTTGAGTATTTCTACTTGAGAAGGACGGTTCTTTGAGTTGTAAGTTTTCAATCACCATAAGCTTTGAAGCAAGTGTGATTGCGTGTCTTTGAAAAGTGTCTTCAGTTTTAGTTATATTTAGTATCACGGGTTGTGGTACTGAAGGAGTGAGCGGAGGATTCTCATATCTAAGTGTGGTACCTTAGGTAGAAGGGTCATTGGGTAGTTTGATTAAGTGAGGAGGTGTAAACAGGGAAGGTTTAACTTCGAATTAATACTACTAATAATGAACTTCATCCCTGGCTTGGAAGCCCCTGGACGTAGGTTAGTTAGAACCGAACTGGGTTAACAAATCTCTGTGTTTTTATTGTTTTCTGCACTGTTATAGTCTATTTTGTTTAACTGTGTTCTAAACAGATATATGTGTCATGAAATTACCTTCGACATCTCATATTTGATACCAGAATTTCAAAAGTTGATGATAAAAATTGGAGAAATTCACCAAAGACTTGTAATCTTTTGACTTCCCAAGTGATCTTCCAAGAATTTAAAAGTCATGCCACTTGAACTAAGTTGTATTAGACATCCTTAGGTTCATTGTGAAAAAAGAATGAGCTCTAAGAGATAAGAGATGACCAAGTTATGATCTTTTGAATTTGCTCAAGAAAGATGGATGACCATTCTAGAGAACTTGTGATCTTTGGAATCTCAAAGCATCTTTAAACCAAATAAAATTATTGAAACAAGGAAGAAACTTGTTAGAGACCCTTTGAAGAGAATAATGGCTTTGGAATCAATAAAAAATCTTAAACAACAATTAAGATATGGTCTTCAAAAGTCCAAAATCCTAATTCCAAGAGCATTGGCCATGACATGGAGAATTCTTCAACTTTGATGATCTTTCTTACACATGGAGCATATCCACACGAGGAGAGATTGTTGTGGATGATAATAGGAAACCATAGCAAGAAGAACTTCCCTAAAATATTGGGAAATGATGAAACCATACATTTGTGATCCACAACTCAAGAACCTTGCCCAAATTAGGTCAAACACTTGAATCAACTTTGCCTCTTGGAACTTCTTTTGTAAAATAAAGCATGATGGGTGTAACACCCCTTCTAATTTCCCCGCGAATTATAAATTTAATCAGAGTTTAACATAACGAAAGGGTGTCACAATTTAAAAATTATTCAAATAATAAAACATCATAACAGTAATCATGCTTTTACGGAAGAACATATTAAATATAATTCAAACCAACGATTATGTTTTACACAACGGAAATAATATAAAACCCGGAATAAATTCAAATCATAATTATTCCAAACATAAACTAAAGAGAAACAAGTTTAATCTTTAAAATTCCAAAAACAATCGTTCCCCAGTGTTACAACTACTAGAGCATGACACCGACACGCGGATTATCTAAATAGCACAACTCTAAAAGTTGTCCTCACCAATTCTCGAGCAACTATACTCCTCAATCTGAAATCATTAAAGTAAGGGTGAGATTTCATCAAGATTAAAATGCATTATACATTTCTCAAAAACAATAAAACAATCAATTCATTATTCACCCTTGTTAACAGCATTAGCATACGATTCACGAACACAATTCACATATTCATCATGCATACAACAACAATCAATGCAATTGCAACACTGGAATTCATCCTAACATGTTACAAGTACATATGCAATGCAGACTCAAATGCATGTGGTACCAATCGTGAACCAAGTCCACACCCTATTCCGCTTACACCTCAGAAAACAGCGTCAATTCAATGATTCGCCCATACATCACTGGGTCAAGAATCTAGCCTCACCACCTCTGTCCATTAGGTAAGTTTATTGGCCCTGCAAGTTCAATTCCGCACAATGGAAATGAACCATCAACAATGCTTATGCATGCACATCAGAAGCATGCAACAATTTAAAATACGAAATATGAACATACAGCATTATTCCATTCATGATAAATAATAGCAACAACACATGCTAACAGAGAAATCATGAATATAACATTAATCACAATACAAGCAATCAACATACAACATTTACACGCAACGAATAACCACGAAATCACAATGTATTCTTACTACGGAAACCATATTAATTCCTCCAAATCTCAATTACTGGTTTTGAAAATGTTTTCATTAGGTAGTATTCATTCTAAGCTTTCCAACGATACCAACTATGCCTAAATCGGAGTTACGGTTAAAAAGATATGACTGAAATCGTTTCAAAAAAATTCATGTTCATCCCAACACAGTATGCATCGATGCATAAGGCTATGCATCAATGCATAACAGCATGTATCGATCCATAATTAGTATGCATCGATGCATAACTTAAAATTTCTGCATTTTTAAAATTTTCTTTAGTATGTGTCGACACATACGCATCATGTGTCGATGCATAACTTCCTTGTGTCGATCCATAGCTCCTTTGCATCGATACATGGCCCTGTTTTCCTTCCTATGAGTCGATGCATGACTCTATGAGTCTATGCATAGCTTTCCAAAGCTTCTTTTTTTCTAAAATTTCACTGCATGCATCGATCCATAATGTCTTGTGTCGACTCATACAGTTAGTTTTCACCCAAAATCCAGTTTTTCTTCACTGTTACGAATCACCATTACATCCAATCTTCACCAAACCTCATATCATCATAAAACAGAATTTATTACTGCATCTTTACATCCAATTGATCACCAAATTTGTTTTCTAATTAACCTATATTCATCTTACATAGATTAATCATTCATAACAGTTCCAATCATGATTTTTACGTCGGATTATAACGTTAGGGCACACTCAATTATCCTAATTCGAGATTCCTAACGGATCGATTCATTCTATTGATCATCAAAACCTATAAGGAATAATAATCAGATTCAATCCCCCCTTACCTCGCGATGAATCTTCGAATTCTCGGTGTTTGGCTTTTTCTCCTCTTTCTCTTCTCTTCTCCAATCTCACGTAGAATGCAAATCCTTATTTTTCCTCTTCTCACTTGTTTCCTTTTATTCCTTTATTTATTCCTTTTTATTTGCCAAATAATAGAAATAAATAAATTAGGATTTAAGTAGAGTCTTTTACTCCATACACCCTACAATTCAACTTCACACCCCATACTTCCATTATTTAATTAAATAATTAAATCCATTAATCCAAAAATATTAATAATTAAACCTTTAATTAAATTAATAATTAAATTCCTAATTATTTAATAATTGAATTAATTTGGGGTGTCACAGTTCATATCCAACTTAAGTGGCAAAACTAAAGCATTTTCACCATTGCTTCGAATGAAGAATGAAGAGTTCATCTAGAAAAAGGAGCATCAAGAGGATTTCGACAAGATCAAAGAATATTTAGTGAAGCCTCCTGTATTGGCACCTCCAGTTAGAAATAGGCCTATGAGGTTGTATATAGCAGCCTCATAATTGACTATAGGAAGTATGTTGGTTCAAGAAAATGCAAGTAGTGTCAAAAGACCTGTGTATTATCTTAGTCGAATGTTAAATGGCCCTGAAACTAGGTATAGTGATATAGAAAAACTATGCCTATGTTTGTAATTTTCTTGTATTAAACTGAAGCAATATATAAAGCCAGTTGACGTGTACGTTTCTTCTCATTTTGATATCATTAAACATATGTTGTCTAAACCAAGTTTGGACAGTCGAATTGGTAAATGGGCATTAGCGTTAACTAAATATCCCCTAACATATTTGCCTTTAAAGGAAATGAAAGGGTAAATAGTGGGAGACTTTTTGGTCGATCATTCTATGGTTGCTATGCCGCAAAACTTTGTTGAATTGGTGCCTTGGAAATTATATTTCGACGGTTTTAGCCATAAAAATGGCGTCGGGATAGGAGGAATAATAATTTCTCCCAATGGAATTCCAGCAGAGTTCAAGTATGCAATTGATGGTATCTACACCAATAATGAGGCAGAATATGAGTCTCTAATAACTGGACTTGAACTGCTGATAGAATTGAGGGCAAGAAATGTCAAAATTATGGGAGATTCCGAATTGGTAATTAACCAAGTGTCAAAAGAGTATAGATGTGTTAGAGAGAACCTAATCATGTACTTTGTGATTGCGATAAGATTGTTGAAACGATTCGAGCAAGCAAGCATTCGACATATACCTCAATGAGAGAACCAAGAAGCCAATGACTTGGCGCAAGAAGCTTCAGGATACAAGAAGAACGAAGATGAAGAACCTATTCAAGTAAGGGAAAAGGTTCGAGCTACTTTGTTATCTCCTTCAGATTTGTCAATTATAAAATTAGGTGCAATAGATGCCGAAAATTTTGAAATTTTAACAATTGATAATGGGCAAGATAATGACTGGCGTAAACCCCTGGTTGACTACTTATGTTCTCCTACGGGTTCGACAGAGTGTAAAATAAAATATCGTGTCTTAGGTTTTGTTTTAATCGAGAATGAATTATTTAAGAAAACTGTTGAAGGAGTACTACTTAAATGTTTGGGAGAAAGTGAGGCATACATAGCAGTGTCGAGTGTGCATAGTGGAGCATGTGGTGCACACCAAGCCGAACACAAAATGAAATGGCTTTTAATGCGATCAGGTGTCTACTGGCCTTCAATGCTGAAAGACTACATTGAATTTTCTAGGGGCTTCTAGGAATGCCAAATGCATGGGGGCATCCAACATGTTCTTGCAAGTGAATTGCATGCCATTATAAACCCTTGGCCGTTAAGAGGATGGGCCTTAGATGTGATTGGGGAAATAAAGCCAACATCATCGAAATAGCAGAGATACATTTTAGTCGGCATTGATTATTTCACAAAGTGGGTTGAGGCCGTAGCTTTAAAAAATGTCGACCAAGAGGCTGTGATTGGTTTTATACAAAATCATATTATGTGTCGCTTTGTAATTCCCGAAACAATCACAACCGACCAAGAAACCGTATTCACGGGGAGAAAAATGCAAGAATTCACAAAGGAGGTTGGAATAAAACTGTTAACGTCCACCCCTTATTATGCTCAGGCAAATGGTTGGGTCAAAGCTTCCAATAAAGTAATAATAAGCCTGACTAAGAAACATGTAGGTAAAAATCCAAAAAATTGGCATCAAACACTAGACCAAGCCTTATTGGCATGTCGAACGTCTCCTAAAGAAGCAACGGGGGAAACACCATTTCGATTGGCATATGGACATGATGTTGTATTTCCAGTAGAAATACATGTTAAATCAGTAAGAAGTCAACGACATCATGAAATACCATCTGAAGACTATTGGAATATGATGGAAGATGAGTGGGTCGACTTAGATGAAGAGAAGATGTTGGCTCTTGATTCACTAAGGAGACAAAAGGACAAAGTAGCCAAAGCCTATAACAAGAAGGTAAAGGATAAAGTGTTTCATGTTGATGATTTAGTTTGGAAAGTGATATTACCTATGGACAGAAATGATAGAGTCTTAGGAAAGTGGTCGCCTAATTGGGAGGGGCCGTTTAAGGTAATTCAAACTTTTTCCAACAACGCATATGAATTTGAGGAATTAGCCCCAAATCGACGGATTCTAAGGGTAAATGGTAAGTACTTAAATAAGTATAAACCCATTCTTCAAGAAATCATGATTTCAGCAATGTGAAGCGTGTGTCGAACAGAGCTGGAAAGAGTAATGTCGAAGCCAGCATATCAGTCATGCATTATATGTATGAAAAGACAATGTAAAGCGGAAAATAGAGCATTACATAAAAAAGTGGTTAAAATCATTGTACAAATTTTACAAAGGGTACATAAAAGGGCCACAATATATTTACATTAATCATAAGTTGCCAAATTTATTTTGGAACACCATCAAATCACCATGAATGCGTACGGCATCATTGCTCAGCCCATCTGTTGTTGTCTTGAGTGCTAATAATTCCTCCTCGACCTGAGCAGTAGCAGTGCTGACAATGATGGAATCCTTGGTCAGCTGGAGCAGTTCTGCTTGAGTAGGAGCGATGGCTTGATCGAGCTCTTCGTCTTGCTTAATGACAAGCTCCAACTCTGCGTTTAAGATTTCTATCTCCTTCGACAAAACGGCAATTCGACTGCGTATTTCAGCAGCTCTTTTCCTTTTAGGATCTTGCTCTTGCTGTTTTTGATTAACTTGTGTCTTTAGCCCTTCGATAACCTTCTTTGTCCTTATTACCATGTCCACATTCCTCCTCACCTCCGCCCGCTTTGCTTCGACCGACTGTTCATTCTCTTTTACCCGGTTAATATTTTCAAGCAATGAAGGGAAAACCTCTTCAAATTCTGTCACCATGAGCTTAGAAAATTCAGAAATCTTGAGACCCTTCAGTTGAGTAACAGCATCTAAAAGATCTGGTCCAAGAGTTGAATCCTCATGTAGCATATGATGCAAGTCGGAGCTGAAAGCATATGTCCGAATCTTATCCGTCAACTTCTTGATCTTTGTTGCTTCAGGCCCCAACTTGTCATTATGAGCCTGAGAGTGGTCAGAGTCAGAAGAGAAAGTCTAGCGACTCACAAAGTTGTCCATCCTCGCCAGTGCAACATCGATATCTAACTCTGTCGAGTCGGAAGCCTTCTCTCTCGATGGGCCAGGAAAATCCTTTTTTGTCTCTGCGGGTTTGGGTGAAGTGCTTGTTTGGACTCTTGAAGGTGGTGAAGAATCGACCTTTGGGTCCTCCATAATTTGCGGCTTCTCTGTTGATGTTGAAGTCGTATTCCTTTGAGCAGGCGCCAGTAGTGTACCTTCAAAAGAAAAAAGAGGAATAGGGCCGTCTTTATTAGCCTCTAGAGCCTGTATGAAAGCTGAAAGGCTAGAATCAGAACTAGTCGAACTAGGATTGTTGTGCTTGGCAGAACTAGTGACCGAACCAGAGTCACTAAGAGTAGTCGTGATAGTCAAATCAATGAACTCACCAACGACTATGTTAAAGTTATCTTGGTGATGGGGAGAGGATTGTTCTGACAAAGGGGAATAGTCGGACGAACTAGTTGTACTTTGTTGCTGGCCAGAAGCTCCAACCTAATGGAGGAAATAACAGAAACTCAGGACCAAATTCAATACGGGAAGAAAGCAAAGAAGTATTAACAAATACCTTTAGTGAGGGGTCAACATCAGTAGGCCCGCTTTCCCCAGTCGAAACAGCAGCACCCCCAGCTGGATCCTGGGCTTGGTTTGGGGTTGTCGGTTGAGGAGGAGTAACAATGGATGTATTTACGACTATAGTGTCAGCGCCTAGATCTATACTAGCTTCAAGGTTTTCAGCCAGAATCACCTTACCTCTCCTTGTGGTAACAAGAGGTTTAGGGTTATGGTCTGGTTCCTCCACCGTCTCGATGACCATCATCTCATTTTGGGCCTTAGAGATCTTCACCTTATTTTTCCTTTTTGTCTCGTTACCCTCAGAAGAGGATCCTTTCTTCCTCTTATGCCTTTTGAATTGGTGAGAATGTTGAGGAGACCGAGCATCAGGTAATGGCTGAAGAAGAAAATGATAGTAGGAGTGTAAAGCAATCGAGGGAGTTTTATAAAAAGAGTGTGGAGGTTATACCTTAGTCCCCTCAGAAAGTTGGGTCTTGTCCCTCTTGGATGTTTTGGATTTGATGGAGGGAGAAGTCGAAGACGCTGAGTGTTTCCGACTCTGGCGTGTAACAAAGGATATTAGCATTTAGCAGGCCATAAAGCATTGCATGTAACGCAAGAAACAAAATTACTTACAGAAAAATCAGGAATCTTCGAAGTATTAGTGGGTTCGTCATCATGAGAAAGCTGTAAGGTGTCAACCAATTAGAGAAAATAAAACTGAATGACATATAGAGTGGCAAGGCCATACCTTTAAGGTTTCCTTGTTAGTAGTCTCGACAGGTACACTCGACGGGCCTACCTGATTGGCTTTGACGGTGGAAGTTGCCTTGGGAGTTACCTGTTTTAAGGGAATGGCTAAAATAAAGGTGGATAAGTTAATACGTGTGAAAGTCGAAGTAAAACGATACTAAGCTTTCCAAAACTGTTACCATTGGGAATGACAATAAATATTCTCATACATTGAAGATCGATATGTAGAATACCCGGGTAAGAATCTAACCAACACATCGTCGGCTCTACTCTGTTGGCCTTTTTCTTATAAGCATTTATGATATGAGACTCAGGACAATACCACTAATTTGGGATAGGTGGTCGAAATGCTAAGGCCAAAGGGCTAGTTGGCAAAGGGGGAAATTTGATTTTTCCAAAATGAAGTGCGTAAAGATATTTATCTTTCGCGTAACCAGGAATTTTAAGTTGGGGAATCCTGTTGGTCACCTTCTCTTTTATCTCTTCAGTCGCCTGATAGATGGTCCGACGAAGATTACTGGGTAAATACACCACCCTAAAGTAGTTCTGGAAAGCTTGAATTTGCTTAATATTAGTGGTCTTACATTTGGTTGGCTTGCCCTACAATTGATCAAAAGCATTGTTCAGTTCAAAGATCTTTTTGTCGGGATCACCAACAAAAGTAACGAAATAAGATTGCCACCAAGTTTTAAATTACTCGGTACAGAAGAACGATGGCGCAAAGTCAGTAAAAGTAAGTGCGGGGTTTTTAGCCCAAAGATCATCATAATCTTCTTGAATGAATTCCCAAGGTTTTTCGGTAACTACGTCGACCAACAACTCATAAGAATTAAACAAAGGCTTGGGCACAAGCTGGCATAGTCCAAACTGTCGAGCCACCAAGTTGGATTGGTAGGCGACTAGGCTGGAACTCATGCTGGTGATCGAATGTGATAAAAATTTGGGAACCAAGAGACGTTTCCAGAAAATTAAGGATTGCATCTTGTGTTTCTCTTCCACTGGTGAGAAAAAATCAGCAAGCCAAGCTAGGCCAGTCTTCTCATCGGAGAATAGAGCCATAGAAGGCTTAAAATTGACTCTTTTCAGCATTATGTCGAACATTAAATTAAAGAGGTCAGATTTTGGAATGCCTCTATCGATGGGTGTCGTGGGAAGAAGGCGCTCCTACACGCTGTAAGTCTGTGTCGAATCGCATCCTTCCTTTCTACTTTTAAAAGGCTTTCAGTTCTTCAGAAAAAGTGGCATTCAGCCACAACTGTAAGAGCCAAAAAGGTCCATGTACAAGGACGTTTTTCTTTTTGGCGATGTCGGGATTGTGGTTTTTTATTTGCTTGGTGACCTCCGTCATAGATGCATAAAGGGACGCCAAGATGAGCTGGCCTAGGGCCACGCTTTCGCCATGATGCAAGTGACTGTCAAGGTAAGCATATTTCTTAGGCACCTGCATTGACTGAGAGCAAAAGAAATAGCGTGACAACCAGTATGTCAGGAAAGCCACATGCTCTTCCTCAGAAATATCAGCGGTGTCTCTATGATGGTGATTGATGAAATTGGTGTATGTGGGGTTCTTGGTATCTCCTACGTCAAATTTTACAGACACCAAATCAACGTCTGCATGGTTGAATATGGTACCGGAGGGTTTCAACCCTGTGATGGCCGCAGTATCAAGAAGAGTCGGGGTAATCATACCACAGCTAGTGTGAAAAGTGTTAGTCGACCCCTCCCAAAAGTACATAGCAACTGTTAATAGACTATGGGAGTAAGGGATATCAGTTCGATAAATACATAATAAAGTATAGATACCCAGCTCTTTCCATTGCTTCCCTTTTGTGGGTTCTAGGCGTGTCATCCAGTTTTTGAACTTCTGACAGTTCAGAGGTGGAACAGTTTTAAACTTTCTATCGAAGTAGCGGAGAGAGATAGGGTTCAAAAAAGAAATCAAGGACTTGGTTTCTTTACTTGTGGGGAAAAGGCGCCATCGTCATTCACATTGATTTTAGCTGGCGTGTCTGAAGGTAGAGGCCCTAAAAAGGCTAAAGATTTACCTTCAAGGTTGAAAGGGATTAATACCTGAGATTGCCAGATTTTGGTCTTCTCCTCTAAAAAAGGTGGTTCTGGCACGTAGGGCTTGCCGTCTACATGGCGTATGTGGTAAGTAGCTGCTGGGGCGGTTTCGATTTGTTTACTCACCATGGACAAATTTTGACTAAGCTTGAAGGTAACAAGAAATGGAGAAACTAAGTCTTTGGGTTGTAGGAAAACTGAGTCTTTTGGAAATGGTGAGAGACAGGGTTTTGAAATTTTTGGACTTTTTTGCTTGGAGGTAGAAAAACTGAGGAAGCATAGAAGAAGATGAAGAATAATTAGGATTACTATTTATAGGCTCGAAATAAAGAGAGGAAAGTCAAGGAAAAAATCTTGGTGATTTCCTAGGTTTAAAATCGTGTCCGTCGAAGGACACGTGTAGCCGGATTAAAGTGGAAGCGTGGTGGGCCATGTCTGCCACTAAAGTGTAATGATGGTCAACATTAATGATCCCACGTCTCAAAGCTAAAAACCTGGTACGTTTTCATGATTGCCCGATGTCACGAAAATATTGGAATAGTAAACTACTTTTTGGAGTAGTGGAAACGAATGAGTCGACGAAAGAGATAAAGCTTCATAGATGCCATTGTCTCATATAGTCGACAGAGTAAGGAAATTCGATAATGGCATCTCTGGGGGGAATTTTGTTACCTGAAATTTCCTAAATATGTTTAAGGACACGTGTCAAAGGAAAACATCCCTACAGGTTAGGGGCCGATTCTGAACGAATATAGGTTCCTTAGGAGAATTTATGAAACCAAGTCAAAGATGTCAGAAAGAAGTGTGTCGACTAGGAGAGCGAACCGAGAAATTGGTCGATTCGACCAAAGTATCAAATAAACCTGGGAAAAGTCAAGATCGGAGGCCAGAAGGAAAAAGGAGTCAAGACGAATGTGTCGAAGATGAATCGCATCGACTGGATGGTTAAAGAAAGGCTGTTGGTCGATTCGACATATTATGGGATGAGAGATAATTGATCGAAGTTCATATGTTGTCAAAGACGTAGTCTAAGGGACTTAGGGAAATTTCATTCTTTCTGAGATGTATCAAATCTAGGAGCGGTTAACCCTTTTGAAGTCACGATCGGGGAAGAGCCAAATTCTGAAGATCGTGCGCCGTTACCTCAAGAGATCGTGGTTGTTAAGCGCCAAGTGGATGGCAGAATCTTATGTAGCAGTTACGTTTTAGTTTCATTTTTTTCCGTTGATGGCTTTTAGTGGTTATATTGTAAATTACTATAACTAAGTCACCTCGTTGTAATTTTTAGGTGTGTTCACTTGTATTCTCAAATTTCTTACCAACACTCTGCCCAATTTCGCGCTTAAGGAAGAAAGAGTCACTAAGCTTTTGATGTACGTGAATCACCACCTTTATTTTCAATGTAATCAGTTTATCTTTTCAATTTTATCTCTTTAATGTCTTTACTTTTTCTATTCGTTTCGAGCAACTTTGCATGAACATTTCAACACTGCTTGTCGGTCACGAGTCACCAACTAGTTAGTTCGTTGAGTCTTGTTTCGTCCAAAATATATTGTCGATCACCAGTCAGTCGGTCGAAACTTCTGTGTGGAAAGTTGTTTTACTGTTTCCCTTGGTCTTAGAATACTGTTTCTTGGCTAGGGCATATTTTTGACAGAATCAGTACAATATACAAAATCTTAGCACGCGTCTTAAGATCAACTGGTCGATCTTGCTAGTAACCCTTAGTTTTAGGACATAGGGAGGATCAACGCTTGTTTACCATTTTCCACAGCAAACAATTACATACTGATACCTTCCCCTATGAATCTAAACTAGATTATAATCAATTAGGTTCCCGAAACCCAAATCATTTACATTATTAGCCTTAAATTTACGTAGTAACCTTAGATAATGATAGGTCGACATTTAGTCCCTTGGGATTCAATAATCTTTAAAGCTACACGCGATAGGACTGTATACTTGCGGTCTAGATTCTTTAAGACATATAAAGTCACGATCAATGACCAGATATGCAGAGTCATCAACAAACCACACATCAACTATCTTAGTGGGACTGGGCAAATTCATCTATGCAGTTGGCATGAAGATTCCATTTGATTATGGAACTTATATTTATGATCAGACCCTCAAGCATGCTGACACTTGTGACACAAAGCTTCCCATAGCCTTCCCCACTCTCCTAAGTGGAATTATTCTGCATCAACATCCTGGAATTATGTCTACAATGTTGGATGCTGAATGTAAAAGAGCTACCCCTCTGTCTCTACATCATAAGTTGTTTGCTGGAGCACATGTCCCAGACATTGTCTCAACATCTGCTGGTGCTGCACTGAAAACAGAAAATAAAGGGGATGTGGTTGTTGAACTCACTGCAACGTGCAGAGAATTGGATGAGGTCATAAGAATTAGCACAACAAGGAAGCTGAAACTTGAAGAGACCATCCCAGATCTGAAGAAGAATGTTGCTACAAGTGCTACTGAAGAGGCACTAGAAGAAGAAGCAAGCAGCTCAGCAACTCAAAGCTCTTCTGAAACTGGCTCAGGAGAAGAAGGAAGTGGAGAAAGTGAAGAGTCTGCAAGTTCTGCATATCACTCATTGGACTAAAGATGTTGATTGTGTTTCCATCTAGTTTTTGTCTATTTTTTATGTAATTTTTTTGGCACTTAACTGCATGGAACATATTTATTTTGGGTTGTATTTAACTTTAGATTTTTGGTACTTAGTTGAACCTAGTATTTATTTCTGTTATCCTCCATAAATTCTTTTTGGTTTTGCCAAATTATGGCTAAAAAGGGGGAGAGTATGAGTGATTATGAGTTGAGGAGGAGCAGTTGTGAATTGTTGCAGCTGTGAGCGTTTATGAGTGTTTTGTGTTTGTTTTTGTGTGTGATTCCCATGTGTGAGCAACTAATGTGAAGAGAATGCTAAGGAGGAGGAGTTGCTGATGTTAATTGTTGATTGTTGATTGTGCTTCTTGTGATGAAAGGAGAAGCTGAAGTATTTATTGTTGATTGTCTATCTATGAAGATACTATGTGTTTCCACAAGAAGAGAAGTTGTTGTGCATGGGGAGCAAAGTTTTTAACTGACAATTGTGCATCTGTGTGTTCTGTGTGTAGGGGGAGTAAAATGCCGCATCTTTGAATGTTCTAACTAATGTTTGAACACCTGTGTTAATTGTCCGCTGCTATCTCTATTTTGATTGTGATGCTGCTCTGATGTATGCACTTGAATTCCTGTGTTTATTATGATGATGTTTTAATTGTATGGCCTGCCCCCCAAATAATGTTTTAGCCAAAATTTGTCAAAAGGGAATTTTGTTGGTTCTATTGGTTGGCAACAATTTTGGTAAAACAATATGCTCAAAAATATCTTGAAGTTTACTGAAGTAGCAGATGTCACAGCAGATGTCCGGACATGTGAAACTAACAGAAGTGCAGATTTTTTAGGAAGTCACTTTATTGTTATTTGTATGCTTCGATTAAGGAAGCTTGAGAAACGCCTTCAGCAACATTCTCGGAGATTTAATATCTTGCTTTTATGGAGAAAAGACAGGAGGCGCTGAAGACTTGTGAGTAAAGCAACCATAGTTTTTGTTACTCTATTTAAAGGCTGCAAACCTTGTTTTGTAATTTGGCCGTTACAGTTTTAGAGAGTTTAGATTTTAATTTTTGGTTGTTCATTGTGTTGGTTGTCAATTGTTAATTGTGAGCCTCTTGAGTATTTCTACTTGAGAAGGACGGTTCTTTGAGTTGTAAGTTTTCAATCACCATAAGCTTTGAAGCAAGTGTGATTGCGTGTCTTTGAAAAGTGTCTTCAGTTTTAGTTATATTTAGTATCACGGGTTGTGGTACTGAAGGAGTGAGCGGAGGATTCTCATATCTAAGTGTGGTACCTTAGGTAGAAGGGTCATTGGGTAGTTTGATTAAGTGAGGAGGTGTAAACAGGGAAGGTTTAACTTCGAATTAATACTACTAATAATGAACTTCATCCCTGGCTTGGAAGCCCCTGGACGTAGGTTAGTTAGAACCGAACTGGGTTAACAAATCTCTGTGTTTTTATTGTTTTCTGCACTGTTATAGTCTATTTTGTTTAACTGTGTTCTAAACAGATATATGTGTCATGAAATTACCTTCGACATCTCATATTTGATACCAGAATTTCAAAAGTTGATGATAAAAATTGGAGAAATTCACCAAAGACTTGTAATCTTTTGACTTCCCAAGTGATCTTCCAAGAATTTAAAAGTCATGCCACTTGAACTAAGTTGTATTAGACATCCTTAGGTTCATTGTGAAAAAAGAATGAGCTCTAAGAGATAAGAGATGACCAAGTTATGATCTTTTGAATTTGCTCAAGAAAGATGGATGACCATTCTAGAGAACTTGTGATCTTTGGAATCTCAAAGCATCTTTAAACCAAATAAAATTATTGAAACAAGGAAGAAACTTGTTAGAGACCCTTTGAAGAGAATAATGGCTTTGGAATCAATAAAAAATCTTAAACAACAATTAAGATATGGTCTTCAAAAGTCCAAAATCCTAATTCCAAGAGCATTGGCCATGACATGGAGAATTCTTCAACTTTGATGATCTTTCTTACACATGGAGCATATCCACACGAGGAGAGATTGTTGTGGATGATAATAGGAAACCATAGCAAGAAGAACTTCCCTAAAATATTGGGAAATGATGAAACCATACATTTGTGATCCACAACTCAAGAACCTTGCCCAAATTAGGTCAAACACTTGAATCAACTTTGCCTCTTGGAACTTCTTTTGTAAAATAAAGCATGATGGGTGTAACACCCCTTCTAATTTCCCCGCGAATTATAAATTTAATCAGAGTTTAACATAACGAAAGGGTGTCACAATTTAAAAATTATTCAAATAATAAAACATCATAACAGTAATCATGCTTTTACGGAAGAACATATTAAATATAATTCAAACCAACGATTATGTTTTACACAACGGAAATAATATAAAACCCGGAATAAATTCAAATCATAATTATTCCAAACATAAACTAAAGAGAAACAAGTTTAATCTTTAAAATTCCAAAAACAATCGTTCCCTAGTGTTACAACTACTAGAGCATGACACCGACACGCGGATTATCTAAATAGCACAACTCTAAAAGCTGTCCTCACCAATTCTCGAGCAACTATACTCCTCAATCTGAAATCATTAAAGTAAGGGTGAGATTTCATCAAGATTAAAATGCATTATACATTTCTCAAAAACAATAAAACAATCAATTCATTATTCACCCTTGTTAACAGCATTAGCATACGATTCACGAACACAATTCACATATTCATCATGCATACAACAACAATCAATGCAATTGCAACACTGGAATTCATCCTAACATGTTACAAGTACATATGCAATGCAGACTCAAATGCATGTGGTACCAATCGTGAACCAAGTCCACACCCTGTTCCGCTTACACCTCGAAAAACAGCGTCAATTCAATGATTCGCCCATACATCACTGGGTCAAGAATCTAGCCTCACCACCTATGTCCATTAGGTAAGTTTATTGGCCCTGCAAGTTCAATTCCGCACAATGGGAATGAACCATCAACAATGCTTATGCATGCACATCAGAAGCATGCAACAATTTAAAATACGAAATATGAACATACAGCATTATTCCGTTCATGATCAATAACAGCAACAACACATGCTAACAGAGAAATCATGAATATAACATTAATCACAATACAAGGAATCAACATACAATATTTACACGCAACGAATAACCACGAAATCACAATGTATTCTTACTACGGAAACCATATTAATTCCTCCAAATCTCAATTACTGGTTTTGAAAATGTTTTCATTAGGTAGTATTCATTCTAAGCTTTCCAACGATACCAACTATGCCTAAATCGGAGTTACGGTTAAAAAGATATGACTGAAATCGTTTCAAAAAAATTCATGTTCATCCCAACACAGTATGCATCGATGCATAAGGCTATGCATCAATGCATAACAGCATGTATCGATCCATAATTAGTATGCATCGATGCATAACTTAAAATTTCTGCATTTTTAAAATTTTCTTTAGTATGTGTCGACACATACGCATCATGTGTCGATGCATAACTTCCTTGTGTCGATCCATAGCTCCTTTGCATCGATACATGGCCCTGTTTTCCTTCCTATGAGTCGATGCATGACTCTATGAGTCTATGCATAGCTTTCCAAAGCTTCTTTTTTTCTAAAATTTCACTGCATGCATCGATCCATAATGTCTTGTGTCGACTCATACAGTTAGTTTTCACCCAAAATCCAGTTTTTCTTCACTGTTACGAATCACCATTACATCCAATCTTCACCAAACCTCATATCATCATAAAACAGAATTTATTACTGCATCTTTACATCCAATTGATCACCAAATTTGTTTTCTAATTAACCTATATTCATCTTACATAGATTAATCATTCATAACAGTTCCAATCATGATTTTTACGTCGGATTATAACGTTAGGGCACACTCAATTATCCTAATTCGAGATTCCTAACGGATCGATTCATTCTATTGATCATCAAAACCTATAAGGAATAATAATCAGATTCAATCCCCCCTTACCTCGCGATGAATCTTCGAATTCTCGGTGTTTGGCTTTTTCTCCTCTTTCTCTTCTCTTCTCCAATCTCACGTAGAATGCAAATCCTTATTTTTCCTCTTCTCACTTGTTTCCTTTTATTCCTTTATTTATTCCTTTTTATTTGCCAAATAATAGAAATAAATAAATTAGGATTTAAGTAGAGTCTTTTACTCCATACACCCTACAATTCAACTTCACACCCCATACTTCCATTATTTAATTAAATAATTAAATCCATTAATCCAAAAATATTAATAATTAAACCTTTAATTAAATTAATAATTAAATTCCTAATTATTTAATAATTGAATTAATTTGGGGTGTCACAGTTCATATCCAACTTAAGTGGCAAAACTAAAGCATTTTCACCATTGCTTCGAATGAAGAATGAAGAGTTCATCTAGAAAAAGGAGCATCAAGAGGATTTCGACAAGATCAAAGAATATTTAGTGAAGCCTCCTGTATTGGCACCTCCAGTTAGAAATAGGCCTATGAGGTTGTATATAGCAGCCTCATAATTGACTATAGGAAGTATGTTGGTTCAAGAAAATGCAAGTAGTGTCAAAAGACCTGTGTATTATCTTAGTCGAATGTTAAATGGCCCTGAAACTAGGTATAGTGATATAGAAAAACTATGCCTATGTTTGTAATTTTCTTGTATTAAACTGAAGCAATATATAAAGCCAGTTGACGTGTACGTTTCTTCTCATTTTGATATCATTAAACATATGTTGTCTAAACCAAGTTTGGACAGTCGAATTGGTAAATGGGCATTAGCGTTAACTAAATATCCCCTAACATATTTGCCTTTAAAGGAAATGAAAGGGTAAATAGTGGGAGACTTTTTGGTCGATCATTCTATGGTTGCTATGCCGCAAAACTTTGTTGAATTGGTGCCTTGGAAATTATATTTCGACGGTTTTAGCCATAAAAATGGCGTCGGGATAGGAGGAATAATAATTTCTCCCAATGGAATTCCAGCAGAGTTCAAGTATGCAATTGATGGTATCTACACCAATAATGAGGCAGAATATGAGTCTCTAATAACTGGACTTGAACTGCTGATAGAATTGAGGGCAAGAAATGTCAAAATTATGGGAGATTCCGAATTGGTAATTAACCAAGTGTCAAAAGAGTATAGATGTGTTAGAGAGAACCTAATCATGTACTTTGTGATTGCGATAAGATTGTTGAAACGATTCGAGCAAGCAAGCATTCGACATATACCTCAATGAGAGAACCAAGAAGCCAATGACTTGGCGCAAGAAGCTTCAGGATACAAGAAGAACGAAGATGAAGAACCTATTCAAGTAAGGGAAAAGGTTCGAGCTACTTTGTTATCTCCTTCAGATTTGTCAATTATAAAATTAGGTGCAATAGATGCCGAAAATTTTGAAATTTTAACAATTGATAATGGGCAAGATAATGACTGGCGTAAACCCCTGGTTGACTACTTATGTTCTCCTACGGGTTCGACAGAGTGTAAAATAAAATATCGTGTCTTAGGTTTTGTTTTAATCGAGAATGAATTATTTAAGAAAACTGTTGAAGGAGTACTACTTAAATGTTTGGGAGAAAGTGAGGCATACATAGCAGTGTCGAGTGTGCATAGTGGAGCATGTGGTGCACACCAAGCCGAACACAAAATGAAATGGCTTTTAATGCGATCAGGTGTCTACTGGCCTTCAATGCTGAAAGACTACATTGAATTTTCTAGGGGCTTCTAGGAATGCCAAATGCATGGGGGCATCCAACATGTTCTTGCAAGTGAATTGCATGCCATTATAAACCCTTGGCCGTTAAGAGGATGGGCCTTAGATGTGATTGGGGAAATAAAGCCAACATCATCGAAATAGCAGAGATACATTTTAGTCGGCATTGATTATTTCACAAAGTGGGTTGAGGCCGTAGCTTTAAAAAATGTCGACCAAGAGGCTGTGATTGGTTTTATACAAAATCATATTATGTGTCGCTTTGTAATTCCCGAAACAATCACAACCGACCAAGAAACCGTATTCACGGGGAGAAAAATGCAAGAATTCACAAAGGAGGTTGGAATAAAACTGTTAACGTCCACCCCTTATTATGCTCAGGCAAATGGTTGGGTCAAAGCTTCCAATAAAGTAATAATAAGCCTGACTAAGAAACATGTAGGTAAAAATCCAAAAAATTGGCATCAAACACTAGACCAAGCCTTATTGGCATGTCGAACGTCTCCTAAAGAAGCAACGGGGGAAACACCATTTCGATTGGCATATGGACATGATGTTGTATTTCCAGTAGAAATACATGTTAAATCAGTAAGAAGTCAACGACATCATGAAATACCATCTGAAGACTATTGGAATATGATGGAAGATGAGTGGGTCGACTTAGATGAAGAGAAGATGTTGGCTCTTGATTCACTAAGGAGACAAAAGGACAAAGTAGCCAAAGCCTATAACAAGAAGGTAAAGGATAAAGTGTTTCATGTTGATGATTTAGTTTGGAAAGTGATATTACCTATGGACAGAAATGATAGAGTCTTAGGAAAGTGGTCGCCTAATTGGGAGGGGCCGTTTAAGGTAATTCAAACTTTTTCCAACAACGCATATGAATTTGAGGAATTAGCCCCAAATCGACGGATTCTAAGGGTAAATGGTAAGTACTTAAATAAGTATAAACCCATTCTTCAAGAAATCATGATTTCAGCAATGTGAAGCGTGTGTCGAACAGAGCTGGAAAGAGTAATGTCGAAGCCAGCATATCAGTCATGCATTATATGTATGAAAAGACAATGTAAAGCGGAAAATAGAGCATTACATAAAAAAGTGGTTAAAATCATTGTACAAATTTTACAAAGGGTACATAAAAGGGCCACAATATATTTACATTAATCATAAGTTGCCAAATTTATTTTGGAACACCATCAAATCACCATGAATGCATACAACATCATTGCTCAGCCCATCTGCTCTTGTCTTGAGTGCTAATAAATCCTCCTCGACCTGAGCAGTAGCAGTGCTGACAATGATGGCATCCTTGGTCAGCTAGAGCAGTTCTGCTTGAGTAGGAGTGATGGCTTAATCGAGCTTTTCATCTTGTTTCATGAGAAGCTCCAACTCTGCGTTTAAGATTTCTATCTCCTTCGACAAAACGGCAATTCGACTGCGTATTTCAGCAGCTCTTTTCCTTTTAGGATCTTGCTCTTGCTGTTTTTGATTAACTTGTGTCTTTAGCCCTTCGATAACCTTCTTTGTCCTTATTACCATGTCCACATTCCTCCTCACCTCCGCCCGCTTTGCTTCGACCGACTGTTCATTCTCTTTTACCCGGTTAATATTTTCAAGCAATGAAGGGAAAACCTCTTCAAATTCTGTCACCATGAGCTTAGAAAATTCAGAAATCTTGAGACCCTTCAGTTGAGTAACAGCATCTAAAAGATCTGGTCCAAGAGTTGAATCCTCATGTAGCATATGATGCAAGTCGGAGCTGAAAGCATATGTCCGAATCTTATCCGTCAACTTCTTGATCTTTGTTGCTTCAGGCCCCAACTTGTCATTATGAGCCTGAGAGTGGTCAGAGTCAGAAGAGAAAGTCTAGCGACTCACAAAGTTGTCCATCCTCGCCAGTGCAACATCGATATCTAACTCTGTCGAGTCGGAAGCCTTCTCTCTCGATGGGCCAGGAAAATCCTTTTTTGTCTCTGCGGGTTTGGGTGAAGTGCTTGTTTGGACTCTTGAAGGTGGTGAAGAATCGACCTTTGGGTCCTCCATAATTTGCGGCTTCTCTGTTGATGTTGAAGTCGTATTCCTTTGAGCAGGCGCCAGTAGTGTACCTTCAAAAGAAAAAAGAGGAATAGGGCCGTCTTTATTAGCCTCTAGAGCCTGTATGAAAGCTGAAAGGCTAGAATCAGAACTAGTCGAACTAGGATTGTTGTGCTTGGCAGAACTAGTGACCGAACCAGAGTCACTAAGAGTAGTCGTGATAGTCAAATCAATGAACTCACCAACGACTATGTTAAAGTTATCTTGGTGATGGGGAGAGGATTGTTCTGACAAAGGGGAATAGTCGGACGAACTAGTTGTACTTTGTTGCTGGCCAGAAGCTCCAACCTAATGGAGGAAATAACAGAAACTCAGGACCAAATTCAATACGGGAAGAAAGCAAAGAAGTATTAACAAATACCTTTAGTGAGGGGTCAACATCAGTAGGCCCGCTTTCCCCAGTCGAAACAGCAGCACCCCCAGCTGGATCCTGGGCTTGGTTTGGGGTTGTCGGTTGAGGAGGAGTAACAATGGATGTATTTACGACTATAGTGTCAGCGCCTAGATCTATACTAGCTTCAAGGTTTTCAGCCAGAATCACCTTACCTCTCCTTGTGGTAACAAGAGGTTTAGGGTTATGGTCTGGTTCCTCCACCGTCTCGATGACCATCATCTCATTTTGGGCCTTAGAGATCTTCACCTTATTTTTCCTTTTTGTCTCGTTACCCTCAGAAGAGGATCCTTTCTTCCTCTTATGCCTTTTGAATTGGTGAGAATGTTGAGGAGACCGAGCATCAGGTAATGGCTGAAGAAGAAAATGATAGTAGGAGTGTAAAGCAATCGAGGGAGTTTTATAAAAAGAGTGTGGAGGTTATACCTTAGTCCCCTCAGAAAGTTGGGTCTTGTCCCTCTTGGATGTTTTGGATTTGATGGAGGGAGAAGTCGAAGACGCTGAGTGTTTCCGACTCTGGCGTGTAACAAAGGATATTAGCATTTAGCAGGCCATAAAGCATTGCATGTAACGCAAGAAACAAAATTACTTACAGAAAAATCAGGAATCTTCGAAGTATTAGTGGGTTCGTCATCATGAGAAAGCTGTAAGGTGTCAACCAATTAGAGAAAATAAAACTGAATGACATATAGAGTGGCAAGGCCATACCTTTAAGGTTTCCTTGTTAGTAGTCTCGACAGGTACACTCGACGGGCCTACCTGATTGGCTTTGACGGTGGAAGTTGCCTTGGGAGTTACCTGTTTTAAGGGAATGGCTAAAATAAAGGTGGATAAGTTAATACGTGTGAAAGTCGAAGTAAAACGATACTAAGCTTTCCAAAACTGTTACCATTGGGAATGACAATAAATATTCTCATACATTGAAGATCGATATGTAGAATACCCGGGTAAGAATCTAACCAACACATCGTCGGCTCTACTCTGTTGGCCTTTTTCTTATAAGCATTTATGATATGAGACTCAGGACAATACCACTAATTTGGGATAGGTGGTCGAAATGCTAAGGCCAAAGGGCTAGTTGGCAAAGGGGGAAATTTGATTTTTCCAAAATGAAGTGCGTAAAGATATTTATCTTTCGCGTAACCAGGAATTTTAAGTTGGGGAATCCTGTTGGTCACCTTCTCTTTTATCTCTTCAGTCGCCTGATAGATGGTCCGACGAAGATTACTGGGTAAATACACCACCCTAAAGTAGTTCTGGAAAGCTTGAATTTGCTTAATATTAGTGGTCTTACATTTGGTTGGCTTGCCCTACAATTGATCAAAAGCATTGTTCAGTTCAAAGATCTTTTTGTCGGGATCACCAACAAAAGTAACGAAATAAGATTGCCACCAAGTTTTAAATTACTCGGTACAGAAGAACGATGGCGCAAAGTCAGTAAAAGTAAGTGCGGGGTTTTTAGCCCAAAGATCATCATAATCTTCTTGAATGAATTCCCAAGGTTTTTCGGTAACTACGTCGACCAACAACTCATAAGAATTAAACAAAGGCTTGGGCACAAGCTGGCATAGTCCAAACTGTCGAGCCACCAAGTTGGATTGGTAGGCGACTAGGCTGGAACTCATGCTGGTGATCGAATGTGATAAAAATTTGGGAACCAAGAGACGTTTCCAGAAAATTAAGGATTGCATCTTGTGTTTCTCTTCCACTGGTGAGAAAAAATCAGCAAGCCAAGCTAGGCCAGTCTTCTCATCGGAGAATAGAGCCATAGAAGGCTTAAAATTGACTCTTTTCAGCATTATGTCGAACATTAAATTAAAGAGGTCAGATTTTGGAATGCCTCTATCGATGGGTGTCGTGGGAAGAAGGCGCTCCTACACGCTGTAAGTCTGTGTCGAATCGCATCCTTCCTTTCTACTTTTAAAAGGCTTTCAGTTCTTCAGAAAAAGTGGCATTCAGCCACAACTGTAAGAGCCAAAAAGGTCCATGTACAAGGACGTTTTTCTTTTTGGCGATGTCGGGATTGTGGTTTTTTATTTGCTTGGTGACCTCCGTCATAGATGCATAAAGGGACGCCAAGATGAGCTGGCCTAGGGCCACGCTTTCGCCATGATGCAAGTGACTGTCAAGGTAAGCATATTTCTTAGGCACCTGCATTGACTGAGAGCAAAAGAAATAGCGTGACAACCAGTATGTCAGGAAAGCCACATGCTCTTCCTCAGAAATATCAGCGGTGTCTCTATGATGGTGATTGATGAAATTGGTGTATGTGGGGTTCTTGGTATCTCCTACGTCAAATTTTACAGACACCAAATCAACGTCTGCATGGTTGAATATGGTACCGGAGGGTTTCAACCCTGTGATGGCCGCAGTATCAAGAAGAGTCGGGGTAATCATACCACAGCTAGTGTGAAAAGTGTTAGTCGACCCCTCCCAAAAGTACATAGCAACTGTTAATAGACTATGGGAGTAAGGGATATCAGTTCGATAAATACATAATAAAGTATAGATACCCAGCTCTTTCCATTGCTTCCCTTTTGTGGGTTCTAGGCGTGTCATCCAGTTTTTGAACTTCTGACAGTTCAGAGGTGGAACAGTTTTAAACTTTCTATCGAAGTAGCGGAGAGAGATAGGGTTCAAAAAAGAAATCAAGGACTTGGTTTCTTTACTTGTGGGGAAAAGGCGCCATCGTCATTCACATTGATTTTAGCTGGCGTGTCTGAAGGTAGAGGCCCTAAAAAGGCTAAAGATTTACCTTCAAGGTTGAAAGGGATTAATACCTGAGATTGCCAGATTTTGGTCTTCTCCTCTAAAAAAGGTGGTTCTGGCACGTAGGGCTTGCCGTCTACATGGCGTATGTGGTAAGTAGCTGCTGGGGCGGTTTCGATTTGTTTACTCACCATGGACAAATTTTGACTAAGCTTGAAGGTAACAAGAAATGGAGAAACTAAGTCTTTGGGTTGTAGGAAAACTGAGTCTTTTGGAAATGGTGAGAGACAGGGTTTTGAAATTTTTGGACTTTTTTGCTTGGAGGTAGAAAAACTGAGGAAGCATAGAAGAAGATGAAGAATAATTAGGATTACTATTTATAGGCTCGAAATAAAGAGAGGAAAGTCAAGGAAAAAATCTTGGTGATTTCCTAGGTTTAAAATCGTGTCCGTCGAAGGACACGTGTAGCCGGATTAAAGTGGAAGCGTGGTGGGCCATGTCTGCCACTAAAGTGTAATGATGGTCAACATTAATGATCCCACGTCTCAAAGCTAAAAACCTGGTACGTTTTCATGATTGCCCGATGTCACGAAAATATTGGAATAGTAAACTACTTTTTGGAGTAGTGGAAACGAATGAGTCGACGAAAGAGATAAAGCTTCATAGATGCCATTGTCTCATATAGTCGACAGAGTAAGGAAATTCGATAATGGCATCTCTGGGGGGAATTTTGTTACCTGAAATTTCCTAAATATGTTTAAGGACACGTGTCAAAGGAAAACATCCCTACAGGTTAGGGGCCGATTCTGAACGAATATAGGTTCCTTAGGAGAATTTATGAAACCAAGTCAAAGATGTCAGAAAGAAGTGTGTCGACTAGGAGAGCGAACCGAGAAATTGGTCGATTCGACCAAAGTATCAAATAAACCTGGGAAAAGTCAAGATCGGAGGCCAGAAGGAAAAAGGAGTCAAGACGAATGTGTCGAAGATGAATCGCATCGACTGGATGGTTAAAGAAAGGCTGTTGGTCGATTCGACATATTATGGGATGAGAGATAATTGATCGAAGTTCATATGTTGTCAAAGACGTAGTCTAAGGGACTTAGGGAAATTTCATTCTTTCTGAGATGTATCAAATCTAGGAGCGGTTAACCCTTTTGAAGTCACGATCGGGGAAGAGCCAAATTCTGAAGATCGTGCGCCGTTACCTCAAGAGATCGTGGTTGTTAAGCGCCAAGTGGATGGCAGAATCTTATGTAGCAGTTACGTTTTAGTTTCATTTTTTTCCGTTGATGGCTTTTAGTGGTTATATTGTAAATTACTATAACTAAGTCACCTCGTTGTAATTTTTAGGTGTGTTCACTTGTATTCTCAAATTTCTTACCAACACTCTTGCCCAATTTCGCGCTTAAGGAAGAAAGAGTCACTAAGCTTTTGATGTACGTGAATCACCACCTTTATTTTCAATGTAATCAGTTTATCTTTTCAATTTTATCTCTTTAATGTCTTTACTTTTTCTATTCGTTTCGAGCAACTTTGCATGAACATTTCAACACTACTTGTCGGTCACGAGTCACCAACTAGTTAGTTCGTTGAGTCTTGTTTCGTCCAAAATATATTGTCGATCACCAGTCAGTCGGTCGAAACTTCTGTGTGGAAAGTTGTTTTACTGTTTCCCTTGGTCTTAGAATACTGTTTCTTGGCTAGGGCATATTTTTGACAGAATCAGTACAATATACAAAATCTTAGCACGCGTCTTAAGATCAACTGGTCGATCTTGCTAGTAACCCTTAGTTTTAGGACATAGGGAGGATCAACGCTTGTTTACCATTTTCCACAGCAAACAATTACATACTGATACCTTCCCCTATGAATCTAAACTAGATTATAATCAATTAGGTTCCCGAAACCCAAATCATTTACATTATTAGCCTTAAATTTACGTAGTAACCTTAGATAATGATAGGTCGACATTTAGTCCCCTTGGGATTCAATAATCTTTAAAGCTACACGCGATAGGACTGTATACTTGCGGTCTAGATTCTTTAAGACATATAAAGTCACGATCAATGACCAGATATGCAGAGTCATCAACAAACCACACATCAACTATCTTAGTGGGACTGGGCAAATTCATCTATGCAGTTGGCATGAAGATTCCATTTGATTATGGAACTTATATTTATGATCAGACCCTCAAGCATGCTGACACTTGTGACACAAAGCTTCCCATAGCCTTCCCCACTCTCCTAAGTGGAATTATTCTGCATCAACATCCTGGAATTATGTCTACAATGTTGGATGCTGAATGTAAAAGAGCTACCCCTCTGTCTCTACATCATAAGTTGTTTGCTGGAGCACATGTCCCAGACATTGTCTCAACATCTGCTGGTGCTGCACTGAAAACAGAAAATAAAGGGGATGTGGTTGTTGAACTCACTGCAACGTGCAGAGAATTGGATGAGGTCATAAGAATTAGCACAACAAGGAAGCTGAAACTTGAAGAGACCATCCCAGATCTGAAGAAGAATGTTGCTACAAGTGCTACTGAAGAGGCACTAGAAGAAGAAGCAAGCAGCTCAGCAACTCAAAGCTCTTCTGAAACTGGCTCAGGAGAAGAAGGAAGTGGAGAAAGTGAAGAGTCTGCAAGTTCTGCATATCACTCATTGGACTAAAGATGTTGATTGTGTTTCCATCTAGTTTTTGTCTATTTTTTATGTAATTTTTTTGGCACTTAACTGCATGGAACATATTTATTTTGGGTTGTATTTAACTTTAGATTTTTGGTACTTAGTTGAACCTAGTATTTATTTCTGTTATCCTCCATAAATTCTTTTTGGTTTTGCCAAATTATGGCTAAAAAGGGGGAGAGTATGAGTGATTATGAGTTGAGGAGGAGCAGTTGTGAATTGTTGCAGCTGTGAGCGTTTATGAGTGTTTTGTGTTTGTTTTTGTGTGTGATTCCCATGTGTGAGCAACTAATGTGAAGAGAATGCTAAGGAGGAGGAGTTGCTGATGTTAATTGTTGATTGTTGATTGTGCTTCTTGTGATGAAAGGAGAAGCTGAAGTATTTATTGTTGATTGTCTATCTATGAAGATACTATGTGTTTCCACAAGAAGAGAAGTTGTTGTGCATGGGGAGCAAAGTTTTTAACTGACAATTGTGCATCTGTGTGTTCTGTGTGTAGGGGGAGTAAAATGCCGCATCTTTGAATGTTCTAACTAATGTTTGAACACCTGTGTTAATTGTCCGCTGCTATCTCTATTTTGATTGTGATGCTGCTCTGATGTATGCACTTGAATTCCTGTGTTTATTATGATGATGTTTTAATTGTATGGCCTGCCCCCCAAATAATGTTTTAGCCAAAATTTGTCAAAAGGGAATTTTGTTGGTTCTATTGGTTGGCAACAATTTTGGTAAAACAATATGCTCAAAAATATCTTGAAGTTTACTGAAGTAGCAGATGTCACAGCAGATGTCCGGACATGTGAAACTAACAGAAGTGCAGATTTTTTAGGAAGTCACTTTATTGTTATTTGTATGCTTCGATTAAGGAAGCTTGAGAAACGCCTTCAGCAACATTCTCGGAGATTTAATATCTTGCTTTTATGGAGAAAAGACAGGAGGCGCTGAAGACTTGTGAGTAAAGCAACCATAGTTTTTGTTACTCTATTTAAAGGCTGCAAACCTTGTTTTGTAATTTGGCCGTTACAGTTTTAGAGAGTTTAGATTTTAATTTTTGGTTGTTCATTGTGTTGGTTGTCAATTGTTAATTGTGAGCCTCTTGAGTATTTCTACTTGAGAAGGACGGTTCTTTGAGTTGTAAGTTTTCAATCACCATAAGCTTTGAAGCAAGTGTGATTGCGTGTCTTTGAAAAGTGTCTTCAGTTTTAGTTATATTTAGTATCACGGGTTGTGGTACTGAAGGAGTGAGCGGAGGATTCTCATATCTAAGTGTGGTACCTTAGGTAGAAGGGTCATTGGGTAGTTTGATTAAGTGAGGAGGTGTAAACAGGGAAGGTTTAACTTCGAATTAATACTACTAATAATGAACTTCATCCCTGGCTTGGAAGCCCCTGGACGTAGGTTAGTTAGAACCGAACTGGGTTAACAAATCTCTGTGTTTTTATTGTTTTCTGCACTGTTATAGTCTATTTTGTTTAACTGTGTTCTAAACAGATATATGTGTCATGAAATTACCTTCGACATCTCATATTTGATACCAGAATTTCAAAAGTTGATGATAAAAATTGGAGAAATTCACCAAAGACTTGTAATCTTTTGACTTCCCAAGTGATCTTCCAAGAATTTAAAAGTCATGCCACTTGAACTAAGTTGTATTAGACATCCTTAGGTTCATTGTGAAAAAAGAATGAGCTCTAAGAGATAAGAGATGACCAAGTTATGATCTTTTGAATTTGCTCAAGAAAGATGGATGACCATTCTAGAGAACTTGTGATCTTTGGAATCTCAAAGCATCTTTAAACCAAATAAAATTATTGAAACAAGGAAGAAACTTGTTAGAGACCCTTTGAAGAGAATAATGGCTTTGGAATCAATAAAAAATCTTAAACAACAATTAAGATATGGTCTTCAAAAGTCCAAAATCCTAATTCCAAGAGCATTGGCCATGACATGGAGAATTCTTCAACTTTGATGATCTTTCTTACACATGGAGCATATCCACACGAGGAGAGATTGTTGTGGATGATAATAGGAAACCATAGCAAGAAGAACTTCCCTAAAATATTGGGAAATGATGAAACCATACATTTGTGATCCACAACTCAAGAACCTTGCCCAAATTAGGTCAAACACTTGAATCAACTTTGCCTCTTGGAACTTCTTTTGTAAAATAAAGCATGATGGGTGTAACACCCCTTCTAATTTCCCCGCGAATTATAAATTTAATCAGAGTTTAACATAACGAAAGGGTGTCACAATTTAAAAATTATTCAAATAATAAAACATCATAACAGTAATCATGCTTTTACGGAAGAACATATTAAATATAATTCAAACCAACGATTATGTTTTACACAACGGAAATAATATAAAACCCGGAATAAATTCAAATCATAATTATTCCAAACATAAACTTAAGAGAAACAAGTTTAATCTTTAAAATTCCAAAAATAATCGTTCCCCAGGGTTACAACTACTAGAGCATGACACTGACACGCGGACAATCTAAGTAGCATAGCTCTATAAGCCATCCTCACCAATTCCTGAACAGCTAATCACTTCAATCTGAAATCATTAAAGTAAGGATGAGATTTCATCAAGATTAAAATGCATTATACATTTCTCAAAAACAATAAAACAATCAATTCATTATTCACCCTTGTTAACAGCATTAGCATACGATTCACGAACACAATTCACATATTCATCATGCATACAACAACAATCAATGCAATTGCAACACTGGAATTCATCCTAACATGTTACAAGTACATATGCAATGCAGACTCAAATGCATGTGGTACCAATCGTGAACCAAGTCCACACCCTGTTCCGCTTACACCTCGGAAAACAGCGTCAATTCAATGATTCGCCCATACATCACTGGGTCAAGAATCTAGCCTCACCACCTATGTCCATTAGGTAAGTTTATTGGCCCTGCAAGTTCAATTCCGCACAATGGGAATGAACCATCAACAATGCTTATGCATGCACATCAGAAGCATGCAACAGTTCAAAATACGAAATATGAACATACAGCATTATTCCATTCATGATCAATAACAGCAACAACACATGCTAACAGAGAAATCATGAATATAACATTAATCACAATACAAGGAATCAACATACAACATTTACACGCAACGAATAACCACGAAATCACAACGTATTCTTACTACGGAAACCATATTAATTCCTCCAAATCTCAATTACTGGTTTTGAAAATGTTTTCATTAGGTAGTATTCATTCTAAGCTTTCCAACGATACCAACTATGCCTAAATCGGAGTTACGGTTAAAAAGATATGACTGAAATCGTTTCAAAAAAATTCATGTTCATCCCAACACAGTATGCATCGATGCATAAGGCTATGCATCAATGCATAACAGCATGTATCGATCCATAATTAGTATGCATCGATGCATAACTTAAAATTTCTGCATTTTTAAAATTTTCTTTAGTATGTGTCGACACATACGCATCATGTGTCGATGCATAACTTCCTTGTGTCGATCCATAGCTCCTTTGCATCGATACATGGCCCTGTTTTCCTTCCTATGAGTCGATGCATGACTCTATGAGTCTATGCATAGCTTTCCAAAGCTTCTTTTTTTCTAAAATTTCACTGCATGCATCGATCCATAATGTCTTGTGTCGACTCATACAGTTAGTTTTCACCCAAAATCCAGTTTTTCTTCACTGTTACGAATCACCATTACATCCAATCTTCACCAAACCTCATATCATCATAAAACAGAATTTATTACTGCATCTTTACATCCAATTGATCACCAAATTTGTTTTCTAATTAACCTATATTCATCTTACATAGATTAATCATTCATAACAGTTCCAATCATGATTTTTACGTCGGATTATAACGTTAGGGCACACTCAATTATCCTAATTCGAGATTCCTAACGGATCGATTCATTCTATTGATCATCAAAACCTATAAGGAATAATAATCAGATTCAATCCCCCCTTACCTCGCGATGAATCTTCGAATTCTCGGTGTTTGGCTTTTTCTCCTCTTTCTCTTCTCTTCTCCAATCTCACGTAGAATGCAAATCCTTATTTTTCCTCTTCTCACTTGTTTCCTTTTATTCCTTTATTTATTCCTTTTTATTTGCCAAATAATAGAAATAAATAAATTAGGATTTAAGTAGAGTCTTTTACTCCATACACCCTACAATTCAACTTCACACCCCATACTTCCATTATTTAATTAAATAATTAAATCCATTAATCCAAAAATATTAATAATTAAACCTTTAATTAAATTAATAATTAAATTCCTAATTATTTAATAATTGAATTAATTTGGGGTGTCACAGTTCATATCCAACTTAAGTGGCAAAACTAAAGCATTTTCACCATTGCTTCGAATGAAGAATGAAGAGTTCATCTAGAAAAAGGAGCATCAAGAGGATTTCGACAAGATCAAAGAATATTTAGTGAAGCCTCCTGTATTGGCACCTCCAGTTAGAAATAGGCCTATGAGGTTGTATATAGCAGCCTCATAATTGACTATAGGAAGTATGTTGGTTCAAGAAAATGCAAGTAGTGTCAAAAGACCTGTGTATTATCTTAGTCGAATGT
The DNA here is from genome assembly GCA_021764765.1 of Vicia sativa. Lineage (NCBI taxonomy): Eukaryota > Viridiplantae > Streptophyta > Magnoliopsida > Fabales > Fabaceae > Vicia > Vicia sativa. Next base: position 88,028,783 of record CM038796.1, on the reverse strand, counting down.
TAAATGGCCCTGAAACTAGGTATAGTGATATAGAAAAACTATGCCTATGTTTGTAATTTTCTTGTATTAAACTGAAGCAATATATAAAGCCAGTTGACGTGTACGTTTCTTCTCATTTTGATATCATTAAACATATGTTGTCTAAACCAAGTTTGGACAGTCGAATTGGTAAATGGGCATTAGCGTTAACTAAATATCCCCTAACATATTTGCCTTTAAAGGAAATGAAAGGGTAAATAGTGGGAGACTTTTTGGTCGATCATTCTATGGTTGCTATGCCGCAAAACTTTGTTGAATTGGTGCCTTGGAAATTATATTTCGACGGTTTTAGCCATAAAAATGGCGTCGGGATAGGAGGAATAATAATTTCTCCCAATGGAATTCCAGCAGAGTTCAAGTATGCAATTGATGGTATCTACACCAATAATGAGGCAGAATATGAGTCTCTAATAACTGGACTTGAACTGCTGATAGAATTGAGGGCAAGAAATGTCAAAATTATGGGAGATTCCGAATTGGTAATTAACCAAGTGTCAAAAGAGTATAGATGTGTTAGAGAGAACCTAATCATGTACTTTGTGATTGCGATAAGATTGTTGAAACGATTCGAGCAAGCAAGCATTCGACATATACCTCAATGAGAGAACCAAGAAGCCAATGACTTGGCGCAAGAAGCTTCAGGATACAAGAAGAACGAAGATGAAGAACCTATTCAAGTAAGGGAAAAGGTTCGAGCTACTTTGTTATCTCCTTCAGATTTGTCAATTATAAAATTAGGTGCAATAGATGCCGAAAATTTTGAAATTTTAACAATTGATAATGGGCAAGATAATGACTGGCGTAAACCCCTGGTTGACTACTTATGTTCTCCTACGGGTTCGACAGAGTGTAAAATAAAATATCGTGTCTTAGGTTTTGTTTTAATCGAGAATGAATTATTTAAGAAAACTGTTGAAGGAGTACTACTTAAATGTTTGGGAGAAAGTGAGGCATACATAGCAGTGTCGAGTGTGCATAGTGGAGCATGTGGTGCACACCAAGCCGAACACAAAATGAAATGGCTTTTAATGCGATCAGGTGTCTACTGGCCTTCAATGCTGAAAGACTACATTGAATTTTCTAGGGGCTTCTAGGAATGCCAAATGCATGGGGGCATCCAACATGTTCTTGCAAGTGAATTGCATGCCATTATAAACCCTTGGCCGTTAAGAGGATGGGCCTTAGATGTGATTGGGGAAATAAAGCCAACATCATCGAAATAGCAGAGATACATTTTAGTCGGCATTGATTATTTCACAAAGTGGGTTGAGGCCGTAGCTTTAAAAAATGTCGACCAAGAGGCTGTGATTGGTTTTATACAAAATCATATTATGTGTCGCTTTGTAATTCCCGAAACAATCACAACCGACCAAGAAACCGTATTCACGGGGAGAAAAATGCAAGAATTCACAAAGGAGGTTGGAATAAAACTGTTAACGTCCACCCCTTATTATGCTCAGGCAAATGGTTGGGTCAAAGCTTCCAATAAAGTAATAATAAGCCTGACTAAGAAACATGTAGGTAAAAATCCAAAAAATTGGCATCAAACACTAGACCAAGCCTTATTGGCATGTCGAACGTCTCCTAAAGAAGCAACGGGGGAAACACCATTTCGATTGGCATATGGACATGATGTTGTATTTCCAGTAGAAATACATGTTAAATCAGTAAGAAGTCAACGACATCATGAAATACCATCTGAAGACTATTGGAATATGATGGAAGATGAGTGGGTCGACTTAGATGAAGAGAAGATGTTGGCTCTTGATTCACTAAGGAGACAAAAGGACAAAGTAGCCAAAGCCTATAACAAGAAGGTAAAGGATAAAGTGTTTCATGTTGATGATTTAGTTTGGAAAGTGATATTACCTATGGACAGAAATGATAGAGTCTTAGGAAAGTGGTCGCCTAATTGGGAGGGGCCGTTTAAGGTAATTCAAACTTTTTCCAACAACGCATATGAATTTGAGGAATTAGCCCCAAATCGACGGATTCTAAGGGTAAATGGTAAGTACTTAAATAAGTATAAACCCATTCTTCAAGAAATCATGATTTCAGCAATGTGAAGCGTGTGTCGAACAGAGCTGGAAAGAGTAATGTCGAAGCCAGCATATCAGTCATGCATTATATGTATGAAAAGACAATGTAAAGCGGAAAATAGAGCATTACATAAAAAAGTGGTTAAAATCATTGTACAAATTTTACAAAGGGTACATAAAAGGGCCACAATATATTTACATTAATCATAAGTTGCCAAATTTATTTTGGAACACCATCAAATCACCATGAATGCGTACGGCATCATTGCTCAGCCCATCTGTTGTTGTCTTGAGTGCTAATAATTCCTCCTCGACCTGAGCAGTAGCAGTGCTGACAATGATGGAATCCTTGGTCAGCTGGAGCAGTTCTGCTTGAGTAGGAGCGATGGCTTGATCGAGCTCTTCGTCTTGCTTAATGACAAGCTCCAACTCTGCGTTTAAGATTTCTATCTCCTTCGACAAAACGGCAATTCGACTGCGTATTTCAGCAGCTCTTTTCCTTTTAGGATCTTGCTCTTGCTGTTTTTGATTAACTTGTGTCTTTAGCCCTTCGATAACCTTCTTTGTCCTTATTACCATGTCCACATTCCTCCTCACCTCCGCCCGCTTTGCTTCGACCGACTGTTCATTCTCTTTTACCCGGTTAATATTTTCAAGCAATGAAGGGAAAACCTCTTCAAATTCTGTCACCATGAGCTTAGAAAATTCAGAAATCTTGAGACCCTTCAGTTGAGTAACAGCATCTAAAAGATCTGGTCCAAGAGTTGAATCCTCATGTAGCATATGATGCAAGTCGGAGCTGAAAGCATATGTCCGAATCTTATCCGTCAACTTCTTGATCTTTGTTGCTTCAGGCCCCAACTTGTCATTATGAGCCTGAGAGTGGTCAGAGTCAGAAGAGAAAGTCTAGCGACTCACAAAGTTGTCCATCCTCGCCAGTGCAACATCGATATCTAACTCTGTCGAGTCGGAAGCCTTCTCTCTCGATGGGCCAGGAAAATCCTTTTTTGTCTCTGCGGGTTTGGGTGAAGTGCTTGTTTGGACTCTTGAAGGTGGTGAAGAATCGACCTTTGGGTCCTCCATAATTTGCGGCTTCTCTGTTGATGTTGAAGTCGTATTCCTTTGAGCAGGCGCCAGTAGTGTACCTTCAAAAGAAAAAAGAGGAATAGGGCCGTCTTTATTAGCCTCTAGAGCCTGTATGAAAGCTGAAAGGCTAGAATCAGAACTAGTCGAACTAGGATTGTTGTGCTTGGCAGAACTAGTGACCGAACCAGAGTCACTAAGAGTAGTCGTGATAGTCAAATCAATGAACTCACCAACGACTATGTTAAAGTTATCTTGGTGATGGGGAGAGGATTGTTCTGACAAAGGGGAATAGTCGGACGAACTAGTTGTACTTTGTTGCTGGCCAGAAGCTCCAACCTAATGGAGGAAATAACAGAAACTCAGGACCAAATTCAATACGGGAAGAAAGCAAAGAAGTATTAACAAATACCTTTAGTGAGGGGTCAACATCAGTAGGCCCGCTTTCCCCAGTCGAAACAGCAGCACCCCCAGCTGGATCCTGGGCTTGGTTTGGGGTTGTCGGTTGAGGAGGAGTAACAATGGATGTATTTACGACTATAGTGTCAGCGCCTAGATCTATACTAGCTTCAAGGTTTTCAGCCAGAATCACCTTACCTCTCCTTGTGGTAACAAGAGGTTTAGGGTTATGGTCTGGTTCCTCCACCGTCTCGATGACCATCATCTCATTTTGGGCCTTAGAGATCTTCACCTTATTTTTCCTTTTTGTCTCGTTACCCTCAGAAGAGGATCCTTTCTTCCTCTTATGCCTTTTGAATTGGTGAGAATGTTGAGGAGACCGAGCATCAGGTAATGGCTGAAGAAGAAAATGATAGTAGGAGTGTAAAGCAATCGAGGGAGTTTTATAAAAAGAGTGTGGAGGTTATACCTTAGTCCCCTCAGAAAGTTGGGTCTTGTCCCTCTTGGATGTTTTGGATTTGATGGAGGGAGAAGTCGAAGACGCTGAGTGTTTCCGACTCTGGCGTGTAACAAAGGATATTAGCATTTAGCAGGCCATAAAGCATTGCATGTAACGCAAGAAACAAAATTACTTACAGAAAAATCAGGAATCTTCGAAGTATTAGTGGGTTCGTCATCATGAGAAAGCTGTAAGGTGTCAACCAATTAGAGAAAATAAAACTGAATGACATATAGAGTGGCAAGGCCATACCTTTAAGGTTTCCTTGTTAGTAGTCTCGACAGGTACACTCGACGGGCCTACCTGATTGGCTTTGACGGTGGAAGTTGCCTTGGGAGTTACCTGTTTTAAGGGAATGGCTAAAATAAAGGTGGATAAGTTAATACGTGTGAAAGTCGAAGTAAAACGATACTAAGCTTTCCAAAACTGTTACCATTGGGAATGACAATAAATATTCTCATACATTGAAGATCGATATGTAGAATACCCGGGTAAGAATCTAACCAACACATCGTCGGCTCTACTCTGTTGGCCTTTTTCTTATAAGCATTTATGATATGAGACTCAGGACAATACCACTAATTTGGGATAGGTGGTCGAAATGCTAAGGCCAAAGGGCTAGTTGGCAAAGGGGGAAATTTGATTTTTCCAAAATGAAGTGCGTAAAGATATTTATCTTTCGCGTAACCAGGAATTTTAAGTTGGGGAATCCTGTTGGTCACCTTCTCTTTTATCTCTTCAGTCGCCTGATAGATGGTCCGACGAAGATTACTGGGTAAATACACCACCCTAAAGTAGTTCTGGAAAGCTTGAATTTGCTTAATATTAGTGGTCTTACATTTGGTTGGCTTGCCCTACAATTGATCAAAAGCATTGTTCAGTTCAAAGATCTTTTTGTCGGGATCACCAACAAAAGTAACGAAATAAGATTGCCACCAAGTTTTAAATTACTCGGTACAGAAGAACGATGGCGCAAAGTCAGTAAAAGTAAGTGCGGGGTTTTTAGCCCAAAGATCATCATAATCTTCTTGAATGAATTCCCAAGGTTTTTCGGTAACTACGTCGACCAACAACTCATAAGAATTAAACAAAGGCTTGGGCACAAGCTGGCATAGTCCAAACTGTCGAGCCACCAAGTTGGATTGGTAGGCGACTAGGCTGGAACTCATGCTGGTGATCGAATGTGATAAAAATTTGGGAACCAAGAGACGTTTCCAGAAAATTAAGGATTGCATCTTGTGTTTCTCTTCCACTGGTGAGAAAAAATCAGCAAGCCAAGCTAGGCCAGTCTTCTCATCGGAGAATAGAGCCATAGAAGGCTTAAAATTGACTCTTTTCAGCATTATGTCGAACATTAAATTAAAGAGGTCAGATTTTGGAATGCCTCTATCGATGGGTGTCGTGGGAAGAAGGCGCTCCTACACGCTGTAAGTCTGTGTCGAATCGCATCCTTCCTTTCTACTTTTAAAAGGCTTTCAGTTCTTCAGAAAAAGTGGCATTCAGCCACAACTGTAAGAGCCAAAAAGGTCCATGTACAAGGACGTTTTTCTTTTTGGCGATGTCGGGATTGTGGTTTTTTATTTGCTTGGTGACCTCCGTCATAGATGCATAAAGGGACGCCAAGATGAGCTGGCCTAGGGCCACGCTTTCGCCATGATGCAAGTGACTGTCAAGGTAAGCATATTTCTTAGGCACCTGCATTGACTGAGAGCAAAAGAAATAGCGTGACAACCAGTATGTCAGGAAAGCCACATGCTCTTCCTCAGAAATATCAGCGGTGTCTCTATGATGGTGATTGATGAAATTGGTGTATGTGGGGTTCTTGGTATCTCCTACGTCAAATTTTACAGACACCAAATCAACGTCTGCATGGTTGAATATGGTACCGGAGGGTTTCAACCCTGTGATGGCCGCAGTATCAAGAAGAGTCGGGGTAATCATACCACAGCTAGTGTGAAAAGTGTTAGTCGACCCCTCCCAAAAGTACATAGCAACTGTTAATAGACTATGGGAGTAAGGGATATCAGTTCGATAAATACATAATAAAGTATAGATACCCAGCTCTTTCCATTGCTTCCCTTTTGTGGGTTCTAGGCGTGTCATCCAGTTTTTGAACTTCTGACAGTTCAGAGGTGGAACAGTTTTAAACTTTCTATCGAAGTAGCGGAGAGAGATAGGGTTCAAAAAAGAAATCAAGGACTTGGTTTCTTTACTTGTGGGGAAAAGGCGCCATCGTCATTCACATTGATTTTAGCTGGCGTGTCTGAAGGTAGAGGCCCTAAAAAGGCTAAAGATTTACCTTCAAGGTTGAAAGGGATTAATACCTGAGATTGCCAGATTTTGGTCTTCTCCTCTAAAAAAGGTGGTTCTGGCACGTAGGGCTTGCCGTCTACATGGCGTATGTGGTAAGTAGCTGCTGGGGCGGTTTCGATTTGTTTACTCACCATGGACAAATTTTGACTAAGCTTGAAGGTAACAAGAAATGGAGAAACTAAGTCTTTGGGTTGTAGGAAAACTGAGTCTTTTGGAAATGGTGAGAGACAGGGTTTTGAAATTTTTGGACTTTTTTGCTTGGAGGTAGAAAAACTGAGGAAGCATAGAAGAAGATGAAGAATAATTAGGATTACTATTTATAGGCTCGAAATAAAGAGAGGAAAGTCAAGGAAAAAATCTTGGTGATTTCCTAGGTTTAAAATCGTGTCCGTCGAAGGACACGTGTAGCCGGATTAAAGTGGAAGCGTGGTGGGCCATGTCTGCCACTAAAGTGTAATGATGGTCAACATTAATGATCCCACGTCTCAAAGCTAAAAACCTGGTACGTTTTCATGATTGCCCGATGTCACGAAAATATTGGAATAGTAAACTACTTTTTGGAGTAGTGGAAACGAATGAGTCGACGAAAGAGATAAAGCTTCATAGATGCCATTGTCTCATATAGTCGACAGAGTAAGGAAATTCGATAATGGCATCTCTGGGGGGAATTTTGTTACCTGAAATTTCCTAAATATGTTTAAGGACACGTGTCAAAGGAAAACATCCCTACAGGTTAGGGGCCGATTCTGAACGAATATAGGTTCCTTAGGAGAATTTATGAAACCAAGTCAAAGATGTCAGAAAGAAGTGTGTCGACTAGGAGAGCGAACCGAGAAATTGGTCGATTCGACCAAAGTATCAAATAAACCTGGGAAAAGTCAAGATCGGAGGCCAGAAGGAAAAAGGAGTCAAGACGAATGTGTCGAAGATGAATCGCATCGACTGGATGGTTAAAGAAAGGCTGTTGGTCGATTCGACATATTATGGGATGAGAGATAATTGATCGAAGTTCATATGTTGTCAAAGACGTAGTCTAAGGGACTTAGGGAAATTTCATTCTTTCTGAGATGTATCAAATCTAGGAGCGGTTAACCCTTTTGAAGTCACGATCGGGGAAGAGCCAAATTCTGAAGATCGTGCGCCGTTACCTCAAGAGATCGTGGTTGTTAAGCGCCAAGTGGATGGCAGAATCTTATGTAGCAGTTACGTTTTAGTTTCATTTTTTTCCGTTGATGGCTTTTAGTGGTTATATTGTAAATTACTATAACTAAGTCACCTCGTTGTAATTTTTAGGTGTGTTCACTTGTATTCTCAAATTTCTTACCAACACTCTGCCCAATTTCGCGCTTAAGGAAGAAAGAGTCACTAAGCTTTTGATGTACGTGAATCACCACCTTTATTTTCAATGTAATCAGTTTATCTTTTCAATTTTATCTCTTTAATGTCTTTACTTTTTCTATTCGTTTCGAGCAACTTTGCATGAACATTTCAACACTGCTTGTCGGTCACGAGTCACCAACTAGTTAGTTCGTTGAGTCTTGTTTCGTCCAAAATATATTGTCGATCACCAGTCAGTCGGTCGAAACTTCTGTGTGGAAAGTTGTTTTACTGTTTCCCTTGGTCTTAGAATACTGTTTCTTGGCTAGGGCATATTTTTGACAGAATCAGTACAATATACAAAATCTTAGCACGCGTCTTAAGATCAACTGGTCGATCTTGCTAGTAACCCTTAGTTTTAGGACATAGGGAGGATCAACGCTTGTTTACCATTTTCCACAGCAAACAATTACATACTGATACCTTCCCCTATGAATCTAAACTAGATTATAATCAATTAGGTTCCCGAAACCCAAATCATTTACATTATTAGCCTTAAATTTACGTAGTAACCTTAGATAATGATAGGTCGACATTTAGTCCCTTGGGATTCAATAATCTTTAAAGCTACACGCGATAGGACTGTATACTTGCGGTCTAGATTCTTTAAGACATATAAAGTCACGATCAATGACCAGATATGCAGAGTCATCAACAAACCACACATCAACTATCTTAGTGGGACTGGGCAAATTCATCTATGCAGTTGGCATGAAGATTCCATTTGATTATGGAACTTATATTTATGATCAGACCCTCAAGCATGCTGACACTTGTGACACAAAGCTTCCCATAGCCTTCCCCACTCTCCTAAGTGGAATTATTCTGCATCAACATCCTGGAATTATGTCTACAATGTTGGATGCTGAATGTAAAAGAGCTACCCCTCTGTCTCTACATCATAAGTTGTTTGCTGGAGCACATGTCCCAGACATTGTCTCAACATCTGCTGGTGCTGCACTGAAAACAGAAAATAAAGGGGATGTGGTTGTTGAACTCACTGCAACGTGCAGAGAATTGGATGAGGTCATAAGAATTAGCACAACAAGGAAGCTGAAACTTGAAGAGACCATCCCAGATCTGAAGAAGAATGTTGCTACAAGTGCTACTGAAGAGGCACTAGAAGAAGAAGCAAGCAGCTCAGCAACTCAAAGCTCTTCTGAAACTGGCTCAGGAGAAGAAGGAAGTGGAGAAAGTGAAGAGTCTGCAAGTTCTTGCATATCACTCATTGGACTAAAGATGTTGATTGTGTTTCCATCTAGTTTTTGTCTATTTTTTATGTAATTTTTTTGGCACTTAACTGCATGGAACATATTTATTTTGGGTTGTATTTAACTTTAGATTTTTGGTACTTAGTTGAACCTAGTATTTATTTCTGTTATCCTCCATAAATTCTTTTTGGTTTTGCCAAATTATGGCTAAAAAGGGGGAGAGTATGAGTGATTATGAGTTGAGGAGGAGCAGTTGTGAATTGTTGCAGCTGTGAGCGTTTATGAGTGTTTTGTGTTTGTTTTTGTGTGTGATTCCCATGTGTGAGCAACTAATGTGAAGAGAATGCTAAGGAGGAGGAGTTGCTGATGTTAATTGTTGATTGTTGATTGTGCTTCTTGTGATGAAAGGAGAAGCTGAAGTATTTATTGTTGATTGTCTATCTATGAAGATACTATGTGTTTCCACAAGAAGAGAAGTTGTTGTGCATGGGGAGCAAAGTTTTTAACTGACAATTGTGCATCTGTGTGTTCTGTGTGTAGGGGGAGTAAAATGCCGCATCTTTGAATGTTCTAACTAATGTTTGAACACCTGTGTTAATTGTCCGCTGCTATCTCTATTTTGATTGTGATGCTGCTCTGATGTATGCACTTGAATTCCTGTGTTTATTATGATGATGTTTTAATTGTATGGCCTGCCCCCCAAATAATGTTTTAGCCAAAATTTGTCAAAAGGGAATTTTGTTGGTTCTATTGGTTGGCAACAATTTTGGTAAAACAATATGCTCAAAAATATCTTGAAGTTTACTGAAGTAGCAGATGTCACAGCAGATGTCCGGACATGTGAAACTAACAGAAGTGCAGATTTTTTAGGAAGTCACTTTATTGTTATTTGTATGCTTCGATTAAGGAAGCTTGAGAAACGCCTTCAGCAACATTCTCGGAGATTTAATATCTTGCTTTTATGGAGAAAAGACAGGAGGCGCTGAAGACTTGTGAGTAAAGCAACCATAGTTTTTGTTACTCTATTTAAAGGCTGCAAACCTTGTTTTGTAATTTGGCCGTTACAGTTTTAGAGAGTTTAGATTTTAATTTTTGGTTGTTCATTGTGTTGGTTGTCAATTGTTAATTGTGAGCCTCTTGAGTATTTCTACTTGAGAAGGACGGTTCTTTGAGTTGTAAGTTTTCAATCACCATAAGCTTTGAAGCAAGTGTGATTGCGTGTCTTTGAAAAGTGTCTTCAGTTTTAGTTATATTTAGTATCACGGGTTGTGGTACTGAAGGAGTGAGCGGAGGATTCTCATATCTAAGTGTGGTACCTTAGGTAGAAGGGTCATTGGGTAGTTTGATTAAGTGAGGAGGTGTAAACAGGGAAGGTTTAACTTCGAATTAATACTACTAATAATGAACTTCATCCCTGGCTTGGAAGCCCCTGGACGTAGGTTAGTTAGAACCGAACTGGGTTAACAAATCTCTGTGTTTTTATTGTTTTCTGCACTGTTATAGTCTATTTTGTTTAACTGTGTTCTAAACAGATATATGTGTCATGAAATTACCTTCGACATCTCATATTTGATACCAGAATTTCAAAAGTTGATGATAAAAATTGGAGAAATTCACCAAAGACTTGTAATCTTTTGACTTCCCAAGTGATCTTCCAAGAATTTAAAAGTCATGCCACTTGAACTAAGTTGTATTAGACATCCTTAGGTTCATTGTGAAAAAAGAATGAGCTCTAAGAGATAAGAGATGACCAAGTTATGATCTTTTGAATTTGCTCAAGAAAGATGGATGACCATTCTAGAGAACTTGTGATCTTTGGAATCTCAAAGCATCTTTAAACCAAATAAAATTATTGAAACAAGGAAGAAACTTGTTAGAGACCCTTTGAAGAGAATAATGGCTTTGGAATCAATAAAAAATCTTAAACAACAATTAAGATATGGTCTTCAAAAGTCCAAAATCCTAATTCCAAGAGCATTGGCCATGACATGGAGAATTCTTCAACTTTGATGATCTTTCTTACACATGGAGCATATCCACACGAGGAGAGATTGTTGTGGATGATAATAGGAAACCATAGCAAGAAGAACTTCCCTAAAATATTGGGAAATGATGAAACCATACATTTGTGATCCACAACTCAAGAACCTTGCCCAAATTAGGTCAAACACTTGAATCAACTTTGCCTCTTGGAACTTCTTTTGTAAAATAAAGCATGATGGGTGTAACACCCCTTCTAATTTCCCCGCGAATTATAAATTTAATCAGAGTTTAACATAACGAAAGGGTGTCACAATTTAAAAATTATTCAAATAATAAAACATCATAACAGTAATCATGCTTTTACGGAAGAACATATTAAATATAATTCAAACCAACGATTATGTTTTACACAACGGAAATAATATAAAACCCGGAATAAATTCAAATCATAATTATTCCAAACATAAACTTAAGAGAAACAAGTTTAATCTTTAAAATTCCAAAAATAATCGTTCCCCAGGGTTACAACTACTAGAGCATGACACTGACACGCGGACAATCTAAGTAGCATAGCTCTATAAGCCATCCTCACCAATTCCTGAACAGCTAATCACTTCAATCTGAAATCATTAAAGTAAGGGTGAGATTTCATCAAGATTAAAATGCATTATACATTTCTCAAAAACAATAAAACAATCAATTCATTATTCACCCTTGTTAACAGCATTAGCATACGATTCACGAACACAATTCACATATTCATCATGCATACAACAACAATCAATGCAATTGCAACACTGGAATTCATCCTAACATGTTACAAGTACATATGCAATGCAGACTCAAATGCATGTGGTACCAATCGTGAACCAAGTCCACACCCTGTTCCGCTTACACCTCGAAAAACAGCGTCAATTCAATGATTCGCCCATACATCACTGGGTCAAGAATCTAGCCTCACCACCTCTGTCCATTAGGTAAGTTTATTGGCCCTGCAAGTTCAATTCCGCACAATGGGAATGAACCATCAACAATGCTTATGCATGCACATCAGAAGCATGCAACAATTTAAAATACGAAATATGAACATACAGCATTATTCCGTTCATGATCAATAACAGCAACAACACATGCTAACAGAGAAATCATGAATATAACATTAATCACAATACAAGGAATCAACATACAACATTTACACGCAACGAATAACCACGAAATCACAACGTATTCTTACTACGGAAACCATATTAATTCCTCCAGATCTCAATTACTGGTTTTGAAAATGTTTTCATTAGGTAGTATTCATTCTAAGCTTTCCAACGATACCAACTATGCCTAAATCGGAGTTACGGTTAAAAAGATATGACTGAAATCGTTTCAAAAAAATTCATGTTCATCCCAACACAGTATGCATCGATGCATAAGGCTATGCATCAATGCATAACAGCATGTATCGATCCATAATTAGTATGCATCGATGCATAACTTAAAATTTCTGCATTTTTAAAATTTTCTTTAGTATGTGTCGACACATACGCATCATGTGTCGATGCATAACTTCCTTGTGTCGATCCATAGCTCCTTTGCATCGATACATGGCCCTGTTTTCCTTCCTATGAGTCGATGCATGACTCTATGAGTCTATGCATAGCTTTCCAAAGCTTCTTTTTTTCTAAAATTTCACTGCATGCATCGATCCATAATGTCTTGTGTCGACTCATACAGTTAGTTTTCACCCAAAATCCAGTTTTTCTTCACTGTTACGAATCACCATTACATCCAATCTTCACCAAACCTCATATCATCATAAAACAGAATTTATTACTGCATCTTTACATCCAATTGATCACCAAATTTGTTTTCTAATTAACCTATATTCATCTTACATAGATTAATCATTCATAACAGTTCCAATCATGATTTTTACGTCGGATTATAACGTTAGGGCACACTCAATTATCCTAATTCGAGATTCCTAACGGATCGATTCATTCTATTGATCATCAAAACCTATAAGGAATAATAATCAGATTCAATCCCCCCTTACCTCGCGATGAATCTTCGAATTCTCGGTGTTTGGCTTTTTCTCCTCTTTCTCTTCTCTTCTCCAATCTCACGTAGAATGCAAATCCTTATTTTTCCTCTTCTCACTTGTTTCCTTTTATTCCTTTATTTATTCCTTTTTATTTGCCAAATAATAGAAATAAATAAATTAGGATTTAAGTAGAGTCTTTTACTCCATACACCCTACAATTCAACTTCACACCCCATACTTCCATTATTTAATTAAATAATTAAATCCATTAATCCAAAAATATTAATAATTAAACCTTTAATTAAATTAATAATTAAATTCCTAATTATTTAATAATTGAATTAATTTGGGGTGTCACAGTTCATATCCAACTTAAGTGGCAAAACTAAAGCATTTTCACCATTGCTTCGAATGAAGAATGAAGAGTTCATCTAGAAAAAGGAGCATCAAGAGGATTTCGACAAGATCAAAGAATATTTAGTGAAGCCTCCTGTATTGGCACCTCCAGTTAGAAATAGGCCTATGAGGTTGTATATAGCAGCCTCATAATTGACTATAGGAAGTATGTTGGTTCAAGAAAATGCAAGTAGTGTCAAAAGACCTGTGTATTATCTTAGTCGAATGTTAAATGGCCCTGAAACTAGGTATAGTGATATAGAAAAACTATGCCTATGTTTGTAATTTTCTTGTATTAAACTGAAGCAATATATAAAGCCAGTTGACGTGTACGTTTCTTCTCATTTTGATATCATTAAACATATGTTGTCTAAACCAAGTTTGGACAGTCGAATTGGTAAATGGGCATTAGCGTTAACTAAATATCCCCTAACATATTTGCCTTTAAAGGAAATGAAAGGGTAAATAGTGGGAGACTTTTTGGTCGATCATTCTATGGTTGCTATGCCGCAAAACTTTGTTGAATTGGTGCCTTGGAAATTATATTTCGACGGTTTTAGCCATAAAAATGGCGTCGGGATAGGAGGAATAATAATTTCTCCCAATGGAATTCCAGCAGAGTTCAAGTATGCAATTGATGGTATCTACACCAATAATGAGGCAGAATATGAGTCTCTAATAACTGGACTTGAACTGCTGATAGAATTGAGGGCAAGAAATGTCAAAATTATGGGAGATTCCGAATTGGTAATTAACCAAGTGTCAAAAGAGTATAGATGTGTTAGAGAGAACCTAATCATGTACTTTGTGATTGCGATAAGATTGTTGAAACGATTCGAGCAAGCAAGCATTCGACATATACCTCAATGAGAGAACCAAGAAGCCAATGACTTGGCGCAAGAAGCTTCAGGATACAAGAAGAACGAAGATGAAGAACCTATTCAAGTAAGGGAAAAGGTTCGAGCTACTTTGTTATCTCCTTCAGATTTGTCAATTATAAAATTAGGTGCAATAGATGCCGAAAATTTTGAAATTTTAACAATTGATAATGGGCAAGATAATGACTGGCGTAAACCCCTGGTTGACTACTTATGTTCTCCTACGGGTTCGACAGAGTGTAAAATAAAATATCGTGTCTTAGGTTTTGTTTTAATCGAGAATGAATTATTTAAGAAAACTGTTGAAGGAGTACTACTTAAATGTTTGGGAGAAAGTGAGGCATACATAGCAGTGTCGAGTGTGCATAGTGGAGCATGTGGTGCACACCAAGCCGAACACAAAATGAAATGGCTTTTAATGCGATCAGGTGTCTACTGGCCTTCAATGCTGAAAGACTACATTGAATTTTCTAGGGGCTTCTAGGAATGCCAAATGCATGGGGGCATCCAACATGTTCTTGCAAGTGAATTGCATGCCATTATAAACCCTTGGCCGTTAAGAGGATGGGCCTTAGATGTGATTGGGGAAATAAAGCCAACATCATCGAAATAGCAGAGATACATTTTAGTCGGCATTGATTATTTCACAAAGTGGGTTGAGGCCGTAGCTTTAAAAAATGTCGACCAAGAGGCTGTGATTGGTTTTATACAAAATCATATTATGTGTCGCTTTGTAATTCCCGAAACAATCACAACCGACCAAGAAACCGTATTCACGGGGAGAAAAATGCAAGAATTCACAAAGGAGGTTGGAATAAAACTGTTAACGTCCACCCCTTATTATGCTCAGGCAAATGGTTGGGTCAAAGCTTCCAATAAAGTAATAATAAGCCTGACTAAGAAACATGTAGGTAAAAATCCAAAAAATTGGCATCAAACACTAGACCAAGCCTTATTGGCATGTCGAACGTCTCCTAAAGAAGCAACGGGGGAAACACCATTTCGATTGGCATATGGACATGATGTTGTATTTCCAGTAGAAATACATGTTAAATCAGTAAGAAGTCAACGACATCATGAAATACCATCTGAAGACTATTGGAATATGATGGAAGATGAGTGGGTCGACTTAGATGAAGAGAAGATGTTGGCTCTTGATTCACTAAGGAGACAAAAGGACAAAGTAGCCAAAGCCTATAACAAGAAGGTAAAGGATAAAGTGTTTCATGTTGATGATTTAGTTTGGAAAGTGATATTACCTATGGACAGAAATGATAGAGTCTTAGGAAAGTGGTCGCCTAATTGGGAGGGGCCGTTTAAGGTAATTCAAACTTTTTCCAACAACGCATATGAATTTGAGGAATTAGCCCCAAATCGACGGATTCTAAGGGTAAATGGTAAGTACTTAAATAAGTATAAACCCATTCTTCAAGAAATCATGATTTCAGCAATGTGAAGCGTGTGTCGAACAGAGCTGGAAAGAGTAATGTCGAAGCCAGCATATCAGTCATGCATTATATGTATGAAAAGACAATGTAAAGCGGAAAATAGAGCATTACATAAAAAAGTGGTTAAAATCATTGTACAAATTTTACAAAGGGTACATAAAAGGGCCACAATATATTTACATTAATCATAAGTTGCCAAATTTATTTTGGAACACCATCAAATCACCATGAATGCGTACGGCATCATTGCTCAGCCCATCTGTTGTTGTCTTGAGTGCTAATAATTCCTCCTCGACCTGAGCAGTAGCAGTGCTGACAATGATGGAATCCTTGGTCAGCTGGAGCAGTTCTGCTTGAGTAGGAGCGATGGCTTGATCGAGCTCTTCGTCTTGCTTAATGACAAGCTCCAACTCTGCGTTTAAGATTTCTATCTCCTTCGACAAAACGGCAATTCGACTGCGTATTTCAGCAGCTCTTTTCCTTTTAGGATCTTGCTCTTGCTGTTTTTGATTAACTTGTGTCTTTAGCCCTTCGATAACCTTCTTTGTCCTTATTACCATGTCCACATTCCTCCTCACCTCCGCCCGCTTTGCTTCGACCGACTGTTCATTCTCTTTTACCCGGTTAATATTTTCAAGCAATGAAGGGAAAACCTCTTCAAATTCTGTCACCATGAGCTTAGAAAATTCAGAAATCTTGAGACCCTTCAGTTGAGTAACAGCATCTAAAAGATCTGGTCCAAGAGTTGAATCCTCATGTAGCATATGATGCAAGTCGGAGCTGAAAGCATATGTCCGAATCTTATCCGTCAACTTCTTGATCTTTGTTGCTTCAGGCCCCAACTTGTCATTATGAGCCTGAGAGTGGTCAGAGTCAGAAGAGAAAGTCTAGCGACTCACAAAGTTGTCCATCCTCGCCAGTGCAACATCGATATCTAACTCTGTCGAGTCGGAAGCCTTCTCTCTCGATGGGCCAGGAAAATCCTTTTTTGTCTCTGCGGGTTTGGGTGAAGTGCTTGTTTGGACTCTTGAAGGTGGTGAAGAATCGACCTTTGGGTCCTCCATAATTTGCGGCTTCTCTGTTGATGTTGAAGTCGTATTCCTTTGAGCAGGCGCCAGTAGTGTACCTTCAAAAGAAAAAAGAGGAATAGGGCCGTCTTTATTAGCCTCTAGAGCCTGTATGAAAGCTGAAAGGCTAGAATCAGAACTAGTCGAACTAGGATTGTTGTGCTTGGCAGAACTAGTGACCGAACCAGAGTCACTAAGAGTAGTCGTGATAGTCAAATCAATGAACTCACCAACGACTATGTTAAAGTTATCTTGGTGATGGGGAGAGGATTGTTCTGACAAAGGGGAATAGTCGGACGAACTAGTTGTACTTTGTTGCTGGCCAGAAGCTCCAACCTAATGGAGGAAATAACAGAAACTCAGGACCAAATTCAATACGGGAAGAAAGCAAAGAAGTATTAACAAATACCTTTAGTGAGGGGTCAACATCAGTAGGCCCGCTTTCCCCAGTCGAAACAGCAGCACCCCCAGCTGGATCCTGGGCTTGGTTTGGGGTTGTCGGTTGAGGAGGAGTAACAATGGATGTATTTACGACTATAGTGTCAGCGCCTAGATCTATACTAGCTTCAAGGTTTTCAGCCAGAATCACCTTACCTCTCCTTGTGGTAACAAGAGGTTTAGGGTTATGGTCTGGTTCCTCCACCGTCTCGATGACCATCATCTCATTTTGGGCCTTAGAGATCTTCACCTTATTTTTCCTTTTTGTCTCGTTACCCTCAGAAGAGGATCCTTTCTTCCTCTTATGCCTTTTGAATTGGTGAGAATGTTGAGGAGACCGAGCATCAGGTAATGGCTGAAGAAGAAAATGATAGTAGGAGTGTAAAGCAATCGAGGGAGTTTTATAAAAAGAGTGTGGAGGTTATACCTTAGTCCCCTCAGAAAGTTGGGTCTTGTCCCTCTTGGATGTTTTGGATTTGATGGAGGGAGAAGTCGAAGACGCTGAGTGTTTCCGACTCTGGCGTGTAACAAAGGATATTAGCATTTAGCAGGCCATAAAGCATTGCATGTAACGCAAGAAACAAAATTACTTACAGAAAAATCAGGAATCTTCGAAGTATTAGTGGGTTCGTCATCATGAGAAAGCTGTAAGGTGTCAACCAATTAGAGAAAATAAAACTGAATGACATATAGAGTGGCAAGGCCATACCTTTAAGGTTTCCTTGTTAGTAGTCTCGACAGGTACACTCGACGGGCCTACCTGATTGGCTTTGACGGTGGAAGTTGCCTTGGGAGTTACCTGTTTTAAGGGAATGGCTAAAATAAAGGTGGATAAGTTAATACGTGTGAAAGTCGAAGTAAAACGATACTAAGCTTTCCAAAACTGTTACCATTGGGAATGACAATAAATATTCTCATACATTGAAGATCGATATGTAGAATACCCGGGTAAGAATCTAACCAACACATCGTCGGCTCTACTCTGTTGGCCTTTTTCTTATAAGCATTTATGATATGAGACTCAGGACAATACCACTAATTTGGGATAGGTGGTCGAAATGCTAAGGCCAAAGGGCTAGTTGGCAAAGGGGGAAATTTGATTTTTCCAAAATGAAGTGCGTAAAGATATTTATCTTTCGCGTAACCAGGAATTTTAAGTTGGGGAATCCTGTTGGTCACCTTCTCTTTTATCTCTTCAGTCGCCTGATAGATGGTCCGACGAAGATTACTGGGTAAATACACCACCCTAAAGTAGTTCTGGAAAGCTTGAATTTGCTTAATATTAGTGGTCTTACATTTGGTTGGCTTGCCCTACAATTGATCAAAAGCATTGTTCAGTTCAAAGATCTTTTTGTCGGGATCACCAACAAAAGTAACGAAATAAGATTGCCACCAAGTTTTAAATTACTCGGTACAGAAGAACGATGGCGCAAAGTCAGTAAAAGTAAGTGCGGGGTTTTTAGCCCAAAGATCATCATAATCTTCTTGAATGAATTCCCAAGGTTTTTCGGTAACTACGTCGACCAACAACTCATAAGAATTAAACAAAGGCTTGGGCACAAGCTGGCATAGTCCAAACTGTCGAGCCACCAAGTTGGATTGGTAGGCGACTAGGCTGGAACTCATGCTGGTGATCGAATGTGATAAAAATTTGGGAACCAAGAGACGTTTCCAGAAAATTAAGGATTGCATCTTGTGTTTCTCTTCCACTGGTGAGAAAAAATCAGCAAGCCAAGCTAGGCCAGTCTTCTCATCGGAGAATAGAGCCATAGAAGGCTTAAAATTGACTCTTTTCAGCATTATGTCGAACATTAAATTAAAGAGGTCAGATTTTGGAATGCCTCTATCGATGGGTGTCGTGGGAAGAAGGCGCTCCTACACGCTGTAAGTCTGTGTCGAATCGCATCCTTCCTTTCTACTTTTAAAAGGCTTTCAGTTCTTCAGAAAAAGTGGCATTCAGCCACAACTGTAAGAGCCAAAAAGGTCCATGTACAAGGACGTTTTTCTTTTTGGCGATGTCGGGATTGTGGTTTTTTATTTGCTTGGTGACCTCCGTCATAGATGCATAAAGGGACGCCAAGATGAGCTGGCCTAGGGCCACGCTTTCGCCATGATGCAAGTGACTGTCAAGGTAAGCATATTTCTTAGGCACCTGCATTGACTGAGAGCAAAAGAAATAGCGTGACAACCAGTATGTCAGGAAAGCCACATGCTCTTCCTCAGAAATATCAGCGGTGTCTCTATGATGGTGATTGATGAAATTGGTGTATGTGGGGTTCTTGGTATCTCCTACGTCAAATTTTACAGACACCAAATCAACGTCTGCATGGTTGAATATGGTACCGGAGGGTTTCAACCCTGTGATGGCCGCAGTATCAAGAAGAGTCGGGGTAATCATACCACAGCTAGTGTGAAAAGTGTTAGTCGACCCCTCCCAAAAGTACATAGCAACTGTTAATAGACTATGGGAGTAAGGGATATCAGTTCGATAAATACATAATAAAGTATAGATACCCAGCTCTTTCCATTGCTTCCCTTTTGTGGGTTCTAGGCGTGTCATCCAGTTTTTGAACTTCTGACAGTTCAGAGGTGGAACAGTTTTAAACTTTCTATCGAAGTAGCGGAGAGAGATAGGGTTCAAAAAAGAAATCAAGGACTTGGTTTCTTTACTTGTGGGGAAAAGGCGCCATCGTCATTCACATTGATTTTAGCTGGCGTGTCTGAAGGTAGAGGCCCTAAAAAGGCTAAAGATTTACCTTCAAGGTTGAAAGGGATTAATACCTGAGATTGCCAGATTTTGGTCTTCTCCTCTAAAAAAGGTGGTTCTGGCACGTAGGGCTTGCCGTCTACATGGCGTATGTGGTAAGTAGCTGCTGGGGCGGTTTCGATTTGTTTACTCACCATGGACAAATTTTGACTAAGCTTGAAGGTAACAAGAAATGGAGAAACTAAGTCTTTGGGTTGTAGGAAAACTGAGTCTTTTGGAAATGGTGAGAGACAGGGTTTTGAAATTTTTGGACTTTTTTGCTTGGAGGTAGAAAAACTGAGGAAGCATAGAAGAAGATGAAGAATAATTAGGATTACTATTTATAGGCTCGAAATAAAGAGAGGAAAGTCAAGGAAAAAATCTTGGTGATTTCCTAGGTTTAAAATCGTGTCCGTCGAAGGACACGTGTAGCCGGATTAAAGTGGAAGCGTGGTGGGCCATGTCTGCCACTAAAGTGTAATGATGGTCAACATTAATGATCCCACGTCTCAAAGCTAAAAACCTGGTACGTTTTCATGATTGCCCGATGTCACGAAAATATTGGAATAGTAAACTACTTTTTGGAGTAGTGGAAACGAATGAGTCGACGAAAGAGATAAAGCTTCATAGATGCCATTGTCTCATATAGTCGACAGAGTAAGGAAATTCGATAATGGCATCTCTGGGGGGAATTTTGTTACCTGAAATTTCCTAAATATGTTTAAGGACACGTGTCAAAGGAAAACATCCCTACAGGTTAGGGGCCGATTCTGAACGAATATAGGTTCCTTAGGAGAATTTATGAAACCAAGTCAAAGATGTCAGAAAGAAGTGTGTCGACTAGGAGAGCGAACCGAGAAATTGGTCGATTCGACCAAAGTATCAAATAAACCTGGGAAAAGTCAAGATCGGAGGCCAGAAGGAAAAAGGAGTCAAGACGAATGTGTCGAAGATGAATCGCATCGACTGGATGGTTAAAGAAAGGCTGTTGGTCGATTCGACATATTATGGGATGAGAGATAATTGATCGAAGTTCATATGTTGTCAAAGACGTAGTCTAAGGGACTTAGGGAAATTTCATTCTTTCTGAGATGTATCAAATCTAGGAGCGGTTAACCCTTTTGAAGTCACGATCGGGGAAGAGCCAAATTCTGAAGATCGTGCGCCGTTACCTCAAGAGATCGTGGTTGTTAAGCGCCAAGTGGATGGCAGAATCTTATGTAGCAGTTACGTTTTAGTTTCATTTTTTTCCGTTGATGGCTTTTAGTGGTTATATTGTAAATTACTATAACTAAGTCACCTCGTTGTAATTTTTAGGTGTGTTCACTTGTATTCTCAAATTTCTTACCAACACTCTGCCCAATTTCGCGCTTAAGGAAGAAAGAGTCACTAAGCTTTTGATGTACGTGAATCACCACCTTTATTTTCAATGTAATCAGTTTATCTTTTCAATTTTATCTCTTTAATGTCTTTACTTTTTCTATTCGTTTCGAGCAACTTTGCATGAACATTTCAACACTGCTTGTCGGTCACGAGTCACCAACTAGTTAGTTCGTTGAGTCTTGTTTCGTCCAAAATATATTGTCGATCACCAGTCAGTCGGTCGAAACTTCTGTGTGGAAAGTTGTTTTACTGTTTCCCTTGGTCTTAGAATACTGTTTCTTGGCTAGGGCATATTTTTGACAGAATCAGTACAATATACAAAATCTTAGCACGCGTCTTAAGATCAACTGGTCGATCTTGCTAGTAACCCTTAGTTTTAGGACATAGGGAGGATCAACGCTTGTTTACCATTTTCCACAGCAAACAATTACATACTGATACCTTCCCCTATGAATCTAAACTAGATTATAATCAATTAGGTTCCCGAAACCCAAATCATTTACATTATTAGCCTTAAATTTACGTAGTAACCTTAGATAATGATAGGTCGACATTTAGTCCCTTGGGATTCAATAATCTTTAAAGCTACACGCGATAGGACTGTATACTTGCGGTCTAGATTCTTTAAGACATATAAAGTCACGATCAATGACCAGATATGCAGAGTCATCAACAAACCACACATCAACTATCTTAGTGGGACTGGGCAAATTCATCTATGCAGTTGGCATGAAGATTCCATTTGATTATGGAACTTATATTTATGATCAGACCCTCAAGCATGCTGACACTTGTGACACAAAGCTTCCCATAGCCTTCCCCACTCTCCTAAGTGGAATTATTCTGCATCAACATCCTGGAATTATGTCTACAATGTTGGATGCTGAATGTAAAAGAGCTACCCCTCTGTCTCTACATCATAAGTTGTTTGCTGGAGCACATGTCCCAGACATTGTCTCAACATCTGCTGGTGCTGCACTGAAAACAGAAAATAAAGGGGATGTGGTTGTTGAACTCACTGCAACGTGCAGAGAATTGGATGAGGTCATAAGAATTAGCACAACAAGGAAGCTGAAACTTGAAGAGACCATCCCAGATCTGAAGAAGAATGTTGCTACAAGTGCTACTGAAGAGGCACTAGAAGAAGAAGCAAGCAGCTCAGCAACTCAAAGCTCTTCTGAAACTGGCTCAGGAGAAGAAGGAAGTGGAGAAAGTGAAGAGTCTGCAAGTTCTGCATATCACTCATTGGACTAAAGATGTTGATTGTGTTTCCATCTAGTTTTTGTCTATTTTTTATGTAATTTTTTTGGCACTTAACTGCATGGAACATATTTATTTTGGGTTGTATTTAACTTTAGATTTTTGGTACTTAGTTGAACCTAGTATTTATTTCTGTTATCCTCCATAAATTCTTTTTGGTTTTGCCAAATTATGGCTAAAAAGGGGGAGAGTATGAGTGATTATGAGTTGAGGAGGAGCAGTTGTGAATTGTTGCAGCTGTGAGCGTTTATGAGTGTTTTGTGTTTGTTTTTGTGTGTGATTCCCATGTGTGAGCAACTAATGTGAAGAGAATGCTAAGGAGGAGGAGTTGCTGATGTTAATTGTTGATTGTTGATTGTGCTTCTTGTGATGAAAGGAGAAGCTGAAGTATTTATTGTTGATTGTCTATCTATGAAGATACTATGTGTTTCCACAAGAAGAGAAGTTGTTGTGCATGGGGAGCAAAGTTTTTAACTGACAATTGTGCATCTGTGTGTTCTGTGTGTAGGGGGAGTAAAATGCCGCATCTTTGAATGTTCTAACTAATGTTTGAACACCTGTGTTAATTGTCCGCTGCTATCTCTATTTTGATTGTGATGCTGCTCTGATGTATGCACTTGAATTCCTGTGTTTATTATGATGATGTTTTAATTGTATGGCCTGCCCCCCAAATAATGTTTTAGCCAAAATTTGTCAAAAGGGAATTTTGTTGGTTCTATTGGTTGGCAACAATTTTGGTAAAACAATATGCTCAAAAATATCTTGAAGTTTACTGAAGTAGCAGATGTCACAGCAGATGTCCGGACATGTGAAACTAACAGAAGTGCAGATTTTTTAGGAAGTCACTTTATTGTTATTTGTATGCTTCCGATTAAGGAAGCTTGAGAAACGCCTTCAGCAACATTCTCGGAGATTTAATATCTTGCTTTTATGGAGAAAAGACAGGAGGCGCTGAAGACTTGTGAGTAAAGCAACCATAGTTTTTGTTACTCTATTTAAAGGCTGCAAACCTTGTTTTGTAATTTGGCCGTTACAGTTTTAGAGAGTTTAGATTTTAATTTTTGGTTGTTCATTGTGTTGGTTGTCAATTGTTAATTGTGAGCCTCTTGAGTATTTCTACTTGAGAAGGACGGTTCTTTGAGTTGTAAGTTTTCAATCACCATAAGCTTTGAAGCAAGTGTGATTGCGTGTCTTTGAAAAGTGTCTTCAGTTTTAGTTATATTTAGTATCACGGGTTGTGGTACTGAAGGAGTGAGCGGAGGATTCTCATATCTAAGTGTGGTACCTTAGGTAGAAGGGTCATTGGGTAGTTTGATTAAGTGAGGAGGTGTAAACAGGGAAGGTTTAACTTCGAATTAATACTACTAATAATGAACTTCATCCCTGGCTTGGAAGCCCCTGGACGTAGGTTAGTTAGAACCGAACTGGGTTAACAAATCTCTGTGTTTTTATTGTTTTCTGCACTGTTATAGTCTATTTTGTTTAACTGTGTTCTAAACAGATATATGTGTCATGAAATTACCTTCGACATCTCATATTTGATACCAGAATTTCAAAAGTTGATGATAAAAATTGGAGAAATTCACCAAAGACTTGTAATCTTTTGACTTCCCAAGTGATCTTCCAAGAATTTAAAAGTCATGCCACTTGAACTAAGTTGTATTAGACATCCTTAGGTTCATTGTGAAAAAAGAATGAGCTCTAAGAGATAAGAGATGACCAAGTTATGATCTTTTGAATTTGCTCAAGAAAGATGGATGACCATTCTAGAGAACTTGTGATCTTTGGAATCTCAAAGCATCTTTAAACCAAATAAAATTATTGAAACAAGGAAGAAACTTGTTAGAGACCCTTTGAAGAGAATAATGGCTTTGGAATCAATAAAAAATCTTAAACAACAATTAAGATATGGTCTTCAAAAGTCCAAAATCCTAATTCCAAGAGCATTGGCCATGACATGGAGAATTCTTCAACTTTGATGATCTTTCTTACACATGGAGCATATCCACACGAGGAGAGATTGTTGTGGATGATAATAGGAAACCATAGCAAGAAGAACTTCCCTAAAATATTGGGAAATGATGAAACCATACATTTGTGATCCACAACTCAAGAACCTTGCCCAAATTAGGTCAAACACTTGAATCAACTTTGCCTCTTGGAACTTCTTTTGTAAAATAAAGCATGATGGGTGTAACACCCCTTCTAATTTCCCCGCGAATTATAAATTTAATCAGAGTTTAACATAACGAAAGGGTGTCACAATTTAAAAATTATTCAAATAATAAAACATCATAACAGTAATCATGCTTTTACGGAAGAACATATTAAATATAATTCAAACCAACGATTATGTTTTACACAACGGAAATAATATAAAACCCGGAATAAATTCAAATCATAATTATTCCAAACATAAACTAAAGAGAAACAAGTTTAATCTTTAAAATTCCAAAAACAATCGTTCCCCAGTGTTACAACTACCAGAGCATGACACTGACACGCGGATTATCTAAATAGCACAACTCTAAAAGCTGTCCTCACCAATTCTCGAGCAGCTATACTCCTCAATCTGAAATCATTAAAGTAAGGGTGAGATTTCATCAAGATTAAAATGCATTATACATTTCTCAAAAACAATAAAACAATCAATTCATTATTCACCCTTGTTAACAGCATTAGCATACGATTCACGAACACAATTCACATATTCATCATGCATACAACAACAATCAATGCAATTGCAACACTGGAATTCATCCTAACATGTTACAAGTACATATGCAATGCAGACTCAAATGCATGTGGTACCAATCGTGAACCAAGTCCACACCCTGTTCCGCTTACACCTCGAAAAACAGCGTCAATTCAATGATTCGCCCATACATCACTGGGTCAAGAATCTAGCCTCACCACCTATGTCCATTAGGTAAGTTTATTGGCCCTGCAAGTTCAATTCCGCACAATGGGAATGAACCATCAACAATGCTTATGCATGCACATCAGAAGCATGCAACAATTTAAAATACGAAATATGAACATACAGCATTATTCCGTTCATGATCAATAACAGCAACAACACATGCTAACAGAGAAATCATGAATATAACATTAATCACAATACAAGGAATCAACATACAATATTTACACGCAACGAATAACCACGAAATCACAATGTATTCTTACTACGGAAACCATATTAATTCCTCCAAATCTCAATTACTGGTTTTGAAAATGTTTTCATTAGGTAGTATTCATTCTAAGCTTTCCAACGATACCAACTATGCCTAAATCGGAGTTACGGTTAAAAAGATATGACTGAAATCGTTTCAAAAAAATTCATGTTCATCCCAACACAGTATGCATCGATGCATAAGGCTATGCATCAATGCATAACAGCATGTATCGATCCATAATTAGTATGCATCGATGCATAACTTAAAATTTCTGCATTTTTAAAATTTTCTTTAGTATGTGTCGACACATACGCATCATGTGTCGATGCATAACTTCCTTGTGTCGATCCATAGCTCCTTTGCATCGATACATGGCCCTGTTTTCCTTCCTATGAGTCGATGCATGACTCTATGAGTCTATGCATAGCTTTCCAAAGCTTCTTTTTTTCTAAAATTTCACTGCATGCATCGATCCATAATGTCTTGTGTCGACTCATACAGTTAGTTTTCACCCAAAATCCAGTTTTTCTTCACTGTTACGAATCACCATTACATCCAATCTTCACCAAACCTCATATCATCATAAAACAGAATTTATTACTGCATCTTTACATCCAATTGATCACCAAATTTGTTTTCTAATTAACCTATATTCATCTTACATAGATTAATCATTCATAACAGTTCCAATCATGATTTTTACGTCGGATTATAACGTTAGGGCACACTCAATTATCCTAATTCGAGATTCCTAACGGATCGATTCATTCTATTGATCATCAAAACCTATAAGGAATAATAATCAGATTCAATCCCCCCTTACCTCGCGATGAATCTTCGAATTCTCGGTGTTTGGCTTTTTCTCCTCTTTCTCTTCTCTTCTCCAATCTCACGTAGAATGCAAATCCTTATTTTTCCTCTTCTCACTTGTTTCCTTTTATTCCTTTATTTATTCCTTTTTATTTGCCAAATAATAGAAATAAATAAATTAGGATTTAAGTAGAGTCTTTTACTCCATACACCCTACAATTCAACTTCACACCCCATACTTCCATTATTTAATTAAATAATTAAATCCATTAATCCAAAAATATTAATAATTAAACCTTTAATTAAATTAATAATTAAATTCCTAATTATTTAATAATTGAATTAATTTGGGGTGTCACAGTTCATATCCAACTTAAGTGGCAAAACTAAAGCATTTTCACCATTGCTTCGAATGAAGAATGAAGAGTTCATCTAGAAAAAGGAGCATCAAGAGGATTTCGACAAGATCAAAGAATATTTAGTGAAGCCTCCTGTATTGGCACCTCCAGTTAGAAATAGGCCTATGAGGTTGTATATAGCAGCCTCATAATTGACTATAGGAAGTATGTTGGTTCAAGAAAATGCAAGTAGTGTCAAAAGACCTGTGTATTATCTTAGTCGAATGTTAAATGGCCCTGAAACTAGGTATAGTGATATAGAAAAACTATGCCTATGTTTGTAATTTTCTTGTATTAAACTGAAGCAATATATAAAGCCAGTTGACGTGTACGTTTCTTCTCATTTTGATATCATTAAACATATGTTGTCTAAACCAAGTTTGGACAGTCGAATTGGTAAATGGGCATTAGCGTTAACTAAATATCCCCTAACATATTTGCCTTTAAAGGAAATGAAAGGGTAAATAGTGGGAGACTTTTTGGTCGATCATTCTATGGTTGCTATGCCGCAAAACTTTGTTGAATTGGTGCCTTGGAAATTATATTTCGACGGTTTTAGCCATAAAAATGGCGTCGGGATAGGAGGAATAATAATTTCTCCCAATGGAATTCCAGCAGAGTTCAAGTATGCAATTGATGGTATCTACACCAATAATGAGGCAGAATATGAGTCTCTAATAACTGGACTTGAACTGCTGATAGAATTGAGGGCAAGAAATGTCAAAATTATGGGAGATTCCGAATTGGTAATTAACCAAGTGTCAAAAGAGTATAGATGTGTTAGAGAGAACCTAATCATGTACTTTGTGATTGCGATAAGATTGTTGAAACGATTCGAGCAAGCAAGCATTCGACATATACCTCAATGAGAGAACCAAGAAGCCAATGACTTGGCGCAAGAAGCTTCAGGATACAAGAAGAACGAAGATGAAGAACCTATTCAAGTAAGGGAAAAGGTTCGAGCTACTTTGTTATCTCCTTCAGATTTGTCAATTATAAAATTAGGTGCAATAGATGCCGAAAATTTTGAAATTTTAACAATTGATAATGGGCAAGATAATGACTGGCGTAAACCCCTGGTTGACTACTTATGTTCTCCTACGGGTTCGACAGAGTGTAAAATAAAATATCGTGTCTTAGGTTTTGTTTTAATCGAGAATGAATTATTTAAGAAAACTGTTGAAGGAGTACTACTTAAATGTTTGGGAGAAAGTGAGGCATACATAGCAGTGTCGAGTGTGCATAGTGGAGCATGTGGTGCACACCAAGCCGAACACAAAATGAAATGGCTTTTAATGCGATCAGGTGTCTACTGGCCTTCAATGCTGAAAGACTACATTGAATTTTCTAGGGGCTTCTAGGAATGCCAAATGCATGGGGGCATCCAACATGTTCTTGCAAGTGAATTGCATGCCATTATAAACCCTTGGCCGTTAAGAGGATGGGCCTTAGATGTGATTGGGGAAATAAAGCCAACATCATCGAAATAGCAGAGATACATTTTAGTCGGCATTGATTATTTCACAAAGTGGGTTGAGGCCGTAGCTTTAAAAAATGTCGACCAAGAGGCTGTGATTGGTTTTATACAAAATCATATTATGTGTCGCTTTGTAATTCCCGAAACAATCACAACCGACCAAGAAACCGTATTCACGGGGAGAAAAATGCAAGAATTCACAAAGGAGGTTGGAATAAAACTGTTAACGTCCACCCCTTATTATGCTCAGGCAAATGGTTGGGTCAAAGCTTCCAATAAAGTAATAATAAGCCTGACTAAGAAACATGTAGGTAAAAATCCAAAAAATTGGCATCAAACACTAGACCAAGCCTTATTGGCATGTCGAACGTCTCCTAAAGAAGCAACGGGGGAAACACCATTTCGATTGGCATATGGACATGATGTTGTATTTCCAGTAGAAATACATGTTAAATCAGTAAGAAGTCAACGACATCATGAAATACCATCTGAAGACTATTGGAATATGATGGAAGATGAGTGGGTCGACTTAGATGAAGAGAAGATGTTGGCTCTTGATTCACTAAGGAGACAAAAGGACAAAGTAGCCAAAGCCTATAACAAGAAGGTAAAGGATAAAGTGTTTCATGTTGATGATTTAGTTTGGAAAGTGATATTACCTATGGACAGAAATGATAGAGTCTTAGGAAAGTGGTCGCCTAATTGGGAGGGGCCGTTTAAGGTAATTCAAACTTTTTCCAACAACGCATATGAATTTGAGGAATTAGCCCCAAATCGACGGATTCTAAGGGTAAATGGTAAGTACTTAAATAAGTATAAACCCATTCTTCAAGAAATCATGATTTCAGCAATGTGAAGCGTGTGTCGAACAGAGCTGGAAAGAGTAATGTCGAAGCCAGCATATCAGTCATGCATTATATGTATGAAAAGACAATGTAAAGCGGAAAATAGAGCATTACATAAAAAAGTGGTTAAAATCATTGTACAAATTTTACAAAGGGTACATAAAAGGGCCACAATATATTTACATTAATCATAAGTTGCCAAATTTATTTTGGAACACCATCAAATCACCATGAATGCGTACGGCATCATTGCTCAGCCCATCTGTTGTTGTCTTGAGTGCTAATAATTCCTCCTCGACCTGAGCAGTAGCAGTGCTGACAATGATGGAATCCTTGGTCAGCTGGAGCAGTTCTGCTTGAGTAGGAGCGATGGCTTGATCGAGCTCTTCGTCTTGCTTAATGACAAGCTCCAACTCTGCGTTTAAGATTTCTATCTCCTTCGACAAAACGGCAATTCGACTGCGTATTTCAGCAGCTCTTTTCCTTTTAGGATCTTGCTCTTGCTGTTTTTGATTAACTTGTGTCTTTAGCCCTTCGATAACCTTCTTTGTCCTTATTACCATGTCCACATTCCTCCTCACCTCCGCCCGCTTTGCTTCGACCGACTGTTCATTCTCTTTTACCCGGTTAATATTTTCAAGCAATGAAGGGAAAACCTCTTCAAATTCTGTCACCATGAGCTTAGAAAATTCAGAAATCTTGAGACCCTTCAGTTGAGTAACAGCATCTAAAAGATCTGGTCCAAGAGTTGAATCCTCATGTAGCATATGATGCAAGTCGGAGCTGAAAGCATATGTCCGAATCTTATCCGTCAACTTCTTGATCTTTGTTGCTTCAGGCCCCAACTTGTCATTATGAGCCTGAGAGTGGTCAGAGTCAGAAGAGAAAGTCTAGCGACTCACAAAGTTGTCCATCCTCGCCAGTGCAACATCGATATCTAACTCTGTCGAGTCGGAAGCCTTCTCTCTCGATGGGCCAGGAAAATCCTTTTTTGTCTCTGCGGGTTTGGGTGAAGTGCTTGTTTGGACTCTTGAAGGTGGTGAAGAATCGACCTTTGGGTCCTCCATAATTTGCGGCTTCTCTGTTGATGTTGAAGTCGTATTCCTTTGAGCAGGCGCCAGTAGTGTACCTTCAAAAGAAAAAAGAGGAATAGGGCCGTCTTTATTAGCCTCTAGAGCCTGTATGAAAGCTGAAAGGCTAGAATCAGAACTAGTCGAACTAGGATTGTTGTGCTTGGCAGAACTAGTGACCGAACCAGAGTCACTAAGAGTAGTCGTGATAGTCAAATCAATGAACTCACCAACGACTATGTTAAAGTTATCTTGGTGATGGGGAGAGGATTGTTCTGACAAAGGGGAATAGTCGGACGAACTAGTTGTACTTTGTTGCTGGCCAGAAGCTCCAACCTAATGGAGGAAATAACAGAAACTCAGGACCAAATTCAATACGGGAAGAAAGCAAAGAAGTATTAACAAATACCTTTAGTGAGGGGTCAACATCAGTAGGCCCGCTTTCCCCAGTCGAAACAGCAGCACCCCCAGCTGGATCCTGGGCTTGGTTTGGGGTTGTCGGTTGAGGAGGAGTAACAATGGATGTATTTACGACTATAGTGTCAGCGCCTAGATCTATACTAGCTTCAAGGTTTTCAGCCAGAATCACCTTACCTCTCCTTGTGGTAACAAGAGGTTTAGGGTTATGGTCTGGTTCCTCCACCGTCTCGATGACCATCATCTCATTTTGGGCCTTAGAGATCTTCACCTTATTTTTCCTTTTTGTCTCGTTACCCTCAGAAGAGGATCCTTTCTTCCTCTTATGCCTTTTGAATTGGTGAGAATGTTGAGGAGACCGAGCATCAGGTAATGGCTGAAGAAGAAAATGATAGTAGGAGTGTAAAGCAATCGAGGGAGTTTTATAAAAAGAGTGTGGAGGTTATACCTTAGTCCCCTCAGAAAGTTGGGTCTTGTCCCTCTTGGATGTTTTGGATTTGATGGAGGGAGAAGTCGAAGACGCTGAGTGTTTCCGACTCTGGCGTGTAACAAAGGATATTAGCATTTAGCAGGCCATAAAGCATTGCATGTAACGCAAGAAACAAAATTACTTACAGAAAAATCAGGAATCTTCGAAGTATTAGTGGGTTCGTCATCATGAGAAAGCTGTAAGGTGTCAACCAATTAGAGAAAATAAAACTGAATGACATATAGAGTGGCAAGGCCATACCTTTAAGGTTTCCTTGTTAGTAGTCTCGACAGGTACACTCGACGGGCCTACCTGATTGGCTTTGACGGTGGAAGTTGCCTTGGGAGTTACCTGTTTTAAGGGAATGGCTAAAATAAAGGTGGATAAGTTAATACGTGTGAAAGTCGAAGTAAAACGATACTAAGCTTTCCAAAACTGTTACCATTGGGAATGACAATAAATATTCTCATACATTGAAGATCGATATGTAGAATACCCGGGTAAGAATCTAACCAACACATCGTCGGCTCTACTCTGTTGGCCTTTTTCTTATAAGCATTTATGATATGAGACTCAGGACAATACCACTAATTTGGGATAGGTGGTCGAAATGCTAAGGCCAAAGGGCTAGTTGGCAAAGGGGGAAATTTGATTTTTCCAAAATGAAGTGCGTAAAGATATTTATCTTTCGCGTAACCAGGAATTTTAAGTTGGGGAATCCTGTTGGTCACCTTCTCTTTTATCTCTTCAGTCGCCTGATAGATGGTCCGACGAAGATTACTGGGTAAATACACCACCCTAAAGTAGTTCTGGAAAGCTTGAATTTGCTTAATATTAGTGGTCTTACATTTGGTTGGCTTGCCCTACAATTGATCAAAAGCATTGTTCAGTTCAAAGATCTTTTTGTCGGGATCACCAACAAAAGTAACGAAATAAGATTGCCACCAAGTTTTAAATTACTCGGTACAGAAGAACGATGGCGCAAAGTCAGTAAAAGTAAGTGCGGGGTTTTTAGCCCAAAGATCATCATAATCTTCTTGAATGAATTCCCAAGGTTTTTCGGTAACTACGTCGACCAACAACTCATAAGAATTAAACAAAGGCTTGGGCACAAGCTGGCATAGTCCAAACTGTCGAGCCACCAAGTTGGATTGGTAGGCGACTAGGCTGGAACTCATGCTGGTGATCGAATGTGATAAAAATTTGGGAACCAAGAGACGTTTCCAGAAAATTAAGGATTGCATCTTGTGTTTCTCTTCCACTGGTGAGAAAAAATCAGCAAGCCAAGCTAGGCCAGTCTTCTCATCGGAGAATAGAGCCATAGAAGGCTTAAAATTGACTCTTTTCAGCATTATGTCGAACATTAAATTAAAGAGGTCAGATTTTGGAATGCCTCTATCGATGGGTGTCGTGGGAAGAAGGCGCTCCTACACGCTGTAAGTCTGTGTCGAATCGCATCCTTCCTTTCTACTTTTAAAAGGCTTTCAGTTCTTCAGAAAAAGTGGCATTCAGCCACAACTGTAAGAGCCAAAAAGGTCCATGTACAAGGACGTTTTTCTTTTTGGCGATGTCGGGATTGTGGTTTTTTATTTGCTTGGTGACCTCCGTCATAGATGCATAAAGGGACGCCAAGATGAGCTGGCCTAGGGCCACGCTTTCGCCATGATGCAAGTGACTGTCAAGGTAAGCATATTTCTTAGGCACCTGCATTGACTGAGAGCAAAAGAAATAGCGTGACAACCAGTATGTCAGGAAAGCCACATGCTCTTCCTCAGAAATATCAGCGGTGTCTCTATGATGGTGATTGATGAAATTGGTGTATGTGGGGTTCTTGGTATCTCCTACGTCAAATTTTACAGACACCAAATCAACGTCTGCATGGTTGAATATGGTACCGGAGGGTTTCAACCCTGTGATGGCCGCAGTATCAAGAAGAGTCGGGGTAATCATACCACAGCTAGTGTGAAAAGTGTTAGTCGACCCCTCCCAAAAGTACATAGCAACTGTTAATAGACTATGGGAGTAAGGGATATCAGTTCGATAAATACATAATAAAGTATAGATACCCAGCTCTTTCCATTGCTTCCCTTTTGTGGGTTCTAGGCGTGTCATCCAGTTTTTGAACTTCTGACAGTTCAGAGGTGGAACAGTTTTAAACTTTCTATCGAAGTAGCGGAGAGAGATAGGGTTCAAAAAAGAAATCAAGGACTTGGTTTCTTTACTTGTGGGGAAAAGGCGCCATCGTCATTCACATTGATTTTAGCTGGCGTGTCTGAAGGTAGAGGCCCTAAAAAGGCTAAAGATTTACCTTCAAGGTTGAAAGGGATTAATACCTGAGATTGCCAGATTTTGGTCTTCTCCTCTAAAAAAGGTGGTTCTGGCACGTAGGGCTTGCCGTCTACATGGCGTATGTGGTAAGTAGCTGCTGGGGCGGTTTCGATTTGTTTACTCACCATGGACAAATTTTGACTAAGCTTGAAGGTAACAAGAAATGGAGAAACTAAGTCTTTGGGTTGTAGGAAAACTGAGTCTTTTGGAAATGGTGAGAGACAGGGTTTTGAAATTTTTGGACTTTTTTGCTTGGAGGTAGAAAAACTGAGGAAGCATAGAAGAAGATGAAGAATAATTAGGATTACTATTTATAGGCTCGAAATAAAGAGAGGAAAGTCAAGGAAAAAATCTTGGTGATTTCCTAGGTTTAAAATCGTGTCCGTCGAAGGACACGTGTAGCCGGATTAAAGTGGAAGCGTGGTGGGCCATGTCTGCCACTAAAGTGTAATGATGGTCAACATTAATGATCCCACGTCTCAAAGCTAAAAACCTGGTACGTTTTCATGATTGCCCGATGTCACGAAAATATTGGAATAGTAAACTACTTTTTGGAGTAGTGGAAACGAATGAGTCGACGAAAGAGATAAAGCTTCATAGATGCCATTGTCTCATATAGTCGACAGAGTAAGGAAATTCGATAATGGCATCTCTGGGGGGAATTTTGTTACCTGAAATTTCCTAAATATGTTTAAGGACACGTGTCAAAGGAAAACATCCCTACAGGTTAGGGGCCGATTCTGAACGAATATAGGTTCCTTAGGAGAATTTATGAAACCAAGTCAAAGATGTCAGAAAGAAGTGTGTCGACTAGGAGAGCGAACCGAGAAATTGGTCGATTCGACCAAAGTATCAAATAAACCTGGGAAAAGTCAAGATCGGAGGCCAGAAGGAAAAAGGAGTCAAGACGAATGTGTCGAAGATGAATCGCATCGACTGGATGGTTAAAGAAAGGCTGTTGGTCGATTCGACATATTATGGGATGAGAGATAATTGATCGAAGTTCATATGTTGTCAAAGACGTAGTCTAAGGGACTTAGGGAAATTTCATTCTTTCTGAGATGTATCAAATCTAGGAGCGGTTAACCCTTTTGAAGTCACGATCGGGGAAGAGCCAAATTCTGAAGATCGTGCGCCGTTACCTCAAGAGATCGTGGTTGTTAAGCGCCAAGTGGATGGCAGAATCTTATGTAGCAGTTACGTTTTAGTTTCATTTTTTTCCGTTGATGGCTTTTAGTGGTTATATTGTAAATTACTATAACTAAGTCACCTCGTTGTAATTTTTAGGTGTGTTCACTTGTATTCTCAAATTTCTTACCAACACTCTGCCCAATTTCGCGCTTAAGGAAGAAAGAGTCACTAAGCTTTTGATGTACGTGAATCACCACCTTTATTTTCAATGTAATCAGTTTATCTTTTCAATTTTATCTCTTTAATGTCTTTACTTTTTCTATTCGTTTCGAGCAACTTTGCATGAACATTTCAACACTGCTTGTCGGTCACGAGTCACCAACTAGTTAGTTCGTTGAGTCTTGTTTCGTCCAAAATATATTGTCGATCACCAGTCAGTCGGTCGAAACTTCTGTGTGGAAAGTTGTTTTACTGTTTCCCTTGGTCTTAGAATACTGTTTCTTGGCTAGGGCATATTTTTGACAGAATCAGTACAATATACAAAATCTTAGCACGCGTCTTAAGATCAACTGGTCGATCTTGCTAGTAACCCTTAGTTTTAGGACATAGGGAGGATCAACGCTTGTTTACCATTTTCCACAGCAAACAATTACATACTGATACCTTCCCCTATGAATCTAAACTAGATTATAATCAATTAGGTTCCCGAAACCCAAATCATTTACATTATTAGCCTTAAATTTACGTAGTAACCTTAGATAATGATAGGTCGACATTTAGTCCCTTGGGATTCAATAATCTTTAAAGCTACACGCGATAGGACTGTATACTTGCGGTCTAGATTCTTTAAGACATATAAAGTCACGATCAATGACCAGATATGCAGAGTCATCAACAAACCACACATCAACTATCTTAGTGGGACTGGGCAAATTCATCTATGCAGTTGGCATGAAGATTCCATTTGATTATGGAACTTATATTTATGATCAGACCCTCAAGCATGCTGACACTTGTGACACAAAGCTTCCCATAGCCTTCCCCACTCTCCTAAGTGGAATTATTCTGCATCAACATCCTGGAATTATGTCTACAATGTTGGATGCTGAATGTAAAAGAGCTACCCCTCTGTCTCTACATCATAAGTTGTTTGCTGGAGCACATGTCCCAGACATTGTCTCAACATCTGCTGGTGCTGCACTGAAAACAGAAAATAAAGGGGATGTGGTTGTTGAACTCACTGCAACGTGCAGAGAATTGGATGAGGTCATAAGAATTAGCACAACAAGGAAGCTGAAACTTGAAGAGACCATCCCAGATCTGAAGAAGAATGTTGCTACAAGTGCTACTGAAGAGGCACTAGAAGAAGAAGCAAGCAGCTCAGCAACTCAAAGCTCTTCTGAAACTGGCTCAGGAGAAGAAGGAAGTGGAGAAAGTGAAGAGTCTGCAAGTTCTGCATATCACTCATTGGACTAAAGATGTTGATTGTGTTTCCATCTAGTTTTTGTCTATTTTTTATGTAATTTTTTTGGCACTTAACTGCATGGAACATATTTATTTTGGGTTGTATTTAACTTTAGATTTTTGGTACTTAGTTGAACCTAGTATTTATTTCTGTTATCCTCCATAAATTCTTTTTGGTTTTGCCAAATTATGGCTAAAAAGGGGGAGAGTATGAGTGATTATGAGTTGAGGAGGAGCAGTTGTGAATTGTTGCAGCTGTGAGCGTTTATGAGTGTTTTGTGTTTGTTTTTGTGTGTGATTCCCATGTGTGAGCAACTAATGTGAAGAGAATGCTAAGGAGGAGGAGTTGCTGATGTTAATTGTTGATTGTTGATTGTGCTTCTTGTGATGAAAGGAGAAGCTGAAGTATTTATTGTTGATTGTCTATCTATGAAGATACTATGTGTTTCCACAAGAAGAGAAGTTGTTGTGCATGGGGAGCAAAGTTTTTAACTGACAATTGTGCATCTGTGTGTTCTGTGTGTAGGGGGAGTAAAATGCCGCATCTTTGAATGTTCTAACTAATGTTTGAACACCTGTGTTAATTGTCCGCTGCTATCTCTATTTTGATTGTGATGCTGCTCTGATGTATGCACTTGAATTCCTGTGTTTATTATGATGATGTTTTAATTGTATGGCCTGCCCCCCAAATAATGTTTTAGCCAAAATTTGTCAAAAGGGAATTTTGTTGGTTCTATTGGTTGGCAACAATTTTGGTAAAACAATATGCTCAAAAATATCTTGAAGTTTACTGAAGTAGCAGATGTCACAGCAGATGTCCGGACATGTGAAACTAACAGAAGTGCAGATTTTTTAGGAAGTCACTTTATTGTTATTTGTATGCTTCGATTAAGGAAGCTTGAGAAACGCCTTCAGCAACATTCTCGGAGATTTAATATCTTGCTTTTATGGAGAAAAGACAGGAGGCGCTGAAGACTTGTGAGTAAAGCAACCATAGTTTTTGTTACTCTATTTAAAGGCTGCAAACCTTGTTTTGTAATTTGGCCGTTACAGTTTTAGAGAGTTTAGATTTTAATTTTTGGTTGTTCATTGTGTTGGTTGTCAATTGTTAATTGTGAGCCTCTTGAGTATTTCTACTTGAGAAGGACGGTTCTTTGAGTTGTAAGTTTTCAATCACCATAAGCTTTGAAGCAAGTGTGATTGCGTGTCTTTGAAAAGTGTCTTCAGTTTTAGTTATATTTAGTATCACGGGTTGTGGTACTGAAGGAGTGAGCGCGGAGGATTCTCATATCTAAGTGTGGTACCTTAGGTAGAAGGGTCATTGGGTAGTTTGATTAAGTGAGGAGGTGTAAACAGGGAAGGTTTAACTTCGAATTAATACTACTAATAATGAACTTCATCCCTGGCTTGGAAGCCCCTGGACGTAGGTTAGTTAGAACCGAACTGGGTTAACAAATCTCTGTGTTTTTATTGTTTTCTGCACTGTTATAGTCTATTTTGTTTAACTGTGTTCTAAACAGATATATGTGTCATGAAATTACCTTCGACATCTCATATTTGATACCAGAATTTCAAAAGTTGATGATAAAAATTGGAGAAATTCACCAAAGACTTGTAATCTTTTGACTTCCCAAGTGATCTTCCAAGAATTTAAAAGTCATGCCACTTGAACTAAGTTGTATTAGACATCCTTAGGTTCATTGTGAAAAAAGAATGAGCTCTAAGAGATAAGAGATGACCAAGTTATGATCTTTTGAATTTGCTCAAGAAAGATGGATGACCATTCTAGAGAACTTGTGATCTTTGGAATCTCAAAGCATCTTTAAACCAAATAAAATTATTGAAACAAGGAAGAAACTTGTTAGAGACCCTTTGAAGAGAATAATGGCTTTGGAATCAATAAAAAATCTTAAACAACAATTAAGATATGGTCTTCAAAAGTCCAAAATCCTAATTCCAAGAGCATTGGCCATGACATGGAGAATTCTTCAACTTTGATGATCTTTCTTACACATGGAGCATATCCACACGAGGAGAGATTGTTGTGGATGATAATAGGAAACCATAGCAAGAAGAACTTCCCTAAAATATTGGGAAATGATGAAACCATACATTTGTGATCCACAACTCAAGAACCTTGCCCAAATTAGGTCAAACACTTGAATCAACTTTGCCTCTTGGAACTTCTTTTGTAAAATAAAGCATGATGGGTGTAACACCCCTTCTAATTTCCCCGAGAATTATAAATTT
Source organism: Vicia sativa (assembly GCA_021764765.1). NCBI lineage: Eukaryota > Viridiplantae > Streptophyta > Magnoliopsida > Fabales > Fabaceae > Vicia > Vicia sativa. Next base: position 87,990,354 of record CM038796.1, on the reverse strand, counting down.
AATCAGAGTTTAACATAACGAAAGGGTGTCACAATTTAAAAATTATTCAAATAATAAAACATCATAACAGTAATCATGCTTTTACGGAAGAACATATTAAATATAATTCAAACCAACGATTATGTTTTACACAACGGAAATAATATAAAACCCGGAATAAATTCAAATCATAATTATTCCAAACATAAACTTAAGAGAAACAAGTTTAATCTTTAAAATTCCAAAAATAATCGTTCCCCAGGGTTACAACTACTAGAGCATGACACTGACACGCGGACAATCTAAGTAGCATAGCTCTATAAGCCATCCTCACCAATTCCTGAACAGCTAATCACTTCAATCTGAAATCATTAAAGTAAGGGTGAGATTTCATCAAGATTAAAATGCATTATACGTTTCTTTAAAACAATAAAACAATCAATACATTATTCCACCCACATTAGCTTCATCAGAATACGATTCACAAATACAATCCACACAGATCATGATGCATATAACAACAATCAATGCAATTATAACACTGGAAACCATCCTAACATGTTATAATTACATATGCAATGCAGACTCAATGCATGTGGTACCAAACGTGAACCAAGTTCACACCCTCTTTCGTTTACACATCGGAAAACAGCGTCAATCAACGATTTGCCCATACACCACTAGGTCAAGAATCTAGCCTCACCACCATTATCCACTGGGTACGGTTATTGGCCCTGCAAGTTCAATTCCACACAATGGGAGTGAACCATCACCAGAATGCTTATGCATGCACATCAGAAGCATGCAACAATCCATATACGAAACATGATCACACAACATTATTCCACTCATAATCAATAACAACAACAGCACATAATAACAACAATCATGAACATATAACGTTAGTTACAACACATGGAATTATCATACAGCAAGTATATGCAACGAATAACTCACGGATTACAACGAATTCTTGTTACGGAAGCCATATTAATTCTTCAAGATCTCAATAACTAGTTTAGAAAATGTTTTTAATAGATAGTACTCGTTCTAAGCTTTCCAACGATACCAACTATGCCTAAATCGGAGCTACGGTCGCAAAGATATGACTAAAACCATTTTAAAAAAATCATGTTCTGTCCCAGTACAGTATGTATCGACACAAAACCTTGTGTGTCAATACATAGACTGCTTGCGTCGACTCATGGATCATATGCATCGATGCATACAATTAAAATTTTGCAATTTTTCAAATTCTGTTCAGTATGTGTCGATGCATAACATGTATGTGTTGATGCATAGCTTTGATTTTTGCCCTATGAGTCGATGCATACGTTTTCCACGCCTCTGGTTTTCTAAAATTTTGCTGCTTGCATCGATTCATAATGCTATGTGTCGACCCATACTGTTAATTTTCACCCAAAAACTAGTTTTTCTTCACTGTTTCCAATTCCTATTAATTCCATTCATTACCAAACTTTATATTATACCAGAACAGAATTTGTTAATACGTTTTTACATACATTTGACCACAAAATCATGTTTCCCAATTAGTCTAGGATCATTCTACTTAATTTAATCGTTCTTATTAATCCCAATTGAATTGTTATGTCGGATTATAACGTTAGGGCACCACCTAAAATCTGAATACGACATTCCTAATGGATCAATTCGTTCTATTGATCATCAAAACCTATAAGGCATAATAATCAGATCAAATCACCCCTTACCTTACGATGAATCTTCGAATTCTGACGATTTGGCTTTTTCTCCTCTTTCTCTTCTCTTTTCCAAAAGCACGTAGAATGCAATCTTAATTCCTCTTCTCACTTTTCCCCTTTATTTATTCCTTTTTATTTTCCAAATAATAGAAATAAATAAATTAGATTAATTAGAGCCTTTTACTCTACACACCTCCCAATTCTACTTTACACCTCCAACCATCCATTTATTTAATTAAATAATTAAATCCATTAATTCAAAAATGCCAATAATTAAACCTTTAATTAAATTAATAATTAAATTTCTAATTATTTAATAGTTGAATTAATTTGGGGTGTCACAACTCTCCCCTACTAAAAAGAGTTTTCGTCCTTGAAAACATACCTTAGACGAACAGTTCGGGATACGAGTCTTTCATCTGGCTCTCTAGTTCCCAAGTGACATTTCCACCTCCTAGTCCTCCCCAAACTACTTTCACCAACGCTATCTCTTTACCACATAACTGCTTCACCTTTCGATCCTCAATTCTCGCAGGTAATGCTTCAACAATCAGATTATCTCGCACCTGTATATCATCTACCTGAATCTCATGAGACGGATCAATAATGTACTTCCTCAACTCAGATACATGGAAGACATCATGAAAATTTGCAAGTGACGGTGGTAAAGCAATCTGATAAGCAACTCTTCCAACCTTCTTGGTAATCTGATACGGACAAATAAAGCATGGAGTCAACTTCTTTGACTTCAAGGCTCGACCAATACCAGTCATCGGAGTAACTCGCATAAACACATGATCTCCTTCACTAAACTCGAGATCCTTCCTCCTTTTATCATGATAACTCTTCTGCCTACTCTGAGAAGCTTTCATCTTCTCCTGAATCATCTTAATCTTTTCTGAAGTCTGTTGGACAATCTCCGGTCCAATCACAGCACTTTCTCCAGGTTTGTACCAACACAACAGTGTACGACACCTCATACCATACAATGCCTCAAACGGAGCCATACCAATACTCGAATGAAAACTATTGTTGTAGGTAAACTCAATCAATGGCAAGTAACTATCCCATGCTCCACCTTTCTCCAACACACAAGCTCTTAACAAATCCTCTAACGACTGAATCGTTCTCTCCGTCTAACCATCTGTCTGCGGATGATAAGCGGAACTCAACCTCAACTTAGTACCCAAAGCTTCTTGCAATCCCGTCCAAAACTTAGACGTAAACCTCAGATCTCTATCCGACACAATACTAGAAGGAATACCATGCAAACTTACAATCTTCTCAACATACAATTCTGCCAACCTTTCCATCGGATAATCCATTCTTATCGGAATAAAGTGAGCAGACTTCATAAACCGATCAACAATAACCCAAATAGAATCACAATTCTTCGCTGTCCTCGGCAAACCAGATACAAAATCCATATAAATGCCATCCCATTTCCATTCTGGAACAAACAACGGCTCCATCAATCCTAACGGTTTCTGATGTTCAATCTTTGACTTCTGACAAACCAAACAAGCATAAACAAACTCAGCAATTTCCTTTTTCATTCCGGACCACCAAAACAAATTTTTCAAGTCCTGATACATCTTAGTAGCACCAGGATGAATACTCAATCCACTACAATGTCCTTCTTCTAAAATACTCCTCCTAAGTTCTGTAATATCCGGAACACAAACTCTATCACCAAATCTCATAACACCATTTTCATCAATTCGAAATTCGCCTCCTTGACCTTGGTTAATCAATGTCAACTTATCCACCAAAACAACATCAGATTTCTGCCCAGTTCGAATTTCCTCAAGAATACCACTAGTCAACTTCAACATACCCAACTTAACACTATCAAAAGTAGTCTCGTATACCAAACTCAAATCTCTGAACTGCTCAACCAAATCCAATTCACGAACCATTAACATAGACATATGCAAGGACTTCCTACTCAATGCATCTGCCACAACGTTTGCCTTACCAGGATGGTAATTCAAACCAAAATCATAATCCTTCAAAAATTCCAACCATCTCCTCTGCCTCATATTCAACTCTTTCTGATCGAAGAGATACTTCAGACTCTTATGATTGCTGAATACCTCAAATCGAGAACCATACAAATAATGCCTCCACAGTTTCAGAACAAATACCACGGCTGCCAATTCTAAATCATGAGTCAGATAATCCCTTTCATGAAATTTCAATTGTCTCGAAGCATAAGCCACAACCTTCTTATCTTGCATCAAAACACCACCTAATCCCATCAATGACGCATCACAGTACACAACAAAAGATTCTGCCGGATTCAGAAAAATCAGAATCGGAGCACTAGTCAACCTCTTCTTCAACTCTTGGAATCCTTTCTCACATTCAGAATCCCAAACAAACACTTGACCTTTTCTTGTCAACTTAGTCAACGACAGGGCTAACTTCGAAAATCCTTCAATGAACTTTCTGAAGTAACCTGCAAGACCAAGAAAACTACGGATTTCAGAAGCATTCTTTGGCGCTTCCCACTAAGATACCGCTTCTACCTTCGTAGGATCAACAGCAATGCCATTCTTGGAAATCACATGAACAAGAAAGCTTACTTCACTTAACCAGAACTCACACTTAGACAACTTCGCATACAGCTTCTTCTCTTTCAACAGTTCCAACATAATTCTAAGATATTCTGCATGCTCTTCATCATTCTTCGAATAGATCAAAATGTCATCAATAAATACCACCACGAATTTATCAAGATACGGATGAAATATTTTGTTCATATACTCCATGAAAACACCACGTGCATTAGTAACTCCAAATGGCATAACAGAATACTCATAATGTCCATACCTCGTTCTGAATGCGGTTTTCTGAATATCCTTCGTCTTCACACGAATCTGATGATATCCAGATCTCAAATCAATCTTGCTGAACACACAAGCTCCAACCAGTTGATCCATCAAATCATCAATCCTCGGCAATGGATACCGATTCTTGATTGTAACTTTGTTCAACTGCCTGTAATCAACACACAGTCTCATTGAACCTTCTTTCTTTTTAACCAACAACACAGGAGCACCACACGGCGAAACACTAGGACGAATAAACTTCTTCTCAAGCAGTTCCTCTAACTATTTCTTCAACTTAGATAATTCAGATGCCGACATGCGATAAGGCGCCATCGACACCGGACTAGTTCCAAGAATTAGATCTATAGCAAACTCCACTTCTCTCTCAGGTGGCAATTCACTAACATCTTCTGGAAACACTTCTTGAAATTCATTCACAACAGGTAATTCCCCACTCTTAGCTTTTCCTTTCACCTTCGTCGAAGAATACAACATAAACACTACAGCACCATCCTTAACAGCTGAATTCATCTGTTTAACCGACATAGTCACATCTTCAACTCTAACTTCTTCAGGAAAAATAACCGTCTTCTCAAAACAGTTGATATGAACCTGGTTGAATTCCAACCAGTTCATTCCAAGGATGATATCAAGTTGTTCTAACGGTAGGCACACTAAATCCATACCGAAACCTCTACCAAAAATTACAATAGGACAATTCCTACAAACATATGAAGTAGTCATTGAACCCGACGCAGGAGTGTCAATAACCATACTTCCATCCATATTAGAAATATCCAAGTTCAATATTTTAGCACAATCCAGAGCAATAAAAGAATGTATCGCTCCAGTATCAATAATCGCAATTAAAGGTATGCCATTAATAAAACATGTACCTTTAATCAACCTATCATCTGGCTTAGTCTCTGATCCTGACAAAGCGAACACTTTACCACCAGCTTGTTCTTTCTTTGGCATAGTACACTGCGGACGAGTATGACCCTCTTCGCCACAGTTGTAACAAGTTACCTTTCTTGCTCTGTATTCAGTAGTTACATGACCAAATCTTCCACAGTATCTACACTTCTTCGCATCATTCCTGCATTCGTTAGCTCGATGCCCCATTTCACCACACCTGTAGCACTTAATAGGAGCACTAGAATCTCCCCCACTAGGTTTCTTCCAACCACCCGGATCTCTGGTTATTCTTATCATAAGGTTTCCCACGATCCATCTATTTCTTTCCTTTACGATCAACATGTCCTTGAGCATTCGTCCGAGTACTAGCAAGATCCCCTTCTAGAATCCTACTACAGTCTACTAAATCAGAAAACCTCCTGATGCGCTGATACCTGATACCTTGCTTGATCTCATCACGAAGACCATTCTCAAATTTGATACATTTGGAAAATTCTCCATCTGCATCATTGTTGTAGTGAGCATAATACTTCACCAACTTAGTAAATTTCGAAGCATACTCGCTCACAGACTTGTTACCCTGCTTGAGCTCCAAAAATTCAATCTCCTTCTTGCCCCGAATATCTTCAGGAAAGTATCTCCTCAGAAAAGCTCTCCTGAACACAGCCCAAGTCAATGCAATACCATTTTGTTCCATTTTAGTCCTGGTAGCAACCCACCAGTCATCAGCTTCCTCTGCCAGCATGTGAGTACCATACCTCATCTTCAGCTCTTCCGCACAGTCAATTACCTTGAAGATCCTCTCGATCTCCTTCAACCATCTCTGAGCACCTTCGGGATCATGAGTGCCTTTGAACAATGGAGGATTGTTCCTCTGAAAGTTCCCCAACTGTCTGTCAGCACCAATACCAGCTCCCAGCTGATTCCCTCCAAGCACTCCAGCTAGCATTTCCAAAGCATCAGCAATAGCAGCATCGTCTCTTCCGTTACCTCTTCCAGCCATTGTTCTGTAACATTACAAAACAATCACATCAGCACACAAGTATCGACAGTGTTACCTTGCACTAGTCGCATACAAAAGGGATAAAGACTCTAACACACGACCGACTATGCTCTGATACCACTATTGTAACACCCCTTCTAATTTCCCCTCGAATTATAAATTTAATCAGAGTTTAACATAACGAAAGGGCGTCACAATTTAAAAATTATTCAAATAATAAAATATCATAACAGTAATCATGCTTTTACTGAAGAACGTATTAAATATAGTTCAAACCAACGATTATGTTTTACACAACGAAAATAATATAAAACCCGGAATAAATTCAAATCATAATTATTCCAAACATAAACTAAAGAGAAACAAGTTTAATCTTTAAAATTCCAAAAACAATCGTTCCCCAGTGTTACAACTACCAGAGCATGACACTGACACGCGGACAATCTAAATAGCATAGCTCTAAAAGCCATCCTCACCAATTCCCTGAGCAGCTAATCACTTCAATCTGAAATCATTAAAATAAGAGTGAGATTTCATCAAGATTAAAATGCATTATACGTTTCTTTAAAACAATAAAATAATCAATACATTATTCCACCCGCATTAGCTTCATCAGAATACGATTCACAAATACAATCCACACAGATCATGATGCATATAACAACAATCAATGCAATTATAACACTGGAAACCATCCTAACATGTTATAATTACATATGCAATGCAGACTCAATGCATGTGGTACCAAACGTGAACCAAGTTCACACCCTGTTCCATTTACACCTCGGAAAACAGCGTCAATCAACGATTCGCCCATACACCACTGGGTCAAGAATCTAGCCTCACCACCACTATCCACTGGGTACGGTTATTGGCCCTGCAAGTTCAATTCCACACAATGGGAATGAACCATCGCCAGAATGCTTATGCATGCACATTAGAAGCATGCAACAATCCAAATACGAAATATGATCACACAACATTATTCCACTCATAATCAATAACAACAACAACACATGATAACAGCAATCATGAACATATAACGTTAGTTGCAACACATGGAATTATCATACAGCAAGTATACACAACGAATAACTCACGGATTACAATGAATTCTTGTTATGGAAGCCATATTAATTCTTCAAGATCTCAATTACTGGTTTTGAAAATGTTTTTAATAGATAGTACTCGTTCTAAGCTTTCCAACGATACCAACTATGCCTAAATCGGAGCTACGGTCGCAAAGATATGACTAAAACCGTTTTCAAAAAATCATGTTTTGTCCCAGTACAGTATGTATCGACACAAAACCTCATGTGTCAATACATAGACTGCTTGCGTCGACTCATGGATCGTATGCATCGATGCATACAATTAAAATTTTGCAATTTTTCAAATTCTGTTCAGTATGTGTCGATGCATAACACGTATGTGTTGATGCATAACTTTGATTTTTGCCCTATGAGTCGATGCATGACTCTATGAGTCGATGCATACGTTTCCCACGCCTCTGGTTTTCTAAAATTTTGCTGCTTGCATCGATTCATAATGCTATGTGTCGACCCATACTGTTAATTTTCACCCAAAAACCAGTTTTTCTTCACTGTTTCCAATTCCTATTAATTCCATTCATTACCAAACTTTATATTATACCAGAACATAATTTGTTAATACGTTTTTACATACATTTGACCACAAAATCATGTTTCCCAATTAGCCTAGGATCATTCTACTTAATTTAATCGTTCTTATTAATCCCAATTGAATTGTTACGTCGGATTATAACGTTAGGGCACAACCTAAAATCCGAATACGAGATTCCAAACGGATCAATTCGTTCTATTGATCATCAAAACCTATAAGGCATACTAATCAGATCAAATCACCCCTTACCTTGCGATGAATCTTCGAATTCTGACGATTTGGCTTTTTCTCCTCTTTCTCTTCTCTTTTCCAAAAGCCCGTAGAATGCAATCCTAATTCCTCTTCTCACCTTTCCCCTTTATTTATTCCTTTTTATTTTCCAAATAATAGAAATAAATAAATTAGATTAATTAGAGCCTTTTACTCTACACACCTCCCAATTCTACTTTACACCTCCAACCATCCATTTATTTAATTAAATAATTAAATCCATTAATTCAAAAATGCCAATAATTAAACCTTTAATTAAATTAATAATTAAATTTCTAATTATTTAATAGTTGAATTAATTTGGGGTGTCACAATGGACTCCATTAACCCTTGTACAATGATGATAGCTTGAGATACATCACAAGATAGACCTTGACAATTCCTTAAGAGTTGGTGGAGAAGGCATGAAAATAAACACATGAACCTATGGACTTCTTGAAGAAGAACCTTTGTATCACCCACCTACAACACAACATCTAAAGAGCAAATGATATACATATCTTGTGGTTAGGAAAATATCAATCATCATGTACAAAACATACACAAACAAGGTGCTTGGTGATCCATTTTAAGAGCAAACTTAGAGATAAGAGAGAGAGTCAACCCTAGCTTGTGATCTTTATGCAATGTGATGGTATGGGATGATAGAAAATCTTAGAGGCAAAAATTGGGGTACAACAATGTGAACCGCATGAGAGATTTTACATGAGAAACAACTATTAGACCACATGCTTAACACTTGGGGTGAGGTTGGCATATAATGCGAGGTCCTCAAAAAGAGGCCACATTTTAGAGTCTATGATGGAGTGGAGTCAGATAGATTGAAACCGAGAAAGAGCATGAAAGCTGATTTCAATACTATATCACTTTTATTATTTAAACCTTAAACTATTTATATAACTTTCCACGATAAGTCATTTTTAATATATTTTATAAAAAAATCTAAATAACATATAAATAAATATTTTGATACATAATTATTAAATGGAAAAATACTCATTTTACTCCATTAACTATACTATTGGGTTCACATTAATCCCTTAATTATTTTTTGTGTCATTTTGTTTCCTTAACTTTTAAAAATTTCATTTTAGTTCTTTTTATCTAATTTGCGATGAATTTCAAAGTTTTTCCGTCATTAATTAAACAAAAGGGCTAAAATAATTTTTTTTGAAAGTTAAAGGACCAAACTGACACGAAAAAAATTACAGATCAATGTGAATCAAATTCTATAGTTAAAGAACCAAAATAAATATTTTATTTTATTAAATAATTAAAAATATTAAAGTTAAATAAATTAATTTACAAAAATCATTTCGCCATAAAATTAAAATTAAGAAATAAGATAGCCTTATCTTATTATAATTTGAGACACTGAATCTTGTTTACTAGTTTCATTTAGAGAATTTTAAAATAATTTGTTATAGTTTTGTTAATATCACTTTATACATGTTGCAATTTTATCAATATCCTCTTATATATGTTAAAATTTCTTTTCTCATTGTTGTGAATAGATACTAATATATTTATATTTTTGAATAGATCTTATCTTTGAGAAAATTCTAAAATTTAATTATTAAATTATTGAATATTAAAATTTATAAGAAACTGCTTACTAATGCCCACGGTTAAAATGATATTTTCCTTGGCTAAAAAAGGTAAAAATAATTATTTAGATATTTTCTATAATCGTTCAAATAGGTATCAAGTTTTGATCGTGCCCTTTCATTTTCCTTTTTCATAAAATGTTTTTTTTTTCTTTCTTAAATTATCATTTCCTTTACATCTAACTAATAATAATATTAGAAAAAAAATTAACTAATAATAAATTAATATAACATAATACATTAATAAAAAAATTAAAATATTATAAATGGTTTGGTCTGATTCAATTTTGAATATTTATTCTAAAATATAATGGATTCCATCAATTTTCTAAAAAAATTGTAAAGTAAATACATTCAATAATATTCAATTTTATGTAATTTTTAAATTTTATAAATTGGTCTGTGATTATAATTTAAATTGATTTTAATAAAATACCTTTGGATAAAATATAATTATAAAATTCAAGAATTATATTTAAAATTATAAATCTGATATATCATTCAATATATAAGGGGCCGTTTGCTTTAATTTTTTTTTTTAAAAATTATTTTTATAGTGTAATATAATTTTGTGTAAAAACTTTTATAAAATAAATTTTTTATAAAATTCAAAATGAATTTTAGTTCAAATAGTTATTTTTAAAATGTTATTTTAGATATTTAAGATATTTTATTATTTTATTTTATTTTTTTCAAATAATTTTTTATAAAAATTAATTTTAAAATTTATATTTTTTTAAGAAAATTGTAATTTCGACAATATTTCAATTTTAAATAATGTATGATTATGCTATAGAGTGATAGTCGAAAATTTATTTCCGATATTCCAGAAACAAAAATGAAATTTCACATGCATGGATAAGGAGATCATGTGGTGGGTTAAAAATTTCAAAAAAAAAAAAAAAACTCAACTTAAATGTACATCTAATTTCCTAGTAAAATAAAAAAGTCCCAAAAAATAAATCTGAAAATAATTCATCAATAAAAAAACCTCAACTTAACTGTAAATTTGATTATCTAAACACCAGTAAAAATATTCAAACTTAATCATCCATTTCATTAATTATTTAAAAAAAAATTCACCAATTGAAAAAAACTCAAGTTAAATGTACATTTAATTTCCAAGTCCCAAAAAATTTTCACTAGTCCCAACAAAATAATCTAAAAAAACAAATTTCATTATCTAAAAAGAACCCATTAATAAAAAAAAAATTCAATTTAATTGTAGATCTGATTATTTAAAAATTAAAAAAAATTCAGAAATACAAATAACATTCAACTTAACAATATATCTAATTATCTAAACAGAATTCACCAGTAAAAAACATCAATTTAACCATACATCTGATTATCTAAACCCATAATCCTATATCTAGTTAATTATTAACCATAGTAAGTTAATTCATGAACCCTCACTAATATATAAGAGTGGTTCTACCTCTCATCAACCCACAAACCCTTCAAAAAAACTCCAATTTCTTTTAGTTTTACCAAAATGATTCTCTTCAAAATTCCCCAAATGAAATAAACCAAAATAAGAATTTAGATTTAGTTTTAAAAGCCACATAGAAAACCAAAGTCAAGAAGTCAGTCACACAAGTTTCATTTTCAATTCCATTTCATTTCCAAGGGGTCCATCTATTTTCCTCTCTAGAAACATTGGTAAGTTTCTCTTTTCATTTTCTTTTCTTTTCTTTTTTACTTCCATTGAAATTATTTCAGATTAGGGTCTGTTTGGGTTGAAAAATTGAATTTTCAACCCCTCTTTCACTCTCTCTCTGCAATTAAAATCTATATTCTAGAGAGAGAAAGAAAGTGTGCCAGATGTGAAATGTGAAATGAAATCTTTTTTTCTTGGCCACACACAAAGGTGACATAGAATTTCATTTCATTCAAAAAAAGCCCTAACTAGTACCAGATCTTACCCATCTGAATTTTCCCGCCAAAGTTCAATTTTGAGCTGAACCCAGATTCTTAATCGGTGCCAATTTCACATCCCTAAACTCATTTTCATCGATTAATCTGTAAAAGAAAAGTTCGTATAAAGGGATTAATAAGTAATTTTTAATTTTTTTTGGTTTAAAGAAATGGGTGATTTTGAACTTGGTTATTTATTTGTTCTAGGGTTTGAATTTGATTTTGTTCACAGGGTGGTAGCTGTTTTACGAAGGTGCTGTTCTTGTAGAAGGTAGTGGTGTTTGGTGTTTGGGGTTTGGAGGTTTTCATTTGTTGTGTTTTTTGAAGGAGTTTTTTTTGCTAAAGATTGCTTTGATTGTTTGTTTTTTTCTTACCAATGCTTGACGACGGACGGAAGGTTGATTTGTTTAAGCTGTTTAACGCAGTTAAGGGTAAAGGTGGGTACGAGGTTGTTTGTGATCGAGAGTTGTGGGATTTGGTTGGGGAACAATGTGGGTTGGGTGTTGATGATGGTTCGTCTGTGAAACGGGTTTATACCGAGTACAAGAGTGTTTTGGAGGGGTGTCTTGAGAAACTTTGTTCGGGTAAGGTATCGTATGAGAGTGTTTTGATGGAATCATTGGCTGAGGTGAAAGCGTTGTTGTCTGATCAGACGGAGAATGTGGGGGCTGGAGATGACGTTAAGCGTGAGACCGATGTTGAAAAGATGAACGAGGGTAATGATGATGCGGACGCGGCTAATGTGGTGAAGAGTGGTGAGTCTGGATTGTTGAGTGGCGCGGGTCGTAATGGTGATGTCGATGATGCTATTGTCGTTGACTCAGATTTATCTGGCGGTAGTGGAAGAGGTTCTGGTCCTTCTGGATTAAAGAGGAAGAGAGAAGAGTCTTTGTCTGATATGATGAGTTGGATTACGCGTGTTGCGAATAACCCTTGTGATCCTGAAATTGGTGACATGCCTGAAAAGTCCAAGTGGAATTCTTACGATAATCAGGAGGCTTGGAAGCAGGTTTTGTCGTTTCGAGAGGCTGCATTTCACAGGAAACCGGCAAGCATTGAAAAGCTGAATTGGCAGGTAATCTTATTAAACAATGCTATTAAGCTGAGTTTGCCGAACTTAAATTCCTTGAATAAATGCACGCACTGTTGATGCATGCTTGATGAAATTTAGTCGACTCAAAAGTAAAAGATTTCTACGAATTTATACTATATTTTTCATTCTGTTTTTGTTCTGTGCAATTAATATTACTTGTTCACTTACATGCTACATGTAATTTATTCAGTTTCTTAAGGTATATGTGCTTTCATGTGTTAATGTGGACTTCTGTTTCATTTTTATTCACAACTTTTCATGCCAACTGTTACTGTTTCATTTGGTTTGCTGAGGGGAAAACAAATTTGGTGTGGGGCCACTTGTCATTTGTTTTCTTCTGAGACAATCATATTGTAGAATCTTTCTTTTTGGCTGTTAGCTACTTCAAACTGTTAGTTATGATTTGATTTTGTGATTCTTCTTTATCAGTTTATGAACAGTATCTGAATCTATCAATATCTTGTTTTTAGTTAGTTTATGTTTTGTGTGAATTATTCAGTTTCTTTACTACTAAAGTATGTTAGTATATTGTTATTATTATTAGATTTATATTAAAAGCATTTATGGGCCATTTTTGTTATATCATACAATGAATTTCAGGTTATATTATGATCCAGTAAGTATTGAATTGCATGATAGAAATAATTGCATGTTTTTTTGATAGTAAAGGTCTTCATATTTATAATTTTTATTTAAACAAAATTTTAAATTTCCTTGTGATATTGCATTAACACTAAATTTTTGTATAATTTGCAGAATCAGAAGATGCATCCTTGTTTGTACGATGATGCCGCTGCGACCGCCTACAGTCTAAGGGAGAGGCTGAAACATGACAAGAAACTGTTAGTTGAAAAACCAAGATCAGCACAAAGCTCATCGAATTCCTCCTCTGACGAACGTGTTGCGAAACATTTGCGTGATTCTGCGAGCACCCCTTCGAGTTATGAGAGATGGGCTGATGCATGCATTTGTGTGGGGGAAAGTTATCAAGCTAAACTGCCAGAGTGGACTGATAATGCTTATGAAAGTGATCCTAAGTGGTTTGGGACCCAAGTATGGCCACCGTTGGAAGCAATTGATTCTCGATTTCTTATTGAAAGGGATCCTATAGGAAAAGGAAGACAAGAATCATGTGGCTGCGCTGTGTCGGGTTCTGTTGACTGTGTCAGGTTTCACATTTCTGAGAGAAAGGCTAAAATGAAGCTGGAGTTAGGCACGGCTTATTGCCAATGGCAATTTGATAAGGTCGGTGAAGATGTTCGACACTTGTGGACGGATGAAGATGAGAGAAAATTCACTGAAGTGATACAGTCAAACCCTCCATCATCTGCGAGACATTTCTGGGATCATATTTTTCGCGCATTTCCTAATAAGAGCAGCGCAGCTTTAGTCAGCTACTACTTCAATGTCTATCTTTTGCAGCGCAAAGCATACCACAGCAGACATACAGCTGATGACATCGATAGCGATGATGAAGAATCATCATGCAAATTGAAGAGTGTTTTTGGCCCTAAGAAGCCACGCTCCTCCGTCTTTTTGACCCCCAAGAAGCGTCACAAAAAGAGGAGATAGAAAGTGAGTATTTGTCCAGCATATAGGAAATTTGTCAAGAATTCAAATTTCGGCAAATTTTTGCTACGCAACGATGCAATTTTATCATTGAATTTTGCTCTCTTTACACTATACATCATTTGAAAGGTTTATTTGTTTATTGATCGAGTTGGGCTTTGGTGTTGGATTTTTAGTCTAGTACGCTTCAGATTTCGAGGTGTAATTTTGTCTGTCTACATTAAGACATAGCGGCCATAGATTGCCATTTACTTTCATTTTTTTCATCACTTGGTTTTGACTGCAAAAAGGTTACTTGAAACAGAAGCCTTTTAGGAATACAGTGACATTTTATTGTAGAGTGTCATGAACAAATACATCACAATGCAATTCAAATTGGAATTTTTCATTGGATGTGATTTCAATTTTTTATGCTTCTTTTCTTCCTTTGAATGTGATATATAAATTGTCTGTATTAGCTCTTGGATGAAATGGTTCAAGTTTCATGCAGATGATATTTGATTTATGCAACAGGTACGATGTATTAATCTCGCCAATTGCGTGCAGTGATTATTTGATTTAGGCAACAAAATTTATATCTTATTATAGATTCTTATCTGTACCTAACCCATCAAATAATTTTGCAGTTATACAAAACAATTAATTTGTACTGTTTTTACTTTTTTCAATCATTGGTTTTAAATTCTGTCTGCTTGGAAGTTTGTTGATTTGTCTTTTGTTATTTAAATACTCTACACGACATGACAACTCTTTTTGCCTAACTTCTATTGAACCAGAAGAAACTTCTATTAAGAAAAAGTCAATGAGCACGCATTGAATGTAATACTATATTTTCTTTTGACGATTATATGAGTTTATTTTATACTGTTATTGTTGAAGATTATAAATTTATTGATTTGAAAACTATTCATGTAATCCTACATGGATGCTTGTCATTCTTTCAGAGAAGTTGTATAAGGTTTCTGAACTTTTTTATGATAGCCTAATGTTTTCCCGAACACATGCGAAGGAAAGTCGTCAAAAAGAAGTCATCAGTGTTGTTTGATGGGTCTGCTTGATCAGTTTGTTAAGGAAAGAGCCAACTCTATGGCATATCTGGTAGTAGTTGATTTTGGCTCAGTTGCTGATTTGTGTGCAGGCTTTATGCTTTGAGATGACATTTGTGTGCAGGCTTTCAAATGTTGTCGCACTTAATCAGAAAAAGTTTGGAGATAAATTCTGTAATCACTTAATCGTTGTTTTATTTTGATTATTTAGTGATTTTTGGGCCCTGGTACATAAATTATCTTGCCACCTAATAGATATGCAAATATAGAAAGGATATTATTAATATTGATGACAAATGATTATTAGAATCATAACCATATAAGTGTATTGTGTATATAAATTACTATCAGATTATAGAAAAGGTACGGCCTACATTATCTTATATAATCCTCCATGAAAGATCTAGAGTCTCTAAGTTATTTTTTAGGTATTTCTGTCGCTCGACATCTTGAAGGCCTTTTTCTTTCACAAAAGAAATATGCAGAAGAAATTATCGAACGAGCCGGTATGTCCTCCTGCAAACCATCCTCCACACTAGTAGACACAAAGGCTAAACTTAGTGGTTCATCAGGTAACCCTTACCATGATCCAACCGAATATCGTAGCCTTGTCGGAGCATTGCAATACTTGACGTTCACTCGACCAGACATCTCATATGCTATTTAGCAGGTGTGTTTATTTATGCATGATCCAAAAACTCAACACATGTCTGCCTTGAAACGCATTATTCAATACATTAATGGTATCGTAGATTTCGGCCTCCATTTGTACCCTTCATATGTCGAAAAGCTCATTTCTTACGCAGACGTAGACTGGGCCGGTTGTCCAGACACAAGAAGATCTACCTCCGACTACTGTGTTTATCTCGGTGACAACTTGATCTCATGGTCCACAAAACGCCAACATACCTTGTCTCGTTCAAGTGTCGAAGCCGAATACAAAGGTGTAGCTAATGTTGTGTCTGAATCATGTTGGTTACGCAACTTACTCTTGGAACTATGTTGTCCTGTCACAAAAGCTACTCTGGTATATTGTGACAACATCAGCGCAGTTTTTCTTTCCGACAATCCTGTTCAACATCAACGCACCAAACATATTAAAATGGATATACATTTCGTGCGTGAGAAAGTTTCTTGCGGTCAAGTACGCGTTCTTCATATTCCCTCGCGTTTTCAAATTGCTAACATCTTCACAAAGGGACTTCTGTTGCAACTCTTTGATGACTTTCGTGATAGTCTCAACATTCGTTCACCTCCAGTTTCGACTACGGGGGTGTATTAGATATGTAAATATAGAAAGATTATTATTAGTATTGATGACAAATGATTATAAGAATCATAACCACATAATTGTAGTGTGTATATAAATTACTATCAGATCAATAAAAAGGCACGACCTAAATCATTTTACACCACCTTCATGTTATACATGTCACCCCCTTATCTTATGAAAAGATTAAAATGTTCATATCAATTTCATTTACCATATTATTTCAAATCTACGGAGAGTATCAACTATTTCAAATTTTTTGACAATACCAAAAATTTCGAAGGCGTACCGAAAATTTGCCGAAACAAGTAAGAATCTACAATATTTTTGTGAAATTTATGATATTCTGTACCGAAAATTTGAAAATTTTGAAAATTATAAAATACCGGTATTTCAAAATTATAAAATACCAGAAATTTTGAAATTTCCGGTGCGTAATATCATTTGGAAATTTTGAAATTTCCGCCATTTCAATTTTTTTTTAAAATACCGGAAATTTTGAAATTTCCGGTATTTTATATTTTTCTTATATTGCAATGAGGACCAGCGGCTTAGGAGGTACAAACTCCCGCTGTGGAGGTGCAGACTCTTGTTGTGGAAGTTCAGACACCTATTATGGAGATTAAGACTCCTGTTCCTACTGTGGAGTCGGTAGTTGAGGAGTCTATGTTGTAGGAGGTCGAGGCTGTGTTATAGGAGGCTGTTGTTGAGGGAGTTGACGTGGTGTCCCCCGATGATAGAGACACCAAGACTCGTGCATCTACAAACCCATCAGTATACACTAATGAAGGTTTTCCTGGAGGACCTTCCAACAGGTCCGTGCTGACAGGATATGCGGACCATGTCGCTTATAGGACATGGCAGGGCGAGATATGTATTCTTCGTTTTGTTTAAATGCGTAATTTTTATTTTATTACAAGATTTGATGTATACTAATTTGTTTTAATTGTGTTATTTATTACAAGAGCTTCCGGTGTTGAGGGTCGTTTCCCATGGTTCAAAGTTGAAGAACTTCCCCGAGAGTCCCATGCCTGAGGAGGTGAGGAAGATAGTTGAAGATTCCATCTTCTGGACTTTGCTGGATGCTCCTTGACTATGATGGATGCCTCCCTGTTATCAGCTTTTGTTGAGAGGTAGCACCCGGAGGCATCATTCTTCCATCTTCCATTTGGGGAGATGATAGTGACTTTAGATGACATGGATTGTAACGCCCCATATATATCATGGCCTAGGATAATATATATGGTATTATAATGGTAAACGAAGTCATACATAAGCAGCGGAACATAGATGAGTATTAGTACAATTACAAACTTTTCCGAAAGTCATGGCCAAAAATGGTACAAATCTGAAACTACTAATACATCATCCAAGATACATAAGAGGAAGGATACAAAAGATAAGAACGTCTCCAAGGAACATCGTGAATGAGCTAAGTCATCTTACCCTTGCCTCGATCCTGCCTCGAAGAACCTGAAAAAATAATAATTGGAATGGGGTGATATTACTAAATCTCAACGAGCCTCCCTATCTTAGGGGTTTGCTTTGTGCTATAGGGTACATGCATCAACGGACTCGCCGAGAATCCAGTTTTTATCTCATGACTCGGTACAAGTACATAAAAGGGTAACACCACTATTGGAACTCCCATAACTATTCGATGAGGTGACAACACAAAAATATCAATACAATAATATGCAGACCCGCACCCATGTACAAGGAATATAGGAGTTCTACCTATCTACATAGGCTACCTTTCCCACACCCTCGGTGAGTCCCAAGTGCCTAAGTGTCAGGAGGCTTTCACAAGCACACCGCATGGTGAATTTGGATCATTCCTACATGGAATTCCATCTAAGATGAGTTCATCTGTGACACTGTATAAGTGGCATCACAACCCCATCACCAAGCATGTCGATGAGTTACCAAGTGGGAACGCGATAAAGACCCCCACCTGCTTCCATCACAATGGCATTCATCTTTAATATGCATGTGTATTAACAACGAGTGCAAATACGCCATAATGACTACACAAGCCCACTAGGAGAAACCCTAGAAACATTGTCTAATTGATGTCACTAGAGGCAAGTAATTTCGGTGACATTTACCACATGGCATCACCCACTTACCATACCAAGCACGCAGATAAGTTACCAAGTGGGAACGCCATAAAGACTCCCACTTGCTTCCATCGCAATGGTAGCTCAGGTGTGTATAACACATCAAAATAAAATCGCAGAATAGGCAACCAAGTGGGAGTACACGCCATAAAAGGCCCACACTTGTATCATTATAATAGGTGAAACGGGATTTACCACCTAGTAGTCTGGTTCTACTCTGACTCACGCATATTCAATAAATAATCAAGTCATCAAGATGAAACCATCTAAACGTTTAACTGGAACGATGGGAAACATAAGGTTCACATAGAATCACATACATCAAATGATGCATGCATCTCATATTTATATTGAACCAAAATCAATCATATACAATATCATAACAACCTCATGTCATTCGTACATAAATATCACACAATCGGACAAAAACAACATACACGCCCTTAGGGACAATTCTTCAACACTTGGAAGTTCGGGATACATCATGTATATGATTATAAGTTCAGTCAAGGAAATAATTAGTCCTTATGAGACATCTAATTATCGTCCACCGATATTCGGCCCAAAATAAAAAATTGTAAAATCCCGATTTTTCTCTCATTCCGGGTTCACCAAGGTTTTCTAAGACTAATGGTATAGTTAGTTGAGATTATGGGTTAGAGCTACCCCTTCTAAGAGGACAAAATAGGAGGCGGGAAGTAACTTTCGTGCTAAGCCCGATATATAACGCTAAGCGCGACTTGGGACTTTTATTTTTTCAACAATCGGGGAAGCGCGCTTCGCGCGGTCTATGAAATGCAAAAAAACAGAACAAACTCAGTTTTGTCCATGGGTTCCAAAATCCCATTTTCCCACTTCTAACTTGTTACCTACAACCAGAAACGGCCAGAAAATAGTAATAAGAATAGTAATCAACATGAAGAACATGCATGCATAAACATTTATCTCTCAAACCCTAAAATCCCAACATTTCATAAAACCCATTTTCCCAAAGTCTCTAACTAAGAGACTTACCTTAGATTAGAAGAAGGACAAGCTTCAGAATCATATTTAGGAGATGATGAGGATGAAAAAAATGGAATTGCATGCAAGATTTGGAAGAGTTGAGTTGGAACCTCCTTCTCCTCCTCCCCCCTCTCCCACGGTTCTTTCCTTCTTCTTATTTTCTCTAAAAATTCTAATTTTAGTTTTCCCAAAGAATAAGAATTATATCCAAATATGCCCTAAGATTAATTTAAGAGGTGAAATGCCTATAATGCCCTTTCTACTCATAAACCTTTATATTTCTACATATTAAAACATGAGTAGTGATAATATAAATATCCCTCTAAGGTTCTTAGTAATTAAATTAGTAACAATCATTAGGGAATAATATATCAGATATTACATTCCTCCCCCCTTAAATTAGAATTCGTCCTCAAATTTGAAAACTTACCAGAAAAGATAAGGATATTAGTCTCGCATCTCTGACTCGAGCTCCCAAGTAGCTTCATCAGGACGAGACACTTCCCAAATCACTTTCACAAGAGGTATTTCCTTGTTCCTCAAAGACTTACTAGCACGCTCCAAAACACAAACAAGTTGCAGTTAATAGGAAAGATCTGGTTCAATCTCAATCGCATCCAGAAGGATAGGATGAAAAGAATCTGGAACGAACTTTCAAAGATGAGATACGTGGAATACATCATGCAGTTCAGATAGTGAAGGAGGTAATGCTAACTGGTAGGAAACTTCACCTATTCGTCTCATGATTTGATAAGGTCCTACTTCACATTTTCCTCTTTTTGATTTTCTTTTTTCTTAACAACAATATAAAAGACAGTTATTTTTATCCTGGTTCGTTTGAAACTTAAACTACTCCAGTCCACCCTCCAAGGTGATTTTTCCTCTCTCAATGAGGACTTAATCCACTATAATCAAAACTGATTACAATTGCACCACTAATTGTCGTGACTAACAATATAATGCACAAGCCAACTGCAAGTGACTAGCACCTCTAAGACTCTGTAGTCCTAGCCCTCTTGAGAAATCTGACCCAACTGGTCTCTCAAGGAACAATTACAAAAATAACTTCTAACAGTGTATTAGTTTGCTTCTAAAAAGCTTTATCACAACTGTGATGTTTTACACTACGTTTAAGCTCAATACAAAAATGATAAACTCAAAGTATTTCTTTACTTGATTTTTGTTCAGGGTAAGTTTTCTAATGATAGCACGTTAGTTATTCTTTGAATGCTTGAACCTATATATAACTTCAGAATTTTTCCGTTGCGTGTCTTGAATAAATAGAATGCATTTCATGTTGCTTTTCTGCTTGTACTTTGTGTTTTCCATGTACCTCGAACTTTGTTCCACTTGAGTACTTCAGTCGTCTTAGCTTTAATAAATTAACGGTACAGTAGCAGAACTTGTCTTAGAAGATGACGTCTTGATAACTAATTTTTTTAATCTTCTATAAGCCTTTGTTATCTTAGCTTCTAACAGAGGTTGCATTAACTTGCTCTTATCAAAGTTTCTTTCAGCGTGCGTGTTCAGAAGTTCCTTTCATCTTTAGAACTTCTAATTCTTTATCTGCTCAACATAATTTGAAATTTCACTTTTGAGAGTGCTTGAGTCAAAACATCATCTGAAATGAAAACAATACTTATCAGAGTATCATATTTACTATACAAAATTTATTTCACTTGTTATCATCAAAACTCTTAGATATGATTAGGATCAAACTATGTTCTAACAATCTCCCCCTTTTTTATGATGACAAAAATGTTTAGATTTTGATTAAATTTTTTTGTACATATGTGAAAATCTCCCCCTGAGATAGATAATATCCCCCTGAGGTAAATACTAGAAAAGAGTAAATACAAGGTAGAACTTCCCTGAGTTTGTTCTTTTCTTTCAGAGTTTACTTTCCAGACTTTTCATTTTAGAGCTTGGAGCCTAGAGCTTAGATTTTTCCGTTTCAGAGTTTTCTTTCAGAGCTTAGATATTCCTGCATACTTCAGAAGCAAATACACTTGTGTTTTTGTTAGAAATGTTTGACACTTAGTCCCAATAACTGTTATATTTAATCAGATCAAAATCACAAGTTTCTCCCATTTTTTGTCATAATCAAAAAGCATAAAAAATAATAAAAACAAATTAAAACGAACCAAAATATTTATAATATTAATGCTAAAACTGCATGGTTACAGAGGTTTCAAAAAACAAGAACAAAAAAAGAAGTCAAAAACAGATGCACAGAAGTTTCAAGGAGACTGAGACGAAGTTTGACGAGAGACTAGGGATATAAGAAGATTCTTGATTTCATTAGAGGGTTCTTCTTGCTTCATCATCCAATATTTGATCTCTTTGTTAGTCTCGTCTTTCTTGTCCAGAAGTTCACGAACAACTTTATTTTCCTTCTTCAACTCCTTCAGAGTTTCCATCACAGTAGAAGTTTGAGCAGTATCTTCAGAAGAAACAGCCTTAAAAGAAGAACCAACAGCTCCAGGACAGAAGGCACTTGAGAAAAGTGTGTCAAGATCAATCATAAGTGTTGGCACCTTCTTAAGGGTATATTTAGCATGAAAAGAAAGTGGACGATACATAACCATTGCTAAAGAGTTTGGATCAACAACTTATGAGTCAAAAGATTCATCATCAGAAATATCCATAGGTTTAGAAGGTGGTTACCAAGGAGCGTTGTCAAGCTGCAGTAGAGGCTTCTTGTTCCAGATATCTAAAACTGCTGTCCTCAGAACATTCACACACTCAGTGAATTTCTCATGAACATGAGAGTAGCACAATTCTTTGAGTTTGAGGGATTCATCGTTAAATCTCCTTCAGAATGTTTTCCATAGAGCATCGGATGCAGTTGGGTTCAGGTTGCTGGCACAATCTTCCTTCAGTATCCAAACCTGCATTCCTGTTTCAAATTTCTGTAAACGTATACTAACATATGCGTGAACATGTTTGGGAACAACTTTCTTTTTGGGTAGTGATTCGAGATCAACTACAGTCCTTAGAAAGTCAGATGTTTGGTGGCTTAGAGGTTCTGAAGTCGAAGGTGAATTTTGTGGGGAAGGTGAATTTGGTGGGGAAGGTGAAGGTTCAGAGGATGGATTGAAAGTATTTTCTGGCGAGTGAGTTGGTGGAAGTTCTGGAGAGATTGGAGTGATGGTACGTTCAAAAAATGAAGTGGGAATGTGTTGTGGAGACTTAGGCACATAAAAAATATTTGTTGATGGTACAGATAGGGAAGGAAATTGAGTGGTCAGAGGCATATTGATGTATGGGATTCTCCAAGATTCATCATACCATTAAGTGGATTTTGGTGACAACGGTCTTATGGGGGATGTTTGAAATGGTGTTGGAAGTGGTGTTTGAGGTGGTGTTTTAGAGGAAACATTTGGATTTGTTTGGTGGGGAGCAGAAATATGAATTTCCTGTTGAGGACATGAGTGGTGATTGTGTTTGAATGGTGTGGGGTGGAACTTCTGTGTTTGAAACATCAAAGTTATCTATATCAGATAACACTTGAGAAATTTGAGGATTGATTTCTTGAAGGTCTAGTGAAGTGGTAAGGTCAATATCTACATCTATGTTACCCAGAGTTTGTGGTGCAGTAGGGTTAGAAGTTTGAGTGGAGTGTGAAACAGATGTTACTATATTTTTAGAATTTACAATAGAAATGGGGTCAGAAGATGTACCTGTGGTCTTCTTCTTCTGAGTCTTGTTGGGTCTTGTAGAAGTACCTTCTCCATTTGTTTTTCTTTTCTTTGTTTTCTTGACTGGAATTGGTGAATCTCTGCCTTAAAGCCATGCTGGATCAATGGTAATGCCCTTCTTTTTGCATCTTCTGATGTATTCTTTAATATTTACAGCATGATCACCAGCGTTGAACAAAGGAAAATTTTCTAGACGAATTCTCCTTTTCTAGACAGCTCCCCAAACGTAAGGAGTAGGTTCAACCAAAAGTTTATCAATAATCTTCCTTTTCACCAGATTTTTCCCAGTCAGAGCTTTCCCACAGATGGGGTCCAATTCTTTAAGTAAGTTGGTATCCTCTAAATAAGCTATTAGACCATTCTCAGTCAGAATATCTGATATCAATCTAGACAGAGGGATCCAATTTCTTTTGGCCTTAGGATTTTTGGTTCTTGCTTCTTCCCTGGTTTCTTTCACTTCCGTCCACAAATGGTTGAATATAAGATAGGGAAAATCAATTTTAACATTGGTTCCAATATAGAACAGAAGGTATTTGTTATACCCCAAAATTTTCCCTCCTATTTCTCAAGACACTCCACATCTCTATATTCAAGAACTCCTCAAGGGTTGACCAGATGAACCCTCTCCTAAGCAATCAACCCATAACTAAAGTTTTTCTTATATCAAGACAAAATCAAGTTCTAATGCCTCAATTGGTTATCATACATCCTCATATGTCTCAAGGTATCACCATGTCAAGTTTCAAGCCTCACAACTCAAGTTTGCTCAGTCAATTGCTCGTATGGTTGAAAATTAGTTGTATTGGACAAAAGTTCAACTGTGGTCAACATAAAGTCAAACTTCATCATTTTTTGTCAACACCAAGATTTTGAAGTCACATTCATAATATGATCAAGGGTTGATCAAGAATCATCAAGAAAACTCAAGATTTGATCAAAAGTCAAAGTTTCCAAATTAGGGTTGTTTGGACAAAAGTCAACAGAACTTTGACCAAGCATAACTTTCACATACTTTATCAGAAAATTTTACATCAAAGCTAATTTTTAATAGAATTCAATTCTCTACAACTTCATGTCTCACAAGCTTTGGCAAAAAATACTTCATTTGAGAGTTATGGATCAAGACATTATAGGTCCTTCTAAAAGTCCACAAAACGTCATCTTTTTGCAAAGAATTGCACATGAACATGGAAACTTCAATGAATATGAAACAAAAATGATTGTTTAGAGGACATATTTATCTTTCTAAAAAGTCCAAAAACTCTCAAAAGTGTTGAAAATTGAGCAAGATACAAGTTGTACAAGTTTGACATTTTTGGAGAGGTGCATGAAGAGAAATACTTAGCAAAATCAAAATTTTTCCAAATGGGCCTAAGTTTTTGTGATCCAAATTTATTCTTGAAATTAGCCATGACCTCCAAGACCAATTGCACGCCCCCTTTATTTTATTTTCATTTATTTTGGATTTTATTCATTTAAATCCAATTTTAATTAAAATAAAATACCAAAATCAAATCAATTGATGCAAGGCTGAATATTTGACATTCCTGAGGTCCAAGATACTCATCAATAGCTGAAAATTTCGAAAATATATGATTGAAATGAGATTGGTATAAGATTGGAAGCATTTGATGCAAATTGAAAAGATTTAAGAATCAAATATTTTCACATTGATTGCAATATATTTTCTTCTCAATTCTTAACCTAATTCCATCATCTATACATTCACAAGGTTCCTAAACCCTAGAGGACAAATTTTTGAAGGCACAAGAACCCTAACCTAACTTGAAAAAACAGTGGTACACAAGCAACTTGTAGTCAGAGTTTTAGCTCGATCCATGCAGTTCCAGATATTCCATTATATTCCTTGGTGTTTTCTGAAGTTAACCAAGCCATCACCAATGATCAAAACATCCTAAAACTCAAAAACAAGAACATGGTTTGCACTTATATTTTTCAGTTGCAATTTTGATCATATATGCATATTTAACATGTTTTGATTGTTTGTTCATGCTTAGAATGATGTTTGCAAGCTATCTGGATTGGTCGATTTGATTTTAGACGCAAGTTTAGCCATATGCCATTGTTAGGGTTTCGAAGCTCTAAATTGGGGAAACATGGTTACAAGTAAAATTGGACCAAATCGGTGGTATCATTGCATTCAGGAAGGGTTTTCCAGTCGAACCATGCTTTCCATATGAATTTATATTGCGTATTGTGAATTTTGAAAACTTGCAGGTGTTATAGTGACGGACAAGGCCATCACTATAAGCTTTAGCAACGAAATTGGCCGTAGGTAAAAGTTTGGAAATTTTGAATTGGGAACGAAGCCCTGCGCGTGCTTTTCGTTTTAAATCCATTTTCAGAAATTAATTTCGTTTCTGTTGTTATTGTTTCATATTTCAAACAACATGTACACTAGGCTCAAATGGCAAGGAAGTGCGCATGTAACCTTAGGAGCAGGGGTTCGATCCCTGGCTACCCCATGTGTTTTTTCATCTTTGCAAAACTAACCTTTTTCTATTTTCTTATTTATTTTCAATTTTCTTTTAAATATTTTTCTAAAATACATAAAAAACCACAAAAATATTTTTCCTTTTAGATTTAGGTTTTAAAAATACTTATTTAATTTTTGACACAAAAAAAATTCCTTTTTTCCTTTTATTTTAATTAATTATTTAATTAACCATAAAATTAAATTTTAATTATTTTCCTAATTAAAATTGATCTAAAAAATTCACAATTTTTTTTTCTTTCTTGTAATTAGGTTTACTAACCCTAAAAACATTTTTACTAATTTCCAAAACATTTTCACTAACATTTTTCCTATTATTCTGATTATTTGTTTACTATTTCGCATTTACAATTCTAGAAACAATGTATAGGTCGCAAGGTTTATTCTGTAATAGCGTAGATTTATACTTTATGCCTTTACTTTCCGCACCTATATTATGTATCTGCCCTAAAGCCATGTAATAGCGTTGGAATTTACTTTCCGCACTTTTACATTCCGCACTTTATTTTTCTATACATATTAACTGTATAGTAACTAGGGTTTCTATGGAAAGATGAAATCAACCCTTAGATCACTCAAATTCAAGATTAATATATCTGAACTTAACACACTTTGCACACTTGAACCCCCTTAGGGTATCCTCTCTTGTTGCCTTACAAATATAATGGTCATGTCCCTCGAAAGTAGTGGTACCATTAGCAAAGACGCTTACGAATAACATCATCATAATCCCTTCGATACAAAGATCATAGTTCATCGATGACCCTCGATGTTGCCCATGAATATATGATCTCGTCCCTCAATTGTTGCCTACGAATAAGTGATGATCGTCCCTACGAATTGCTAAAGGTATCCTTACATGTTGCCTTCAATGACCATACGGTGACCCTTCGATTGTCCCTTCACATCCAAACGAATAAAGTTACCTACTAACTAATGGTATGGATAGCCTTATTCTAAAGGAGAAAGAAAAATAACATGGAAACGACCATTCTGAGTAGGTAATAAGACTCTATTGTTTGCTCCAATCAAAATTCTCTTCACACCTCACACTTTTCAAAAACTTTTCAAAAAACCACTTTGTATACATTCTAGTGAGAATCATTACAAAGTTAAACATCTTTCAAACAAACATTTCCGAACACTTTGTATACATTCCAACGAGAATCATTACAAAGTCAAAGCGAAATGTCTTTCAAAATACTTTCTAAATCACAAAAACATAAAGCAATTTTTTCAAAGTGAGCTAAGCAACTAAGAGCCCGTAGATAACTACGGATAAAAAGGGTGTTAATACCTTCCTTTTTCATAATTGCCTCCCGTACTCAAAATCTAATGAAGGTCTTTTCCTGTTCTTTTCACCTTCCCTTTATTGGATAAAAGAAAAAGTCGGTGGTGACTCTTTCTATCTGCAACATTTGTGATAAAATGCAAAACAAACAAGTAAGTTCTCCCACTGTGTTACAGTATTGTTGGTCTGCATTGATGTAGTCAGGAGAACTGGTTTCCTTTCAGTGATGAATGCAGCTATGAATAATCTTCTCCTAGATCTTGTATTGATCCTTCAAATCTTTAATTTTGTTGGAGGCTCTTCCAGAAGTGAAGATTTCAGCATATACACCAGTCATATCAAATAATCTAGTAGGGACACCTATGACACCTTCTCCTTCAAGACCTAGCAATGTTCTGATGAGGTTTTTTGTGATGGAGATTTCCTTACCCATAACAAATGACAAAATTGCTTTTGGGGTAACAATGGCATGAATCCAAAATTCTTTAACAAGGTGTGGGAACACACGCCCAACCAGACGGTCAAAGAATCTTTTCCACCCTTGAAATTCCACCGCTGGAAAAAAATTAAACCCATTATCATGAAGGTTTTCCAAATCAATCATCATTTCACAAACAACTTCCAAGATATCCGTAGGAATCAGCGCCGTTCTTTATAGAGTGATGTACGTCTCAGATTGTTAAGGGTTGGTGGTTGTAACAGTGGGTTGAGGGTTGTTTATAGAGGTGGGTTGAATGTTGTTTGTAATAGTGGTATCTGGATGAGAGGATGAAGATAAAGCCATTGTTGAACTTTTAGGTTTAGGGTTTTTGAATAGATAGAAAAGAGCGCAGAAGTGCATAAACGTTTGAAGATGAAGAGATTGAAAAGTGAAAAAGGAATTTTGAAAGGGTATTTAGGGAAAATGCATTCAATTTAAAAGTTAATTTGAAATTAAAAAATAATTAAAAAGAAAATTAATCGTCACAAGCATTTAATAGCATCCGACGTTTGAGGGATTTCGTGTGATTTGAAAAGATTAGAACAGTTACCTAGGGACGGCGTGTCAATAGCTTGCACGCATGCGTGAACTTTCAGAAGTTTTGAACACATGTTCAACTTCTAGGTTAAGAGCGTTACAACTATTTGATGTAATGAACTTCTGAACCATATTCGTAATGAAACATTAGAAAATATTTTAGAACTTTTAGAAATGGTTTCTAATTTAACTTCTCTTCTAACTTCTGAAGAGATGTTAACTAGAACATTCATTTAAGAGCAGAACTTTTGACAATAATAATAATAAACAAAATTTCATTCAGGACAAAATGTCATACTGATATTCTTCAGAATGAATTTAAATCTATCTTCAGAAAGAGGTTTAGTAAAAATATCAGCCCATTGATGATCTGTGTCAACAAAGTTTTAATTTAAAATACCTTTCTGAATATAGTCCCTTATGTAAAATAGTATTTTTAGATAAACATATAGCAGAAGTATTATCACAGAAGATAAGAATTTTATGCTCATAGAGATGATAATCTTCTAGTTGGCTTTTCATCTAGAGCATCTGAGTGCTACAGCCTGCAGCAGCTATATACTCTGCCTCTGTTGTTGATAGTGCAATGGTGGCTTGCTTCTTGCTGTACCAAGAGATCAAGTTTTCACCCTGAAACTGACATATTCCAGAGGTTCTTTTACGTTCTACTCTATCTCCAGCAAAATCAACATCACAATAACCTACTAATTTAAAATCTTTGGATCTTCTATAAAACAGTCCAACATTAGTAGTATCTTTCAGATACCTTAGAATTTGCTTAACAATAGTTAAGTGAGATTCTCTAGGATTTGATTGGAATATTTCACATAAAAAAGACTAAATAATATATCTGGTCTATACGCAGTTAGGTAAAGAAGAGATCCAATCATACCTCATTAGATCTTCTGATCTACTTTCTTACTTACCTCATCTTTTCCCAGAATGCATGTAGGATGCATTGGTGTTTTTGCTTCTTTACTTTTTGATAGTTGGAATTTCTTCAGAAGTTCTTTAACATACTTTGCTTGATGTATATAAGTACCTTCTGGAGACTGATTTATTTGAATTCCCAGAAGGAATTTAAGTTCTCCCATCATGCTCATTTCAAATTCTGCCTACATAGACTTAGCAAATTCTCTTCCAAAAGAGACGTTAGAAGTTCCAAAAATAATATCATCTAAATATATTTGACAAATTAAAATATCATTTTTAAATGTTTTTCAAAATAAGGTTGTGTCCACTTTCCCTCTGGTAAAATTCTTTTCTAAAAGAAAGTTACTTAAACGTTCATACCAAGCTTTGGAAGCTTGTTTTAAATCGTATAAATATTTTTTTCAATTTAAAAACATGTTCAGGAGATTTTGAATCTTCAAAACAATGCACTATTAACATCCATTTGATATAAAGTGATGTTATTTTGAACAGCAAAAGAAATTAATAATCTAATAGATTCTAACCTGGCGACTGGGGCAAAGGTTTCATTATAATCAATTCCTTCTTGTTGACTATAACCTTGTGCAACCAATCGTTCCTTGTTTTTGACAACTTCTCCTTGCTCATTTAGCTTGTTCTAAATACCCATGTTTTTCCAATGATATTGAATCCTTTAGGTCTTAGAACTAGATCCCATACGTCATTTTTGGTAAATTGATTAAAATCTTCTTGCATAGCTATTATCCAATCATTGTCTTGAAGAGCTTCATCTATTGAGGTTGGTTCAATCAGAGACACCAATCCAAACAATGATTCTTCATTATTTCTAAGAGAGAATCTTGTTCTTATGGGGTCATCTTTCTTTCCTATAATCACATCTTCTGGATGTGCTGAAGTGATTCTAGGAAATCTTTTCTGTGAGGGTTGCTCAGAAATTCTTAAGTTGTCTAGAGCATTGTCAATAGCAGGATCTTCTGAGTTTTCTTCAGACTTTTCAGAGTTTGTTAATTGAACTTCTGTACCTGCAAAATTTCCAGTATGCTTTGGCTTTTGATGGCTAAGCTTGTCATCAAATCTTACTTTGATTGATTCTTCAACAATCAGAGTTTCTGTATTGTACACTCTATAGCCTTTTGAGTGTTCAGAGTATCCAAGCATAATACATTTTTGTGCCTTAGAATTAAACTTGTTTAGATGATCTTTAGTATTTAGAATATAGCAAGTACATCCAAAAGGATGGAAATATGAAATGTTGGGTTTTCTGTTCTTCCACAATTCATAGGGAGTCTTTTCAAGAATAGGTCTTATAGAGATTCTATTTTGAATATAACATGTTGTGTTCACTGCTTCTGCCTAGAAGTGTTTAGCCATATTAGTTTCGTTAGTCATAGTTCTGGCCATTTCTTGTAATGTTCTATTCTTTCGTTCTACAACTCCATTTTGTTGGGGGAGTTCATGAGAAATCATGAGAAATGACATTTTCTTTAAAAAAAAAATCACAAAATTGGTTTTTAAATTCTCCTCCATGATCACTTATAACCTTTATAATCCTAAACTCCTTTTCATTTTGAACTTGGTTACAGAAGTCGAAGAACATAGAATGTGACTCATCCTTGTGTTTTAAGAACCTAACCCATGTCCATCTGCTGTAGTCATCTACAATGACCAATCCATACTTCTTGCCTCTAATGGATGCAGTTTTCACTGGTCCAAATAGATCAATGTGTAGAAGTTCTAATGGCCTAGAGAAAGAAACAACATTTTTTTTATTGGAAAGAAGGTTTTGAAAACTTTCCTTTTTGACATGCTTCACACAAAACTTCTGAGTTGAACTTCAAATTTGGAAGTCCTCTGACCAGATTGAGTTTGTTAATTTGAGATATTTTTCTCATGCTAACATGTCTCAATATTCTGTTCCTGACCCATTGTTCATCGGTAACAGACAGAAGGCATTTTACATTTTGATTTTTAAGGTCAAAAAGATCAATTTTATAGATGTTGTTCTTTCTCTTGCCAGTAAAAAGGATTGACCCATCTTTTTGACTAACAACTCTTCATGACTTTTGATTAAAGATTATGTCATAACCATTGTCACTTAATTGACTTATAGACAATAAGTTATGCGCTAATCCTTCTACTAACAAAATATTAGATATAGAAGGGAGGTTATTGTTTCAATGGTTCCAGAATCAATAATCTTTCTGTTCTAGTTACCTCCAAACTTTACATCTCCTCCAGATTTAAGCTCCAAACTTTGGAACATAGACTTTCTTCTCGTCATGTGTCTTGAGCATCCAGAGTCCAGGTACCATGTGTCATACCCCAAAATTTTCCCTCCCACTTGTCAAGACAATTCACAACTCCTTGACCAGATAAACCCTCTCCTAAGCAATCAATCCAAACTAGGGTTTTGCTCCTCTCAATCCAAAATGGATTTCCAATGACTCAAATGGTCATCATACCTCATCATATGCTTCAAGGGATCACCATGTCAAGTTTCAAGCCTTACAAGTCAAATTTGCTCATCCAATTGCTCAAATGGTTGAAAATCAACTATATTAGACAAAAAGTCAACTGTGGTCAACATACAGTCAAACTTCATAATTTTTGGTCAACATCAATATTTTGACGTAATATTCATCATTTGATCAAGGGTTTATCATGATTCATTAAGAAAAGTCAAGATTTGATCAAAAGTCAAAGTTTCTAAATTAGGGTTTTTCAGATAAAAGTCAACAGAACTTTAACCAAGCATAACTTTCACATACTTTATCAAAATGCTTTCCACCAAAGCTCATTTTGAAGGGAATTCAATTATCTACAACTTCATGTCTCACAAGCTTTGGTAAAAAATGCTTCATTTGGAAGTTATGGATCAAAACACTACAGGTCCTTTTAAAAGTCAACAAAAAGTCATCTTTTTGTAAGGAAATGTTCAAGAGCATGGAAACTTCAATGAAGATGAAACCAAAATGGTTTTTTATAGGATATCTTGAGCTTTCTACAAAGTCCAAGAACATCCAAAAATATTTAAAATTGAGCAAGATACAAATTGTACAAGTTGAGCATTTTTGAGGAGGCGCATGAAGAGAAATACTTGAAAAAAATCAATTTTTTTCTAAATGGGCCTAACTTTTCTTGGTTCAAACTTGTTTCTTATCTGAATTAGAACCTCCAAGCCCAAGGCCACGCCTTTAATCTTTTATTTTTATTTATTTTGGATTTTTATTCATTTAAAACCAATTTAATTAAAATAAAAGATATAAAATCAAAATATTTAGTGCAAGGTTGATTTTCTCTCATTCTTGAGGTCCAAGCAAGCCCAAATAGCTGGCAATTTCGTGGAAAGCATGATTGGCATGAAGATTGACAAATTTTTGGAAATATTGTATTTGATTCTTCAATCAAATATTTTCCAATGAAAGCAAGATATTTTGACATAACTCTTGACCTAATTTCTTCCTCTATATATACATAACACATTCACAAGCCAAAAGGACGAAACCCTAGCCTCATGAGCCAACCCTAAAGTTCACAAAATTTTAAGAAAACTTGAAAATTCGTATTCCTATTTCCAGCCACTTTCAAACCATTCCAGCCATCCATTCGTGCTCCTGGGGTAAGTTTGAGTAAGTATATGCCCAGAACCATGGCCATAACACGTTGAATCATGCCAATAATGAACATCCATTTTCATACTTTTGCTTGATTTTGTATTTTGACCTGGGCATTTGGTTTTTGTTTTTTGGTCGTTTTTTAGGTTTTAGGTTGAAGGACGACCGGGGAAGATGACCGGAGCCCTAGCTCCGGAGAAGACCACGACGTTGAAACGTTGACTCCCTGCGTGGCGCTATTCCTCAATCTGATTGGCTTACATAATAATCTTGGGTCTCACGCGTATGTTTTGTTAAAAAATCAGAAATCAACAATAATCATCACACATATATTCATTGTTTTAGTTTGATACACGGATGTATCACCACCCCAGTGGTAACACATGCACGCGTTTGGTCCCTCCCTCTATCAGGTCGCTGGTTCGAACCTACCTTTTGATTTTCATGCAGGATACACATAAAAACAGATGGAAGCGTGTAATTGACAACACATGCAGCGTGACTAAGTGGTAAAGTTATAAACCCATGACCTCCAAGTCACGAGTTTAAGCCTTGAAGGGACCAAATCCAATTTTTTACCACCTTTCCTCTTGAAACTCTTCTAACATTTTTTTTGCTTTTTTATTATTTTATTCAATTTCTTTTCAAAATTAATTAAACTATTTTCAAAAATCACAAAAATAAAATAATTTCAGATTTAGGTTAATTAAACATTTAATTAATTTTTTATATAAAAATAATTTATTTTTCTCACACTTTAAATTATTTTTCATATTTAATTAATAATTAACTTAGGAATTAGGTTTTTTTAACTAAATCAATTTCAAAAAATATCAAAAATATTTTTTCTTTCATAATTAGGGTTTAGGCACTCTCTCTTATCCTTAGACATTTTCTTTCATTTATTTACTTCTATTTCGCATTTAAATTCTAGAAATCGATGTATAGGTCGCAAGGATATTTTTGTAATAGCGTAGGATTTTATTTTCTGCCTTTACTTTCCGCACCTCTATTATGTAACTGCCTCAAAGCCATGTAGTAGCGTATGACCTTTACTTTCTGCACTTTACATTCCCACAATTTACTTTCCGTACATATTAACTGCTAGTAATTAGGCGTGTATGGAAAGATTAAATCAAGCAATGTAAATCACTCCTAATCACAAGATAAATATATGAATACAACATACATTTCACACATGCACCCACCTTAGGGTATCCTCTCTCGTTGCCTTTCGAATAATGGTCATGTCCCTCGAACGTAGGGATATCTTAGCTAAGACGCTTATAAACATATTATCATAGTCCCTTCGATATAAAGATCATAGTCCCTTGATGACCCTCGATTGTTGCCTACGAATATATGATCTCGTCCCTCGATTGTTGCCTACAAAAATTGATGATCGTCCCTACGAATATGCTAAGGTATCCCTACAAGTTGCCTTCTATGACCATCTGATGTACCTATGAATGTCCCTTTACATCCAACGAATAAGGTTACCTATCAACCAATGGTATGGGTAGCCTTATTCTAAAGGAAAGCAAAATAACTCGAAAACGACCGTTCTGAGTAGGTAAATAAGTCTCTTTTGCTTGCTCAAAATACTTTCGACACCTCACACTTTTCAAAATATTTTTTTCAAACACTTTGTATACATTCCAGCGTGAATCATTACAAAGTTAAACACTTTTCCAAAACAAAACATTTCCAAACACTTCGTATACATTTCAGCGAGAATCATTACGAAGTCAAAGTGAAATGCCTTTTCAAAAACATTTTTCAAACACACACACAAAAAGAAATTTATAAAGTGAGCTAAGCAATTAAGAGCCCGTAGATAACTACGGATGGAAAGGGTCCTAATACCTTCCCTTTTCATAACTGCCTCCTGTACTCAGAATCTAACGAAGGTCTTTTCCTGTTCTTTTCGCCTTCCCTTAATTGGATAAAATAAAAGTCGGTGGCGACTCTTGCTATTCGCAACATTTGCGATAAAACGCAAAACAAATCAGTTCTCCCACCATGTTACACCACGACTGGTGTTTCAACTTTGCTGTTAAGGACATCTACAACATATATTATTTTCTCCTTAGGTACCTATATCTTTTTGTGTCCTTTTTGGTTAGATTTTCTGAATTTCTGTTTAAACTTTGGTTTAGCATGAAAATTTTCAGAGTAAGATGTATATTTGATATCATGTTTGTGACCCAAACTAAATTGTTTGTGCAGTGGTTTATATGTGATAATCATTTCTTCAACAAGTTTAGGTTGATATGTTTCTTTCCCTCTGGGAGTTTCATATCCAATTCCTCTTCTGTTGTTTCCCCTAACACCATAGATCATTGAAGCCATTTTGCTTCTATCTATGCTTTTAGCAAGAAATTTTTGAAAACTGGAGCCATATTATTTAAGAATATCTTTTGAACTCGAAGCAGTATCTGAACTAGAAACTTTTTGAACATTTTGATATTCCTCTTTGAGTTTAACATTATGTTCTTTTAGTTCATATTTTTCTGCTTTAAGTTTCTCAATTTCATATACAAGACTCTTTTTGAGTTTCTTGTATTTGATTTTGAGTTGACTTTGGTTTTCAAGAAGTTTTGATAAACTATCTACAAGTTTAGCTCTAGTAAATTCAGAGAATACCTCTTCAAATTCTGATTCAAAGCTGGAGTCATCTGTTGTGGTAGCCATAAAGGCTAAGTTTGCGTGTTCATCCTCTGAGTTAGATTCAGCTTAGAATATTCCGAATCATCCTAGGTGGCCATCATACCTTTATTTCTTCCAAACTTTTTCTGTGGCCTTTCTCTTTGCAGCTTAGGACAATCACTTCTAAAGTGTCATGGTTCTTTACATTCATAGAATATGATATCTATTTTGCTAGACTTCTTATGTCCAGAAGATTCTCCTCTATCTTCTAATCTTTTGTAGTTTCTGAACTTCTTTTGTCTATGCTTCCACATCTGGTTGATCCTTCTGGAAAGAAGAGATAACTCATCTTCTTATGATGCAGAGTCTTCAAAGCTTCCTTCTTCAGCCTGAAAAGCATTAGTTTCATATTTTTTTAGTAGATTTAAGGGAAACCAACTTACCTTTCTTTTGGGGCTCATATTCATCAAGTTCTATCTCGTGACTTCTTAGTGCACGTATAAGTTCTTCTAGAGATATATTATTCAAATCCTTTGAAACTTTGAATGCAGTGACCATTGGTGCCCATCTTCTGGGTAAACGTCTGATGATCTTCTTGACGTGGTCTGCTTTGGGTATCCTTTGTTCAGAATTCTCAGGCCAGCAGTCAAAGTTTGGAATCTTGAGAACATTGTTTCAATGGACTCATTTTCTTCCATCCTGAATGCTTCGTACTTCTGGATGAGAGCCAGAGCTTTAGTTTCTTTTACTTGGGCATTGCCTTCATGAGACATTTTGAGAGACTCGAAAATGTCATGTGCAGTATCTCTGTTTATGATCTTCTCATACTCCATTTTTGAAATGGCATTTAGCAGGATATTTCTGGCTTTGTGGTGATTTTTGAAATCTATTTTTTGTTGCTTATCCATTGTCTTTCTATCAATCTTGTTTCCTTCTTTGTCTATTGGATGTGTGTAGCCATCTAAGACCATATCCCATAAGTCAGGATCATAGCCTAGAAAGAAACTTTCTAATTTATCTTTCTAGTATTCAAAATATTCTCCATCAAAGACAAGAGGTTTTATGTTGTTGTTGTTTTGATCACTTGCCATAATGTTTTCCTTCTATATCTTTTTCTGACACGATTAAGTGTTTGCACCCAGAACCAAGAGCTCTGATGCCAATTGAAGGTTAAGAAAGATTAAGAAAACACTTAGAAGGGGGGGGGGGGGTTGAATAAGTTATTCTTATTTTTGATTTTCTTTTTTCTTAACAACAATACAAAATCCTGGTTTGTTTGAAACTCAAACTACTCCCGTCCACCCGCCAAGGTGATTTTGCTCTTATCAGAGGTTGAGTTTGCATGCTTCTTTCAGAAGTTGCTTTCAGCGTGCGTGTTCAGAAGTTCCTTTCATCTTTAGAACTTCTAATTCTTTATCTGCTCAGCATAATTTGATATTTCACTTTTTAGAGTGCTTGAGTCTGAACATCATTTGAAATGAATACTTATCAGAGTATCATATTTACTATACAAAATTTATTTCACTTGCTATCATCAAAACTCTAAGATATGATTAGAACCAAACTATGTTCTAACAATAATTCTAACTGGTAGGAAACTTCACCTATTTGTCTCATGATTTGATAAGGTCTTACATACCTCGGACTGAGTTGACACGTCCTAAATGCTCCTTTCAAATTAAGCCTCGGAGTAACCTTCAAATACACATGATCACCGTGGTCAAATCTTAAAGGTCTCCTCCGTTTGTCCGCATAACTCTTCTGACGGTCCTGGGCTTTCTTCATGTTTTCTTGGATCATCTTAATCTTTTCCGTTGTCTCTTGAATTATCTCGAGTCTTAGAATTACTTTCTCACCAACTTCTGACAAACATAACGGTGATCGACACTTTCTTCCATACAGAGCTTCATATGGTTCCATTCCAATGCTCGAGTGATAACTGTTATTATACACAAATTCCACCAAAGGTAAATGATCCTTCCAACTTCCACCACTTTCGAGAATACAAGCTCTCAACATGTCTTCGGTTGTTTGAATAGTCCTTTTCGTCTGTCCATCAGTCCGAGGATGATTAGAGGTACTCAATCTCAAATTCGTCCCCATCTCACGGTGAAATGCCTTCCAAAATCTCAAGTTAAAATTCGGGTCTCTATCCGACACGATACTTGAGGGAACACCATGCAACCTTACGATTTATGCAACACAAAGTCTTGCAGGATGTCCAACCTTGTGAGTCTTCTTAACTGGAGAGAAGTGTGCGGACTTCATCAACTGATCCACGATCACCTAAATATAGTTATGTCCACCTAAGGTATTAGGTAATCCCATAATAAAGTACATAGATATTTTGTCCCGTTTCCATATCGGAACGTCTATTGGTTGCAACATACCACTAGGACTTTGGTGCTCTATCTTCACCTGTTGATAAATCCCATATTGCTCCACATAACTCTCAACATATCTCTTTATACCTGGTCACCAAAAGTTCTTCCTTAAATCTTGGTACATTTTGGTCGATCCGGGATGAATGGTAAAATTACTCTTGTGAGCTTTGTCCAAAATCAGTATCTCCAGTTCTACATCACTGGGAACACACACTCCGTGTCTAAACAGAATAACTTCATCAACTGCTCAGGAGAAATCTGGAAGACTTTCCTTATTCTGCAAATCTACATTGTTGTATTATGCCTGGAAGATCCTTTCCGCAAAACATTCTCAACATTCAAGTTACTGATTAATATGTCGGTTGATACCTATTCGAATTATAAGTGAAGGTTCCAGAACTTCTCTAATAGTTCAAATTATAACATCATCAATCCTACAATACGAACCTATTTTTTACTTAGAGCATCGACTACCTTGTTAGCTTTTCCCAGGTGATACTTCAACTCAATCATAATCCTTAAGATACTCCATCCACCTTTTTTGACGCATATTGAGTTCCTTCTGATCAAATAGACACTTCAAGCTCTTATGATCACTGAACATCTCAAAGTGGACTCTATATAAATAATGTCGCCACACTTTAAGTGTGAAGACAATTGCAACGTGTTGTACCCCAAAATTTACCCTTTTCATTTTGGTATTTCTATCTTATAATTGCATTATCATAAGTATGCATGCATACACATGCGTAGCATTGATCACATGGCTACAAGGTTCTAAGAATCTCAATTTGCGAAAGAAACTGTGCATTTCGGCTATCTCAGATCATTTCGAGGCCAAAATCGATATTTTTCGGTTCATATTCTTGATGCAAGATTTTCTGGTCAGAAATCTATTTTGGTTTGGTTCAATGAGCATTGGGGTCATTTCAATATATTTTCCAATTTATCAGTTCAGATCGGAGACCGTTTCGTCAAGAAAAATACTTTAATTATTCATTTCTCAATAAAGTGAATTTTGAGTTTTCAGTGCGTTTCGGGTATTTTCTGATGATTTTCGACTTGAATGTCTCTCTCATTATTATCTACAACTTTAGTTTGAAATACAGAAGCAAATTGTGTGAAGAAGGTCTTCAAAGAAATTGATCTTTCAAGTGGATTAAACTAAATTTTAGTGTTGTACCGTGTTCTTGGTGCGCTAAAAAGGTCATAACTCCTAGCTGGAACATCGAAAATGAATGGGACTGGTTTCTAAAATTCCGTATCAAATTCCTCTATGACTTTCATTCACAAGTACAGAGCCAATTCTTGACCATTTAAGAGTAGTTTTTATTCTTCGAAGTTGATTTCTAGACGAACCGAGCATTTTTCATCTAATATGCGAAGTTCGAAAAATCATATCTCGCTCGATTTTAATCGAAACAAAGTGGGACCGGTGCCAAAAGTTCACAAATTTCGTTGGCTTCATTTGTCACAGAGACACTGAGTTCAGGTTTTGATCAGAAGACCCTCGTTCGAGGCAATCTCTTAGAAGAGCGCAATGAAAATGTTGCATGTGTCAGACGTCTGAAAAGTGTGCTGAAACTTCAAAAATCCGTATCGCCTGGACCATTCATCTGGTTGAGTCGAAATTTCGCATGGATTTGGTTTTTTTGGAATAAATATGAAAATTATTCGGATAATCGAGATTTGGGCTTAATTGTGGATCCAAGGCACTCTAAGGCCCAATTTTTCACATTATAAATAAATTTTCCCCTTCACAATTTGGACACACACAATCATTTGGAAAAATTCTATCTCAAATCACACTCTAATTCTCCCAATTCTCTCTCAAAACTCTCAAGAACAAAAGAGCAAAAAACAAAGAAAATTGAAATTTCTTTCTTCCCTCTCAAGCAAGCTTGACCGAGCCACCCGCCTTGGCCGCTCTGACCACCGCTCGGTCAAATCTCCGGCCAGTTCTCTGGCCAACCTCCACTGGTCCTAACACTTCCAAATTGGACAGGTCTTCGCGCGAATGTCCCTTCCCCGGTTGTCCATCTGATCTCTCATCAGAACCCCTCTGCGCGTGCTTCTCGCTCGAATATCCTAAAGCCGATCTTCCTTGCCTCTAACCGACCGGAAGCACCTTCTCCCTTTGTCCTCTTGCTGTACCGGCCGACCTTCATTTCCAGCAGCCCTCTTCATCATTTTGGCTCGGTTCTACTAGTGGAAGGCTTCCACTCCCTTTTTCTTCCAATTCTCACCAATTCTTGTTGATTTTTGGTATTTTCTTCATCAAGATTCAAGGATTATCATCAATTGAAGATTGATTTGGTATTATGTTCAACATTTCAACTTGCTTCTTCAAATTCAAGTAAGTCAACTTCTCAAATAATCACTTATTTTAAGTGATTTTTCACTTTTTGACTTTTCTTGAAATTGATTATTGGATTTGATTGCAATTTCCGTGTGGATTCCGTTTCTTAAATTTTTATTTGCAAATTGTTTGAATGAATCTGATTTTGTGACGTTAAAGTGTGTCGGTGTGAAGAAAAATTGCATATAACACACACATACACTTGTGTAGTTATTTTTCTTTGCATTTTAGTCACTTTAATTGCACATCTGCATCACCTATCACATGCTCATGCATTAGATAGTATATAGATTGATTAACTTTCATTGGATCATGTGAATTAAGGCTTAATTCATTGATAAAATTGTGTCGAAATGTAGTTTTAGGCACATTTTAGGTGTAGGTTGCATTTGTATTATACATAATGCATCTAATCTTACATCTAGGACTTAATTAGCATCCTCATGCATTCACATACACACATATAGAATAATTGCATCAAGTTTATGTGTCGGTGTATCATTTTAATAATGTTTAAGTGTGTGGAAACCTTACTTTCACACACCTTTCACATGTTGAAGACAGTTGATCACATGTATAAAATCACAACACCATAACACATCTCATTCTTGATTTTATTTGACATTAACACATGTGTTGCATAATCTAATAGAGTAAACACCTCATTTGCATATTGTATGCCATGCATCAAAATTTCATTCATGAACATGTTGCATTTCCATTCATAAATACACATTAAATACTTATACTAGGTTATTTGCATATCTACAATCGATTTTGCATTCAGTGCTTTATTTCAAGCATTTGCTTTGTTAATTCTGACACTTTATTTCATGTGCAAGGTGTTTCAGATACTTTTACTTTAGATTTGGATCTGTAGCATCTTTATCTTGTGCTTGCACACATACGTGTGTATTCTACTATCTGTTTTCTTGGGTTTCACCTTTCCTGCAGGTTCACCTTGATTCAAATGTGTACGAATGCACATTTCATTACTTGTTTGCGTATGAACAGCGCATTTTTTTTTTATGGTTATTTGGATTTACACCTTTCTTGCAGGTTATCCAATTGGTTGAATGTGCACGAACGCATATTATATTGCTTGTTTGCGTACAAATGTACATCCTATTGTCTGTTTGTGGATTGACACCTCTTTTGCTGGTAATCTGATTGTATGAATGCGTACAAACGCGCATTCCATTGCTTGTGCATGTTGACAGCCTCAAATTTTTTTTATTTTTAAAAAATTTATTTTTGATTCAATGAAGTCGTCACCGAGATCTATTTATTCCAAGAAGGAAAGGGGAAATATGAATAAAACCCATAAGAGAAAAGAAATGGTCGTTGAGACCAAGAGATGGATTCGGAAGTCGGTTATGCAAGGGGAAGGTATTAGCACCCCTCACATCCATCGTACTCGATGGTACCCATTTAGTTCAAAGTGTGATCGTGTGTTAATGTGAAAATTTGCGATCTTCTAAGCTAGAAAGGAGAGAGAAAATAAATGTTTTTATTATTTTTTCTAGTCGTAAGACTTAGTGCTTACACTCTCTCTCGTGCAATGGGAAAGTCAGAGCGCCGTAGTTCGGCTAGAAAATAATTATTTGTTGATTGATTTTAAATGAAAATACAAGTCATCATCGTTAGGAGAGAAATCTCAACTAATCGCCCACAAGGTGTGATAAAGAATAAAGGACTACTCACCAACATGAGGGAGGGTTTGAGAACGCCTCTAGTACTCAAGTGGAGAAGTCGAAAACCATGGGGATAGAGGAAGAACATCTTAATTATAAATGAATCATGTCTAATCTTGAAAAAGGGTTTTAAAGGTATAAGGTGCTCGGATGCACAAAAAGGCTTAAATGAGTTAAGATTGATTTTAAGTGGGTGAAAAGTACCAAACAATAGGACTAGCATCCTACGATTTAAATACTAGAAATCAGAGGAGCATAAGAAGCTCAACGAGTCGTCTATCAATCCAAAAATTTTCTTATGAAAATGTGAAGTGAAACAAAATTCAAGTTTATTAAATTTTAGTCTTTAAACAATTGTCTCGTGACAACGATTTAAATACTTGGAGTTCATTTTGCACGAGTCTTTAAACAATTGGTCTAGCAACCAACGGTTTAAATACTCGAAATTTATTATGAAAATATTTTATTGAAAAGTCACTCGATATTGGATCGAGGTTTGAAAAGAAGACTCAACGTTGGTGAATAAAGAAAGAATGAATCGGGTTATGATCAACCAAACCTCGAGACTTGATCGATCTCGAGAGAATAGACAAGCCTACTCTCTACTATGAAACCCTAATATAAATGAGAACTTAGTATGTGGACCAAGAGGTGAGAGGTGGAAGAGAATCGAAATAATTGTGAATAAAATAAAAGTATAACAAATGAATTAATAAGAAGCCCATACAAGTTGGCCAACAGAAACATAAAGCGATTGAATTACAAGTGTACTAGCAAAGTGGGCTAGTATACTAAGACGACTAATTGAAACAATTAATCGAAATAGGCTCATTGTAGGAAGGCCCGGGATCAAGCGTACATGTGTAAATGTGTGGTCATTGCGACGCTTTTAAGCTTTGTCGACTTACGGGTTTAAAATGATTCACAATTGAATATTAATTTAAAAATGATATTTTTTTGGTTTGTGTAAGTGACAATTAAATAAATAATAAACTAATTTCAAGCTAAATAATTATTACAAGCTTTTTGGGAGAAGGATACATCATTTACAAATGGGGATTAGAAATAAAATAAAATAGAAAGTGATAAATTAATTACAACGCAACAAGGGAGCGAGATACATTTTTTTCCCGAATGGAGATGAGAATAAATTAAAGAGAAAATGATAAATTAATTACATCACAACGGGATAGCGGAATATAATTTACCGAATGAGGATGAAAATGAATAAAGAGAAGAAATCTATTAGTTAAGCATCGATTAAGTTAATTAATCAAGTTAAGTAAAATAAATTAGTAAACTAATCTATTTTAATTAACGACATCAACTAACTAAAATGATAGGTAACTAATAAATTTAATAGAAAATAGAATTAGAGATGAAGTAGAATTGAAAACTTGAATCACTTAGATTGCTTACATCAACCAACAAACAAGTTAGTAATTACAAGGTATAAAAATCGAAAT
Organism: Vicia sativa; assembly: GCA_021764765.1. NCBI lineage: Eukaryota > Viridiplantae > Streptophyta > Magnoliopsida > Fabales > Fabaceae > Vicia > Vicia sativa. The sequence goes on along the minus strand of CM038796.1, from coordinate 87,946,734 downwards.
GAAATAAAATGAATGTACATGTACAAATTAAGAAACAAGTATTTGATTATAATCGAAATTAAAGAATTAATAAACAAGTTAATATTTACAAAGTATAAAATCGAAATAAATTGCATGAATGTAACACATGGACAAATAAATGTTTTACCATCAAGAACCATGAAAACAAGTTATTATCCAAGCTCATGTAAAAAATCAGAATTGTAAACACATGATTTTAAGTGTATTTCATCAAGCAAACTCAAGAATAATAGTCATTTCAATCCCCGTCAGAAACAAGAATCTAAAGCTTACGTTGCCACACGTGAAATCGAATTCAAAATAGGTTTTGAACCCTTAAACCGCAACCCGGAAGAAACTTTATGAACTAAATAATGCTTAAAAGAATCAGGCAGCCATAATTCGATCAATTATACTCAAAACAAAATGAATTTTCGCTCAAATTCAATACAAAGAAACAACATGATATCCTATAAGTTTCCCGGCTAGTATCTACGCGAATAAACGCAGAAACATTCATCAAAACTAAACAAACATTAACTATCACAACCAATGAAAATCAACAAAAGTGGTGCCACCATCAATTAACCTTTGAATTTTAACTTAAATTGTATCAAAACCTCAATTGAACAAAATAAACATTTGCAACTATAGAAAACCAATGGCTACCCACGATAGTTTGTCGGTTAGTTTCTACGCGAACAAACGCGGCAACAACATCACCTTCATCGAAACTAGTACAGTTATCACAAACAATCAAAATCAAAATCAAAACAAAAAGAAACTAACATTATCATCTTATTCCAACACAGTTACACATAATTTAATATGGATTCAACACAAATCACAAATTTGAAACCCAGACGGGATTAGCACGTTCAAGGATGACAATATATATTCTCAAATTAAACTCAAACAACATATCTTTCAACTTAGCAGGACAACACAATCGAACCGTCACTTTCACACATTCACACACATTATTTACATACTAGTTATTTCCTTTATCATAAATTATCAACACTAACAGTAAATCAATCTAACAGAACATTAAAATACTTTCGTAGGATTCTTGACAGTTGAAGAACAAGAAACTTACCGAAACGTCGAGATGTATACGAATAATTGAAGATGCTGCTTGCCGTCGAACTGAAATAGATGAAGTTGTTCTAGATAGCTTACGGGTTACTGCTTGCAGAGAGATACGGTAGTTGTTTGATGTTGTTTGCAATGATAGAACGGAAGTTGGAGAGTGGGTCGCGGTGAGTCGATGGTGTGTCCGGTAGGGAAGTGGATGTGGTGAACTGCGATGGACGAGAGCGAGAGGATGATGGAGATGGCGGTGGCTAGTTGAATCGTGCTGGCCGGAAGGTATGTTGACAACAGAGGCTTGAAGTTGCTTGAGGGAAATTGTGTGGTTGATGTTGCTCGGTGAGGATGAGAACGGCGGTGGATGTATGGTGGTTCACGGTCTATGGTTGAACGAAGGAAGATGGAGTTGGAAGCGATTTTCGATTTGATCGTGTTTTTTTGCCTCCCTTGTGCCTCTATCGATGCCACCTTTATAACAACCACTCAAAACCTTATCTCAATACCATTAGGTCTTAGTCAATGAACATAAGACCCCTCTTAAAGATATTTTACTACAATTAAATTAATTTTAAAATATAAAATAAAATAAACAACAATTTTATATACATAATTTTATAAATTTAAAATTAAATCTAATTTAAACTAAAACTTAATAAAGATACAATTTATATATATATATATATATATATATATATATATATATATATATATATATATATATATATATATATATATATATATATATATATATATATATATATATATAAAATGACAATAATAAAATAAACCAACAAAAACTTTACTTAAAATTTTTTTAAAAAACAAAATAAATTATAAATAGATAAGAAAATTGAGACCAAAAATGCGAAATACGCAATAAAATGTAAAGATGTGAATAAAAATTGAATATGATATACATAAAACAAATGTGAAAATTCAAGGTAAAATTTGGGGTACAACAGTGCACATACGTGTACATTCTATTGTCGGGTTGTTTTAGATTTACACCTCTCTTGCAGGTTATCCGATTGTTGAATGCGTACAAACGTGCATTCTATTGCTTATGCATATACGTGTACATTCTATTGTCTGATTGTTGTGGATTGACACCAACTTTGTTGGTTATCCGATTGTTTGAATGCGTACGAACGTACATTCCATTTCTTGTGCAAATACGTGTATATTCTATTGTTTGATTGTTGTGGATTGACACCTCTTTTGCAGGTTATCCGATTGTTTGAATATGTACGAACGCGCATTCCGTTTCTTGTGCACATACGTGTACATTCTATTGTCTGATTGTTGTGGATTGACACCTCTCTTGTAGGTTATCCGATTGTATGAATGCGTACGAACGCGCATTCCATTGTTTGTGCACCTACGTGTACATTCTATTGTCTGATTGTTGTGGGTTTTCTCTTGCAGGATGTTTTTATTCGAATGTGTACGAACGCATATTCTATTACTTGTTTGCGTACGAACGCGCAAAACTTTGTATGATTGTTTGGTTGTCACTTCTCTTACAGGTTCATGTGATTCGAATGTGCACAAACGCAAATTCTAACACTTGTTTGCGTACGAACGTGCATCCTATTTGTCATACCCCAAAATTTTCCCTCCTACTTCTCAAGACATTTCACATATCCATACTCAAGGATTCCTCAAGGGTTGATCAGACAAACCCTCTCCTAGACAATCAACCCAAACTAGGGTTTGATTATCCTCAGATCAAGATGGACTTCCAACATCTCCAATGGTCATCATGCCTCCTCATATGCTTCAAAGAATCTCCATGTCAAGTTTCAAGCCTTACAAGTCAAATTTCCTCAGACAATTGCTCAGATGGTTGAAAATCAACTGTATTGGACAAAAAGTCAACTGTGGTCAACATACAGTCAAACTTCATGATTTTTGGTCAACATACATATTTTGAAGTGACATTCATCATTTGATCAAGGGTTGATCATGATTCATCAAGAAAACTCAAGATTTGATCAAAAGTCAAACTTTCCAAATTAGGGTTTTCTAGAGAAAAGTCAACTGAACTTTGACTGAGCATAACTTTCTCATACTTTATCAGAAATTTTTCCACCACCTCTCATTTTGAAGAGAATTCAATTCTCTATAACTTCATGTCTCACAAGCATGGTCAGAAAATGCTTCATTTTGAAGATATGGATCAAAACATTACAGGTCCTTTTCAAAGTCAACAAAAAGTCAACTTTTTGTAATGAAGTGTTATCAAGCATGGAAACTCCAATTGAGATGAAACCAAAGAGGTTGTTTAGAGGACATATAGAGATTTCTAAAAAGTCCAATAACACTCAAAAATGTTAAAAATTAAGCAAAATACACCTTGCACAAGTTGGTCATTTTTGAAGAATTGCACAAAGAGAGATATCTAACAAAATCCAATTTTTTTCCAAATGGGCCTATAATTTTATGATCCAAACTTGATCATAATATTATTTGTGATCTCTTGATGCCTTTCCACGACTCCTTTCTATTTTTTGATTTATTTTTTAATTTAAAAGCATTTAATTCAAATTTAAATTAATTAAAATATGAAAACAAGGTATAATTTAAGTTGGGTTGGTTTTTTATCAAGCTTGAGGACCAAGGAAGCCCACACAGCTTTCCAAATTCGTGCTAGCTCATGCAAGGAAGGAAAAATCAAATTTTGAAAAGATTTGATTTGAATTAAAAGAAAAAATATTTTTGCATTGAAGAGTGTATCTTTTTTCATTCTTTTTGCTTCAATCTTTCACTCTATAAATACCTATTGCATTCACAAGACCAAAGGACGAAACCCTAGCCTCTTGAAGCAACCCTAAAATTCCAAATGTTTTCACAAAGTTGGCAAATTCGAGTTTGATTTTTCAGCCACTTCCAGCCACTCTCAAGCATCCCATTGTGTTCCTGAGGTAAGTTTGAGTAAGTACACATCAAAAGCCATGGTTAAATCTGCTTGAATCGAGCCATACATGAACATACATATTCATACCTTTCTTGAATTCGTGTTTTATTATTATGTGTGTTTTAATCGAAACTAATCATTCTAATGTGATCATGAGACATCATAGACAGGATCTGGGCCATAGTTCATGAGCTTGAACGTTCAAATCGCGTTTTTCCATGTTTAAGGTTTCTTGAACTGTTAGTTTCGAACCGACCGATACAGGCGTTTTCAATCCAAACGGACACCACCATTGAACTCGCCATGGTCGATTTAGGGGGGTAGGGTATCCCTTTGCTTTTTATTTTTGCTATTTTGCAGGTTTGGAGTTTTTGCTTGCCGGAGAAGACGACCGGAGCTAGGGCTCCGGCATCGTTTACTGAAACAGAGACCGGCGAGGCATGCGTGGCGCTTCTTCGCGTTCTGATTCGTCCACTCATACCACCTGGGTCCCACGCGTGTTGACTGTGTTTGAATTCCAATTTATGACACGTATTCCCTTATAATCAATTGTTTCCAGATTCAAAACACCAAGCATCCCTAGCTCAGATGGCAACGCGTGTGGTGATACATCCAGGAGGTCCTGGGTTCGATCCTGGCTTTCTGAATTTCTTTTTTAACACTTTTCCATAACTTTTCTATTTTCTTATTTTTCTTAATATTTTCATCTTAATTTAATTAATCTTCAAACATTATTTTCATGCATTTAAAAATCACCAAAAATATTTTCCTTTTGCATTTTAATCAGAAAAATACTTATTTAATTTTTGACATTAAAATTAATATTTTTGCATGCATATTTTAATTAATTGCTAATTAACCATTAAATTGACTTTTAATTGTTTTTAATTATCGAAATCGATTCAGAAAATTGCCAAAAAATTATCTTATCATCTTATTGTCATTATTAATCTAAAATATTTTTCCTCATTCAAAAAATCATATTTTTACTAACATTTTCCTCTTATGCAATTTTCTCGTATTTTCCGATTATGTATCTGCTTACAGGTTGTAACGTTTCAGACGATTTTTCTCGCTTTTCTTTTTAATATTATGTAACTGCCTATGGGATGTAATAATTTAATTAGGACTTTTACTTTCCGCACTCCTATTATGTAACTGCCCCAAAGCCATGTAATAGCGTAGGACTTTATTTTTCCGCACTTTAATTTCCGCAATTTATTTTCCACACCCTATAAACTGCTAGTAATTAGGCGTGTATGGCAAGATAAAAAAGGACATAGATCACTTCTAATTGCAAGATAACATATTTGAATTCAACACACTCTTTTCACACATGCACCCCTTAGGGTAATTCTCTCTCGTTACCTTTCGAATAAATGGTCAAGTCCCTCGAATGTAGAGGTATCCTAGCACCGTTGCCTACGAAATATATCATCATAGTCCCTTCGATACAAAGATCATAGACCCACGATGTCGCCTACGAATACGTGATCTCGTCCCTCGATTGTTGCCTACGAAAAGTGATGATCGTCCCTTCGAATGTGCTAGGATACTCCTACAAGTTGCCTTCTATGACCATCCGATGTCCCTTCGAATGTCCCTTCTACATCCAACGAATAGGGTTACCTACCAACTAATGGTATGGATAACACTATTCTAAAGGAAAGTAAAATAACACGAAAATGACCATTCTGAGTAGGTAATAAGACTTTTAGTTGCTTGCTCTATCAAAATACTTTTCACACCACACACTTTTGTCAAAGTTCAAACTCTTTTCAAAAACGAAACATTTCCGAACACTTTGTATACATTCCTACATGAATCATTACAAAGTCAAAGCGAAATGCCTTTTCAAAACATTTTTGTCAAACACACAGAAAACACTTTTAAAAATGATCTAAGAGCAACTAAGAGCCCGTAGATAACTACAGATGGAAAGGGGTGCTAATACCTTCCCTTTTCATAACATTCTCCCTTACTCAGAATCTAACGAAGGTCTTTTCCTGTTCTTTTCACCTTCCCTTAATTGGATAAAAGAAAAGTCGGTGGCGACTCTTGCTATCCGCACATTTGCGATAAAAAGCAAAACAAAATCTCAAAGTCAGTTCACCGTATTACACTATTGTCTGGATTGTGATTTCTTGCAGGTTATCTTTTTTCGAATGTGTACGAACACACATTCTAATACATTTTGCGCACGAATGCGCATTCCATTGAATGTTTTGTCTGGATTGCAACCTTTTGCAGGTTTATTTGCCTCGGGTGTGTACGAACACACATTCCGCTCATGCTTTGATGCCTCAATGCATATCTCACTGGTTTCTTTATTGCTTGGTAGTAGTACTTGAAGTTTTCCGAAGTATTTCTTAGCTTACAGTTGCTTACGAATTGTTATCCTTGTGGTATTTACTATACCTTTTTGCCGCATTCTTTACCTCTTTTCTAGAGAGCATGAGCAGTATGGTTTTACCGTTTTCTTTTACCATGAGAAGTAGGATTAGAGATGCAGGATGGGGCTTCCGTAGTTGGAGTATGCTCAGGAACCCCTTTGGTTTATTTAAAGACCCGTTTAGGGCGATTTTGTGTGCTACTTGTGTGTGGTTTGTTTAAAATCCTCTTTCGTGCATAGGGAGGTAATTCTCTGTAAGTGTTTACATTTGTGCTTGCATAGGTCATGAGTGGTTAGGCAACCCAGAGTGGAACTACCAAGCAAAGTCCCACTTTGATACTAATTGATACATATATATGATATGATGAGCACGCGGAAAGGGTTCGCAATAAACCCCCTCACAGTTCTAGTCAGTGTCAGCTCAGCACACGCAAATCGTGTTGCTTCCTTTATCGAGTCAATAATAAAAGTGGCAAGAGTTCCCTATTCTAACTCTCCACGCTTTCTCTCGGGGTTTGCATTTACTGTTGATACCTGCACTCATTGCTCTTCACACTTGACAATTCATGTCTTGATGTGATACCTTTCATGGGAACCGGATGTGTCGTCTCCTGGTTGCTTTCGGTACATCGGTTTTGTTGTAGGCTATGAGACTTCCTTCTTTTCTTGCGCATGTGTGTTCATATGTTTGTGCATTTCATTGTTTGTGTGATTCTGCCAAAGTACTTGATTTCTTCACACATTTGTATCCCTTGGTTCTACAACCAAGACGAATTAGGATAACTTTCCCCTTAGGATCGCTTGGTTAGGATAGCTCTTGAGCATAGACATTAGGAAATACATCCTTTGCATGTCAACATAGGTAGAGATTCCCTTATATCCTCAACCTTAGGTCCAATCTTGCATGATAACATTAAGGTAGAACCAGTTAGTCTCCCTTTACATGTTTTCATTTTTCTTTCGCATGTAATCAAACTAAAACTTGTTTTCTTTTCTTTTTGAAAATCAAAACACTTAATAATGGTTAAACTCCTTTTTCAAGGTAAAAGCAACCAACCTCACTTCAAACCTTTTTCGCCTACGGGCGGTTTTCTATGTTTAAAACCTTTTCAAAAAGGGCATTTCCTTTCAAATCTAAACAAATTGCTAAGTGTGCGAGCGGACGAGCATAAGAATTCTTATAGCTCCAACGCCAAGCACAAGTTGTAATTGTGAGGACGTGAAATCGAACTTCCCATAAAAACAATTGAAATCCACCAAAACAAGTGAGCCGACTACGACGCTCTGACTTTCCCATTGCACGAGGGAATACGTAGGCATCTTGTCACGGGACTTGATCGAGCAAAACTTTGTAAATACTTCCTTCTTTTCCCCGTGTTTTCTTTATTTTCTTTCTTTCACATGCATTGTAGCGATTAAGCGATAGATAGATATAACACACCCATTAGATAGAAAATAGAAGTGGATACCGTAGAGTACTTCGGACGCATGGGGTGCTAATCCCTCCCCCTCATGTAGTAGACTCCCTTACCCCGATCTCTCAGTCGTGAGATCGTGATTTCTCCCTCTCAGGTTTACTCGATGTTTTCCTTTCCTCTGACGGGATAAAAAACGTTCAAAGGCGATTTCATTGATATAGTTATCCGATGATGTTCAGCCGGTTGTTTCAGCTGGCGACTTTACTAGGGACATATGACCTATTACTGGTCCGTCCAGGAGTCGATCCTAGCTTCCTTTTTCTTTTCTATTGGGTGTTTATCTATTTACTTGCTTTATCGAATCATCCTTTGTATGTTTGCATTGCATCATATGTGACATTTTACTACTTTTAAACATTGGTTGGTTGTTATGTTGTGATCTGTTTCTGGATTGGGTGGGTGTTACAAGGGGTAAAAGGCCCCATACCCCCGCCAGAGAGACATATAAGACACATAGGACTAGATTGGAACATGATGGATACATATGTAGATCTTATAGTGCGTCATGTCGTCCATGCTCAGGGGAGGTTTCAAGAAGGGTGATATCGTCATCACATAGGTGTTAAGATGGTAGTATCCCTAGGCGGACCTGATCCTGGAGTTACCTTGATCTTAACCATACCTTAGTATTACCCGTGAGTGGGGCGGGATCATCATGATTATTACAGGTACCGTTGGTGACTCGATGCTGATGGTGACTTGGTATTTTTTTTGGTGACTATGGTTCTTATTCTGTGGTATTTTCTAGCCGTTACTCTGTTTGTGATCTTCGTTTTCTTCGACCAGATCAGAAATAGCACAACAGTTTGAGCAATGTCATGGAAGTCGTAAATCCATTATCAATGCGCTTTTCACCCTGCATCATAGCATGTTTACTTTTCCAAAAGAAATGTCAGAAAAATATGTTATTCATCTAACCCTACATGCATATCATTTCCAATATTTTCTGTGGCTATTATCAACATCGGGATGGATAGTGACAACCAGACCAACACCGAGGTTCTCAAGAAGTCTTCCGTGTATTCTTTCTGCTCATTTGACATTTCCGAAGTGAGATCCTGAGGCTCTCTTGTTAATGGTCCAGTTGAGAAGAATTTCAAGGATACTTATGGGAACATATTGCCATTGTTGATGGAGGATTACGAGTTCTTTTCCATGCAATCTCTGCTTCAGTTTTATGATAGTGAGCTTAGATGTTTCACTTTCCAAGATTATCAGTTAACACCTACTCTTGAAGAGTACTCTTTTCTCTTGGATCTTAATATCATAAGCAACATGCCTTTTGTCAAAGTACCAGATACTCCTGATTACGAAGCCATCATCAAAGTGCTTCATTTGCGTGTTAGCGAGGTAAGCGCTAATTGGATTCCGAGAGATCGCACATGTGGGCTCCCGTTGGGATTTCTCTTGTCCAAAGCTGATGAATTTGCTATAGATGGATATTGGGGGAATTTTAAAACTATCTTAGCTGCCATGATCTATGGTACGATGATATTTCCTGTTGTTGAAAATTTCGTGGATTTTGCTGCTATATCCTTGTTCATGAACAACAATCATGTTCCCACTATCTTAGCTGACACCTATTATGCCATTCATTCTCATCATGGAAAGAAAGGGTGTGTCATCTATTGCATTCCTTTGATTTATCGGTGGTTCAATACGTACTTGCCAAAGAAATGTGCATCCGTTGATTGTGCCAAGTCTATGAAATGGTTCAGCCGGATCATTGCACTTACATCTTATGATATAGTATGGAACACGATGTCAAGCGAAGCCGAAATCATTATCAGCTGTGGAGATTTTCCAAACATGCCTTTGATGGGAACTAAGGGATGTATCAGTTATAATCCTATATTGGCTCGTCGTTAGTTGGGATATCCTTTGAAAGAGGCACCTCCTGTCCATCAGATAACAGAAAGTGTTTTCTTTGAAAAAAGGCGTCGATTCGATTATGTTGAAATGGGTTGTTGCTGCATGGAGCTTACTGCATAGAAGGGGCACTATTTTCTTTGGCCAAAAAGGAAACTACGCATTTGATCCTTATGTGAATTGGTTGAAGAATCGAGTCGCGAAGGTTTTGTTGCCCTTTTAAAGGGGAGCACCGTTATATCCTTAGTCTGATTCCATAATTGAAGGTCTTGCACCAGATGTTGCCTCTTCCTCTTCTTCATTTATTACTTCTATACCCGGTTTTGTGCGCGTCGAGCTCTACAAGAAACTCCAATCGGAAAATTTAGCTTTGAAGGCACAACTACAAGCTCAAGCCATGGATCTAGCATTTGCTCTGCAAGATAAGAAAAAGTTATTCGTCGAGATCGAGCAGAAGGACTAAGTAATTAGTGCATATGGTTTACTTAAGAAAACCAAGAAGGCTAGAAACGGTAGTTCCTCCTCTTATGACCAGTTGACCAAAGAGCTTGAAAAGACCCAAGAAAATTTGGGAAACATGCGAGTGGATAATGGGAAACTGAAAGCAAAGCATGGAAAAGAGATTCGAGTCTTGAAAAAGAAACTCCGCGAGGAAGAGTCCGACGCCAAAGAGTCATTCAGACAGACGAAAGAACTTGAAGCTGAAGTCTAGAGTCAACAAAAGCATATGGTTATTCTTTCTAGAGAGGTTGAAGGGATGAAGATTCAGTTGCATACATCCAGGAATGAAGAATACGCAGTGCATGCTATGCTCAGAGGTCGAGATATTCATATGTCCAAGTTGATTTCTGAGATCTAGGAGCTTAAAGCGCGATTGTCCTCTTATTCAACTGTTGCAAGCATTATTTGATTGTTCTTTGTGTTTGATTTGTTTCGAATCACCTCCAGGATTGTTGGATAGGATTCACTTCACATTATGTTTGTATTGATACTCTCTGATTGTGGGATCTTGTATGAATCTTATTTCATCTATACAATGAGCCGTTGATTTTCCATCTGATTGTGTGATTTGTGCTGATGATTATTATTGTCATTTATCCTATAAATATTTGATGCTTGATAACAAATTGCAGGAACATTCTGGAAATGATCATTTCATGCATCACATTCATTCATGTATATATATATATATATCATGCATCACATGTTTTACTCAGAATTCTTATTAGTGGTTTTTGCTTTTATTTTGCAGAAAATTGAAAATTCAACCTTCCACCGTTACTCAACTCGAAGCAACAAACATCGTAAAATAGAGCAAATCTAAACAGATATGACAGCAATAAAGGAGTAGATGGCTCAGTTTATGGAAGTGATCACTACCATGAACCGAGGCCAGCAAGAATTGAGGGCTCTAGTGGAAAGACCTCGTATGGAGGTTGAGCGTCATGATAACCCGTTTGATGATTTCTATGTGGGGAAGCCACGTGTAGTCAATGTTTAGAACAATGATGATTTGGTTGCTAATGATCACCTTCGTGATCAGGGTCTGCATCTGAATAACATTCGGTTCCCACCTCCATCACCTCCTCTTTTGGGACCTTATTTTTATGATGATGAGATGATGCAGGGGCGTCATGGCTGTGGTCATCCGCGGTCTCAGGGTTATGATTTCGATCGGAACAAAGAAGTTTACTCTGTTAATGGCAGTGAGGCCAGTTTCCCCGCCGAGGACCAGAAATATCGTCTGCTTGAAGAGAGACTAAGGGCTATTGAGGGACAAAAGATGTTTGGGTTAGATCTTTATTAGTTGGGGTTGGTACCAAGAGTGAGGCTCCCTCCAAAATTCAAAGTCCCAAATTTTGATAAGTAAAATGGTGCTACTTGCCTGAACACACATATCACTGCTTACTTCCGCAAGATGGCGGTATATACTGAGGATGAAAGACTTCTTATGCACTTCTTCCAAGAGAGTTTATCTTGAGCTTCTTCGGACTGGTATATGCACCTTGAGAGGAATGATGTCCGAACATGGCGTGATTTGGTTGATGCCTTTATTCAGCAATATCAATTCAATACCGACATGGCTCCCAATCGAACTCAATTGCAGAACTTGTCTCAAAAGTCCGATGAAACATTTAAGGAGTATGCACATAAATGGCATGAGCTCGCTGCTAGAGTTCAACCACCCATAATGGAGAGAGAAATGATAGACATGTTTACAAGCACTCTTTCTTGGCACTACTATGTGGCCTGTAGTACATCTGCAAGCTTTGCTGAAATGGTTAGGTATGGAGAAAGAATTGAAAGTGGTTTGAAATTTAGCAAGATCCAGTACATCGAAAGCGGAAGTTCTTCCAGTACAAAGAAAGCATTCAACGGTTATCCCAGAAAGAAGGAGGGTAAGAACATCGTTGTGTATGATAGAGGAAACCGGGGCAAAGCCCAGGTTAATGATGTGACTATTTTTGCTCCTCAGCTGCAAGCTTAATAAGCTCCGTGCCAGCAATATCAGAGACAACAGAATAATCATGCACATAGAAGGTTTAATGTTTTTCCAATGTCTTATGTTGAGATGTTCAAACGTTTGCTTGATCTGAAATTGGTAATTGTAAGGCCTGCACTGCCGCCACCTCCTATTGACAGACATCCGACGAACTATGATGCAAATGCTAGTTGTGAATTCCATTATGGAACTATCGGACACAATATTGAAAATTTCTATGCATTCAAGTGTAAGGTACAAGAACAAATTGATTCGAAATCTATCCAGTTTGATGCTCAACAACAGCAACCCGGGCCTAATGTCATTCAGAACCCAATGCCACAGCATAGGGGAGGGGTAGTTCAAGCTATTATGGAGGAAGGTCACGTCTTAAATTTGATCATGGATGTTAATTTGGTGGAGACGCCGTTTCCCTTTGTCAAGGAGTATCTGATCAAGAGAGGCATCTTTGTAGGCTATGAGCATGATTGTGTTGCTTGTGAAAATTGTTCGAATGGTTGTGAAAGTTTGAAGATTGGTATTCAAAATTTGATCACCAATGGTGAGCTACAGTTTGACAAGATTAAAAAGGGAAAGAAAGGTGAAGCGCAGGATGTGTCTATGATTTCAATTCCTTACACTTAGGTTGTCATTTCTTCTCCTACAAAGCCTGTTCCGTTGTTGATCACGAAACCTGGTCCTATTCCATATGTGAGTGATAAAGTTGTGCCATCGCACTACGAATCAGATGTTTATTATCATAGAGTTAAACAGGAAGATGGATCCTCTTCTGGCAAGAAGGATGATGAAATTGATGTCTCTAATACTGACAATTTCGTCGGCAGTGGTGGGGTAACCAGAAGTGGTCGGATTTTTGCTACTCCAATTGCACCGCCCAATGCGGATGCTTTAGCTAAAGCTAATGGCAAGCAGCCAACAAAGGATCCTGATTTGCAAATCGTTATTCCTGATTTGGCAAAGGATGTCGAAGAGATTATGTATTACATTCGAAAAAGTGACTTCCATGTTATTGATCAGCTTGCTCAAACACTTGCTAAGATTTCCATTCTCTCATTGTTACGAGATTCCGAGGCATAAAAGAATGCCTTGATGAAGTTGCTAAGTACTGCTTTTATCCCGCAAGAGATATTTGTTAGCCAATTTGAGAACATTTGTGCAAGTATATCTTCTAGCAATGGCCTGGGCTTCACCGACTTTGATCTTCTGCCAGAGGGAAGAAACTATAATCGGGCCTTACATATCTCTATGGAGTGCAGTGGCACTACCCTATCTCGAGTTCTGGTGGACACTAGTTTGTCCATGAATATGATTCCTAAATCAGCACTGATGAAAATTGATTATTCTGGACTTGAGTTGCGTCCTAGTGATCTAGTGGTGAAGGCTTTCGACAGGTCGAGACGTTCAGTCTTTGGAGAGATGGATCTCTCTATTAAGATTGGTCCCCAGGTTTTTAATGCTACCTTCCCTGTCATGGACATTAAACCTGCTTATTGTTGCCTTCTTGGCCATCCATGGATCCACAAGGCTGGGGCAGTCACTTCCACTCTCCACCAGAAGCTTAAGTACCCTGTCAACGGGGAAGACCATTAAAATTTGTGTTGAAGAATAATATGTCGTGAGTCACCTCACCTTGTTTTGATATGTTGAAATCAACGGCGAAGTTCATAAGACCCCGTTCCAGGGATTTGAGATTGTTTATATGCTCAAAACTCCCCAGCAGGAGGAGAAGAAAAAAGACAAACTTGAGTCCTCTATGGCTTCATTCAAATATGCAAAGGCTATAGTTTAAGTTGGATGCCCTGAAGGCTGGGGTAGTGTAGTGGAGGTGACGCCCAAATTCAACAAGTTTGGGTTGGGTTTCAATCCCATGTTGCACTGTCAAATTCTCAAAGTGCCTAATCTGGCCACTCCCGTCAAATTTTCAAGTGCCGGTAAAGGTTTTGGACAAGTGCATGTTGTTGATGATTATGATAGCAAATGTGACATTGACAGGTGGATCCTCCCCAACGTCCCTGGTGTGGGATTGAATAACTGGACTTCTGAAGATTGTGTCCCAGCCACAATAGTCAAAGAATAATTTTCTTTTGTTTCTTTGTCATGCAATAATTCCTGTGTTCTGCCCAACGCAGAATGAATCATATGTACGGCCACCTTGTTTTCTCATGCAAACATTTTATCATGAAATAAAAGAACGTATTTTGCTTTCAAGTATTTTGCTCTTTGTCTTTCAATTTTACATCATAAATTTAAAATGAAAAATGGCAATGCTTTATTTTTCCTTTTATCATCCAAGAATCTAAAATAAGCATAAAATTAATCATGCAGATATAATTCCACTATTCTAATGGATCCCTTTGATAACGACTCTGCTATCACTTCTTATGATTTTGATAATCCGATCAACCAAGCCGAAGAAGAAGGTGAGGAAGACTGTGAACTCCCTGAAGAGTTAGCAAGATTGTTGAAGCAAGAAGCAAGGGTTATCCAACCGCATCAAGAAAAAATCGAAAAGGTGAATTTGGGCACCGATGATGCGGTCAAAGAGGTCGAGATAGGGACTGCTCTAGAAGACAGTGTGAAGTAGAGACTGATTGATCTATTCAAAGAGTATTTAGATATATTTGCCTGGTCTTATGAAGACATGCCGAGTTGGACACCGATATTATTGTGCACAAGCTGCCATTGAAAGAAGAGTGTCCTCCAGCTAAGCAGAAGCTTTGAAGAACTCTTCCAGAGATGTCTAAGAAGATCAAGGAGGAAGTCTAGAAACAGCTTGACGCAGGATTCTTGAATGTGATCTCTTATCCCCCGTGGATTGCCAATATCGTGCCAGTGCCCAAGAAGGATGGGAAAGTTAGATTGTTCGTAGATTATCGAGATTAGAATAGGGCGAATCTGAAGGATGATTTTTCGCTTCCTCACATTGACGTGTTGGTGGACAATACAACTCATTCCAAGGTGTTCTCATTCATGGATGGTTTTTTGGGCTATAATCATATTAAGATAGCGCCAGAGGATATGGCCAAGATAAATTTTATCACCTCGTGGGGGATATTATGCTACAAGGTGATGCCTTTCGAATTGAAAAATGTTGGGGCAACCTATCAGCGAGCAATGGTAACTCTGTTCCATGACATAATTCATAAGAAGATTGATGTATATGTCGATGACATGATTGCAAACTCTCAATATGATGAAGAGCACCTGGTACATCTACAAAAGTTGTATGACAGATGTTATACCCCAAAATTTTCCCTTCTATTTCTCAAGTCAATACACATCTCCATACTCAAGAATTTCTCAAGGGTTGACCAGACGAGCCCTCTTCTAAGCAATCAACCCCACAACTAGGGTTTTGATTCTCTCAAGTAAAATATGGTTTCTATTTCCTCAAGTAATCATCATGTCTCCTCATATGTTTCAAGGTATCACCATGCCATGTTTCAAGCCTCGCGTCTCAAGTTTTCTCAATCAATTGCTCAGATGGTTGAAAATCAGTTGTATTAGACAAAAAGTCAAATGTGGTCAACATATAGTCAAACATCACCATTATTGGTCAACATCAAGGTTTTGAAGTCACATTAATCATTTTATAAAGGGTTGATCATGATTCATCAAGAAAACTCAAGATCTGATCAAAAGTCAAAGTTTCTAAGTTAGGGTTTCTTGATAAAAAGTCAACAGAACTTTGACCAGGCATAACTTTCACATACTTTATCAGAAAGTTTTCCACCAAAGATAATTTTGAAGAGAATTCAATTATCTACAACTTTTTGTCTCACAAGTTTTGGCCAAAAATGCTTCATTAGAGAGTTTTGGATCAAGACATTATAGGTCCATCTAAAAGTCATCAAAAAGTCATCTTTTTCAAAAGAAGTGTACATGAACATGGAAGCTTCAATAAAGATGAAACCAAAAGGAGTGTTTAAAGGACATCTTGATATTTATAAAAAGTCCACAAACACTTCAAAATGTTGAAAATTGAGCAAGATAAAATTTGTGCAAGTTTGGGAAATTTAAAGAAAGGCATGAAATGTCAATTGAGCAATTTTGACTTTTTGAGTTAATGGGCCTAATTTCTGAAATGTGAACATGAATATAATATGTTAGAGGACCTCTAAGACCATTAGTGCATGGCCATGATTTCTATTTCATTTTTTTTATTCATTTAAATTAAAAATAAATCAAGTAAAATATCAAATAAATGATAAGAGGTGCATGGGATTTGATTTGCGATCAGAAATCAATCAAATATCATCCTTGAATCTCAAGATATTCATTTAAACATGATTGGAAGAAGATTGATACCAAAATAGAAAGATTTGATCAAATTTTCAATCAAAATTCAATCATCATAATTAGCATATATTTGATGGCAATCACTTGACCTAATACTTCCTCTATATAAACACAAGCGATTTAGATCACAAGGACACGTATTCCTGCCTCCGAGAACCCTAGCCATGTCTCAAAAATCCGTGACATTCAAGTAACTTGCAGCCAAAGTTTTAGACCAATTCAATCCATTCCAAGCTTTCCATTAGCTTCCTGGTGATCCTCTGAAGCGTTCCAGCCATTCACAAGCAATCAA
Organism: Vicia sativa; assembly: GCA_021764765.1. Classification (NCBI taxonomy): domain Eukaryota; kingdom Viridiplantae; phylum Streptophyta; class Magnoliopsida; order Fabales; family Fabaceae; genus Vicia; species Vicia sativa. The sequence continues at coordinate 87,929,892 of CM038796.1, read as the reverse complement.
AGCATCCTGAAACTCAAAACACGAGCACGATTTGCACTCATATTTTTTAGTTTCGATTTTGATCACATACACATATTTAACATGTTTCGATTGTATGTTCATGCTTAGAGAGATTTTTGCAAGCTATCTAGGAGGTTCCATTTGAGTTTAAGTGCAGGGATCGAGTTACACCATTGTTAGGGTTTCAGAGCTTTAAATTGGGGAAACATGGTTACAAGTTAAATTGGACTAAATCGATGGCACCATTGAACTCAGAAGGGAATTTCAAATCGAACCATGGTCTCACCTTTAATTTATATTGCGTATTCATGATTTTTGAAACTTGCAGGTGTTATAGTGACGGACAAAACCGTCACTATTGGTTTTAGCAACGAAACTTGACTGTAGGTAAAAGTCTGAGAATTCAAATGGGGACGTTGAACCCCTTGGCGCGCTTTTTGATTTGAATGGATCTCTGGAAAACATTTTGATATATATTCTTATTATTTCTTTATTAAGACAGCAAACACGCCCAACACAGATGGCAAGGGAGGCGTGCATGTGAAGGAAAGGTCCTGGGTTCGATTCTCCTAGGGGCTTTTATTGCATTCCTTTTCTGATTTTCTCTCTTTTTTTTCTTCTATTTTCTAACCATTTTTCTTTTATTTAATTGATTAATTACTATTAATTAGGTTAAATGATTTAGATTAATTAGGTTAATGACTTAGAAATTAGGATTAGTAAATAATTAAATTTATTTGTTGTTTTTATTAATTAATTTAATTTGTTTAATTTAAGTTAATTAATTTAAGCTAAATTAAATTTCTTTTATTAATTAAAAACAATTAGAATTAGGTTTCCGATTCACCCGATTTTTCACAATAATTAGGTCAACTTAATTAGGGCTTAATTGACCTCAATCTTGTTTTTCACTAAATTTTTCAAACTTCTCCCGACTTTATTTCTTATATTCGGATTATCTATTTCGCGTGTAATATTTTAACTGCTTTCAGGATGTATAATTTTTCGCGCACATTCCTTTTATCATTTATGTATCTACTCATGGGATGTAATAGGTAATTAGGACATTTACTTTATGTACCTCCTATTATGTAACTGCTCCGAAGCCATGTAATAGCGTAGGACCTTTATCTTTCCACTTTTACTTTATGCACTCTCTTATAAACTATATATACGCTGCTTAGATGTATGGCTACTAGGATTGCTTAACAATATTTAAAATCAACTGTTAGATCACCTTAACAATCAAGATAAAATATCTGAATTGAATCATTATTTCACACTTGCACCCCCCTTAGGGTATCCTCTCTTGTTGCCTTTCGAATAAACAATGGTTATGTCCCTCGAATGTTGGGGTTCCATTAGCAAAAGTCCCTTGATTCAAAATCATCACAAAGATCATAGTCCCTCGATGACCCTCGATGTTGCCTAAAAATATATGATCTCGTCCCTCAGTTGTTGCCTACGAATATGTGATGATCGTCCCTTCGAAAATGCTAAGGTATCCTTACAATGTTTCCTTCAATGACCATACGATGACCCTACGATTATCCCTACACATCCAACGGATAGAGTTACCTACCAACTAATTGTATGGATAACACTACCCTAAAGGAGAAGGAAAATAACAAGAACGACCCTTTCTGAGTAGGTAATAAGACTCTATTGCTTGCTTCAATCAAACAAATCACTTTTCACACCTCACACTTATTTTCAAAATACTTTTCAAACACTTTGTATACATTCCGATGAGAATCATTACAAAGTTAAACTTTTTTTTTCCAAACATATATTTTCGAACACTTCATATACATTCTTGAGGACTGATACAAGAATCATTACAAATTCAAAGAGAAATACTTTTCAAACCACACAAACACAACAAGAAATTTTTTCAAAGGTGAGCTAAGAAATTAAGAGCCCGTAGATAACTACGGATGGAAAGGATGCTAATACCTTCCCTTTTCATAATTACCTCCAGCATAATCTATCAAAGGTCTTTCCTGTCTTTTCACCTTTCCTTTATTGGATAAAAGAAAAGTCGGTGGCGACTCTTCTATCCACAACATTTGCGATAAAACGCAAAACAAACAAGTCAGTTCTCCCACCGTGTTACAGAACTGGCGACTCTGCTGGGGAAACTACCTAAAAAGAGGTTACCTTATGGTTTTAGATCACCTTTATTGCTTTCTAATTGCTTTTTCTGATTTATTTTTAAGGGTTGCTTGGGTATAATACTTGTGGAGGATCCTACACCCGGATCCATGTTTCCTTAGGTAAGTAGCAATATATCATCGCGACTGTCCGGCATAGACTAAAACGGTTAAAATGATGGCTACGGTTAGTGAGACACTTTGGATGTCCTGATGTTCCTCCTGTTCAGTTGAGGAAATATTTGGCATCTGCGTGGTGTCATCAAACATTAGCTAAACTTTTAGAACCCTAATTTACCCATCTTAGCCATTAGAAGGTAGTGAGATAGCCGACTTCGGGATTCGACTTTCGGGATGTTTCGGTTGACCATTTGGTAGTCGTATTGAAATAAAGCCTGTGAGAAAGATTTGTAAAATGAGATTCCTAGAATCCGATTACTATTGTAGGACAGGTTGAACCAACTTAAACTCTGGTAGGGTAAACACCTATTTCTCATGCAAGCCTTAAACCTAAGGTTATTGTGTGAATTGTTTGTGCTTGCTATTTAAACATGACATCATGACATCATAACATCATATCATCATATCATCATAACATTTCTAACCATTTCAAGGACCTAGGGATTTATCTTTGCTCTTTGTTGTAAGGTTATGGCTTCCAGGAAGACTATCCGAATCAACTTTGTGGGTATACCCTCTCAACTCAAGGAATTAGTCTCAGAAGTTCCCGATCACGCTCAGTTTATCAAGAGGCATGGTTATCTACTCGACTTGGTTATCTCCGGTTTTGAAAAAGATATGATGAGTGTCGTGTCCTAGTTCTTTGATAAGAAACATCACTACTTTACTTTCCCAGACTATTATTTGGTACCTACAATGGAAGAGTTCTCTAAGCTACTTGGGATACCCATTCTTGATCAGATACCTTTCCGCTTAGAAAAATTTATGAGGTTTGAAGACATTACATTTGTTTTACACCTAAAATGGTCAAACATTGAAGTCAATTGGGAAACAAGAAATGTAGTTAAGGGTTTGCTTGCTAAGTTTCTAATAAAGAAGGTTCGAGAATTCTTAAAGGCTATGAGTTTCCACGTTTTTGAAGATATTTTGGCCTTGATAATCTATGGGTTGTAACTATTTCCTAATTCGGATCAATTCATAGACGTGAACGCCATCAAGATATTCCTCGCTCATAACCATGTGCCTACCTTACTTGGAGATATTCTGCATTCTCTCCACACTCGTACTATGAAAAGACAAGGAACTCTCATGTGTTGCATACCTTTATTGTCCAAGTGGTTTATTTCACACCTTCCTCGATCAGTGGTGAAGAATGAACAAGTTTTGAAATGGTCTCAAAGGTTGATGTCACTCTCTCATTCAGATATTTGTTGGTGTCTCTACTCTCAAAAAGACTTCAGTTTCATTGAGAGTTATGGATAATCCCCTAATGTTCCACTCATTGGAATAAGGGGAGGTATCACTTACAACCCTTCTCTAGCGCTACGACAATTTGGTTACGCTCGAAAAGATGGTCCTCACGACATACTCATCAAAGGCATTGTGTTTGACTATGACAACAATCTCCAAGGTTAGCGTCGAAGATTTGTGCATGCTTGGGGCATGGTGAAGAAGACTGATACCAAGAATTTGGGGCATAAAAACTCCATTCCTTGGGAACCTTACCTCAAATAGGTGCGGGCTCACGCTCAAAGTCTCATGATGCCATATGCTGCTATCCTACAAATAATTATGGAACCTGTTGCCGAAAGCGACGAATCTTACACCATTCTTCATCCAGATATGCCTACTGATTTTGAAGAATTGAAGAGATCCTAGATTCAACTTAAAGAAGAAAGGGACACATTCGAAGCTCAGTGCTATGCAAGCGTGAAAAGAGTATTAGAGCTAATGAAGCAACTTCACGAGGAACAGAGCATTAATACCTCGTCAACATAAAGAGGAAGCGTCCATGGGAGGCCTAAGTACTAGGAATTTTATTTTTGTACTTGAACTTTCTTTTTGTATTGCTAATTAGACTAATAAAAAGTTTTTTCTTACTTGTTTACCAAATTTAAATTCCTAAGGTCCTTGAAAATATTACATTGCATAACATTGCACATCATAGAATATCATTTCATAACAGGTACTCTAAAGACCGATTTTCTTATTTTCTTGGTGCTTATTTCAGCAGAAATGGCTTTCGAACAAACTGTCAAAGATCTCCAGGCTCAGAACGCTCAGTTCCAAGAGTTGTTCACCAACTTGGCCCAAGAAGAGAAAGATCTGAAAGAGCTCATCATCAAGAAGGAAAAGAAGAAGACCATTGGCATAGTCAACATGGGGAAAAGGTACAAAGGTCCGGTCAAGGTAGTCAGACATCTTGAATTCTCTGACAAGAGCGGAGAAACTGATGGAAGTGTCAAGGCTGATGAAGGAAGCCATCACGGTTCTCAAGAGGAAGAAGGAGAAGACTATATGAGCGAGCAGTACCCTCCTGACAATGAGAAGTATAAACAACTTGAATACCGTCTAAATGCTGTGGAAAATCTGAAAATGTTAGGGTTGCATTTTGATGATTTAAGCCTGGTTCTTGGAGTGGTCATTCCCCTCAAGTTCAAAGTTCCTACTTTTGCCAAATATGATGGCGTTTCCTGTCCAAAACTTCTTCTGAAGTCCTATGTTCAGAAGATTCAACCCCACACTTTTGACATGAAGTTGTAGATGCATTTCTTTCAAGAGAGTCTATATGGAGCACAGTTAGAATGGTATTACCAGCTAGAGAATACTCACATTCGTACCTGGAATGAGTTGGCAGATGCTTTCTACAAACAGTACCATTATAATGCTGAATTGGCACCATCCCGTATGCAACTATAGAGTATGTCTATGGGCCGTGACGAGAAATTCAAAGAGTACGCCCAAAAATGGAGATCTAGCAGGCAGAGTCCAGCCACCCTTGTCTAATAGGGAATTGGTTGACATGTTTATGGGAACACTAATAGGCCCATTCTTCAATCATCTGATTGGAAACTCATCAGCTGAATTCACCAAACTGATACTGATAGGAGAATGTGTTGAAGCTAGAATCAAGAGTAGAAATATTCAAGTCGAAACATCTTCAAAAGATGTGAAGATATCTTTCGGTGGAAAGAAAAGAAGCAAATGATGTGTATGGTCAGAAGGGTCGTGATAAAACTGATCGCCATCAATCTGTAGGAGCAGTCCTGATCTTCAATCCCACACCGGTGCAACCTCAACAAGACAAGACACGCCAAGAAGACAGTTTATGAAGATCAACATGTCTTTGTCTCAAGCAGTACAACACATGTTGAAAGCAGAGCCGATTACTTTGAGGGATCCTCCTCAGCATGTCAACACTTCTTCTCCGAAGTACAACCCTAATGCACGGTGTGCATACCACTTCAATAGCCCAGGGCACGACACCAACAACTACTGGGCCCTGAAGAACAAGATCCAAGACATGATTGAAGCCAGGAAATTGAATTCGACCCTCCTGTCGAAACTCTGAATGTGATCAATGCACCTATGGCCAATCATGGCAAGAGTACCAATGCCATTAACAATGACTCATATGTATTTGCTGTGAATGAGTTAACCACTCCCTTGATGACTGTCAAAAAGAATTTGCTACAAGCTGGCTTATTTCCAAGATGTTTTGACAATTGTTGTTACTGCCCATCCCAGCCCAATGGATGTGTCTGGTTGAAGAGAGGTGTTCAGCGCTTGATAGACAACCGAGAAGTGTTATTCCTGAAAACTCCGTCCGTAGAGAGTTTGTGTGAAGATGTTTCTAAAAGCTTGAAAATCAAAGACGTAAGCGAAACCATACTAGAAGTATGAGATACCTTGGGGAAGCCAAGTGGAAAGTTTGATGTCATGGTGAAGTATACCGCTCCTAAAAGCTACAAGATTTCAATCGAAGACATCAAGGCAACCAGATAGGGAGATGATGATTATCCCAAAGAATATGCTGATGTGAACACAATAAGGATCACATGTGTCGATCCTGCACCTAGAGTGGCACCTCTAATTATTACCTCGCCCAGATCAATTCCATATTCCTCTGACAAATCTATACCTTGGAATTATGGAGCCGAAGTCTACTATTATGGCGTCAAGCAAGAGCAATTAACCATTGAAGAAAGTACAATTGAAGCTACCAGTCCTGATATTGACAATATCACCGGATCAAGTAGAGTAACTAGAACCGGAAGAGTGTTTTCTCCAGATATCTCACCTCCAAAGGATACTACTACACCAATTCACATTCCTTCTATTGAACCAACTCCCGAGGCTCGAGGGAAAGAGAAAGTGATTGAACCTACTCAGACGGAGGTACCAAAGGAAGTTGCTGAAGATACCTCCAAACAAGAAATGGAGGAAATTCTAAAGATCACTAAGAAGAGCGACTATAATATAGTGGAGCAGTTGGGACAAACCCCATCCAAGATTTCAAGGCTAGCTTTGTTGTTGTGCTCCGAGGCTCATGCTAAAGCCTTGGTGAAATTTCTAAAGAATTCCCACATAACGCAAGACACTTCTGCTGACCAATTCGAAAGTTGTATTGCTAGCCTGACCACAGACAATGGTTTGGGCTTTTCTGATGCTGATCTAACTCCTTTCGGAAGGAAACAAAACAAAGCCTTACACATTTATGTGGGGTGCTCTCGACCAACTTGATGCTGAAGAAGTGATCATGAAACCTAGTGACATAATTGTAAGAGCTTTTGATGGTTCAAAGAGAATAATACTTGGGGAGCTCAACCTGCTGATCAAAGTGGGTTTCCAAACTTTTGATTCTACTTTCTTTGTGATGGACATTCATCCAGCTTATTCTTGCCTACTCGAATGCCCTTGGATACATAGGGCAGGCGCTGTTACCTCAACTTTGCATCAGAAACTGAAGTATCCAGTGAAGGGAAAAATCGTTACAGTATGCGGAGAAGAAGAATATATGGTAAGCCATATGCAGTCATTTCGATACATCAAAATGGAAGGTGAGTTTGTCGAAACCCCCTATCAATCATTTGAAGTAGTTCCACAAGTCATGCCTGTCAACTCTCCTGTCACTCCTGAAGTTACTAGAGTTCCACCGAAGATGGCCTCACTAAAAGATACCAGAGTTGTAGTTGAAGAAGGAGGTTGTACCGTTTAGGGTCAGCTGCTAGATTTTCCATTCAAATCCGACAAGACTGGTTTGGGCTTCACTTCCAAAGGTCAAAAGATGATACGCCACGAACGTACCGGCAGATCTCCATTCCGCATAAAAAATAATGGAGTTCATGCTATAGAAGACGATGATGGTGACTTCGACATCAATAATTGGATCTTCCCAACTCCCGGCGATGAACTCAACAATTGGAAGACTAAGGATGTTATGCCAATCTCCTTTAGACAGGAGTAATTGTTTTTTCTGCTTTATGCTTTTACGATTTATAGTTTTGAACAATAAAACTTTAAGCCTAGTGCCTTGCCCGGGACACCACGCCTCATTTGTGAGGGTTATTATTTTTCATTCCCATATTTTAATTCAATAAATCATTGGAATTTTGCATTCAAACATTATGCTCTTTGTCTTTCTTTTCATTTTATCACCTTTTCAAAATCTTTGTGTTCTTACACCCACCCACGTAATAAACTACAGATCCACATTCACTTCGGATCATGTCGATAACGACTCAGTTATTGCTAAATATGACTTTGATAATCCGATCTACCAAGCCGAAGACGAAAGTGAGGAAGATTGTGAAGTGCCAGGAGAACTTTCCAGACTATTACAACAAGAAGAAGGGGCTATACAGCCACACGAAGAACCAGTCGAAGTTGTCAATCTAGGTACCGACAAAGACAAAAAAGAAATCAAGATAGGAGCGGGTCTTGAGAACAGTGTTATAGAAAGATTGATCCAGATGTTGCGATATTACATCGAGATTTATGCTTGGTCCTATGAAGACATGCCAGATTTAGATGTCGACATTGTGGTACACCGGCTACCCACGAAGGAAGGTTTTCTCCCTGTGAAGTAGAAGGTTCGTCGTATGTGTCCTGAGATGTCGGAGAAAATTAAAGTCGAAGTTATGAAAAAATTCAATGCCAGTTTCTTAGTCATTACTTCTTATCCACAATGGGTTGTGAACGTGGTGCATGTACCTAAGAAGGATGACAAGGTGCGCATGTGTGTAGATTACCAAGATCTGAATAAGGAAAGCCCGAAAGATGATTTTCCACTTCCACTTATTGATGTCCTGGTTGACAACACCGCTCAACATAAAGTTTTCTCTTTCATGGATGGTTTCTCTGGTTATAATCAGATCAAGATGGCTCCCGAAGACACGGAAAATACTACTTTCGTTACACAGTGGGGCACTTTCTGTTACAAGGTCATGCCGATTGGGTTGAAGAGTGTTGGCGCAACATATCAGCGTGCTTTGGTGGCTTTATTCCATGATATGATCCATCACGAGATAGAGTTTTACGTCGATGACATGATAGCTCGATCACAAATTGAAGAAGAACATATTGGTCATTTGCGTAAGCTGTTTGATAGACTGAAGAAATACAAATTGAGACTGAATCTGAGCAAATGCACATTTGGATTCGGATTCGGCAAACTCTTGGGATTCATTGTCAGTGGTAAAGGTATCGAAGTTGGCCCCGCTAAGTTTAAAGCTATTCAAGAAATGCTAGCTCCCCGCTATATTTCCAGATTCATTGCACATCTAACTGCTACTCGTGAGCCAATCTTCAAGTTATTGAAGAAAGATCAAGTAGTAAAATGGAACGACGATTTCTAGATAACTTTTGACAAAATCAAGGAGTACCTACAGAAACCTCCTATCCTGATGTCACCAGTTAAGGGAAGACCTCTGATCATGTACTTAATAGTATTAGAGAATTCAATGGGGTGTGTGTTAGGGCAAGATGACGAGTCTGGCCGAAAAGAGTATGCAATATACTACCTTAGCAAAAAGTTTACCGACTGTGAAATAAGATACTCACATCTCAAGAAAGCTTGCAGCACTTTGGCTTGGGCTGCTCGCCGACTAAGACAATATATATTGACTCACACTACCTTGTTGATCTCTAATATGGATCCAATAAAATACATATTCGATAAACCTGCTCTCTCCGGAAGAATAGCAAGAAGGCAAATGATCTTGACCGAATACGACATCCAATATACTACTCCGAAGGAAATCAAAGGAAGTGTGGTAGCTGATCAGTCCATGCATTTCGAGTTCCTAGACGAGGATATTATGTTAGTCACCGATTACGAAGAGCTTGCACCAGATGAAGGACCTGAGCCAGGATCCCGATGGACCATGGTCTTCGATGGAGCTTCTAATGCACTTGGCAACGGTATTGGCGCTGTGATTATATCTCCTAAGGGCGGCCATACACCTTTCACCGCCAGATTATGTTTTGATTGCACCAACAATATGGCTGAGTATGAAGCATGCATTATGGGTATCAAAGCTGCTATAGACTTGAGGATCAAATTCTTGCGAGTATATGGAGATTCATCTTTGGTGATTAGTTAGGTTAGGGGAGAATGGGACATGAAGTATCTGAATCGCATTCCATATCGAGAACATGTGTTGAATCTGATCCCCTACTTCGAAGAAATCACTTTTAAACATCTTCCACGAGAAGAGAATCAGTTGGCAGACGCATTGGTTACCATGTCATCTATGTTCAAAGTCAGATGGGACAACGAAGCTCCTCAAATTACTGTTGAAAGACTCAACGAACCAGCATACTGTTGTGAACTTGATAATTAAGGGGTGGAAGAGAAACCTTGGTTCTACGAAGTGAAGAGGTATCTCGAGTCTCAAGAATACCCTGAAGGGGAATCTGTCAACGATAAGAAGTTCCTAAGAATATTCGCCTCTAAGTTCTTTCTCAGTAACAATATCTTATACAAATGCAATCATGACTTGGCCTTACTCCGATGTGTAGATCAACAGAAAGCTAAACGAATTATGGAAGATATAATGACTAAGAAGATTCTGAGAGCAGGTTACTATTGGTCCACTATGGAAGCTGATTGTTATTACTATTCCCGATCTTGTCATAAATGTTAGATATACGCAGATAAAGTGCATGTGCCTCCGGTTCCGTTGAATGTTCTGACCGCTCCTTGGCCTTTCGCAATGTGGGGCATTGATATGATTGGAGAAATCAAACCTATCGCTTCTAATGGGAACCGTTTCATACTTGTTGCTATCGACTACTTTACCAAGTGGGTAGAGGCAGCCTCATTTGCATCTGTTATCAAGAATGTCGTGACACGATTCATCAAACATAATCTCATTTGTCGATACTACGTCCCCGAAAAGATTATCACAGACAATAATACCAATCTCAATAACAAGATAACCATCGAACTCTGTACGCAATTCAAGATAAAACATCATAACTCTTCTCCATACCGGCCAAAGACGAATGGCGCAGTGGAAGCCTCCAATAAGAATCTTAAGAATATCATACAGAAGATGACAGTGATGTATAAGGATTGGCATGAAATGTCGCCATTTTCTCTCCACGATAATCACACTGCAGTACGAACATCTAAAGGGGAAACCCCATTCTCTCTCATGTATGGTATGGAAGCGGTTCTACCTATTGAGGTCCAAATTCCCTCGCTCAGAGTATTGAAGGATGCAGAGTTAGATGAAGACGAATGGGTCCAGAATCGACTTGACCAGATAAACTTGATCGACGAAAAATGACTTACAGCCATCTGCCATGGACTGATGTATCAGAAACGAATGATTACAGCCTTTAACAAGAAAGTCAAGAGCCGAGCTTACCAAGTTGGCGATCTAGTAGTCAAGCGCATTATCCTACCACAAGGTGATCCCAGGGGAAAATAGACCCCCACCTATGAGGGACCATTCATAGTCAAGACAGTATTTTCCAGCAGAGCCATGATACCGAGCACTATGGATGGAGAAGAATTCCTGCACCCTGTTGTGATACGGTGAACTAACTTTGTAGGATTTTTGTATCCAAATGTGCGGATAGCAAGAGTCGCCACCGACTTTTATTTTTATCCAATTAAGGGAAGGTAAAAGTAACTGAAAAAGACCTTCGTTAGATTCTGAGTACGGGAGAAGGTTATGAAAAGGGAAGGTATTAGCACCCCTTTCCATCCGTAGTTTATTCTACGGGCTCTTAGTTGCTCTAGATCACTTTTTAAAATTGCTTTCTGTGTGTTTGACAAAGATGTTTTGAAAAAAGGCATTTCGCTTTGACTTTGTAATGACTCATGTAGGAGTGTATACAAAGTGTTCGGAAATGTTTCTTTTTTGAAATGAATTTGAACTTCGAAAAAGTGTGTGGTGAAAAGTATTTGATAGAGCAAGCAACTAAAAGACTTATTTACCCACTCGTAATTGGTCGCTTTCATACTTTTACGCCTTTAGAATAGTGCTAGCCGCACCATTAGTTGGTAGGTAGCTCCATTCTGGATGTAAGCGGACATTCTGGGACATCTGATGGTCATAGAAGGCAGGAAGTATCCTAGCACATTCGGGACTATCATCATTTTCGAGGCTTACAATCGAGGGTCAAGATCATGTATTCGGAGGCGACATCGTGGGTCTTATGATCTTTGTATCGAAGGGACTATGATGATTTGTTTGGAAGGCAACGGTGCTAGAATACCTCTACGTTCGAGGAACATGACCATTGTGAATTCGCAAAGGCAACGAGAGAGAATTTCCCTAAGGGGTGCATGTGTGAAAGAAGTGTGTTGATTTCGGATATTTTATCTTGAAAATTAGTGGGCTAAGTTCATTATTATCTTGCCATACACGCCTAGTTACTAGCAATTTATAGGGTGCGGAAATTAAAATGCGGAATGTAAAGTGCGGAAAGGTAAATGTCCTACGCTATTACAAGGCTTTGGGGCAGATACATAATTTAAAATGCGGAGAATAAAATCCTAAATTAAACTATTACATCCCATATACAGTTACATTATTGGAAAATAAAATGAAAATAGTAAAGAAATGTCCGAATTGGAAGAACCAGTGAAACGAATGAGAAATCGGAAAATATGATGAAATCGAAATAAGAGAAAATGTTAGAAAAAATGCAAATTTTTAATTGGAAAAAATATGACATGCTGAAAATGATGTAAATATATTAAGATAATTTTTTGGGATTTTTTAGATGCAATTTAATAATTAAAAGTGAATTTACAATGATTTAAATGCAAAATTACAAATAAAAATAAATATGCATGCAAAAATATGTTTTTTAATTTTATAAATTAAATAACGATTTTATGAAAGTAATGTAAAAATAAAAATAATTTTTGATGGTTTTTTAATGCAGAATAAAAATATGAAAATAAATTAAAATAACATGCAAATATTAAAATAATTAGAAAATAGAAAATATGGAAAAAATTGCAAGTTTGAGAAAAAGAATGGCAAAACCAGGCCCCGGTGAGGTTCGAACTGGAGACCATGGAGTGAAACCTTGAGATTGCTTGCCTCTACCACTACGCCACTTGACACTTGGTGTTGGAAAAGTGAAAATCAACTGCATATGAATGTTGAGACGTCCTGGATATGTTTGAAAATCAAAGTCAGCACGCGTGGACCCCATGTGGAAAGAGAGAGCGAATCAGAATGCACAATCGTGCCACCCATGCATCGCCGAGTCCACTTTGTCACGACGAGCCCTAGCTCCTGGCCTTCTCCGGAGAGAATATCCAAACCCGCAAAATACAACAAAAGAAAGAACACCTTGTCCACCTAAATCGGACCTTCCGAGTCCATTGGTGACATCGGTTTAGATCGAATCGGCCTCGCATGTGCCGGTTCGAATGAAATGCACCAAAATGCCCTAATAATGGTGGTTTACGCTTCCTACGCCTAAGCTTCCATGAAAGGTATCATTCATGCTCGCTTGATGCCTTGAACTCAAACAAACACACAAAACGATTAATGATGCATGGATTATAAAATTCAAATTAAAAAAAATGCAAACCTGTGAGAGTTCAAGCACGCGATCCGCGCTCGGGCACGAGTAAAGGTTGCTTGATCTTGGAACCTCCGAGCACGATGGAATGATCAAATTGGCCTGAAACTTGCTGGAAATTGAAACACGATTTTCAAAAGTTTGAGAAATATTTTGGCAAAATAAGGGTTAGTGCAAGGGCTAGGGTTTCGTTCTCATTGCTGGCTGCATTGCTTGGTATTTATAGAAGAGGTTTGGAAAAAGAGTGAAAAAGATATGATTTGGTGCATTCAATTTTTTTCAAATAAAAATCAATTTTCTTGAAGGAAATTTGATTTCCTCTTCAATGCTTGATCATGCACGAATTTGGCAAGTATCTTGGGCTTTCTTGGACATTAAGGAAGATATAAAATCACCCTTTTGAAAAACTTAATTTTCATATTTTATATAATTTATTTTTGAATTAAATGTTATAAAATTCAAATATAAATCATAAAATAGAAAATTACCAATGCCAAACATTTATGGGTCAAAATCATGTCATGAACAAGTTTGATCAAAAGATTATAGGCCCATTTGGAAAATTTTGCATTTTGACCAAAATGTCCTTTTGCAATTGTTCAAAATCGCCCAACTTCGAATAGTGTATCTTGCTCAATTTTCCATATTTTTGAGTTTTCTTGGACTTTTGAAAGCTCTAAGAGTCCTCTAACCAACCTTTTGGTCTCATCTCAATTGAGTTACCATGCTCAATATATCTTCAAAGCAAAAAGTTGACTTTTGTTGACTTTGAAAATGACCGTAATGTTTTGAGCTATACCTCTCAAATGAAGCATTTTTGGACATTCTTGTGAGACATGAAGTTGTAGAGAATTGAATTTCCTTCAAAACAAGAGGTGGTGGAAAATTTCGAGAAAGTATGAGAAAGTTATGATCACCAAAGTTCATTGATTTTCACCTGAAACCCTAATTTAGAAAGTTCGACTTTGAGCAAATCTTGAGTTTTCTTGATGAATCATGATCAACCCTTGATCAAATGATGAATGTAACTTCAAAATGAGGATGTTGACCAAAAATTATGAAGTTTGATCGTATGTTGACCATGCTGACTTTTGTCCAATACAACCGATTTTCAACCATCCGAGCAATTGTCCGAGGAAACTTGACTTGTGAAGCTTGAAACTTGACATGGAGAATCTTTGAAGCATATGAGGAGGCATGAAGGCCATTGAGACATTGGAAGTCCATCTTGACTTGAGAGATACCAAACCCTAATTTGGGTTGATTGTCTAGAGAGAGTTTGTCCGATCAACTCTCGAGGAATCCTCGAGCATAGATGTATGAAATCTCTGAGTAGATGGAGGGCAAATTTTGGGGTATGACAGCTTCCTCTGCTCAATCTTCTTGTACTGGAGGGTTAGATTGACACGCTTGTCTTTGTGACCGGAGGTAGAAGATGATTGAACACCGAGTACACCGAAAATTTGCACCGCTGGTGGATGATGCGGAACGGGCTTACGATGCCATTTGGATACTACCGGGGATGAGTCGACGCTAGACTCGAGAATGTTGATAGGAGAATTGACGAGATGGGCTTAAGATGCCATCCGAAAGATCGATGCCGGGAGTGAGCCGACGCCAGGCTCAGAGACGCTTCGAAGGATCATGGAGACGGGCTTAAGATGCCATCCGGAGGTAGTCCCACGTTAGACTTCGTGCTCATTTTTGAATGAAGTTACCGGTTTGCATTGATTTTAACCATATATGCAGCATTTTGAAAGTGAAGATCGTTGATAAGTAGTCCGAGATGGGCTTAAGATGCCATCCAAGGCAACCGAGTCGCACGCTAGACTCAGAGTTGTTTGATAATAAGGGATCGAATAAATTCGGGCCGATTACCGAGGGAGATTGTAGTTGGCAAAATGTGGATAGCTTCCCTGTGCATCGGTGTTGATCCATTGCGCATATCGGAGGATAACCAGAGTGGTCTTTCGATAGTTTTCCGCCGATTCGGGGCTTAATCTCGACCACCGTCGGAGGACAATCAAGAGCGGCCTTTCAGATAGTTTTCCGCCGATTCGGGCTTAATCCGGACCACCGTCGGAGGACAACCAAAGGGCGGCTTTCGATAGTTTTCCCATCGATTCGGGCTTAACTCGACCGCTTAAGGCCGGCGATCATACTGCTTTGGAAAAACAAGAGAAACTTTGATAGAATATTGTTAGTTTTATGCAAAGTATGATGCATGATGAAGTATATGAATGACATATGCATGAATTATGACTTTATGAGTAATGTATGCATGATAGATGTCAGGTATTTCAAAACATATCCATCTTGAAGAAGATGCGGATGCTCGCTTGAAGATTTCGACTCGCTTGGGATCGAGTAGGTGAGAACCCCGCTTTGAAGGAGAAGAAAGAAACTCGATTCCTCCGACGCACTATCTCGACCAAGTCTCTGGGCCTAGATATTGTTGAGGAAGGTAGAGATTTGAGAAGCTCATTGTTGGAGATCTCACATATGACCCCGCCGAGGAGAACTGGGAGGCGATCCGCTGGGACCTTTGTATGTAGATCCCGCCGAGGAAATTTAGGAGGTGCTCTATGGGATTCAGAGTGTAGATCTCACCGGAGAGCAATTGATAGTTGTCGGGAGACCGAGCTGAGAGTCGATCCTGCCAGATCTTTGGCCGAGATGAAGATGAAGTCCTGCGCTATCCGACCAAGTCTCGAGTCCGATACCGGGGAAAAAAGAAGGATCGAGAGATGTCCACTGGGATAAATACCTGACCGGGGTGAGGTGTTACCGCTGAGACCGATGTAACTTTAGTCGAGTGGAATCATGCTCGTGGATTCCCTTTGCTGCTGGGAAGTCAGGTTGTGAGTGACACCTTGTGGGATCATGCTCGTGGGGAACGCTTTGGTGACTTTCGCCATCCCAATTCCCCGAGCCCGTAAGTACTTTTGTATGTTCACTTTTCGTATGTTTGTGATTAGATTCTTATTGTCAAATGCGTATAGTCATTCAAAACAAACATTGGACTTATTGCAAACGACAACAACAAAAATTGTAAAGAGAAAGAAGCTTGCATTTATTTGAAAGGTGGCGTATGGCCAAGTAGTTTGTACACAAGAAAGGTAAAAGCTATGAAACAATCTCGTTAAGTTCCAACTATGCTAGTACTCATACATTTCGACTATCTCATCTCCTTGCTGTCAGTAGAAAGTGAGTGAATTGATCTTCGCCATTTGAACCTTGAATGCTGATAGTAGTCTGGAAGTGTGATCCGAAGAGACATAATCGACGCTTAAATCCCTAATTTTGCTTCAGACCGCCTTTCGGTTTTCGCCACCGATACCTTTTTGCCCAAGCCGCCTTTCGTGTTTTCGACTTGCCGTGTACATGTTTTGTATATATCCTTAACTTTGCCCGAACCTTTGGTTCGCCAGATGCCCTTATTTTTGCCTAGGCCACCGACCTAGCGGTCTCTTTATGCGTAGTATTTTTGACTATGTCTCGCTCACTGTGGTGTGGAAGTCTTCATCATCCATGGTGCTAAGTATCATATCCACGGAAAATACTGCCTTGACTACAAATGGTCCCTCAGGTGGGAGTCCATTTTCCTCGATCACCTTGTGGAAGAATGATGCGCTTGACTACTAGGTCACCAACTTGGTAGACTTGTTTGACCTTCTTGTTAAATGCTCGATCATTCGCTTCGATAACCGTCCATGGCGTATGGACGCGAGTCGCTTCTCATCAATCAAGTTAATCTAGTCAAGGCGAGTCTCGAACCCAATCGCCTTCACCTAACTCGGCCTTGAGGACTCGTCGAGGGTATTTGAACCTCGATGGGTAAGACGGCCCATACCGTATACAAGAGAGAAGGGGTGTCCGCTGATGTTCGGGTCAGAAAAGCGATAACCATGAAGAGCAAATGGTAACATTTCATGCCAATCTTTGTAAGTCACCGCCATCTTCAGATAATCTTCTTAATGTTCTTATTGGCGGCTTCCATCGCTGCCATCATCTTAGGCCGATATGGAGAAGAATTGTGATGCTTGATCTTGAATTGCGGCGTAGTTCAAAGGATCATCTTATTGTTGAGATTGGAACCGTTATCCGTGATAATCCTTTCTGGGTGCCATATCGATGATAAGTTATGTTTGATGAATCGAGCCACAACATTCTTGGTAACAGATGCAAACGAGGTCGCTTCTACCCACTTGGTAAAATAGTCAATTGCCACAAGGATGAAACGATGTTCATTGTAAGCTGGGCTTGATTTCTCCGATCATGTCAATGCCCCACATTGCAAAAGGCCAAGGAGAAGTTAGAACATTCGAGGTACCGAGGTACGGTACTTTATCGACATAACCGCATTTGTGACAAGATCGAGCATAGCGTGACAATCGCCTCCATGGTGGACCAATAGTAACCTCGTTCAAAATCTTCTTAGCCATGGTGTGTCCACCGGAGTGGGTACCAAATGCGCCTGTAACTCTTCCATGATATGCATTGTTGTTTTCGTCTACGCAATGAGTAAGCACAAGTCGCGGCTTGTATAAGATGCCGCTGTCGAGAAAGAATTTGAAGCAAATCTTCTCATGAACTTTATCATTGATGTATGCCCCTCTGGATATTCCCGAGTCTCAAGATACCTCTTCACATCGTAGTACCAAGGTTTCTCTTCCGATCAAGCTCACATCAATATGCCGTTCACAAACTTCTCAATGATGATATGGGGAGCCTCGTTGTCCCATCTAACCTTGAACATAGACGACATAGTAGCTAACGCGTCAGCCAACTGATTCTCTTCTCGTGGAATGTGATCAAAAGTAATTTCTTTGAAGTAGGGATCGACTCGTAACATGCTCTCGATACGGAATGAGATTCGGATGCTTCGATCCCATTCGCCTTTATCCGATCGATCACCAAAGTCGAATCTCCATACACTTGTAAGAATTTGATTCTTAAGTCAATAGCGCTTTAATACCCATAATGCACGCTCAGATTCGCCATGTTATTAGTGCAACTAAAACAAAGTCAAGTGAAAGGCGATGTCCTACCGTAGGTAATGATGGCGCCAATGCCATTGCCGAAAGTGCTTGAGGCTCCATCAAAGACCATAGTCCATCGATCCTTGTTCGTGTCCTTCGTCTGGGCCTCGGTTCTTCGCAATCGCGAACTAGTAAAACATCTTCATCTCGAAATTAACCGCATAGATCGATAGTCATCTACGGCTTGATGAGCCAAATGATCGGCTACTACACTTCCTTTGACCGCTCGAGAAGTGTACCGATGTCATATTCGGTCAAGATCATTTGCCATCTTGCTATTCTTCCGGAGAGAGCTGGTTTCAAATATGTATTTTATCTGATCCATCTTGAAATCAACAAGGTAGTGAGTCAACATATACCGCCTTAGTCGGCGAAAGCTCAAGCCAAAGCGTTGTAAGTTTTCTCGTCGAGTATCTTGTTTCATACCGGTAAACTTTTGCTAAGGTAGTATATTGCATGCTCTTTTCGACTGTGACCCATGTTGCCCCAAAGACACACCCCATTGAGTTCTCTAACACCATAAGTACATGATAAGAGGTCTTTCTTCGCGGGCGGCATCGTGATAGAGGATTCTCAAGGTACCCTTGATTTTGTCAAAAGCGATCCGGCAATCGTCATTCCATTCCACTACTTGATCTTTCTTTAGTAACTTAAAGATTGGCTCACAGCAGCGCTAGGTGTGCAATGAACCGCAATGTAGTTTAATCGGCCCAAGAAACCTCTCGACTTCCTTCTCGGTGCGGGAGTCGGCATCTCTTGAATGGCTCTAACCTTGGCGGATCAACCTCAATACCTTTTCCATCGACAACAAACCCCGTGAGTTTTCCTGATCCGACCCAAAGGTGCACTTGTTAGATTAAGTCTCACCTATACTTTTTCAACTCACAAATAGTTTCGCGAAATGATCAAGATGTTCTTCTTCCGTGATCGAGCTATCATGTCGCCGACATAGACCTCTATCTCGTGATGAATCATGTCATGAAACAATGTCACCATAGCGCCGATAAGTGGCGCCTGCCTTCACCGAATCCAAGATAACCTTGTAGCGTAAAGTGCCCCATTGTGTGACAAAAGTAGTCTTCCATGTCTTCGTGAGCCATTTTGATCTGATTGTAACCGAGAAACCATCCATGAAGGAGAAAACCTTATGCCGAGCGGTGTTGTCAATCGTAACATCAATACGAGGAAGTGGGAAATCGCCTTCTGACTCGCTTTGTTCGATCTCTGTAATCCACACACACTGTATTTTGCCATCCTTCTTAGGTACGGGTACCACATTTGCAACCCATCGTGGATAAGAAGTAACACCTAAGAAGCCGGCATTGAACCGCTTCATAACTTCGCCTTTGATCTTTCTCGACATCTCAGACGATACGACAACCTTCTGCTTTACCGAGAAAACCCTCTTTGTCGGCAATCGTGTACCACAATATCAATGTCTAAACCAGCATATCTTCGTATGACCAAGCAAAACCTCAATATAGTCTCGTAGCATCCGAACCAATCTTTCTTTGACACTGCTCAAGACCCGCCTATCTTGATCTCTTTTCTGCTTCGTCAAGACCCAAATTCACAACCTCAACTTGCTTTTCGTGGTGGTCAGATAACTCGCTCTTCTTGCAGTAGCCCGCAAGTTCTCCGGCACTTCACAATCTTCCTCACTTTCGCCTTCGCTTGGTAGATCGGATTATCAAAGTCATATTTAGCACTAGCATAGTCGTATTAACTAGATTCGAGTGATTCGCAGCAGTATCACGGGTGTGTAAGAACACATAGCTGAAGGGGTGATAAAGTAAAAGAAAGAAAACAAACAATTGAATGCAAAAGTCCAACGAATTTATTGAATGAAAACGCAAACAACAGATAATAACCTCGCAAACGAGCCATGATACCCCAAGGCACTAGGCTTTCAAAGTTTATTGTTCAAACATAAAGAAATACGAAAAGCAAAACAAAACAAGAGCAATTACTCCCGGCTAAAGGAGATTGGTATGACGCCTTCGCCTTCCAATTGTTGAGCCCATGATCCGAGTTGGGAAGATCCACTTGCTGATGTCAAGTTGTTGTCTTCGCCTTTATAGCATGGATTCCACTGATCGATGCGAAAGGAAGTTGGGCACGTCATGGCGTATCATCTTCCCACCTTCGATGGTGAAGCCTAAACCAGCCTTTGTCGATTTGAAAGGAAGATCGTGAGCTGACCCCAAATAGTACTACCTTCTTCAATGCAGCTGAGCATCTTTCAACGAGGCCATCCTAGGCGGAGTCTTAACAATCTCAGAGGATGGAGAGTCAACAAAGTGACTCTGGTATTGTTTCAAAAGCTTGACAGAGTCTCAAGAATTCACCTCCATCTCAAGGTATTGGAATGACCGAGATGATCGACATATACTCTTCTTCACCACATATCGTGACAACCTTCCCTTTCACCGGTATTTCAGCTTCTGCAAGGTAGAGGTAATACCGCCCCATGTATCCAAGGGCCCAAGTAGGCAAGAATAAGCGGACGGATGTCCATGACAAAGAAAGTGGAGTCAAAAGTCTGGAACCGACTTTAACAGCAGAGTGAGCTCTCCAAGCACTGTCGCTTGAACCATCAAAAGCTCTCACGATTATGTCACCGGGTCTCGTAACCAACCCTTCGACATCAAGTCGATCAAAAGCGCCTCGGTAAGATATTCGAGCGTAACCGTATTCACCAAAACATGAGATAGGTAACGCCTTGCATTCAACAGTAGATGTGCAAGGCTTTGTTGGTTTCTTTCCGGGAGTCAAATCAAGATCGAGAAGCCTAGGCCTTGTTGGTACCAAAGCAGCAATACAAACTTCGAATTGATCGTGGTAGTGTCTTCATGCACATGAGCATTCTTCAAAAACTTCACCAAGGCATTAGCATGAGCCTCGAGCACAAGAGCGAGCAAGCATGGATATCTTGGACGAGTCTGTCCAATTGTTCCACAACATTGTAGTCACTCTTCTTGATAATCTTCTAATTTCTCCATTTCTTGTTCGAGGTGTCTTCAAGAACTTCCTTTGGTACTTCCGTCGAGCAGATGAGCCACCGGTTCTTTCCTCTAGCTTGGGAATGGGTTGAATATGGAATGCGAGCCGGAGTCGCAGTGGTCTTTGGAGAGAGAGATATCGAGAGAATACCCTTCCGGCTCGGGTCACCTTACTTGATCCTGATGTTGTCTGATGTCGTGAATGGTAGCTTCAATGTAAGATCTTCAATGTCAGAGGGTCTTGCTTGACGCCATGATAGTAAACATCACCCATAGTTCCAAGGATAGCTTTGTCAGAGGAATATGGAACTGGTCTTGGAGAAGTGATGATGAGAGGTGCCACTCTAGGCACAGAATCAGCAGAGGAAATTCTTATTGTGTTAACATTAGCATAGTCTTCTGGGAAATCGTCACCCCATCCGGTCGCCTTAATATCTTCAATAGGAATCTTGTAACTATCAGGGACAGAGTACTTCACCATGTAATCATACTTTCCACTTGGCTGCCCTAAGGTATCCCATACAGATGGTATTGTTTCATTCGCATTGTCAATCTTCAACTTAGACATTTCTTCACACAGCTTCTGCACATGTGGTTTCAAAAATAGTATCTCACGGTTATCCATCATGCACTGAACACGTCTTCTCAACCAAGCACAACCATCAAAGGGATGGGCACTAACGACAATTCTCTGGGCATCCTAGATTGACACCGGCTTGTAGCAAATTCTTCTTAACAATCATCAGAGGAATGGTCAAGTCATCTATGTTGAAAACATAAGTATCGTTACCAACAGCATTGGAACTCTTGTCATGATTAGGCATAGGCGCTGCTGATCACATTCGAGTCTCAACAGAGGGTCAAACTCAATCTGCTTCAATCATATCTTGAATTTTGTTCTTCGAGCCCAACAATCGCTGTCGCGTGCTCTGGCTATTGGAATGGTAAGCACACTTAGCATTAGGATTGTATTTCGAGAGGAAGTATTGACATTCCGAGGAGGATCCTCAAGGTAATCACCGCTTTCAACATGTGTTGCAAGGCTTGACAAAGGCATGTTGATCTTCAGAACTGCCTTCGGCGCTGCTCGCTACGCTGTCTCACCGAGGTCAGGCCGATGTAGGATTGAGATCACAACCGCCTCTACGATTGAGCACGGTCGGTCTTGGCTCGACTTTTCCGACCATACAGATTAACTTCTTTCTTACCACCAAAAGATCTCTTCAAGATTTGAAGATGACTCTATCAATCTTCCCACTCTTGATACCAGCCAATACGTCGTCAATAATATCAACTCGGTGAATCCGTCAAGAGTTTCCAATCGATGATTGAAGAATGGGCCGCTGTTGTCCTATAAACATATCAACCAACTCCCTATGACAAGGGTGGTTGAACTCGCCTCGCTAAATCTCTCCATTTCGAGCATACTCTTGAACTTCTCATCACGACCCATGACATGCTTTGTAGTTGCATGCGAGTGGGTGTCAACTCAAGATCAGCCAAATCACCCAAGTACGGATACGGCCATTCTCTAGTTGATAATACCATTCCAATGGGTTCCGACAAACTCTTGAAAATAGGCATCCACAACTTTCATCATCACGGGATTGATCTTGGACATAGACTTCAAATGCGCTTGGGCAAGACATGCCATCATACTTAGCAAAAGTAGGAACTTTGAACTTGGGAGGAATCACAACACCGTGGACAAGACTTAGATCATCAAAATTCAGCCCGACATCTTCAAGTTTTCCACAAGATTCAGACGATCTTCAAGTTGCTTGTACTTGTCATCTTCATTAGAGTATCATCATCATAGTCTTCTTCAAGCTCAGCCGACCGCCTTCACCATCACCCTTGTTACTTTCCTCAAGATGGACACTTCCTTTAGAGAGCTCAATACGGCTAACCACCTTAGGACCACCAGCGCTCCCGCCCATGTCGAGGAGACCAACAACCTTCTTCTTCTCGTTGATGAGCTTCTTCGCATCTTCTGGCCTGGACCAAACCGTGAACATCTCAAAACCGAGCATTCGAAGCCAAGATCTTTGACAAATTGCTCAAGAGCCATTTCTCCTAAAATAAATAGCGAGCAAATGAGAAAACCAATCTCCAATGTACCGTGATGCAATGTTATGCTATATGCAATGTTTGTTAATGCAATGCAATGTTTTCAAGGACCTTAGAGATTTAAATTTGTTAAACAAGCAATGAACAAACATTTATTAGTACTTTTTCATTATTCTTTTCTTTTAAGTACAAGAGATAGTTCAAAACAAAAAAGAAAACATATAAATCCTAAAGCTCTAAGTCTCCCATGGTCGCTTCCTCTTGGTGCCGATAAGCTGATGTTTCGCCTCCTCGTGAAGTAGCTTGGTCAACTCTAACACTTTCTTCTCACTTGCATAGCACCGAGCTTCAAAGGTATCCTTTCTTCTTTAGTTGAATCCAGATCTCTTCAAGTCTTCAAAATCAAGAGGCATGTCGATGGAGAACAAGATAGGTACGCCACCTATAGCAACAGTTCCATAATTACCGGTAAAAACAGCGTGAATGGCATCATGAGGTTTTGAGCCGAGCTCGCACCCATTTGAGGTAAGGTTCCCAAGGAATGGAGTTCGGTGCCCCAAAGTCTTGGTATCGCCTTCTTTACCATGCCCCAAGCGTATAAACCTTCGCTTAATTTCGAGATCGTGATTGTAGTCGAACACAACATCTTGGAGAAGTATATCATGTGGACCATCTCTTCGAGCAAAACCAAACCGACTTAGAGCTAGAGAAAGGTTGTAAGTAATACTCCCTTATACCAAGTAAAGGGTACATTAGGGAATTCTCCACAACGCCAATGAAGGTGAAGTCCTTTGAGAGAAAAGACTCCAATGGATATCCGAACGAGAGTGACATTAATCTTCGAGACCACTCAACCTTTGTTCATTCTTCAAAACCGATGGAGGAAGGTGCTAAATAAACCACTTTGAAAGTAACGGTATGCAACACATGAGAGTTCTTTGTCTTAGTATAGAGTGTGGGAGAATGTAGGATGTCTCCAAGCAAAGTAGGCAATGGATCGCGGGTAAGGAACAACTTGATGGCATTGATATCTATGAACCGATCCCAGTTAGAAATAGAACCAAACCATAAATTAGCAAGGCCACAATGTTTTCAAATGCATGGAAACTCATAACTTTGAGGAATTCTCGCTTTTTGATTAAGAACTTGAAAGTAAACCCTTAACTCCACTTCTAGTTTCCCAATTGGCTTCAATATCCGAACGCTTAAGATGTAAGGTCGATGTAATGTCTTCGCACTTAGGAACCTTTTCTAAACCGTGAATGGCATTTGGTCAAGAATAGGTACCCCAAGTAGCTTAGAGAACTCTTCCAAGGTAGGAACCAACTAATAATCTGAAATGTGAAGCAATGGTGTTTCGATCAAAGAACCGAATAGACATGCATCATATCTTCTTCAAAACCGAGATAACCAAATCAAGTAGATAACCATGTCTTTTGATGAACCGAGCATGATCCGAATTTCAAACCAAATCTTTGAGTCGAGAAGGGATACCCATGAAGTTGATTCTGATAGTCTTTCTGAAGCCATGATTCCTACAAAAGTAGCAAAGATAAACCCTAGGTCCTTGAAATAGTTAGAAATGATATGCAATGAAAATGATGTCATGATGTCATGTTTAGCACACACAAGCACCACACAATGAGCCTATGTTTAAGGCTTGCATGAGGTATAGGTGATTACCCACCAAAAGTTTGAGTTGGTTCATCCGCCCTATAATAGTAACGTGTTCTAGGAATCTCACATCATGATCTTTCTCAGAGGCGCTATTTCAATACGACGCCAAGTGGTCGATCGAAATGTCCCAAAAGTCTAATCTCAATGAGCGTAGCATCGAGTATCAACCAACCTCGGTCTACACCAAAGCCGCCATCTCACTACCTTCTAATGGCCAAGACTCAATTAAGGTTCTAAAAGTTTAGTTGCGCTGATGACACCACGCAGAAGCCAAATACTATCTTCAACTTGGGAATGAAGAGTATCGGACAACCAGTGTCACGCTAACGAGCCATCATGTTGACCGCTTAGTTATACGGCTCAGCGGTCGCGATGATCTAATGCTACTTACCTAAAAGGAAACCCGATCCGGTGTAGGATCCCCAACAATATAATACCCAAGCAACCCTTAAAGATAAAGCATACAAGTCAAACAAAAGCAATAAAAGTTATCTAGAAATCCCTAACAATTTCTTTTAGGACTTTCCACAGAGTCGCCAGCCTGATACACGTGAACCGACTTTGTAGGATTTTTGTATCCAAATGCGGATAGCAAGAGTCGCCACCGACTTTTATTTTTATCCAATTAAGGGAAGGTAAAAGTACAAAAAGACCTTCGTTAGATTCTGAAGTTGGGAGGTTGTTATGAAAAGGGAAGGTATTAGCACTTTCCATCCGTAGTTATCTACTGCTCTTAGTCGCTTAGATCACTTTTTAAAATTGCTTTCCGTGTGTTTGACAAAGATGTTTTGAAAAAGGCATTTCGCTTTGACTTTGTAATGACTCATGTAGGAGTGTATACAAAGTGTTCGGAAATGTTTTGCTTTGAAAAGAATTTGAACTCAAAAAGTGTGTGGTGTGAAAAGATTTTGATAGAGCAAGCAACTAAAAGACTTATTTACCCACCTGTAATTGGTCGCTTTCATACTTTTACGCCTTTAGAATAGGCTATCGCATTATTAGTAGGTAGCTCCATTCGCTGGATGTAAATGGACATTCAAGGACATCTGATGGTCATAAGCAATACGAGAAGTATCCAGCACATTCAAGGACTATCATCATTTTCGAGGCGACAATCGAGGGTCAAGATCATGTATTCGGAGGCTACATCGTGGGTCTTATGATCTTTGCAAGGGACTATGATGATTTGTTTGAAGGCAACGCTAGAATACCTTCACTCGTCGAACATGACCATTTTGAATTCGAAGGCAAGAGAGAATTTCCTAAGGCATGTGAAAGAAGTGTTGATTTTGGATTTTATCTTGAAAATTAGTGGCTATGTTCATTATTATCTTGCACGCCTAGTTACTAGCAATTTATAAAGTGAAATTAAATGCTAAAAGCGTAAAGGTAAATGTCCTACGCTATTACAAGGCTTGGGGCGTATACATAATTTAAAATGCGGAAAATAAAACCTAAATTAAACTATTACATCCCATATATATTACATTATTGGAAAATAAAATAAAATAAAGAAATGTCCGAATTGAAGAACCTGAAACGAATGAGAAATCTAAAAATATGATGAAATCGAAATAAGAGAAAATGTTAGAAAATGCAAATTTTAATTGGAAAAATATGACATGCTGGAAATGATGTAAATATGCTAAAATAATTTTTGGGATTTTTAGATGCAATTTTATAATTAAAATGAATTACAATGATTTAAATGCAAAATTACAAATAAAAATAAATATGCATGCAAAAATATGTTTTTTAATTTTATAAATTAAATAAAGATTTTATGAAAATAATGTAAAAAGAAAATAATTTTTGATATTTTTTATTGTAATAAAATATGAAAATAAATTAAAATAACATGCAAATATTAAAATAATTTGAAAATAGAAAATATGGAAAAATTGCAAGTTTGAGAAAAAGAATGGCAAACCAGGCCCTTGAGGTTCGAATCGAGACCTGGAGGAAACCTGAGATTGCTTGCCTTTCACCACTACGCCACTGACACTCGTGTCGAAAGTGAAAATCAATCGATATGAATGTCGAAACGTCCCGGATATGTTTGAAAATCAAAGTCGCAGACACGCGGGACCCGCGGGAAAGAGAGAGCGAATCGAATGCGCCAATCGCGTTACCCATGCATCGCCGAGTCCACTTTTGTCACGACACGGAGCCCTAGCTCCTGGCCGCTCTCCTGGCGAGAATATCCAAAACCGCAAAATAAATACACAATAATGAAAAAAAGAACACTGTCCACCTAAATCGACCTTCCGAGTCCATTGGTGACATCGATGATTCTAATCGCCCAGACAGCCTGCCTCGAATGAAACATACCAAAATGCCCTAATAATATGGTTTACGCCCGCCTAAGCTTCCATGAAAGGTATCATTCATGCTCGCTTTATGCCTTGAACTCAAACAAACACACAAAACGAAATGATGCATGGATTATAAATTCAAAATCAGGAAAATGCAAACCGTGAGAGTTCAAGCACGCCGATCCAAACCGGGCACGAAAAGGTCAAGTTTTGATTCCGGGAACCTCCTATAACGATGGAATGATCAAATTGGCTCGAAACTTGCTGGAAATTGAAACACGATTTTCAAAAGTTTCGAAATATTTGAAATAAGGGTTAGGCAAGGGCTAGGGTTTCGCCCTCATGGGTCGCATTGCTTGGTATTTATAAAAGAGGTTCGAAGAAAAAAGAAAAAGATAGATTTAATGCATTCAATTTTTTCAAATAAAATCTTTCTTTGAAGGAAATTTGATTTCTCTTCAATGCTTGATCATGCACGAATTTAAGTATCTTGGGCTTTCTTGGACATTAAGGAAGATATAAAATCACTTTTTGAAAACTTAATTATATTTTATATAATTTATTTTTGAATTAAATGTTATAAAATTCAAATATAAATCATAAAAATAGAAAATTACCAATGCCAAACATTTATGGGTCAAAAATCATGTCATGAACAAGTTTGGATCAAAAGATTATAGGCCCATTTGGAAAATTTTGCATTTTGACCAAAATGTTTTGTGCAATCGTCTAAAATCGCCTCAACTTCGAATAGTGTATCTTGCTCAATTTTCCACATTTTTGAGTGTTCTTGGACTTTTTGGAAAGCTCTAAGAGTCCTCTAACCAACCTTTTTGGTCTCATCTCAATTGGAGTTACCATGCTCAATATATCTTCAAAGCAAAAAGTTGACTTTTTGTTGACTTTGAAAATGACCTGTAATGTTTTGAGCTATACCTCTCAAATGAAGCATTTTTTGGACATTCTTGTGAGACATGAAGTTGTAGAGAATTGAATTTCCTTCAAAACAAGAGGTGGTGGAAAATTTTCGAGAAAGTATGAGAAAGTTATGATCACCAAAGTTCGTTGATTTTTCACCCAGAAACCCTAATTTAGAAAGTTGACTTTCGAGCAAATCTTGAGTTTTCTTGATGAATCATGATCAACCCTTGATCAAATGATGAATGTAACTTCAAAATGAGGATGTTGACCAAAAATTATGAAGTTTGATCGTATGTTGACCATAGCACTTTTTGTCCAATAAAACCGACAACCATCCGAGCAATCGTTCGAGGAAACTTGACTGGAAGCTTGAAACTTGACATGGAGAATCTCAAGCATATGAGGAGGCATGAAGGCCATTGAGACATTGAAGTCCATCTTGACTGAGAGATACCAAACCCTAATTTGGGTTGATTGTCTAAGAGAGAGTTTGTCCGATCAACTCGAGGAATCCTCGAGCATAGATGTATGAAATCTCTCGAGTAGATGGAGGGCAAATTTTGGGGGTATTTACACCGTGAATGCGCATATAGTCAAAAAATACTATGCATAAACGAGACCATTGGCTGTCCTAGGCAAAATAAGGGCGCCTCATGACCACAAAAGGACATATATATATATATATATAATGTACACTGACAAGTCGAAACCCCGCAAAGGCCAGTCATAAAAAAGGGTATCCCTAAGAGACAAAACCCAAAAGTAAGTGTCTAGGCAAAAGTTAGATTAAAGCGCATTTAATTATGTCTCGTCAAGGTCATCTATTTACGCAGACCATACCACTATCAACCAAATGGCGCATTAATCCAATCACCTTCTTCCAAAGAAGGAGATTAGATAGTCAAAATATACGAAAGGCACATAGTAGTCGAAACTCGAAAAGATTGTTTCCATATACTTTTATTATTTTCTAAATTTTTCCAACAATTTCTCCTTACTAGATATTTGTATCTTTGTACAATAAACCCGCCTGCATATAGCTTACTTTTCAATATTAATACAATTTCCCTTTCCGCCCAAACTTTTACTTTTATCTATTTGTTTGATAAAGTCCAATGTTTTCTTCAATGATTATATGCATATGAAAATAAATATCTTTTTCACAAAACACGAAAAGAGAATGTAAACAAAGAAGCATTACATGCCCAGGAATTGAGATGACAACCCAAGTCACCAACATATCCTCAAGCAGAGCGAGTTTCAGTTTCCCACGTAATAATCTCTACAACCCACAGAGCCATCACTCCTTTAACAGAGACAAATCTCTCCAACAAAATTACTACCTATCATCTCCTTTTCAAGAGTGTTCAATGTTCATGTTCATCACGTAGTCCCTAAGTAGGATCCTATCAACTCATCACATTAGTCCCTAAAGGATCATATCAACTCATCATGCTAGTCCCCGAGCGTGCTGATCCTATCAACTCATCATGTTAGTCCATGAGCAATGATCCTATCAACTCATCACATTAGTCTCGAAAGCAAGAATTATATCAACTCATCACGCTAGTCCCCGAGTAGTGATCCTATCACCCATCACATTAGCCCCACCCGATCCTATTAACTCATCACATTATTCCCTCGGCATTGATCATATCAACTCATCACGCTAGTTCCCGAGCAAAGGATCCTATCAACCCATCACATTACCCCTCGAGCAAAGGATCCTATCAACTCATCACGCTAGTCTCCAAGTAGTGATCCTATCAAACATCAAATTAGTCCCCGAGCAAAGGATCGATACATTGTCACGTAAGTCCCCTCGCATAGTGAACGCCAACCTTGTTGCATTGGTCCTCAAGCAAGAATTAATCCTCAATCAACTTATTATGTCAATCTCCCGAGCAAAGAATAGGTTCAAAACCACATCATTCTCAAAGAAGGGTTATTTCTTCAAAAATACATAAGATACTCATCCCCAACCGAGTATCGCACAAGGATCATTCCTCAACATCATCAATATCCGCACTTGAAACTTGGTCGATAGTGAATCAAGGAATTTACATCTCTTTATTCCTCGATCGTGATCTCCAACAATCGATCTCTCCATCCCCAAGAAAAGTCAAAGATCCTACAGTAACATTCCCATCTTCTTCAATATGGATATGTTTTAAAATATCACAACATCAATATTCATATATTATTCATAAAAATCATAACATATGCATATATCATTCTCGAGCATCATTACATACTTGATGCATCATGATGTGAATATAACTAACTTCACTTTTCGTGTTAAATTCTCAAATGTGCAAAGACTATTTGCAAACTCCTAAGATGTAGGTCAAAGATTAACGCCCGAAACAAGATGGGAAAACTATCTAAACGACCAGATGAGCTTACCAACAAATGACATGATACATAATAATACCCGGAACAAGACGAGAAAACTATCTACATCCTGACGAGTACTCATTTTTGATAAAGCCAAGACGAAGGTTTATTCTGACTCTCTACTCCAAATTTCATCTTTAAGCCCACCCCGACTACACACGATCATCTCTCCGTCTCGCACGTCGCATATCTAGTTAAAAATCAATGTGTACTCATTCAAAGACGAGCATGGAGTCTAACGTATAACTAAATCCCCAACATCAGCTGCTCTAAATGGAATCTAAAATCCCATTCTAGTACATCGTCAACCGACAATCTCTTTCCACACCAAATGAAAGTGCAAATTTCTAGGTACCGAGTTCAATCATCTTCTACCTCAGTCACGAAAGCAAGCATACTGCCTAGCCCTGTACAAGAAGATTGAACAAGGGCAACAGCTATACCACAAAATTTTCCTCATATTTCTCAAGTCACACATCTCCATACTCAAGAATTTCTCAGGGTCAACAGATGAGCTCTTCTAAGCAATCAACCCCACAACTAGGGTTTTTATTCTCAAGTCAAAGATGGTTTCTATTTCCTCAAGTGATCATCATGTCTCCTCATATGTTTCAAAGGTATCACCATGCCAAGTTTCAAGCCTCACAACTCAAGTTTGCTTAATAATTGCTCGATGGTCGAGAATTAGTCAGATGGACAAAAGTCAATTATGGTCAACATATAGTCAAACTTCATCATTTTTGGTCAACATCAAGGTTTTAAGTCATATTCATCATTTGATCAATTGACTGATTCATAAAAACTCAAGATCCGGGTCAAAAGTCAAAGTTTCTAAATTAGTTTCTTGATAAAAAGTCAATGTAACTCCCGACCAAGCATAACATCTACATACTTTCTTAGAAATTTTTCACCAAAGCTCATTTTTAAGAGAATTCAATTCTCTACAACTTTGTGCCTCACAAGCTGGCCAAAAAATGCTTCATTTGAGAGTTATGGAACAAGACATTATAGGTCCTTCTAAAATTCAACAAAAGTCATCTTTTCAAAAGAAGTGTACATGAACATGGAAGCTTCAATGAAGATGAAACCAAAATACGTGTTTAGAGGACATCTTGAGCTTATATAAAGTCCAAGAGTACTACAAAATGTTGAAAATTGAGCAAGATACAATTTGTGCAAGTTTGGGAAATTTGAAGAAAGGCATGAAATGTCAATTGAGCAATTTTGACTTTTTGAGTTAACGGGCCTAATTTTTAAATATGAACGGAATATAACTGTTGAGGAACTATAATCCCAATCAGGTATGGCCATGATTTTTATTTCATTTATTTTTATTTTTATACATTTAAATTCAAAATAAATCAAGTAAAATATCAAATAAATGATAAGAGGCGCATGGAATTTGATTTGCAATCGTAAATCAATCAAATATTATCCTGAATCTCAAGATATTCATTTAAACATGATCGAAGAAGATTGATACCAAAATAGAAAGATTTGATCAAATTTTCAATCAAAATTCAATCATCATAATTAGCATAGATTTGATGGCAATCACTTGACCTAATCCTTCCTCTATATAAACACAAGAGATTTAGATCACAAGGACACGATTCTGCCTCCAAGAACCCTAGCCAAGTCTCAAAAATCCATGAAATTCAAGTAACTTGCAACCAAAGTTTTAGAACAATTCAAGCCATTCCAAGCTTTCCATTAGCTCCCGGTGATCCTCCTGCTGCCCACCATTCACAAGCAATCAGCATCTCGAATCAAAACATGAGCGGTTTGCACTCATATTTTTCGCTTCGATTTTGATCATATACGATATTTAACATGTTTCGATGTATGTTCATGCTAGAGTGATGTTTGCAAGCTATCCGGTGGTTCGATTTGAGTTTGTGGATCGAAACACCATTGTTAGGGTTTCAAGCTTCAAATTGGGGAAACATGGTTACAAGTTAAATTGACTAAATCGATGGCACCATTGAACTCGTAAGTGGAGTTTCAAATCGAACCATGGTCTCGCCTTTTAATTTATATTGTGTATTCATGATTTTTCATACTTGTAGGTGTTATAGTGATGGACAAAACCGCTACTATTGGTTTTAGCAACGAAACTTGACTGTAGGTAAAAGTCTCGAGAATTCAATAGGACGATGACCCCTTAGCAGCATTTTTATTTGAATGGATCTCTCGAAAACATTTTCATATATTCTTATTGTTTCATTATTAAGACAACAAATATGCCTAGCATAGATGGCAAGGAGGCCATGATGAAGGAAAGGTCCCGGTTCGATTCTCCCAGCCTTTTTTTTGCATTCTTTTCCCGATTTCTCTTTTTCTATTTTCTAACTACTTTTCTTTATTTAATTGATTAATTATTATTAATTAGGTTAAATGATTTAGATTAATTAGGTTAATGACTTGGAAATTAGGATTAGTAAATAATTAACTTTATTTTTTATTTTTCTTAATTAATTTAAGTTAATTAATTTAATTTAATTTTAAATTAAATTTTTTATTAATTAAAATAATTAGAATTAGGTTTCGATTCACCTAATTTTTTCACAATAATTAGGTCAACTTAATTAGGCTTAATTGACCTCATTATTTTTTTCACTAACTTTTTTCAAACTTCTCCCGACTTTATTTCTTATATTTCGATTATCTGTTTCGCGCGTAATATTGTAACTGCTTCCAGGATTTATAATTTTTCGCGCACATTACTTTTATCATTTATGTATCCGCTCATGGGATGTAATAGATAATTAGACATTTACTTTCTCACCTCCTATTATGTAATCGCTCAAGCCATGTAATAGCGTAGGACCTTATCTTTTCGCTTACTTTCTCGCACTCTTATAAACTATATATACCGCTAGAACTTGATTATTCTTTATTCAAGGATTATTCGATTATTCATCAATTGAACTTGATTTTGGTATTTTCTTCAACAATTCAAGTCAAACTTCAAGAACAAGTAAGTAGCTTATTCAATTAAGTGCTTATTTTAATTGATTTTTCGATTTTGATCTGTATTGAAATTGAATATTGAAATTGATTGAATTATATGTGTTGATTTCGATTCTTGAATTTTTGTTTGTGAATCTTTGATTTGAATCTGATTTTCGAATGTTATTGTGCCTGTGAAAGAAAATTGTACATAGAATACACATACACTTGTGTAATTCTTTTTCTTTGCATTTAGGTCACTTTAATTGAACATTTGCATTACTTATCACATGCTCATGTATTAGATAGCATTTAGGTGCAATTTAGTTGCATAAAGCATTTACATTGTACATAACACATATAGGCTTGCATTTAAATCATAGCTGTATGCTCATGCATCGATCCACAAGTGCATTGAATAATTGAATTGATTTCATGTGTCAAGCTTGATTTTAATGACATAAAGTGTGTCAAATTCTCCTTTGTACACTTTTTCATGTGTTAATGTTGCATTCACATTTGTATGAAATCAAGACATCACGACTCATTGCATCTTTACTTTTCCTGACATTAATCCATATTTTGCATCATTCTTAGATGTAGGATACATTGCATCATTCTTAGATGTAGGATGCATTGAGAATGCATTGATTATATCATGTATGTCATTCATTTGCATTCCATACATGGAAACATCATAAAATGTAAAGGAACATGCATTTTCATGCATATTTTACATTCATTTTCATTCAAACAACTTTGAATTTTGTGCATAACTTGCATATTATTTTGATACCAAAACAAAAGTGAATGGAACTTAATCCGCACATGAATGTTGGTGTTCCATAAGGCTTTTAGGAAATTTTGTGCATCGAATTCGCTTTTTTCTCAAAGGTCCAAGGTAACGATAGTTGTTCCTAATATTTTATACGCTTTAAAACCATTGGTGATGGTTTTTGAATCAAATTTCAAGTGCAACAGCTCAAATGCTACCGCTGTCCTGCCTTTAAGGTCCGAAAACGCTACTTCCACTTAGAATTAATTATAATCGATCATATTTTTGAATTTGTTGGTGTTTTGCAAGCAACCATGTGATTCTTAATCGATTCTGAAGTTGACTTTTTGCCCCAATTTCTAAAATGGCTTTCCCAAGTCGAGTTTTGTGATTTTATGTCACTTATACGCTTTATACTAGTGTATCATCATATACATAATCAATTTTGCATTTGGTGCTTTATTTCTAGCACTTGCTTTGTTAATTCGACACTTTATTTCATGTGCGAGGTACATTGAGCATTTTACTTGAGATTTGGATTTTTAGCATCCATATTTGTATTTGCACACACGTGTGTGCACTATTGTTTGTTTGTTTGGATTTACACCTTCTGTAGGTTATCCAACTGCTTTTGAATGTGTACAAACACACATTCTAATGTTGTTTTCGCATAAACGCAAGATCCTATTGTCTTCTTGTTGGTTTTCACCTTCTTGCGTGCTTATTTGGTTCAATGTGTATGAATGCATATTCTATTGCTTGTTTGTGTACGAATCAAGACTCTTTTGTCTATTTGTTCGGTTTTCACCTTTCTTGTTGTTCGATTATCTTCAATGTACGAACGCACATTCTTTTGCTTATTTGCGCATAAACGCTGTATCCTATTGTCTCTTGTTTGGTTTTCACCTTTCTTGGTGTTTATTTGGTTGAATATGTATGAATGCACATTTATTGCTTGTTTATGCATAAACGCCACTCTTTGTCTGCTTGTTTGGATTTACACCTTTTCGCAGTTATCCAATTGTTTTGAATGTGTACAAACTCATATTCTTTTTCTTGTTTGCACACGCATCCCATTGTCTCCGATTGTGATTTCTCGCGTGTTTATCTTGTTTCAAATGTGTACTAACGCACATTCTAACAACTTGTTTACGCATCTAATGCGCATTCCATTTTCGATATTGTTTGATTGCACCGCAGGTTTATTTGCCGATGTGTACGAACGCACTCCAATCATGCTTGATGCCTCCGCCAAGACACCACCGGTTTTGTTTATTGCTTGAAAACAAGACTTGAAGTTTTCCAGTATTTTTAGCTTGCTATTGCTTACGGATTGTTATCCATTTGGTATTTGCTATACCTTTACCGCATTCTTTACCGCTTAGAGCAAGAGAGCATGAGAAGTAAGATTTTACCGCTTTTGTTAGGGAAGTAGGATTAGAGATGCATGGGTGTCACACCTAAATTTCACCCCGACCTTTTCATTTACATTTTTATTGACTCATCTCAGATTATTTGCACCAAATAAATTTCGACTTCTCACGTCAGATTTTCATTAGTTTTGAATTCACAATTTATTATTATTATTTACAATTTAATATTTGTATATTCTTTGTTTGGATAGTACATTAACAACTTTTAATAAAAAGCATAAATACAAAATCGATAGTTACTTTTTCTTTGTTACAATACTATTTTTATTAAAATGTGTGTATTTTAAAAAAATAATAATGTCAAGCCACGATTTGTTCTTTTGCCATCCACCACCTTGGTTCCTTGCTCCACCTCTTGTACTACATGTAAAATTCAAAACAAAATTAGTACATCCACTCCACCACCACTTGTACCATTCCACTACATGGTTTCCACTACTCCATGCCACGTAAACAACTCATTTCACCTGATTCCTCATTCCTTTCCACTCCACAAAATCGCTATTCTTTCTCATCATTTGTCCTTTATTCTTATCTACAATTTCATCAAAATCACCATTATACCATCACTCTCACTATGCTATAAAATTGATCCTTCCCTCCTTCATTTCAACCAACAATCGCCTCCTCCATCACCAAACTCTCCTCGCCTTATTCCTCCGCTTCCTTCAACGCATCACCACCATCATTGCCAACCTTTCACTACACCTCAACCAAAACCTCACGACTCTCTTAATTGGCTCAAACAACTACAAATCCACCTCATACCTTCAACTTCCACCGAATACTGCACTCCACCATCACAACCACCATCCTCTAAACTCCTTCACCCTCACAAGAACTCACCCAAACCAAGCAAAGTTCCGTAACGCAGATCCGTAAACAACCAAACTCAAAAGAAACAGAGTCGATTCTGATCGACATGAGGAAGACGGACAAAGAAGCATTAGCGCATAAGAGAAGAAGAAGAGCAAGGGCATCCGAATCTAAATACGCTGCACTGCTTTTTGGTTCGATTTCTATTTTGGTTATTTTGTTTTGATCCTGCTCACTTATAATCATCACTTGTAATACATCCTCATGAATTAGTGATTCGGGGTATTAGGTTTAATGTTCTTCTCGCTGTGATTAATCGCGTATGGTCATAAGAGAGAAACAGAACCCATGAGCAAAGAACTAGAGAGAAGCATGGTGATAGACTATGCTAAGCTATAATTAGATTTGAGTTGCATAAGAAGATACAAAGTAATAAAAACAACTTTTCTCTATTTCATAAGGAGGCAACAATAACATATAAATAGGACTAAGGTTTTGCTAAATGGGCCCTAGGCCACTTACAAGTGAAATATCTAAGATAAAATGGATAATATAAATTACACCCTCTATTGTAAAATAAAGTCTTTAAGTAACATGATTGTCTTCTTTCTTTGTAGGCTTAGGAGTCTTAACAATACTGGGGCCAAAAAGAACCTTGTCCTCAAGGTTCATGGATTTAAGAGTACGGGCTTAAGCAGTATGGTTGGTATTGGCTTAGATACCGCCCAAGACATCCGCAAGTACCGCTAACATGCTGAAACGATGCACATGCTGGAACACGAGTAGATGTACTTTGGGAAATGGGACACGTGGTTTTGAAAGAGTATGGAAACAAATGTTCCCAAGTACAAAGGTCATGTTAGGTGTCGACTTATATTTACTATCTGCTTGAACATTCAACGCTTACTTGTTAAAAGTCGCTACTCCATTTCTAAAAACCTCATCTCTCGCAACCCTCCTCCT
The DNA here is from genome assembly GCA_021764765.1 of Vicia sativa. Taxonomy (NCBI): domain Eukaryota; kingdom Viridiplantae; phylum Streptophyta; class Magnoliopsida; order Fabales; family Fabaceae; genus Vicia; species Vicia sativa. The sequence continues at coordinate 87,892,357 of CM038796.1, read as the reverse complement.
AGAATCCTTTGGCATGTCGGTGACCCCGTTTTGTTGTGGTTTCAGGTCATCTCCCCGTGTTCCCAAACGTGTGGCTCGGACGCTGGAGCTTGGGATCTTCCAAGAAGACGATGGAGAATCGGAGCCGTAGTATGGCTTTAATAGGGAGACATAGAAACCGGTGGATGCGAGAAGAAGAAGGAAGATCCGTGATAGTATGAGGCCCACATGTCATGATCTTGAATGGACCAAAAAGCCGCTTGAGAGTTTCTGGAGGACCGCGACCATCGTTGTTAACGGTAAGGTTGAAGTTTCAACTGCATCATATCCCCTTCTAGAAGGTAACATCACCGCTTGAGATTTGCTTGTTTTTCCATAGTACTTTGTCATGTGCTTCGTATGGGTTTTCAATCGTGAAATGACTTCCTGTTGTTGCAGAGAAGCATCCAAGGATTCCGCCTTCACGAGCCAAATAAATAATCCAAAAGCTTTGAGGGTCACGTCCATACAACGCCTTGAAAGGAGACATGTTGATGGCAGGTGGAAGCTTGTATTGTACCAATATTCTCAAGGTGCAAGACTTTGAACCATTGGCGTGATGATCACCCACGATGCAACGAAGGTAAGTTTCGGCTGCACTGCTAACAACTTCGCGGGCCATCTGCTTTGGGTAGATGTGGTACTATAATGTAACTTTGTGCCTTTGTATGTGAAAAAATTCTTGCCGGTTGCCGAGGAATACGGGTCGGGCCGGAGACGATGGACTTTGGTAACCCATGGAGACTAAAATATCAACAATAAACGAGGCTGTGGCCTCGCAAGTGAAATTGTGGGCAAGGCAATGAAATGGACAAACTTTGTGAGAGGCGATCACACAACACCCGATAACGTGTGGCCATAAGAATTGGGTAAGTGGGTTATAAAGTCCATTGTAATCTCTTCCCAAGCTTGACTAGAATAAAAAGGTCGAGTAAACCTTCTTTTGGTGTATCATATTTGTTCTGCTGGCAAATGGTGCATGTTAACCATTTTCTCAGACATCGTCAGAAATCCTGTGCCAACAGAAAGAAGAACGGACGCGAGCCCAGGTGGCCCTCGACGCCCGAATGACCCGCAGAGTCGTGGCTATGATATTCTTGAAGCAGTGGGACCAAGATTGAGATGTCGTGTATAATAGTCTTGATTGTAATATAAAATACCTTGTGTAAAAGGAAAGCCGGATGTTGTAATTGTTGTTGAACTAAACCCTTCCCATAATGTCATGTGCAAAAAATTTCTGAGGGTGGACACCATTTTGGAATCGGGGAGGACAAGCAAGGAGTATTGGTTTTCAGATTGAATTGTTCGCTTAAGGCATCCGCTGACCACATTAGATTTTCTGTGTTTGTAGAAAATCTCAAAATCAAAACCTTGTAACTGATGTCCATTTCGCTGCTCGTGTCCGAATACGCTAGTAATAAACTTCGCAAACTCTTCCCGATCGGTGAATATTTGAAATTTCGACCAATTAAATATCGACGCCACTTAACAGATTCGGTGATTGCAAACATCTCCGACGAGACGGATGAAGACCGAGTCTGACATCTTCACCTAAAATGCAATGGGTGTCCATCTGGGATAACATCGCTACTTATGGCAACACCGATGCATCCGCTTCAAGTGTAGATGGTTTTGTAAAATTAGGTAGTACCAGACCCGATGTCGGCCATTGTTTTTCGAGCTTTGTAAAGGCCCGCCACCATTGTACTCCATCTAACATAGTAGAGCGCAACAACGTGAGCGGGACGCGAGTGTGGCGAATGATTAACAAAACGGCGATAAAAACCGTGAGGCCTAAGAACTCTCCGAAAGTGTCGAGAGAGTAATGGGTGCAATCCAATACCCCTGACTTTATCCGTGTCCGGAAACACCATCACCGAGATCACATGTCCCAAATAAGCAATAGTACTCACTGAAAACACACTTAGAAAGTTTCGCGAAAAGAATGACTCACTAATAACTCAAACACCACCGTGAAATGAATTAAATGATCACTATGGTTGGGTCTGAAAATCGTGATATCATCAAAAAAACTAAGACAAATTTACGAAATAAGGACGCAATAAGTCATTCATAGCATTGAAAAGTGGACGGCCATTTGTAAGCCCAAATGGCATTACAAGAAACTCATAATGTCCATCAAAAGTACGAAAAGTCGCTTATGCGTGTCTTCCGATGCAACTCGAACTGTGATAGCCGTGAGCTGAATCTATCTTGGTAAAACAATCACAACCCAACTCATCTAGAAGTTCGTCAATGGTAGGAATAGGAAAACTGTTTTTAATAGTTACGCAGATTAAAGCGCCAGTAATCCACAAAACCTCCAGATCCATCTTTTTTTAACTAAAAGGACTGGGAAGAAAAAGATTAGGTTTAATAGTACCATCCGAGAGCATTTCATTAATGAGGGTGGTCATGGCATCCTTTTTGTACGTGATAACGACATATGGTTTAACGTTAACATGTGAGGTATTTGGAAAAGGTTAATACGGTGATCATGAACGTGAGGGGAGACCTTGTGGTTGTTGGAAATGGATTGTAGCAGTGATAAGGTTGGCAAGGTCTCGTGCATTGTTGATGTTATACTGATCAAGAGGGGTAGTGGGTCCTGTGCGGAACTTGGTTCCAAGGGTGTCAAAAGTATTAAATGTAAAGAAGCAACTAAATCAAGATGAAGAAGGTGGCAAAATTGTGATAGTGTGTTGTTGGGACGCTGGGTCACCTTCGTGGTGATAGAGTTCCTGTAAGTAAAAGTGATGGAGGGTATTGAGAAATCATCAGATTGGGCCTAAAGTACGTAACCATGCCATTCCTAAAACAATATCAGACCTCAATAGGAAAAAGGTAGAATGGTAAAGTAAAAGATCCGTTGTAACTTTAATTGAACATTATTGCAAATGCCAAAGACACTCTAAATGGGATCCATTCCTACCATCACCGAAAATTGAGGGATCGGGGTCGACTTGAGACGAAGATGATGGGCAATGCGAGGTTGCATAATATTATGGTGCCACAAGATCCACTAACACCATGACCATATACCCAATAAGACCTTTAAATTTCAATGTTCGAGGCAAACCGAATTCGCTAATGCTCGGGGTGATAATTGAAAATAAGTGTTGTGTGGATCATCACATAGTCTTTGTCTTCTAATTCGTGGATCATCCGCATTTCATCACCGAAACTAATAACAAAATTTGCTCGAGAACAACGATGACCTGGGATAAATTTTTCATCACACTAAAACAGAGGCCTGAGCTCTACGCCCCGCAGTGGGCTTGAGTCAAACGACGGACCCGTAATTTTGAGGTTGAAGGTTGTTGATTTTTTGGGAAACAAAGGTCGAGGAGTTACCGGGTTGATTTTGGGTGGAACTTGAGAAGGGTATTGTTTTTGGTTGTTCGTGGGGTATGATTTGGGAATTTTGGTTTATCGCCAATTTAGACTCAATTAGTTTGGCCAAACCAATAGCTTGAGAAATTGTGGTGGGTGTAAAATAGCAATTTCATCTAAGTCCCGATTCGCACTAAAAATAAAAAACAATTAAAATTACATCGTGGGTAAACCAAAACTTGGTTTCCTAATTTCAAATTGGTTTGTATTCAACCATCGAACCAATTGCTTTAACTTGAACAATTTCATGATTGTCATAGGTGGATGGACCAACCGGAGTTCCAAAGCCTTAGTAAAAGAGATCCAATCACTTAACAAATTATTTTGATGCAAACCATTTGAACCAACACAAGGCATCACCCTTCATATAAAAGGAAACTAATGATAAACGGTTTTCGTGGGAGATTATAAAACTAAAATTGTTCTCGCTTGAAACAACCACTCCAAGGGGTTTGAGCCATCAAATAGAGCAAGTTCTAATTTAGAGACCGTAAAACAGGGAGGAGAGGATATGATGTAGTCATGTACCGCAGCGTGTGGAAAGTGGCTCAAAGGTGGGTTTTGTTATAAGTCGATAGCGTGAAATTGGGGTAAGTAGGGGAAACGTCATGTGGTAATGGGCCGACACGGGTATGGAGTGGGATGAGTCGCTTGACGTAGTGGAGTATAAATGGACCTGGAAACAAAAGCCGGTTAATAATGGAGAAGAGGGAAAATACGTGGTACCCGAAACCGGGTCAAGAGACGGGTCTCGCTAGTGTGATTTTTCTTGTCGTTGAAATCTTATGGAGAATGGATAAGAGAGTCATGGTAGAATCAGAATTTGTTTGTCGTTGTCAATCCGGTTTTTAGTTCCCCAAACCGTGTGGTAAAATCAAACTATTGTATCAAATCTCTCATCTAGCAATTGTTGGTTTTTTGAAAAGCATTGTTGATATGTAGTCGCCACTTCGAATGCTTTCTCTACAATATCCTTAGAAGAAGGATGGGAGGTTTAGGTGAGCCATGAGTGCAAAGGAATGAAAGCACCAATGATAGACTATGCTAAGTTATAATTAGATTTGAGTTGCATAAGAAGATACAAAGTAATAAAAACAACTTTTCTCTATTTCATAAGGAGGCAACAAAGAATATATAAATAGGACTAGTTTGGCTAAATGGGCCCCGGCCACTTACAAGTGAAATATCTAAGATAAATGGATAATATAAATTACACCCTCTATTGTAAAATAAAGTCTTTAAGTAACATGATTGTCTTCTTTCTCAGTAGGCTTAGGAGTCTTCTTAACACATGGGATGTAGTTTCTTTGGTTTTCTTCCCAATATTTTTAATAAAAATAAATAAATAATGGAAATATAAGAGCATAGGAGGTGGACAATGGCTAGTTACAAAATTTAGGATTTTGTCATGTTAATTTGAACATCAATAATCATTTGAGCTTTGTAGCCACCTAATCCATTAGCTTAGCCCAACACACCCCAGTTACGGATCCTACACCCCTCCTGACTCAATTTCTTTTTAATTTTTTAATTAATTTTATTCTTTTTTTAATACAAGTTTAGATTTAATTTTCTTTTTTAATTTTTAGGTTTTTTTAGAGCTAATCTTATTTTATTTAATTGTTGAATTATTATTTATCTTCACTTGTACATTTATTTAGATTTGTAATTATTTCATCCCCATTTGTAAATATGTATCCCCACTCTCCATGAGTTGTAATAATTAGTAAATATTTTATTGTTTTATTTTATTGTTCACATCTCATAAATCAAAACATTTCAAACTAATTCTCCGCACTATTCTCATTACCTTGAGTTGACAAAGCTTAAGCGTCATTAACGGCCACACATGGTGCACACACCACGCTTGCTCGGGCTTACAATGAGGCTTTTAGTTGATTAATTAAACTTCATTTAATTATCTAATTAGGTTATTTAAAATTGATTAGTTTATCTAATTAATTTTCTTAATCGTTACTTGATTAAACTTCGCTTAATTGGTCGATTAAATTTATTTTGTGCATGCACCTGCACAATTGTTAGTTGTCTTATCATTTGTGCAAGCCACTTGTATGGGCTTTTATCTATTTATTTATGCTTCCATGTATGTTCGTGATTATTCACCTCATTTTCATTCTCACGCCTTGATCCATATACCAAGTTCTCATCGAAGGCCTCATGGTAGGGAGTAGACACTTGTCTATTTTTTTCGAGATTAATCAAGCTTTCTTGGTTAATCATAGACCAAATCTCCTCTCGCTATCATTCACCACTTTAATAATAATGTTCAAACCTCGATCCAAAGTCGAGTTTTTTCAAACGCATTTTCATAATAAAGCAATCAAGTAAGGTCGTCATTCTTTTTCGACCGATCGCTCACTTGGCTTCATCAATTGAATCTAATAAGTGAACCTCGCTTCACCTCACTTTTCTCAATAAAACTTTGGGATGAAAAAGATGATCGTTGATTATGTCCCTCCATCCGAGTACTGAGCATGAGCCGCTGAACGCTATGGTCCGATGTTGCGCCCCACATTAAAATCAATTCAAATCATCAAACCTTGCCCACGCAAGTCATTTTTTCAAATATCTCTCACATGCAACATTCATCGCCACATGCGACTTCCATCGCCACATGCAAATCGCACTAGTGATGTCTTATTGTCCACGCATTTATTAAGCTCCTATTTTCATAAACAAAATCATTCAACCAACAAATGTTCTCGCAACCCGTAACTACGTAAGCTCCACTTTCCCATCGCACTGGGAATACGAGGCATAAGATTATAACATCTTAACGAGCACACTTTCAAAAATTAAAACATGTCTCCTCTTTTCGCACAAAAAATAAGAAGTTAGAAAATTAACACACTAAACACACAAACACGTAGAACTAAATGGGTCCCATCGAAATGATGGATGTGAGGTGCTAATACTTTCCCTTGCATAACCGACTTCTAGACCTACATCTCTTGGTCTCGAATACCATTTCACATTTCAGCTTCTTGGATTTTATCTATATTTCTCTTCCTCATTAGGAATAAATAAATTTAGGTGGCGACTCATTGTTTGTAATCGAATTAGTAAAAAATTCGATGGTGTCACAATTCGGCGACTTCATCGGGGAGAATTTTCTAAAGCGAGTCAACCCTAGTTTAGTTCTTTGTGTGTTTTATGTAGTTTATTATTTTACTTTGTTTTCTTCTTGGTGCTTTAATTCTCACTTATGTTTATGTTTCAACTATTTATTTCTTTATGCCTTGTTTATTATCTTGTTTATGTATTCATTGTATGCACTATTATGGATTGGATCATTGATATTATGAGATAAACTCACTACTAAGGCTCGAGTGCACCAAAATTAGAGTGGTTACTTAGTATCGATCCGCTAGACGGAAATGTCTTGTAAGTTGGTGCAAAGACCACACCTAGAGTAAGGTTCTTTCAAGATGTTATTGTCGATCAAGTTATTTTGCATTGACGATAATGTTGTTAGAAGGACTATTTATCTAGTTAAGGAATCCTTGGCTTTTTGAACCGTGGGACCTTCTTAGAGAATACCATTTTGAGAATATAGTTGGCTCGTATATTTTTAATCATATTGATAATAATATTTTCAAAAAGGATCTTTGACTTTAAAAGCCATAAAACCCGAACGATTTTGTGAGGGGTTTTTGGTAGAAATCTAGAGTCATCCAATCATAAGGAGCCTACCCACACTACAAGAAAATTGGCGATCATGACAGATATTTTAGATTACTTACGGTTAAGCATCGCACTTTTCTTTCCACGACAGCCTGCATTACTGTCATAAATGTGTGTCCCCAACCTATTCTCATATGGTGTAGTCATTCTCTCACTAAAGGCTTCAACTGCAAGTATAGGTATTAAGTACACTAAAAGTAGTAAACATCAAAATTTTATATTAGTTACTACAAATTTAATAAACATAACATAAACACAAAGAAATTAAAAACATAGAGTAACAATGTCATCTAACATATTAATTAGATAAGCAACAAAGAACATAGAGTAACAATGGAATATCATACATTAAGTCTCACACAAGTTACAAACAAACTAGATTCTTATCAATAAAAACTATATGTTAATTATTGTCATCATTTGTCATCAAGTTCCAAGATCATCATTTGAAAAGATTTGTTCCAAATTTTGTGATGGATATGGCTCAATGGGTGTCATAATTTCATCATTTCCACCCATGTCATACAAATCTCTTGGCTTCAAATGAACAGTATGTCCATCCTTGTTCACTCTCATCATCTACATAAAACCATATGAGCTTCAGATGCTTGAACATATGGCTCATTATCTTCATGTTCAAAGATGTAGTAGTCTTGCAAAGTTTATAGAGGTAAAACCCAACTTATCTATCTTAATTCCTCGATTTATGGTATTAGCCCATTCATATTTAAACAATGGGCACGTGGAAGCCATCATAGGAAAATAATATCTATTAATCTTCCATAGTGGACCCTCCAACTCCTCATTTGGGTATCACTATTGCTGAATAACTTCGTGTCCCAAACATGCCAAAACTCCACTATTTTGAGTTTTTAAAAGATTGTCTCGCTCCAACGCTCAAACTTGAATCCATTGACATCGAGCGGTAAATCTTTTAACTTTATCAAAAGGTCCATGAGCAAGACTAATGAGAACACCTTTATCTCGACCATGAATGTTGTCAAGATTGTTGCTAATCTATACATGATACAACATCCAATTAGTCTCGTATTATTAAAACCAATTCAATAAAACATCTATTTTGTATGAAAACTCACACGATTGCGTAACCAATTCAAACTCCTTATGAACCTTCTTGTCTATCTCAAGAGCACTTTGATCGCCTCATTTGGTTTTGAGTAATATCAAACCGCCTATTTGATTATTCGATATTAGATGTAAAAATATATAGTGTAGATGAAACTACTTAAATGGAATAAAACTACATACTTTAGATAGTCGCCAACTATTGGACAGCTTTGTTAAAACGTGTCTCATGAGCCTACAATTTTTCAATGGTGTTAGGTGTAATAAGAAGATTCACCACGTGTTTTCCAACTCTAGGAAATAATTCACCACACGTAGCGCTTTTGATATCAATAGTGGTCGCCATCTACACGCCTGTGTTGATTCCATCTAGTCTCAATCTTTTCTAGATATTCGAACAAAATGTAAGAATCTCTTCAAACTGTATCCTTCCTAATAGATTCTTTTGTTTTGCTTTCTTATATTACATACGATTTAAGTTTTCCAAGTACCTATCATTGAACCACAATAACACCGTTAAAAAAATTTCTACTTCAATTAAGTAAGTAACATTAGAACAAAATCACATAGTTTACCTTTCAACAGATACATCCATCGATAATGAACAGACTCCAAGTTTAACTTCAACAAGGTGAACAACCTATGACCATAACCGTGAAGAACTAGGGATGAAATAACATTTCCATATGGCATAAAGTGAGGACAATTTGGTTTTGCAATTTTCCATGTCTTCAATTTTCAATACCTTGACACATAATTGTCTAAAGAATGAGCAAAACTCAATCAATACTATCAAACCTCATGAGGTAATGTCAGGCGAATGGCTAATGGTAAAAGTTGTTCCATTAATATATGAAATCATGACTCTTCATCATTCCATTCACCTTTGAGATTTACTAAGTCAATGCATCTAGAAATGTTTTTGAATAACCATTAGGCACCCTAATATTTTTAAAGTCGTTAAAAATTCCTTTATCTTTACCGTTAAACTAAAGGCACCAGAAATTTTACTTTCATCAAAAAAGATCGTTTTATGCCCATATTTGAAGGTCTTCTCGAGCTTTATAATGGTCTTTACTTTTGCCTATCATTCAAGAAAGTAAATAGGACATTATCGCACATTTTTCTCAATATGCATCGGATCAAGATTATGGCGTGAAGATTATCTTCCAATACGGAAGTTCAAAAATATGCTATTTTTTCCATTGTTGAGACGACCTTTCAGGATCACAGTGTACTATACCTTCTATAGGTTGTTCTCACGTGTTCTTTTTACCGATTCTTCTTTCACTTCCTTTTTACCAAAGATGACTTCAACATCTTTAACCTTTTCAAAAACTTCATGTCCAGATAATGTTATTGGTGGACTCCGCATTTTGTTCATCATTAAAGCGATCTTGTTCAATCTAAACCGTGTTCCAATCAAGGAAACTAAGATGACCCATAAAACACCATTTACGACTAGCTTTAAGACGGAGAGGTGTAGTTTGAAAGTTACACGGGCAAGCAAGTCTTGTGTATGTGTTCCACCCAAAGTGAACCCAACCTCGAAAGTCAATTGTCCACATCAAATTTGCATGCAACTTGAACATCTCTCTTTTATGTATCCACACCACTTGTCCATAACTCCTCACTTCGATTAATGGCAGAGTTAATCATTATTTCTCGGTGCCTCTTAATGAATTATCATTGACATTATAAATGACGCCCCGCTTCATGCAAACCCATGGAGGAGTGTTATATGGTATGAGAACAACGCCAAATACTATTGTTTGTACTCATCACACCAAAAGGATTAAACCATCACTAGCCAATGCAAGACGCATTCCGTGGATCCGATGAAAACCAAGTATGTCAAGTCAAATTTCTTCCAAGCTTCAATCTCTAGGATGCCTCAACATTCCATCATTGTTAGTATCACTGTATGCCATCTCATATCCTCTCGCTTTTGATGACAAAAATAATCTATGTAATCGAGGTTTTAATGGAAAATAACGAAGAACCTTAAGTGAATTTTCATTTTTTTTCTTGTTAATGAGACATCATCATTTGTTTTCCATTTTGAAGTGTTGTATTTGCAAGTCTCTCTCTTCATCTTCATATGTCTAACTGTATCTTAACCGCAAGTTTACGCCCTATCGCGGTAGTAATAAAAGATTGTCGAATCCACGTGACTTTGTAATCACTCTAAAGGGAAAGTAATGCTAGCTAAGGCGGAAATTGTCACGCTTTGGTTTTAGGAAGGTTACAGGTAAACTAATTGGTTTTAAAGTAATTATGAAATGAAATGGTTTATGCATGAGTCGACTTAAAGGATCTAACTGCTTAGTATATTAGATGGTCAACTTGGTTTTGTCGAGAATTAATCGCTTAAAACCCTCAACTCACACTTTCATGGTCTTATCTCAAGCAGAGCTTCCGACAAGAATTCTCCAAAACTCGCACTCTAACACCGAAATGTCGAGGTATTTATAGAGGAATGAATATGGCGCTGGATTTGAATTCACACACGAAGCTTGCCCTTTGAAAATCACCGAATATAGGACGTAATAAGCTTGAACGTGGCTTCTCAGAATTGAGAGAAAACAGAGTTTTAAAAACTCCTTCGCTAAGCCGCCACGATCCGCACTTCTAATTTAACTGCTATACGCCTACGGTCGTGTGGCCTCAGGTTACGAGCAACTTGGTGTTTCTTCCGTGGTCGCGGTGGATGTGTGACAACAGTAACACGCTCGAATGTGTTACTGGTGGCATGAAGCATTGACTACAAAGCCACAAAATCAGATCTTTGATGATTTGTCTTTTTCTTCGTTTGTTTGCTTTGCATTGTTTCATATTTTTTCTTCTGCTTTTGAGCTGTGTGAATACCGCAAAGTAATGACAATCTCGAAATATTCGAGTTAATCTGGTCAAAATAATACAAAACGTTAATTTTATGTAAAATAAACTATATGATTTTTCGTGTTATCAAATTTCATACTTAAACCTTGCTTGTCTCAAGCAAAATAATCAATTTAGAAATATCGGACAAGTTTTTATAAACGCACATAACTAGTATACCTTTGTTTTCAAATAGTTACAAGAAACTTAAGTTAGCCAAGAAAATCGAATGAAACAACAACGATACGAATGACACAAGTTAGTCGATAATTATCCATTTTAAATGAAACATCCAATTATACCATTATAATTCAACTCAAGGTTTCTCGCTCCTATTTCACCCGGCTGCAACTGCCATTAAGCCCATTATCTTTACATGCACGAGTGGAATAAATGTTAGTGGTTCCGATCAAACACAACCTCGCACAATTATGTGGCAACCCTTTATCCGATTGTAAGATGCGGGATCGTGTAGTGTGCCCTACCGAGTTCAAGCACTGATGCTTCCGAACCACCAAACAATGGATTCTGTTACTTAGTAAAAGCTGTGATCCGCTGGATTAAGCGATCCGTGAGGATCGCCCAATTTAATTGGTGCCTGGCTATTTCCTAAATCATGTAACATTTTCTTTAAATAATTAATCGAGATCATCCACTTATATTCATCTGGCTTCAATGGTTTATGCTAAGACCGTGCCGACCGCTAATATAAACTACTAGGGCCAATTTAAGACTTAAAACTCAAAGTACTCGATAACTAAATGGAGACGATTCATGGGTAGGAGTCAGGTGTCATGCAGTGTTCTCGCTGATCGCCTCGGCCTTCTAAACTAAGATCTTGCAAGTAACTAACGATTATGCTAATATAAAAGGTGAAATTTTTTAGTATGGCTAAATAAAACGAGGAGAAAATGAAATAACTAATATTAATTGAAATGAAATTACTCGCTCGGAATTTAGAATGAAGATTCTCACACTCAATGCTGATAAGCAAAAAAATACATCAAGGAAACAAGAAAAGGAAGAACCACTGCCACCACGGCGGTTTCTCGGGTTCTGACCTTCCGGGAGGTAGCTTCGAGTCAAGGTTCGGGTCCAAGAGATGTTACATCCATCCTTAAAGCATTAAGCTCGCCAAGCACTTCATTGCCTTTCATCTGCCGAGCGCCGACCACTTAAGATTTGCTGCTCACACAGTGGCCGGGCCGCCCCGATGCACCCCGGCCCGGAAGATATAAGATTCCGGATGAATGGTTTGAGGATCTCGCCAAGAGACGGAGGCATGGCAGGATGACCTGTGTATGTCGCACGGAACAACTCGATCCAGCTTCTTCCAGATCCGCCGGGCCATACGAGGTTCTTCTTGAGCAGCAGCCCTTCGTGGTCTTAATGTTAAACAGCTGCTTTGTCCTGCTCCGAGGGTCGATTCCGATCCTCGCACAATGTTAAAACCCCGTTCAGATCATCGATGGAACTTTCCATCGTCCCGCCTGAGATGAGGTGGGCTGATTTGCAATGGTCTAAAGTGAGGTGAACGGTGGTCGGATGGCGATGACCGGTGTCACCATGGTCGAACTAACGTAGAGAAGTGACAAGCCCCAAAATAGAAAGGCTCACGCCTCCGTATGGAGTGAATATGGGCCGGAGGAAAGGTGCGATTAATTTTCCGACCCGAGAATGCACAATGCATGAAGAACAGCTTGAGTTTAGTCATGGGTTACTATCTCAAGATCATCAGGTTACCTGTGATACGTGGAAGTAGCATATGGCCGGATGTGGATTCGAGTGGCCGAGATGACTACAAGAGTGCCCATTGTCAGAGGCTATACCAAAGGTTGAAAGACTCTTCTCCAAAGTTGCCTGACACATGGAGACGGAACCTCGTGCGTAATCAAGAATTGTCCGAACGCTGCTCGAGTGAACCTGCACGGACAACATGCTAAACTGCAACACCGTAAAGTTGGTTTGTCGAACTGTGTGAGTGATGCAGCATGAACCTGAGGAACTCGAGAGTGAGTGTCTCACGTGTCGGGCTGGCTACATAGAGTCCACAAATGACACCAAGAAGCGCTGAACACCCTCAAGCAAACCAAGGTCTCGAGGCGCCGGTCAACATACCCAGCCAGTGTAGACCACGACGCTGGAATTTCAAAACTTAACGCGCTGAGTCTCACCGCCACCATTACGAGGATAACACCAGAATAGTCAAGATTGTTCGCCATTTGCATGCAAAAGTGTTTAAGTGAGAACGGGTGGTCAGAATGAGAGAATGAGAAAGGATACTGGGTATAAATAATGGAAGGAGATAAGTGGAAGTTTGAAAATCGAGAGGATCGATGGTGGGTCGAACGGGTTAATGGGTGGTTAATGGAGGAAGGGGATGGTCAGGGTAGTTATGGAAGAAGAAGAGAGAAAGGTGAGGGAAGAAGAAAAGGAACGCTCGCCATCAGGTTATCGATGTAGCCCTCATACGGTCGAACGCTGTCGATTTAGCTAAATACGGAAAGGTGTGACGTCGGGGTGGATTACGATCGTGGTGAGCTACAAATTGCAAATTTTTACGTAATGTAACACCGTAATACGTAGTAACATATATATATTTTACAGACATCTCAAACACTCCAAGATAAACGCAACATTAATTCACCAACATTCAACATATAATCCAATATATATAATTCAAATGAGTAGAAACCATAAAACATTGTAAGCAAAGAAATGATTGTAAGTTTAAAATTGAAAACAATTGCATTACTTGAATTAAGTAGCTTGTTCTTTTGATGTAAAGTAAATGACTTGTAAATTGAAATGCAATAATTTAACAAAGAATTGAAACTACCTAGAAACAAAATAATGGAAAAATTCTAAAAACTAAGAATTGAAAACTCGAACCTAAAAACTAAGAAACTAAAACCGCTTCATCCAATCTTTTCTTTTAATATCTCTAAAGCTTGGGTGATGTTATAGAATTGCTCCATCGTGATGTCACCAAACCAATAAGATCCAAACGCATAGTCTTCAATTCATTCTTTATTCCATCAATGTCGCTTTATAAGCATCCAAAGTGGTCGAATGGTGTTTAATTGTGTAGTGTTTTCTCCTGGTTTTCATCAGTGCTACAGTGCTTCACCCATATTTGTAAAGTCATGGTAACCAGTGAGGAGTTTCGTGATCTGCTTTATTTTCTACATGAAATTATCAGCAACAAAATATGATTTGGTGTTTCGTGTCTCGGGTGGTCGTGAATTCAATTCATACAACCAATTATCACGGTTATGGACACTAACCCTGCATGGTTCTAAGGGTAAAAGAGTAACAACTTGCTTCTTATCGTGTAATCATAAGGTGGTGGCCTAAATTTTCTATTATCATGTTGTTGAAACAAATCAATATTCATAGGCCTAATCGATCCAAATGGTGCATGCTATTAAGTTGGTAACTAAGTCCAAGAGCATTTGCAATCATTGTAACCAATCCTCCCACATCCGTGAACATTAGGGTCCTCACTAATGCGGTAAAGGTCTTCACCGGCGGACAGCATTAATAGTATGCCCCGTGTTTAAACAATAAAGGTAGATAATTCATCCTGGATACAAGATTTTGGTTTTGTTCTTTCCAAACAGAAAGCGGGCAAGAATCCTATGGAAATAACGGATGGTCGGGTTATGTATTTCATTGTTATCCATACATTCGGGTCGTAAGATAGTTTCCTATTAAAGTACCCTTAAATAATCCACTCAAAAATCCAATAACCGCCTCGTGGGTAGTAAAAGCTAGGGTCCACTGGGAACTTAATAAAGGCCTAAGTCCTATGGTTATAGGTGAACTCAATACCAAAAAGTCTCAAGGCAATGATTCCTATGGGTCCGACACCATGTTCGTGGATGCCAATGAGCTCAAGAACTCAAGGGTAAGCTCCTCGGTAAGTGATAAACCTATTTTTCGTGTGTGCTCTCTCCCATCCCAATTGGTTAAACATGTAGTAAACACTCACGCTATGCCTAAAGTGTCCATAGTGGTTCATCATAATATTGTGGTTAAACTGATGTCTCTCTCGAGACAAAGCCTCAAATCTTCTCCTTGGTTTCACCTCTAAAGGTGGTTTCCATAAAGTTCTGGGGATCCATAGCAAAAGTAAAGCGGGAAACAGAAAGTAGAGGAGAAAGTAAAGAGAAAAGACTTTTCGTAAATCCCGTAGCAAGTAAAATTGTTTTGAAATCACAGCAGCTTTATAAAAGGTTTAAAATGAAAAATACATATATAGCAAACAAAAACAAAAAAATAGACAAAATAGCAAACAAAACAAATAAAATGGACAAATAGCAAACAAAACAACAAATGGGTTGCCTCTATGAATTGCTTTTAACCATAAGCCCGATTTAAATTCCTAGTGAAAGATTAGTGAGAAATAGGTGGTAATTCTACGAGTTTAAGCTTATTCGTGATAGTCTCTATTATCTATACGATGATACTGCTTTTAACCGCCACCCATTTACAATAAACGGGCACTATTTCGATCCTTAATTTCACCCCGCTAGGAAATACTTTTGTACTCGAAAGGACCCACCATCTAGATTTAAGTTTTCTGGAAGAGTCTAAGTCTAGAATTGAATAAAAGTACAACATCTCCCACACTAAATTCTTTCCGAGATAAACGCTGATCGTGCCATTTTTAGTGCGTGTTTTGTAGATTTTAGCGCTTTGTAAGCCGCTAATCTTAATTCTTCCGCTCATGTAAACCGATCTGCTTTTCTCCAAATGCGCAGTAATTAATATCGAGTGTCTTTATCGCCCAATAAGCTTTATGCTCTAATTCTACCGAGATGACAGATTTTCCGTAAACAAGTTTGAAAGGTGTAGTTCTGACAGAGTCTTGTAAGTGTCCTATAAGCCCATAAAGCTTCATAAGCTTCGGATGACCAATCTTTCGAGAAATAAATATGCTTTTTTCTATTTGTTTAATCTCTCTCGCTCGAAACTCGACTTGTCCGCTAGTTCATGGATGATAAGGTGTTGCTACGCGGTGTTTTACTCCATATTTAGATAGTAATTTATCAAATATCTTCAAATAAAATGATATCCACCGCCACTAATAACAAGTCGAGAACACCAAAACGCTGGAAAATTATATTCTTGAAAAGCTTTATCACCACTGTGTGTCATTTGTAGGAGAAGTTATTGCCTCGATCCATTTTGAAACATAATCGATAGCTACGAGTATAAACTTGTTTCCAAAAGAGGAAGGAAAGGTCCCATGAAATCTATTCCCCAAACATCAAAGACTTCAACTTCAAGTATTCCTTCTCGAGGCATTTCATCGCCTCGAGATATTACTGCATGCTGGCATCGATCACGCTTTTAATTCGCGATGTGGACATCCTTCCACAAAGTTAGCCGTAAAAGGCCGACTTGGAGAATTTTGGCACACGCTTTTTAGGTGCTAGCATGTCCGCCATAAGGAGATGAATGACAATGGGAAATGACGCCTTATTTCTTCGCTTGCATACAACGGCGGAAAATTCCATCAGTCCTCGCTTAAATAAAAGGTTCGTCCCAATAGTAACTCGAGATCATGGAAGAATTTTTCTCCTGGTGTTAAGTCGTGGAAGTTACACCCCATAGCCTAAATAATTAACGATGTCGATACCAGGCAATCCTATGGTCATGTCAATGGCTTCCACGACTTTAGCTTCGGTTTATTTAAATCCAATCGAGCTAGGTCGCTATCATATGTGCTATCGATGTTCAGACGGAAAATCGCCGTTAATTGGCACTTGTTCGGTTTTATACCTTCTAAACGGATAAATGATCCGCTACGACGCCGGTTCCTTTCTTTGTCCTTAATTTCCAAGTCAAATTTTGTAAAAGTAAGATCCATCTGGAGGAGTCTAGGTTTTGCATCTTTCTGGAAAGTAAATGTCCGATAGCAGCCGTGGTCCGTAAATGATGATTTTTGCTCCTACAAGGTAAGAACGGAATTTGTCCGCGAAGACCACTAAGAGTTCTTTTTCGCCAGGCGTAGTTCATCCGAAATGAGTCTAGCTCGCCATGTAGTAAATTGCGTGAAGTTTCTTATCTTTTCTTTGTCCAAGAATCGCGCCACAACAGAATCACACTGTGATCGCATATGATTTCGAAGGTAACCTCCAATCAAGCGGTTGCATGATTGATGCGTAAATAAGGCAGCGCTTTTAAGGGTTTCAAAAGCTTTAAGACAATCACATCGAATATGAACTCAAAGATCCTTCATTAATAGACCAAGAAGTGGTTTTGTAATTTTCGAGAAATCTTAATAAAAACGCTTCAGAAAAACTGCTGTCCTAGAAAACTTCAGATTCTCGAACGGTCTTAGGTGGTTGGAGTTCTTAATCACTTATATCTTAGCTTTATCAACTTCAATTCCTTTATTAGAAATAACATGTCCAAGTACGATTCTTCTCCCACCATGAAATGGCATTTTTCCCGCTACACAAGGTTTACTTTCACACATCGCTCTAAAACACTCTAAATTAGATAGACATCCTTCAAACTTTGTCCACACACGTAGAAGTCATCCATAAACACTTCCATGATGTTGTCAATGAAATCTGTGAAGATGGCCATCATACATCGCTGGAAAGTTGCGGAGCATTACATAATCCAAAAGGCATTCGTCTGCACGAACGCTCCATAAGGACACGTGAACGTAGTCTTCTTGATCGCCGTGGTGAATAGAATTTGGAAAATCCGGAATAACCGCCTAAATAGCGTAAATAGGAGTGTTTGGCTAATCGCTCTAACATTTGATCAAAGGGTAAAGGAAAATGGTCCTTCCGAGTAGCTTTGTTCGCTTTCTATAATCAATGCACACTGTCCACTAACTACTCTTTGTGTTATCGATTCTTTGGCGTTTTTCACGACAAGGACACCTCCTTTCTTAGGTACGACATGTACTGGCTAACCCATTTATCGGGAGATCGTATATAATTCCCGCCCATTAGCTTTTTGATTTCATCTCCGACTACAAGATCGAGGATCGGATTGATTCTTCTTCGAGGTTCTCGAGAGGTTTTGCAATCCTCTTCTAATAGAATACTGCATACAAATTGAAGGACAAATTCCTTTTAAGTCTCGATATGTTGTAACCTAACGCAGTAGGGTATTTCAGAACGCCTAAAAGTTTTTCGCCTAAGCTGCCCTAAACCGAATTCACTATTACTGTGTCGAGTTTGTTCAAGATCAAGGAATTGTGATCGTAGATTTTTAGGTAAACTTTTAATTTAGTTTTGGTTTCTTGGGACATATGATTATGTGTAAGTGTTAGACTTTCGCTAGATCGTTATCTTTATATGGTTCTCGCCAATTGTCGCTCTTCAAATATCGTAGGTTTCGATTTTCATTATTTTAATATGTGGTTTGTTTAGCTTTCATCTCTCTCACACACTGCCTATAATATCGAGTAAATAACATGTGTCATTCATGGCGGGTGTAGAAATTGAGCGAGGATGAATTCCACTTTTTCCTCTCCGACTTCAATGTTAATCGCCCTTCTTTACATCAATTATAGCTCCAACTCGTAGCTAGGAATGGTCTTCCCATATGATAGGGTGATCAATCTTCTGAATGTCCATGATTATAAAATCGGTGGGATATAGAATCGACCTATTCTAACAGAACATTTTCTAATATACCATGTGATACTTAATCGACGTCGCCTAATTGAATGTACATTTTTGTAGGTGTAAGTTCTCCCATTTCCATTTTTTTGCAACAGATAAGGCATGACACTGATATTGTTCCTAAGTCGTGAGAGCTTTGTCTATGACGAATTTTCCAATGTTACAGGTATAGAGAAACCACCGGCCTTTTAGCTTAGAGGCATGTTATTCGAATGATAGCACTACATTCAAAGTAGTAGGGTAACTGCTCCGCTATCTTCTAACTTTTCTTGTTAGATAGGATTTTTTAAGAAATTTAGCATACGATGGCATCCGAGTAATGGCTTCTGTGAATGGTATTGTGATATTTAGTTGTTTCGTAAGTTCCACGAATTTCTTAAATCGCTCATCGATTTAGAATTGGTTAATCTCGAGGATACTGGAACTGGGTTTATATGCGGGAGGCACATAAGGTTTCTCTTTTCTATAGCCTCTCGAGTTTCGCTTTCTTTTCTTTCGGTCGCCTCCTCGCTTTAACTCGGCTTGTCTTGCTTCCGATACATAGCCGGGTTTTCTAGTCTTGGATCAACAGTCCGCCAAGTTCTTTTCCACTCCTAGTATCACCGCATTAGCGTGTCCTTCTCGGGTTAGGTTGGGTCGACTGTGAAATATTCCACAGAGCGCAAGAGGCCCGCCGCTGAGCTACTTGTGAAACTGAAGTTTCAAGCATCTTGTTATGGTAGCTAAAGCATCAATTCTTGCTAGATAACGCTTAATTTGCTCTGGTATGTAAGTTCCGATTTAAAACATCCTTATTGGTCCGGATCGAGAAGCAATGAAGTGTTCTATCATAATTTCGAGGTTTGATTTCTAGGAACGCTGGAAGTATTAGGTCCGTTATTAGGATGATTCGGATAGCTTTGACAACTGTGGTGTAGCAGAGCTTGTCCAGGGCATACAACGCATTGTTGCTTTTGTACGAGAAATTTGGATGATTCTTCCAACTGGTTATAATGTGACATCAGAGGGATTTCCTGCACGTAGTTAGCTTGTTCGGCCGGCACTCCGCCAAAAGAGACATTTCGAGCAAGATGTGATTGAATACCACATAGATCGCAAGTTGAATCATTGCCCTACGATAGTCGCAGGAGTGACTGGAAAGGTTCTCTAATTTTGGGTAAGAGCTCCACTTTAGCATTAACTTGATCCAGTGCTGTTCACTTCGCCTTGATACCTTTCTCGCCGAGATTTCTACATTAACTCTCTCGCTCCCCATTGGTAGTGGTTCTTGCATACTTTCAATAAGTCGTTCGCTCGCATATGGTTTATCCATCGCTGCACCAAAGCCAGCCGCCTATGGTTAATCTTGTATTGTATAATAGACCGCTATAGAATGTGTGAATAATCAACCATTCTTCTAAACCATGACGAGGGCGTAGTCAAGCATATCCCTTAGACGTTCCCATGCTTCCAATAAAGATTCATTGTCTTTCCGCTTGAAACCAATACGTTGGCCCGAGCAGCTTTGTTTCGAGGAAAATATCTAGC